>NC_059576.1:17801700-17844200 GCF_020424385.1 Procambarus clarkii | reverse complement strand
CGTAAGTTCTATTCAGTTGTGTATTTGTGAACTAAAGTCTTTGAAAATGTAATAAGTTTTACGAAACGCGCCCGTGTCGCGTCAGACTAGAAATAAAAATGAATTTTGGAGAATTGATTTTTGATTTACCTCCAACAGTGAAGCGTAATGTACGAAAGATTGAGAAAATTCGTGTTAGAATTATTAATCTTACTTTTTCGGTCATATTTAATAATATATGTCTACAGGAAAGACTGCTACCAAAATATACTAATATATATATATATATATATATATATATATATATATATATATATATATATATAAAAATCGCGATCCAGAGGGGAAATGCCCGCTGCATCCTCGGTTCCTGCCCGGCGTCGGAGGAGTTCGAGGAAATCTACAGCCTCTAGGAAGCGAACTTTTTCTTGTGTCCTCTTAATGTTCATTTTTTGTATAAAATCAGATATGTAACCGTATAACCTTGCATAATAAAGTGTACATCATAATAAAAAAATATATATATATATATATATATATATATATATATATATATATATATATATATATATATATATATATATATATATATATATATATATATATATATATATATTTATATATATGCATATATATATATATGCATATATATATTTATATATATATACAAATATATATATATATAATATATATATATATATATATATATATATATATATATATATATATATATATATATATATATATATATATATGTCGTACCTAGTAGCCAGAACTCACTTTTTGGCCTACTATTCAAGGCCCGATTTGCCTAATAAGCCAAGTTTTCCTGAATTAATATATTTTTTCTAATTTTTTTCTTATGAAATGATAAAGCTACCCATTGCATTATGTATGAGGTCAATTTTTTTTTATTGGAGTTAAAATTAACGTAGATATATGACCGAACCTAACCAACCCTACCTAACCTAACCTAACCTATCTTTATAGGTTAGGTTTGGTTAGGTACCCGAAAAAGTTAGGTTAGGTTAGGTTAGGTAGGTTAGGTAGTCGAAAAACAATTAATTCATGAAAACTTGGCTTATTAGGCAAATCGGGCCTTGCATAGTAGGCCGAGAAGTGCGTTCTGGCTACTAGGTACGACATATATATATATATATATATATATATATATATATATATATATATATATAAATATATATATATATATATATATATATATATATATATATATATATATATATATATATATATATATATATATATATATATATATATATATATATATATATATATATATATATATATATATATATATATATATATATGACCTAAAAAGTGAGATTAATTATTCTAACATGAATTTTCTCAATATTTCTTATTTTTCTTTTCACAGTCGATGGTAATTGAAAAATCAATTATTCAAATTTCATTTTTATTTCTAGTCTGACGCGACGCCTGAACGCGTTTCGTAATAACTTATTACATTTTCAAAGACTGTAGTTTGCGCACACAACTGTAACTTATAAACACGCAAATCCGTCCATACTTATTCTCGCATTTGAGTGAGGTGATATGGTACAACAGGTTTGGGTGAGGTGAACGAACTTGTGACAAACACAAAACTATGGGATATGAGAACATAAGAATTGAATATGAGAACATAAGAATGGAAGTAACTGTAGAGGGCCTATTGGCCCATACTTCCTCTTGATCCTTTTATATTGTTTCGGAATCTTGAAGTAGGTAGAATATAGTTATGCATTAATTGGCTGTTGATTGCTGGTGTTTACTTTTTGATGTGTAGTGCCTCGCAGATGTCGAACATCCTGCTATCGCTGTATCTATCGATGATTTCTATGTTGTTAGTCATATAGGCAAGCCCTTCCCCGTCAAACATAATCATGTTCATCCTTCTCTTTCCTCCAATAAGAAAGGAATACAATAATCATGTTCATAAACTTAACTTGTACAGGTATCGGACCTTGACACCTGTGGAGCAGATCAGCAGAGCAATGACTGTTCTATATGGAGATTAACGAGGCCATTTACCTGGATAAACAGTTTTCCAATGAAGATTTACCGCCTCTTCAGTTGAATAAACAAGCACTTAATTCCTCAAGCAATACATTACATTGATAGCAACACACACACACACACACACACACACACACACACACACACACACACACACACACGTATCGATTCATTTCTCTCAATGTTTGCGGACGATGCTAAAATTATGAGAAGGATTAAAACAGAAGAGGACTGTTTGAGGCTTCAAGAAGACCTAGACAAGCTGAAGGAATGGTCGAACAAATGGTTGTTAGAGTTTAACCCAACCAAATGTAATGTAATGAAGATAGGTGTAGGGAGCAGGAGGCCAGATACAAGGTATCATCTGGGAGAGAAAATTCTTCAGGAGTCAGAGAAGGAAAAAGACTTGGGGGTTGATATCCCGCCAGACCTGTCTCCTGCAGCACATATCAAGCGGATAACATCAGCGGCATATGCCAGGCTGGCCAACATACGAACGGCATTCAGAAACTTGTGTAAAGAATCATTCAGAACTTTGTATACCACATATGTCAGGCCAATCCTGGAGTATGCAGCCCCAGCATGCAGTCCATATCTAGTCAAGGATAAGACTAAACTGGAAAAGGTTCAAAGGTTTGCCACCAGACTAGTACCCAAGCTGAAAGGTATGAGCTACGAGGAGAGACTACGGGAATTAAACCTAACTTCGCTGGTAGACAGAAGAGTTAGGGGGGACATGATCACCACATTCAAGATTCTGAAAGGAATTGATAGGGTAGATAAAGACAGTCTATTTAACACAAGAGGAACACGCACAAGGGGACACAGGTGGAAACTGAGTGCCCAAATGAGTCACAGAGATATTAGAAAAAACTTTTTTTGTGTCAGACGGTTGACAAATGGAATGCATTAGGAGGTGATGTGGTGGAGGCTGACTCCATACACAGTTTCAAGTGTATCATATGATAGAGCCCAATTGGCTCAGGAATCTGTACACATGTTGATTGACGGTTGAGAGGCGGAACCAAAGAGCCAGAGCTCAACCCCCGCAAACACAACTAGGTGAGCACACACACACACACACACACACACACTAACGACGTGTTTCTCAACAAACAACCAGTGATCAGAGGCGGGGCTCAGGAGCTAGACCTCCTGATAGTCACCGTTAGTTAAGCAGCGTTAGGTGACGACACACACGTCAGAATAACTCCCAGAATGTTGTTGTGTTCATAACCAAACGCCTCTGG
The DNA here is from genome assembly GCF_020424385.1 of Procambarus clarkii. Taxonomy (NCBI): domain Eukaryota; kingdom Metazoa; phylum Arthropoda; class Malacostraca; order Decapoda; family Cambaridae; genus Procambarus; species Procambarus clarkii. The sequence goes on along the minus strand of NC_059576.1, from coordinate 17,840,934 downwards.
CAGCCGTGACTCCTCCAGATGACCGCTGCCCAAACTTTGCAACCATCAACACGCTTGTCTGGCTTGTACGAGTCTGGCTTGTACGAGTCTGGCTTGTACGAGTCCGGCTTGTACGAGTCCGGCTTGCACGAGTCCATCTTGTACGAGTCTGGCTTGTACGAGTCTGGCTTGCACGAGTCCGGCTTGTACGAGTCTGGCTTGCACGAGTCCATCTTGTACAAGTCTGGCTTGTACGAGTCTGGCTTGTACGAGTCTGGCTTGCACGAGTCCATCTTGTACGAGTCTGGCTTGTACGAGTCTGGCTTGTACGAGTCTGGCTTGTACGAGTCTGGATTACACGAGTCTGGCTTGCACGAGTCTGGCTTGCACGAGTCCATCTTGTACGAGTCTGGCTTGTACGAGTCTGGCTTGTACGAGTCTGGCTTATACGAGTCTGGCTTGTACGAGTCTGGCATGTACGAGTCTGGCTTTTACTAGTCTGGATTACACGAGTCTGGCTTGCACGAGTCCGGCTTGCACGAGTCCATCTTGTACGAGTCTGGCATGTACGAGTCTGGCTTTTACTAGTCTGGATTACACGAGTCTGGCTTGCACGAGTCTGGCTTACACGAGTCTGGCTTACACGAGTTATGCTTGTACGAGTCTGGCTTGAATAGGTCTGGCTTGTACGAGTCTGGCTTGTATGAGTCTAGCTTGTACGGGTCTGACTTGGTCGAGTCTGGCTTGTACGAATCTCGCTCGAACGAGTCTGGCTTGTACAAATCTGGCTTGTACGAGTCTGGCTTGTACGAATCTGGCTTGTACAAATCTGGCTTGTACGAGTCTGGTTTGTACGAGTCTGGCTTGTACGAGTCAGGCTTGTACGAGTCTGGCTTGTACGAGTTAGGCTTGTACGAGTCTGGCTTTCCACAAACGAATTCGTCCTCGACGCCAGAGCTGGATGTGGATCTGTTGTGGATCTTCCCGGTATGGAAGATAATTCCCCAAACACCATGAAGCCAGTTTTACTATCTATGTCGTGTTGTGATCACAGCTAAATTCGTCGTCTCTTGAACACATTTCTCAAAATATTTTTGGAACTTTGTTGAAATCCAAACCGATTAGAAGCAAGTTCAAAATAGAGGTAGAATAGGTCATGTAATTAGGGGCAAAATTTACTTTATCTAATGTATTTCTGGTATGAATAACGACAGAAATATCAGGGCTTATCTGTGTTCCCAAAATACAGTTCAATAGATGATAGATGCTATATTGCAAAGATTTACTTGTTAATTTTCGATTTTATATAAATATTGAAGCAAAAATTTGCCATTTAATAGTTCAAATATTAGAGATAACGATAATTAAATCGTAAAATGATAGCAATTTAGGCCTTCTTTCACTATTGGAGCAGTCAGGAAAATTGGAAAAAACGCAACGTTTTGTAATGCAATTAGGAAGAATTATGACCTCATTTAGAAGGCATCAAGTTATAATTACATTCAGGACTCATAGGAGCCCTCAACAACGGACGGTCAACTTGACGATAATCTTTATTCAAATGAAGATTATATTCAAGTACGCGGGAGTTGTGTTAAGCCATTGGTGTACCAGGTTATCTGAAAGGTTGATTCATGTAAATAATTGGTTGAATCTGTTAATGTTTAGATATATTCTGTAGCTACGGAGGCCCATGTAGAATCATTATTGGACCATATTAGATAAATACCTGTTTAGAACACGTTGTTGAATTATATAAAGTAATTGAAAATATTGACCGCAATTGTAAGGACTTTTAAAATTGTAAGGACTTTTAAAAGTCCTTACAATTGCGGTTCTCACAACATTCTTATATTATTAGAATTGCCCAAACGTCTAATGCATTGTATCTACATACGAGTTTATTGGATCACAATATTAACTGGAATGGGGCAAAAAGCATTACCAATTGTGGGGATTTCGTGGAACGGAATTTAATTGAGTCTGCTCTAATCAGTGTCCAAATCTTTTTAATGTTAGTACTGGAATGTACATTTTGATCCATTTTTAAGTTATAATATTGCACAACAGTTTAAGAAAAAACTCTGATAGAGAGGCTTACAATGTCTCATTATAATTTTATATTCATATATTGTGTGCTCATGAGGCTTTTCTTTAATCTTTCATCCTTATTCTCTGACCGCTTAATCCTCTTTGACCATTCTATGCTAAGCTATACCTGTTTCTGGTTAATTCTTTCCCTAGGGATGGGTTGGTCAGGTGTCTGCCTGTATATCCTCCCCCTTCTCTCTTCTCCTCTAGTCAGTCTGGTGTTGACAAAGGATTTAACAGGCCGAAACGTTCCCCTCCCTTCATTTTTCTCTGTGGATTTTCCGCATAAAATGATCAGTGTTTTGTGATCGTCAATTGCATATATGCATATATATATATATATATATATATATATATATATATATATATATATATATATATATATATATATATATATATATATATATATATATATATATATATATACATATACATATATATATATATATATATATATATATATATATATATATATATATATATATATATATATATATATATATATAATATAATATGTCGTACCTAGTAACCAGAACGCATTTCTCGGCCTACTATGCAAGGCCCCATTTGCCTAATAAGCCAGGTTTCATGAATATATTTTCTCTATTTTTTTTCTTATGAAATGATAAAGCTACCCATTTCATTATGTATGAGATCAATTTCTTTTTATTGGAGTTAAAATTAACGTAGATATATGACCGAACCTAACCAACCCTACCTAACCTAACCTAACCTATCTTTATTGGTTAGGTTAGGTTAGGTAGCCGAAAAAGTTAGGTTAGGTAGTGGAAAAAAAAATTAATTCATGAAAACTTGGCTTATTAGGCAAATCGGGCCTTGCATAGTAGGCCGAGGAGTGCGTTCTGGCTACTAGGTACGACATATATATATATATATATATATATATATATATATATATATATATATATATATATATATATATATATATATATATATATATATATATATATATGAATGAAAACTCACACCCCAGAAGTGACTCGAACCCATACTCCCAGAAGCAACGCAACTGGTAACTACAGGGCGCCTTAATCCGCTTGACCATCACGGCCGTCAAAAGGAAGTGATAGCCGAGGCTATTTGAGCCACTTCCCCGACGGCAACTCGGATGGTAATCTTGGGCATAGCATTTCACCAAATCACCTCATTCTTTGGGGCACACGTGAGGAACACAAATGCGAACAAGCATTTGTTCGCATTTGATGAGAACTCACTTCTCAGCCTACTATGCAAGGCTCGATTTGCCTAATTAGCCAAGTTTTCATGAATTAATATATTTTCTCTATTTTTTTTCTTATGAAATGATAAAGCTACCCATTTCATTGTGTATGAAGTCAATTTTTTTTTTATTGGAGTTAAAATTAACGTAGATATATGACCGAACCTAACCAACCCTACCTAACCTAACCTAACCTATCTTAATAGGTTAGGTTAGGTTAGGTGGCCGAAAAAGTTAGGTTAGGTTAGGTTAGGTAGGTTAGGTAGTCGAAAAACAATTAATTCATGAAAACTTGGCTTATTAGGCAAATCGGGCCTTGAATAGTAGGCAGAGAAGTGCGTTCTGGCTACTAGGTACGACATATATACATATACATATATATATTGTGACGGGAAAGTGTAGATGGTAATGCAGTCCTCACTTTGGCTGATGCTAATGTCTAATCACATTTAGAGAAAAAAAAAAATGTTGACTGCTTGGCTTGTTTCCTATGGTAAGTGAGAGGGAGGAACACGTAAAACAAATCGTATAAAAAATGTAACTTTAATTTACTTTAAACACAAATAAAAAGAAAGACAAGTCCCATGGCAATGTACAGTGTAATAAAAAAACGGAGATAAATGAAAGAACACAATATAAAATAAAATAGTGAATATGTAAGACAAAATAGTAAATGGTGCTGAGAATATTGGCCTTGGCTGAGACCTCCCTTAGTATACAGAGCCAGAGAGCTTAGTATGCCAGAGAGAGATGTCAGCTCCTAGAGCACTAGGATATTCTGAAGTGCACAGCTCGTGTGTGGCTATTTATATGGGGGTGTATATGGCGCTGGCATCGAGTACAGTCGTTGATCCACCAATCGGGAAGAGCGCTGGCTTGGTGTGGTAGTTTGGTTGTTGACGACGGTGGCGAGCCGGCCGGAGGGAGTGTGGAGTGGAGCGAGTTTAGGGTACGTTTTACCCCCTGGTCAAAACAATTTGTGCTACTGGTACACGTATCTTGAAGTTAGCATCTTCTTGTTGTATATATATATATATATATATATATATATATATATATATATATATATATATATATATATATATATATATATATATATATATATATATATATATATATATATGAGTAACTTTATGTAGGGAAGAGCAGGCTCAATCTCTCTTGAAAGAGATTACAGTCACAACTCTCTCCCGAAGCCTGCTCTTACGGGTTGAGTGACTCCTTCAGATGGTACAGTGGTATGTGTAGCTGCCTCTACCTCATACTCTGGAGAGGGCGTCTGCTATGATGTTGTCAGAACCCTTGATGTAGAAGATTTCCAGGTTGAAATTCTGCAGATACAAAGTCCATCGTAGAAGTCGTTTATTGTTGAATTGGGCTTGCTGCAAGAAGCGTAGGGGATTGTTGTCGAGTAGATGGTGGTAGACCGAGTTCCTTGTAGGTAAGACTCAAAGTGCTGTAAGTTCAGGACGATGGAGAGTAGCTCCTTTTCGATAGTGTTGTAGTTCTTTTGGTGAGGCTTTAACTTGTAGCTGTAGTAGCTAAGATGTAGAACCTCCTCGCCTCGTTGTTGCATGAGGACGCCCTTGATGCCGGTACCACTGGCGTCGACCTTCATGAGGAAGGGCTTCGTGATATCTGGAGAGGCGAGAATGGGATCAGAACATAGCAAAGGAGCATTATTATAGTCCTGTAAATTTTTAGGATGTTCATTACGGATTTCCGAGTTGGAAGGCACTGACTCATTGTTAGTGCTGGGAGGAGAAGCAGGGAAGGTCTCACTGTGGAGGTATGGACCTTGAAATGTGGATAATGAGACTAACACAGTGAGGGGAGTGCCATGATACAGCTTCAAGAGGTTGACGTGGCACAACTGGGTCTTCCGCCGCCTATCTGGAGTCTCAAGAACGTAGTTGTGGTTGTTTCTGCACTCCTTGATGCGGTAGGGTCCTGAAAACTTGTTTTGCAATGGAGAACCTGGGATAGGAAAATATGCCAACACGAAGTCTCCTGGTTGAAATTTCCTAATTTTACTGCGCTGGTCAAAATGAGTCTTCATTTTATCTTGAGCTTTTAACAAGTTGGTGTTGGCAAATTTACGCACTCTCTCGAGAATGTGCTTTAAGTTTTGAAGAAACTGGGGCACATTCAGAGGGTCACTGAAGGTGGCATTACGGAGAGAGTCTTTAAAAGCGTTGAGAGGAGTATGGCACTTACGTCCGTAGAGCATCTCATAAGGAGATACTCCTAGAGACTCATTTGGGAGACTTCTGAAAATACAAATGATGATGTCAACTTGTTTGTCCCAGTCTTTCATGGCTTCATTGCAAAATTTCTGTAGGAGTGATTTAATCGTTTGGTGACTACGTTCAAGAGAACCCTGTGAAGCAGGATGATAGGGGCTGGACAACACCTGAGTGATGTTGAACTCTTCCAGCGTCTTCTTGAAGACGCTGGAAGACTTCTTCTTCTTCACTGGTGAAGTTGGTGCCACAGTCACTTTGAACCTCTACTGCAAATCCAATCTGGGTGAAGATCTTCAATAGTTGTTTCACCACAGTAGCAGCCGTAATGTTCTTTACGGGAACTGCTATGGGGAATCTGGTGGTAGGACACAGGATAGTTAGTATATAGGCGTTGCCAGAACTGGTCCAGGGTAAAGGACCAACACAGTCTATGATGAGCCTGTGGAAAGGTTTCGAAAGCACTGGGATAGGAGTCAATGGAGCCCTGGAAATAGAGATGTTAGGTTTCCCTGCCATCTGACATGTATGACCCTGCTGTACATAGATTTTCACATCTTTAACCATACCTGCCCAGTAATAGTCTTGTGTGATGGCGTGATAGGTCTTACTAAAACCGTAGTGAGAAAGTGCTTCATGGGCCAGGTGTAAAATCTCGGGCTGCAGGCTGGTGGGAACAACTAGTTGGTCGACATTTGCCCAATCGTCATCCTCCGTCAGCTTACCGAGTCTGTACCTGCAGTAGAGCAACTGATTCTCTAGGAAGAACCCAGGGATACTATTAGGTTGTGTCTCATCCTTGGAAGAATAATGGTGTTAATGAAGGATCCTCCCTCTGTAACTTACGGAACTCCAACATAGTACAATTTGGTGGTAGGTTCGGACGGTCTTGAGGTACAGCGGTTGCAGTAGAGTCAGCTGGTTGCGGACGTGCAGCTTGTGCACGGGTGGTCACCAAAACCGGAGGAGAAACTTCATCACTTTCTTGAACCTCTGCTGGAACATACTTTAAGATGGGGTTGTCCACTACAGAGTCACATTCCTGGGGTTTGTCCATGATGATCAGGTTGGAAGGTTGTAGATCTTCGGCCAAGTCATTGCCCAGGAGAAGATGCACTCCAGACATGGGAAAAGACTTTTCCCTGATGGCGACTTGGACTTCACCGGTCACGAAAGGACAATCCAGGTGGACTCTGGCGAGTGGATACGGAGTGGTAGCAGTGAGGTCAGTGATAAGGACGGTTTCCCCGGTGTAGGTGATGTTAGGCACAGCTGATTTCAATATTATTGACTGAAGAGGCGGTTGGCAGAGACAGTTACAGGGTACAGGTGTTTGCTGAAGAGAGAAAGATCATTAACAGGAACACCAACATTCATCACAGGCTTACCGGACTTAGGAGGAGTCGGTTTGGGTTTAGGAGTTTCACTATTGCCTTTGTATTGAGCTTTCCCACATTTATCTATGGTATATTCATAAAGCACGCAATACTTACAATACAATTGGAAGCTCGCTTGATCGGTACTCACTTTGTCATAACTATACCAAGACTTCTTACTGGAAGGTGGGTCTGGTGTTAGCCGGTGTATAAGGCTGCAGCCCAGCAAACAATTTTAGGTTGCCACAACATATCTGGAAAGTATTTGAAAGTATTGGAAACGTTTGTTTTATCGTATCAGATACGATATTGTGTGTGGACTTAAATAGGTTTCCAAAACTTGTAACCAAGACATATGTATCTAACACTAATTTGAGATGTTGTGGCAACTTTACACTCCTAACATGAGTCATTCATAATCCATTCATATACCAATATGAATCTCTTATGAAAGGTTTGAGCCAATAATCTGAACCCTTTTCACATCTTTGTGTTTAAAGTTAAATTTCTTGAAATTAAATTATATTTTATATTATATTATTTTTATTATATTTTATATTATATTATTATTTTCAATTTAAATATTAAAACCAATTTAAGGGTAAAAAAAATCTAATAATTTATATTTCTATTATTATTTACTAACAATTATAATTATTTACTAACGGAGAGAGGGGAGGCTGTACGGCGGAGAGTGGCGGCTGTGGCGGACAGTGGCGGCGGTGGCGGATAGTGGCGGCGGGCGGACAGTGGCGGCGGGCGGACAGTGGCGGCGGCGGGCGGGCAGTGGCGGCGGGCGGACAGTGGCGGCGGTGGCGGATAGTGGCGGCGGGCGGACAGTGGCGGCGGTGGCGGATAGTGGCGGCGGGCGGACAGTGGCGGCGGGTGGACAGCGGCGGGCGGACAGCGGCGGGCGGACAGCGGCGGGCGGACAGCGGCGGCGGTGGCGGATAGTGGCGGCTGTGGCGGATAGTGGCGGCGGGCGGACCGTGGCGGCTTTGGCGGCGGTGGTGGAAAGTGGCGGCGGGCGGACAGTGGCGGCGGCGGGCGGACAGTGGCGGCGGCGGGCGGACAGTGGCGGCGGCGGGCGGACAGTGGCGGCGGCGGGCGGACAGTGGCGGCGGCGGGCGGACAGTGGTGGCGGCTGGCGGCTGGCGGACAGTGGTGGCGGCGGGCGGACAGTGGTGGCGGCGGGCGGACAGTGGTGGCGGCGGGCGGACAGTGGTGGCGGCGGGCGGACAGTGGTGGCGGCGGGCGGACAGAGGTGGCGGTGGCAGACAGCGGTGGCAGACAGTGGTGGCGGTGGCGGACAGTGGTGGCGGTGGCGGATAGTGGCAGCGGGCGGACAGTGGCGGCGGGCGGACAGTGGCGGCGGTGGCGGATAGTGGCGGCGGGCGGACAGTGGCGGCGGGCGGACAGCGGCGGCGGTGGCGGATAGTGGCGGCTGTGGCGGATAGTGGCGGCGGGCGGACCGTGGCGGCTTTGGCGGCGGTGGTGGACAGTGGCGGCGGGCGGACAGTGGCGGCGGCGGGCGGACAGTGGCGGCGGCGGGCGGACAGTGGCGGCGGCGGGCGGACAGTGGCGGCGGCGGGCGGACAGGGGCGGCGGCGGGCGGACAGTGGTGGCGGCGGGCGGACAGTGGTGGTGTCGGGCGGACAGTGGTGGCGGCGGGCGGACATTGGTGGCGGCGGGCGGACAGTGGTGGCGGCGGGCGGACAGTGGTGGCGGTGGCAGACAGTGGTGGCGGTGGCGGACAGTGGCGGCTGTGGCGGATAGTTGCGGCGGGCGGACAGTGGCGGCGGTGGGCGGACAGTGGCGGCGGCGGGCGGACAGTGGCGGCGGCGGGCGAACAGTGGCGGCGGCGGGCGGACAGTGGTGGCGGTGGCGGATAGTGGCAGCGGGCGGACAGTGGCGGCGGGCGGACAGTGGCGGCGGTGGCGGATAGTGGCGGCGGGCGGACAGTGGCGTCGGGCGGACAGTGGTGGCGGTGGCAGACAGCGGTGGCAGACAGTGGTGGCGGTGGCGGACAGTGGTGGCGGTGGCGGATAGTGGCAGCGGGCGGACAGTGGCGGCGGGCGGACAGTGGCGGCGGTGGCGGATAGTGGCGGCGGGCGGACAGTGGCGGCGGGCGGACAGCGGCGGCGGTGGCGGATAGTGGCGGCTGTGGCGGATAGTGGCGGCGGGCGGACCGTGGCGGCTTTGGCGGCGGTGGTGGACAGTGGCGGCGGGCGGACAGTGGCGGCGGCGGGCGGACAGTGGCGGCGGCGGGCGGACAGTGGCGGCGGCGGGCGGACAGTGGCGGCGGCGGGCGGACAGTGGCGGCGGCGGGCGGACAGTGGTGGCGGCGGGCGGACAGTGGTGGCGGCGGGCGGACCGTGGTGGCGGCGGGCGGACAGTGGTGGCGGCGGGCGGACAGTGGTGGCGGCGGGCGGACAGTGGTGGCGGTGGCAGACAGTGGTGGCGGTGGCGGACAGTGGCGGCTGTGGCGGATAGTTGCGGCGGGCGGACAGTGGCGGCGGTGGGCGGACAGTGGCGGCGGCGGGCGGACAGTGGCGGCGGCGGGCGAACAGTGGCGGCGGCGGGCGGACAGTGGTGGCGGTGGCGGATAGTGGCAGCGGGCGGACAGTGGCGGCGGCCGGACAGTGGCGGCGGTGGCGGATAGTGGCGGCGGGCGGACAGTGGCGTCGGGCGGACAGTGGTGGCGGTGGCAGACAGCGGTGGCAGACAGTGGTGGCGGTGGCGGACAGTGGTGGCGGTGGCGGATAGTGGCAGCGGGCGGACAGTGGCGGCGGGCGGACAGTGGCGGCGGTGGCGGATAGTGGCGGCGGGCGGACAGTGGCGGCGGGCGGACAGCGGCGGCGGTGGCAGATAGTGGCGGCTGTGGCGGATAGTGGCGGCGGGCGGACCGTGGCGGCTTTGGCGGCGGTGGTGGACAGTGGCGGCGGGCGGACAGTGGCGGCGGCGGGCGGACAGTGGCGGCGGCGGGCGGACAGTGGCGGCGGCGGGCGGACAGTGGCGGCGGCGGGCGGACAGTGGTGGCGGCGGGCGGTCAGTGGTGGCGGCGGGCGGACAGTGGTGGCGGCGGGCGGACAGTGGTGGCGGCGGGCGGACAGTCGTGGCGGCGGGCGGACAGTGGTGGCGGTGGCAGACAGTGGTGGCGGTGGCGGACAGTGGCGGCTGTGGCGGATAGTGGCGGCGGGCGGACAGTGGCGGCGGTGGGCGGACAGTGGCGGCGGCGGGCGGACAGTGGCGGCGGCGGGCGAACAGTGGCGGCGGCGGGCGGACAGTGGTGGCGGTGGCGGATAGTGGCAGCGGGCGGACAGTGGCGGCGGGCGGACAGTGGCGGCGGTGGCGGATAGTGGCGGCGGGCGGACAGTGGCGTCGGGCGGACAATGGCGGCGGTGGCGGATAGTGGCGGCGGGCGGACAGTGGCGGCGGTGGCGGATAGTGGCGGCGGTGGCGGATAGTGGCGGCGGGCGGACAGGGCGGCGGCGGGCGGACAGTGGCGGCGGGCGGACAGTGGCGGCGGGAGGACAGTGGCGGCGGTGGCGGATAGTGGCGGCGGGCGGACAGTGGCGGCGGGCGGACAGTGGCGGCGGGCGGATAGTGGCGGCTGTGGCGGATAGTGGCGGCGGGCGGACAGTGGCGGCGGTGGGCGGACAGTGGCGGCGGCGGGCGGACAGTGGCGGCGGCGGGCGGACAGTGGTGGCGGCGGGCGGACAGTGGAGGCGGCGGGCGGACAGTGGAGGCGGCGGGCGGACAGTGGAAGCGGCGGGCGGACAGTGGAGGCGGCGGGCGGACAGTGGTGGCGGCGGGCGGACAGTGGTGGCGGCGGGCGGACAGTGGTGGCGGCGGGCGGACAGTGGTGGCGGCGGGCGGACAGTGGTGGCGGCGGGCGGACAGTGGTGGCGGTGGCAGACAGTGGTGGCGGTGGCGGACAGTGGCGGACAGTGGCGGCGGTGGCGGACAGTGGCGGCGGTGGCGGACACTGGCGGCTGTGTCTGGCGGTGGTGGCGGGCGGTGGCGGGTGGCGGCGTCTGTGATGAGTGGTGGCGGCTGGCGGTGGTGGGTGGTGGCGGCGGTCGTGGTGGGTGGTGGTGGCGGCGGTGGTGGTGGGTGGTGGTGGCGGCGGCGGCTGGTGGTGGTGGGTGGTGGCGGCGGTGTTGGTGGGTGGTGGTGGCGGCGGCGGCTGGTGGTGGTGGGTGGTGGCGGCGGGTGGTGGGTTGCGGCGGCGGCTGGTGGTGGTGGGTGGTGGCGGCGGGTGGTGGGTGGTGGCGGCTGTGGCGGGCGGTGGCGGGCGGCGGCGGCTGTGATGGGTGGTGACGATCGGCGGTGGGGGGGGCTGGTGGCGGCTGGAGGTGGCGGCTTGCGGTGGCGACTGTGGCAACGGGCGGTGACGGCTGATAGCGGGTGGTGGTGGCGGCTGGTGGCAGGTGGTGGTGGCGGTGGTGGCGGCTGGTGGTGGCGGCTGGTGGTGGTGGCGGCTGGTGGTGGTGGCGGCTGGTGGTGGTGGCAGCTGGTGGCGGTGATGGCGGCTGGTGGTGGTGGCAGCTGGTGGCGGTGATGGCGGCTGGTGGTGGGTGGCGGTGGCTGGTGGCAGGTGGCGGCTGGTGGTGGGTGGTGGTGGTGGCAGCTGGTGGCGGTGATGGCGGCTGGTGGTGGTGGTGGTGGCAGCTGGTGGCGGTGATGGCGGCTGGTGGTGGTGGTGGTGGTGGTGATGGCGGCTGGTGGTGGTGGTGATGGCGGCTGGTGGCGGGCGGTGGCGGCTTGTGGCGGCTGGTGGTGGCGGCGGTGGTGGGTGGTGGTGGTGGTGGTGGTGGGTGGCGGCTGTGGTGGGTGGTGGCGGTGGTGTCGGCGGCGGCTGTGGTGGGTGGTGGCGGCGGCGGCGGTGATGGGTGGTGGCGGCGGTGGTGGTGGGTGGTGGTGGTGGCGGCGGCGGTGATGGGTGGTGGCGGCGGTGGTGGTGGGTGGTGGTGGCGGCGGCGGCGGCTGGTGGTGGTGGGTGGTGGCGGCGGGTGGCGGTGGTGGGTGGCGGTGGCTGGTGGTGGGTGGCGGCTGGTGGTGGGTGGTGGCGGCGGGTGGTAAGTGGCGGTGGCTGGTGGCGGCTGGTGGTGGCGGGTGGCGGCTGGTGGTGGGTGGTGGCAGGTGGCGGCTGGTGGTGGGTGGTGGGGTGGTGGCGGCTGGTGGTGGGTGGTGGCAGGTGGCGACTGGTGGTGGGTGGTGGGTGGTGGCGGGTGGCGGCTGGTGGTGGGTGGCGGGTGGCGGCTGGTGGTGGGTGGTGGGTGGTGGTGGGTGGCGGGTGGCGGCTGGTGGCGGGTGGCGGCGGGTGGCGGCTGGTGGCGGCCAGCTGGGACACACCCTTCACCACTGAAGGTCTGAGCACAACTAACCATGTCTCTCTCACCACTAGAACAGTGTTGCCAGCTCGCGCTCTCAAAATGTTTCCTTCAAAGATTGTATATTATCTTTGAACAACAAGTTTGATTATCAAGGAAATAATGCATATATTATTGTCACATTAATACTGTGCAATATCTTATTACATTCCTGCTAAATAATTATAATTTGAAACAGGACAAAAAATCCAACATATATATAAAAACCAACATTAGAGATCACGAGGCCTAGGCCTCGCCTGTGACCACACATCCTGCCTCCCTGGCCTGCTACCCTCTCACACCTCACACTCTTAACTCTCTCATAATCACTCTCACTCTCAATCACTCTTACGCACTATTACTCACTCTTACTCTCAGTCACTCTTACACACTATTACTCACTCTTACTCTCAATCACTCTTACGCACTATTACTCACTCTTACTCTCAGTCATCCTTACTCACTCTCATACTCACTCTTACTCTGTCACTCTTACTCTGTCACTCTTACTCTCTGTCACTCTTACTCTCTGTCACTCTTACTCTGTCACTCTTACTCTCTGTCACTCTTACTCTCTGTCACTCTTACTCTGTCATTCTTACTCACTCTCAGTCACCCTTACCCATTCATACTCACTCTCTCACTCTTACTCTCATACTCTTACTCTCAATTACTCTTACTCTCAATCACTCTTACTCCCAATCACTCCTACTCCCAATCACTCCTACTCTCAATCACTCCTACTCTCATTCTTACTCTTACTCTTACTCCCAATCACTCTTACTCTCAATCACTCTTATTCTCATTCTTACTCTTACTCTCACTCTTACTCTTACTCCCAATCACTCTTACTCCCAATCACACTTACTCTCAATCACTCTTACTCTCAATCACTCTTACTCTCAATCACTCTTACTCTCATTCTTACTCTTACTCACTCTTACTCTCAATCACTCTTATTCTCATTCTTACTCCTACTCCCAATCACTCTTACTCCCAATCACTCTTACTCTCAATCACTCTTACTCCCAATCACTCTTACTCTCAATCACTCTTACTCTCAATCACTTTTACTCTCAATCACTCTTACTCTCAATCACTCTTACTCTCACTAACTCTCAATCACTCTTACTCTCACTCTAACTCTCAATCACTCTTATGCACTATTACTCACTCTTTCTCTCAGTCATCCTTACTCACTCTCATACTCACTCTTACTCTGTCACTCTTACTCTCTGTCACTCTTACTCTCTGTCACTCTTACTCTCTGTCACTCTTACTCTCTGTCACTCTTACTCTGTCACTCTTACTCTCTGTCACTCTTACTCTCTGTCACTCTTACTCTGTCATTCTTACTCTGTCACTCTTACTCACTCTCAGTCACCCTTACCCATTCATACTCACTCTCTCACTCTTACTCTCATACTCTTACTCTCAATTACTCTTACTCTCAATCACTCTTACTCCCAATCACTCCTACTCACACTCACTCCTACTCTCAATCACTCCTACTCTCATTCTTACTCTTACTCTTACTCCCAATCACTCTTACTCTCAATCACTCTTATTCTCATTCTTACTCTTACTCTCACTCTTACTCTTACTCCCACACTCTTACTCTCAATCACTCTTACTCTCAATCACTCTTACTCTCAATTCTTACTCTTACTCTCATTCTTACTCTTACTCACTCTTACTCTCAATCACTCTTATTCTCATTCTTACTCCTACTCTCACTCTAACTCCTACTCCCAATCACTCTTACTCCCAATCACTCTTACTCTCAATCACTCTTACTCCCAATCACTCTTACTCTCAATCACTCTTACTCTCAATCACTCTTACTCTCAATCACTCTTACTCTCAATCACTCTTACTCTCACTAAGTCTCAATCACTCTTACTTTCACTCTAACTCTCAATCACTCTTACTCTCATACTCACCCTTACTCTCAATCACTTTACTCTCACTCTTACTCATTCTGTCACCCTTACTCTCACTCTTACTCACTCTGTCACTCTTACTCACTCTCAGTCACTCTTACTTATACTCACTCTTACTCACACTTACACACTCTCTGGCACTCTCACTCACCTTCAGTCACTCTTACTCACTCTTACCCACTCTCGCTCACTCTTACTCACTCTAGTTAATAAGAACACGCCAATATAAGACAACAAAACGTTTTCAGATTCTTTCTCACCACTTTCCAGCAACTTTTATAATTTATATAAATTATCTTAGGGTATAATACATAAATTATATATTTAAACATGATATTAGTGTTTAGTGGAATCCATAAGGAGTCAAATTGTGTTAAAAAGAGCGATTTTTAGAAAATTTGGAAAACTACTTTTTTCTGTTCATATTATAACTAAATGGATTTTAAAGGTTTCACTCAGCCAATATATATCATTCACAATTTATTAATGAATTTTACAAAAAAACACCATAAATTTTATATTTAAACATGTAAAAACTATTTGTTTTACATTTGGAAGAAAATAATTGTAGAAAAACAATTTATAATTAAACCGTTGTGTTTGGATTTTTTGAGTAAAAGTTTCTCAAAGGCTCTCCTGCACCATTCTCAATGCAAATCATTCCCACACCTATGGGAAGAGATAGGCGAACGTTGTGTAGATGATTTGTGTTTGCTGGGAGGTGTCAGCCGACTTCGCACATCTGATGTAGTCGGTTTCTCCTTTGTCTGCTAAATATAAACGGATGGAAGGGGGAGCACGTCTAAAGAATTCCTCAACTAGAATGAGGTTGACGAGTTCTGGAAATGTAGAGACATGTGCTGCTTCCAGCCATTTCATGAAATATCTTTTCTTTGTATAGGCAAATTCTAAAAAGGTGATCGTACTTGCCTTTAGATAATCACGGAATTTTCGTTTGCAGCTTTCGGTGGAGAGAAGGTAGGCGTTCAAAACTGTTTGCTTCAGGGTCTGGTAGTCATTCTCAGACGCTAAGATACTGAGAGTAACCGCAGCTCTACCTGTGAGATGCACTCTGAGAAGGGTAGACCATTGATCTTCAGGCCTGCTAAGTTTTTTAGCTAGAGTCTCAAAAGTGGTGAAAAACACGTCTATCTCTGTCTCAACGAATGGTAGTATTAACTTACTTGCATGGGAGACATTGTAACTTAAAGGAAGACTAGCGGTAGCTTGTTGGCGCCGAGTGTGGTGTGTAGTTTCCAAGGTGAGTTCTTGTCGACGATATGCTAGAACACTCTCAGCTTGCTGTTTATCGTGCTCACTTTGCATCTCCAGGTGAAGTTTACTTGCTTCAAGCTGTTCTCTCTCCAGCTCACGCTGTAGGGCAACCTCATGTTCCTTTCGTTGCAGAGTTTCTTTCGCAAGGGCCGCCTCTCGTTCCTGTTCTTCCTTAGGGCAGGCTCCTCTTTCTTTAGGGCACCCTCGCGTTCTCGTCGTAATAGAGCTTCTTTCTCATATGCAGCTTGTTCTTGCAGTTGTTCCCGCTCGATTTTCGCTAGTTCGAGCTTCAATTTCATAGCTGCCAGAGCATGTTTATCTGCAATAGAATAGTTTTCGTGAGCTTCAGAGTCTATAGTTCCTTCGTCTAAGAGGTAATCCAAGATAAGATTATGCAAGTCATTTTTGTTGGCTCCATGGGGAACATCTAGGTGATACTCGTGTTGAAGAGTTTGTAATTTGGCCCTCTTGGCACGACTTAAGTTCTCTACTTCACTTGCTGGGTCGTTACGAAATGCGTGGAGACGAAACATGTTGAAAATAGCAAATAAATGTACAACGAATATACTGGTGATTATGTAAGTGTCAGTAACAGGATGACGTGGCAACTGGTAACTATCATGTGGTAATTTTAATCGTTAATAATTAACGTTAATATTAGTATGGTAAATTATTAGTCAATAAAAATCGCAGGAAATCTTGTACCCGGTACTCAATATAAGAGAATAAGGGCAAGAAAAATCCTACAAAATAAATGAAACCAATAGTTTTTAAAACAAATGAAACTTTAATGGTTTCAAAAGTGAAAAGGTAGTCCAAGTATGTAGGGATACCTTGCCGAGTCTCTACAGGACAGAAGCAAACATTTTCCTACTTTAATTATATGATACTTACAGAATTAGCGTTCCTTGTGCTCTGAAAAAAGAAAGCTAATTCCCTACCTTAGTAAATATCATCATCTCTGACCGACGTATAAGGGTGCGAGTGTCAACTGGTGACGAGAACTGCTGTTGAGGTCTCAACTCAACAGCGTAGTCCGTGCTAGAGGAACTATGGCCCTCTGTATCCTCCTGTGGTCGGATTGCAGAAGATAAGGTGCTTTGGCCCGAAGACAAATCAAAGTACCAGGGTACCAAAATGATGTATCGCCGAAATTGAGAAATATCCTGGGGACAGGAATAAGGTGGATACACGAGTAATAACACCGAGAGATGAACAACCAATTAAGAGAGTGACTATGGCCACCAGTCACCACGCAATCCAAAGTCATCCAACACTCGGAAAGCTAACACAGCACCAAAAAATTAATGTTATGAAAATTAGTGACAAAGCAAAGTGTACAAAGCCAAATTCACTTACCACAAATTGAAATGGTAATCTAGAAGCATTACCTGAGTGAGGCTCCGAGGACAGGCTCCCATAAAATGTGACGGGAAAGTGTAGATGGAAATGCAATGCTCACTTTGGCTGATGTTAATGCCTAATCACATTTAGAGAAAAAAAAGAAAAAAAAATGTTGACTGCTTGGCTTTTTTCCTGTGGTAAGTGAGAGGGAGGAACACGTAAAACAAATCGTATAAAAAATGAAACATTAATTTACTTTAAACACAAATAAAAAGAAACACAAGTCCCATGGCAATGTACAGTGCAATAAAAAACAGAGATAAATGAAAGAACACAATATAAAATAAAAAATGGGCTACAACGTTCGGGTGTTTTACGCCCGCCGGCCTCAGACGTGTTATCGTTGTGGCCTCTTGGGCCATCAGGCTGCTGACTGTTCTGCGCCTGCCGTTGCACCCGTGAACCTCTTCAGTGAGGTGGATTTTCCGCCGCTTCATGTGGAGGAGGATTCAGTGGATGTGGCCGTCTCTTCTGCCCCGGATGTGTCGCCTCTCCTAAAGAGGTGGTGGCGTCGCAGAGTGATCGTCCTGCTCCGACTTGTGTCCCTGGGGTTCTTCAGACTGCCTGCTGCTCGATTCCCCCGTCTTCCAGTTCGTCCTCTGCTGCGTCTGACCCTGTCCCTGCACCCTCGCCGTCTGTTCCAGCTGTGCTGGGTGATGGGGTGGATCCGGCGCTTCCTCCTGTGCCTGGCCTGGTGCCCCATGTGGTTGAGGATGCTGCCGTTCTGCGACGTGCATCGGTTCGCCCTGCTTGTGTTGCGCGTGTCTCTGAGTCTGCCTCCGGGTAGGATGATGTGCGGCCCGAGCCTAAGCATTCTCGGCGTTCGTCTTCGGCATGGACAGATGTTGGCGACTTCGTCGCTTGTGAATCTGCCGGCGACGGAGGGGTGGCTCCGGTTATGTTGCGTACTACGGTGACGGCGGAGGTGCATTTGCCTGAGGATGCCCGTGCCAGTGTTTCGGCCTCCACTGCAGATATGGTGTGTGAGGTTCCTGCTTCGGGTGCGTCGCCTGCATCGGATGGCTCCGGTTCTTCATGGGGGGTGGTTCCCCCTGCTGAGGTTCGTGGTGAGTGGGGTGGCCTGGTGATGGTGTTGAAAAAGACTGCTCGTTCTGGGGGTTCTGTAGCCCCTTCCTCGGTCCCCATTTCATCGGCCTCGACGATGAAACATCGACGGTCTCGACGCCTCTTCCGTCTCCGGCCGTCTCTTCAGTATCTCCTGCGGTCTCGGTGGAGTTGCCATCTCGTCGATTGTCCCCTGCTCCTGTGCGTACGGCGACGCGGCCGTCTCGGCAGCCCTCGTATGCTTCAGCGGTGTCGTCTGCTACCTCGAAGGACGTGGGTTGCGCTCCCCAGCCTCGTTTTGCGACTTGCGTCAGTGAGCTTAAGGAGTGGCCGTTTCCACCTGATCTGGTGGTTCCCGAGTTTATGAAGGGCCCGCGGCGGCAGGGATATTGTCCCCCTACCGACAGGGAATATTTGATTTGGGAGGCCTACACGCGACGGTATTCCTGGTTTGCGGAGACGTATGGTCTTGTCTCTGAGGAATGTGTTCCTCACTCGTGATTCCTTTGTGTGTTGTGGGTTGTTTCCATTAGTGTGCATGGGTGTGGGGTGCGGGTCGGGTGTGTGAGTGGGTGGGGCGGGTTTGTTTCCCGGTTCCTGCGTGCTCCGGTTTGTGGTTGTGGGTTTTTTGTGTGGCTTGTGTGTATGTGTCCGGTTCCTGTGCGGTCCGGGGTTTGGTTTGTGTGTGTCATGTTCTTATGTTATGCTTTGTGGTTCTATGGTTTTATGATGCTGTTTGTGCGCTTGTTTGTGTGGTGTTGAGTGCCCTTCAGGCTGTTGGCGTGACCTGGTCTGGGTTTATGCTTTGTGTCGAGTTTTGCCATTGAGCTTGTCCTTTTGTTTATTGTATAATTATGTTGTTGTATTGTTAGTTATTTATTATTTACTTTTTTGTTTTTATGTTGGTGCCTCTCCGTGTGTGTTTGCGGTGCTGGTAGCCTTGTTCTGTATGTTTCAGGTTTTGGTGTGTTATTTCTGTTTTGTCTTCTGCTGTGTTTCACTTAATTATTGTATTCTGTTTGTAATTATTGTTGTTTTGTGATCGGCCCTTCCGGCCGGCGTTATTGTGTTTAGTACTTTTGTTCCTTAGTTTTGCCCGTTTGTGCTTTGTCTTTTTGTTCTGTTTTATGATGTAACTGTTTCCTTTTATTGTACTTATAAGCATGCTTGCATATAAAAAAAAAAATATATATATATAAAATAAAATAGTGAATATGTAAGACAAAATAGTAAATGGTGCTGTGAATATTGGCCTTGGCTGAGACCTCCCTCAGTATACAGAGCCAGAGAGCTTAGTTTGCCAGAGAGAGATGTCAACTCATAGAGCACTATGATATTCTGAAGTGCATAGCTCGTGTGTGGCTATTTATATGGGAGTGTATATGGCGCTGGCGTCGAGTACAGTCGTTGATCCACCAATCGAGAAGAGCTCTGGCTTGGAGGGATAGTTTGGTTGTTGACGACGGTGGCGAGCCGGCCGGATGGAGTGTGGAGTCGAGCGAGTTAAGGGTACGTTTTATCCCCTGGTCAAAACGTTTTGTGCGACTGGTACACGTGTCTTGAAGTTAGCATCTTTTTGTTGTGTGTATGTATATATATATATATATATATATATATATATATATGTATATATATATATATATATATATATATATATATATATATATATATATATATATATATATATATATATATATATATATATATATATATATATATATATATATATATATATATATATATATGCAGAATAACCACATGTGAAAAATAGAAAATGCTTAACGCGTTTTCGGCTAATTCGCCTTCATCAGAGCAAAGTAGAATGAAGATAAGATTGCTGATCAGACCTTTAGCGATCAGCAATCTTATCTTCATTCTACTTTGCGCTGATGAAGGCGAATTAGCCGAAAACGCGTTAAGCATTTTCTATTTTTCACATGTGGTTATTCTGCATACTTGGATCAGTGTTTTTGTGATCATTGTTGCATATATATATATATATATATATATATATATATATATATATATATATATATATATATATATATATATATATATATATATATATATATATATATATATATATATAAAACTGAAAACTCACACCCCAGAAGTGACTCGAACCCATACTCCCAGGAGCAACGCAACTGGTATGCACAAGACGCCTTAATCCACTTGACCATCACGACCGGACATAATGAGGTGATAGGCGAGGCTATTTGAACCACCCCACCGCCGGCACTGGGATAGTAATCTTGGGCATAGCGTTTTACCAAATCACCTCATTCTTTGGGGCACACGTGAGGAACACAAATGCGAACAAGCCTGAATGGTCCCCAGGACAATATGCAACTGAAAACTCACACCCCAAAAGTGACTCGAACCCATACTCCTAGGAGCAACGCAACTGGTATGCACAAGACGCCTTAATCCACTTGACCATCACGACCGGACATAATGAGGTGATAGCCGAGGCTATTTGAACCACCCCACCGCCGGCACTCGGATAGTAATCTTGGGCATAGCATTTTACCAAATCACCTCATTCTTAGGGGCACATGTGAGGAACACAAATGCGAACAAGCCTGAATGGTCCCCAGGACAATATGCAACTGAAAACTCACACCCCAGAAGTGACTCGAACCCATACTCCCAGGAGCAACGCAACTGGTATGTACAAGACGCCTTAATCCACTTGACCATCACGACCGGACATAATGAGGTGATAGCCGAGGCTATTTGAACCACCCCACCGCAGGCACTCGGATAGTAATCTTGGGCATAGCATTTTACCAAATCACCTCATTCTTTGGGGCACACGTGAGGAACACAAATGCGAACAAGCCTGAATGGTCCCCAGGAAAATATGCAACTGAAAACTCACACCCCAGAAGTGACTCGAACAAATACTCCCAGGAGCAACGCAACTGGTATGTACAAGACGCCTTAATCCACTTGACCATCACGACCGGACATAATGAGGTGATAGCCGAGGCTATTTGAACCACCCCACCGCCGGCACTTGGATAGTAATCTTGGGCATAGCATTTTACCAAATCACCTCATTCTTTGGGGCACACGTGAGGAACACAAATGCGAACAAGCCTGAATGGTCCCCAGGACAATATGCAACTGAAAACTCACACCCCAGAAGTGACTCGAACCCGTACTCCCAGGAGCAATGCAACTGGTATGTACAAGACGCCTTAATCCACTTGACCATCACGACCGGACATAATGAGGTGATAGCCGAGGCTATTTGAACCACCCCACCGCCGGCACTCGGATAGCAATCTTGGGCATAGCATTTTACCAAATCACCTCATTCTTTGGGGCACATGTGAGGAACACAAATGCGAACAAGCCTGAATGGTCCCCAGGACAATATGCAACTGAAAACTCACATCCCAGAAGTGACCCAAACCCATACTCCCAGGAGCAACGCAACTGGTATGTACAAGACGCCTTAATCCACTTGACCATCACGACCGGACATAATGAGGTGATAGCCGAGGCTATTTGAACCACCACACCGGCGGCACTCGGATAGTAATCTTGGGCATAGCATTTTACCAAATCACCTCATTCTTTGGGGCACACGTGAGGAACACAAATGCGAACAAGCCTGAATGGTCCCCAGGACAATATGCAACTAACAACTCACACCCCAGAAGTGACTCGAACAAATACTCCCAGGAGCAACGCAACTGGTATGTACAAGACGCCTTAATCCACTTGACCATCACGACCGGACATAATGAGGTGATAGCCGAGGCTATTTGAACCACCCCACCGCCGGGGTATATATATATATATATATATATATATATATATATATATATATATATATATATATATATATATATATATATATATATATATATATATATATATATATATATATACTCCCTTCCCCTTTTTATATAAATATATATATATATATATATATTTATATATATATATATATATATATATATATATATATATATATATATATATATATATATATATATATATATATATATATATATATATTGTGAGTACATCACACGTGCAGTGAGTAAGATTACAAGTGTGTGATTCATTCATTATTGTGCAGTGATATACGGGGAAATTATACCAGTGTTAGTGTCTCCCTGACCCCCGCCCCCACCCAGCGCCCAGGCCGGGAAGTACCTTCTCTCCCCCTCCTACCCACCCCACCACGTCGCCTCCCCACCCACGAGGCCACCTTGCCACCCGCCCATAGAAGCCGGGAGGCTCCCATGTGTGTCTACGCCACCCACCCACCCAATGTATACCCACATATTGTATAGTGGGTGTATACCCACACTTCGTATAGAGGTGGTATATGTATTACCACTCATCTGAGTGGTAAGTGCCACGGCCAGCTGTCTATCCCCCCAGCCTCCAACCGCTGCTCACCCTCCAGTCTCCACCCGCCGTCCGCCCTCCCGCCCAGCGCCCGCCCAGCGCCCGCCCATGTCGCAGCTCTCAACAGATAGCCAGGCTTCTCCCAGCCAAGATGAGCCATCAAGCAGGGGTAGACACGGTAGATGTCAGACGTGTGACAGGGTATGCTATATCCGGTTGAGGGACGATAATGTGTGCATTCATTCCAACAACGGAGTCAGGTGTTTGGGCTCTGAGCGCCCTCCCAGGAAGAACACCAATCAACAGCCCACACCGCCCGTAAGGCAAAACACCTCCCAGACCTTCATTCCCACAGAAAATTTATTAGAAGCTATCAAAGCAACATCGTCCAGAACCTTGCAACACATTCCTAAAGCAGCCCGCCCCCATGCAGCAGCCAAATTATCTGTCCTCCTTAGAAAGGTCAACGACTCTCCTGGAACGACCCAAGCATGGCACAACCTCCTACTGTTTGGCAACATATGTCTAGCCACCCCTGCAAGGAGAGACAAAACCTTAGCTGCCTCAGTCATCAAAGCTATAAATGATTTTCCCAGGGAGGACAACCAGGTGCGCCTTCCAACTCGCGCGAGAAACACCCACGGCAGGAAGACCAACAGTGGCATATCGGAGTCATCAAAAATCAGAACACCAGTCGTCACCAAGAAAATAGAAGAAGGAATTACTATTGGCGCAATAAGAGTCATCAGCAGTGAGGACTCAGTTGCAGACAGAGATGCTGCAACAGCTCAAGCCCTAAGGGAGAAACACCCACCCAGGGCTCCGCGTGAGGACGACATTGTACAAGTGGAGGCTACCGGAGCAGAACCTCTCTGGGTGGCTGAATCTGTGGTCCATAAAGCAGCCTTGTCCTTCCCAACAGGATCAGCAGGTGGGTTCACAGAACTAAAATCCAACCACATCCAGCAAGTGCTCAACCATGCACTGGGTGACAGTGCAAAGAACCTCTTGGTGGAACTAACCAGATTCACCAACACATGTCTAGCTGGCAACATACCAGCGACCATAAGACCTATCTTTTTTGGAGCATCTCTTTGTGCTCTAAAGAAAAAGGATGGAGGGATCAGGCCAATAGCTGTGGGCAATTCTCTCCGGCGTCTCGTCGAAAAGGCTGCTGCAAGAACAGTTAGTGAGGCAGCGACCAACATGCTGAAGCCAAAACAGTTCGGGTTCGGCATTCCACAAGGGTGCGAGGCGGCAGCCCATGTAGCTCGAGCCTTCATCGCCAACATCACAGACGAAAAGGCCCTGATCAAGCTAGATTTCAAAAATGCCTTCAATTTGGTGCGGAGGGATGCTGTACTCCGTGCAGTTTATAGTAATTTCTCTTCCCTCTACCCTTTTGTACATTCATGCTACAGTATGGATCTAAAGCTACTTTTTGGCGAACATGAAATTGACTCGCGAGAGGGCGTCCAACAGGGTGACCCCCTTGCTCCTCTCCTTTTCTGCTTAGTCATCAAACAAGTCACAGAGGTCCTGTCCAGCGAGCTTGACATCTGGTTCTTGGAGGATGGTACCCTAGCTGGTTCCCAAGACTCCTTCCTGGAGGACATCAGAAAAATCCAGGAGCAAGGTGCAGTTTTAGGCCTCACCCTGAACCCTTCTAAATGTGAAATAATATGTTCCAAACAGAACATTGTAGAGAGAATAGAGGGTCTTCTGCCAAATATCCATAAAACTAAACCGGAAGACAGCACACTCCTAGGAGATCCCCTGGGATTGAAAGCCATCGATGAGGTCCTTGATAAGAAAATCGCTGACCTTAAGAAAATGGATGGGAGGATTGAGGATATTGATGCTCATGATGCACTCTACCTCATCACCAGATGTCTGTCCCTCCCCAGGTTAACCTACTTTCTGAGGTGTTCACCATCTTACAGTAGCCAAATACTAGGTGAGTATGACCGGTTACTGAAATAAATGCTAGAAAAAGCCCTTAACCTCTCTCTTGATGACCTACAGTGGAAACAAGCCACTCTTCCCGTAAGACTTGGGGGGCCTCGGAGTTCGAACAGCAACACAAATCGCTGTACCAGCCTTCCTGTCCTCCTTATCAGCATCCAACGACCTAGTGAAGGAAATTTTACCTGTCTACTTACATCAGCTGTCAGGTGTACATGATCCCAATTTTACACGCTGTGCCACAGAGTGGGCCTCTCGTGCAGGCCCATCACCTCAACCACCATCCCCAAAAGCTCACAAGCAATCCAGCTGGGATGGCCCCATTGTAGTCCAAGTTGCTGCAGAGTGCCTGGGTGCTGCAACAACACAACACGACGTTGCTCGCCTCACAGCAGTAGCAGCCCAACATGCAGGGGATTTCCTGTTAGCATCCCCAATGTCGGCAACTGGCACGTGTCTCACACCACACGCCCTCCAAATTGCTGTGGCCCTTCGCCTTGCTGCCCCAATCCACACCAGATATAGGTGTATTTGCGGCGAGGTGGTGGCTGACAGGTACGGCCACCATGGCCTACTCTGCCAAAGCACAGGGGGATGGCACTCGAGGCACAGTGAAGTTAACGACATCATCAAGAGGAGCCTCACGACAGCTGGATGCCCAGCTCAAAGAGAGCCCCGTTACCTAACGCCCCGTAACTCTGATGCTCTTATTGGTCGCCCGGATGGTATCACAGTGAACCCCTGGAAGAACGGCAAGCAGTTCGTATGGGATTACACGTGCGTATTAACCCTGGCTAACACCTACATTGACCTCAGTGTTGCACAAACAGGTGGCGCTGCCACCCACAGGCAAGCAGCCAAATCCCGTAAGTACAGAGATCTGGATCACCACTACAATTTTGTCCCCATTGCTTCTGAGTCACTCGGCGCCTGGGGTATAAGTGCTACCAGTTTTTTGAAGGAACTGGGTTCTAAGCTCATTGAAACAACAAGGGACCCTAGAGCTGCCAGCTTTCTTTTCCAGCGCCTCAGCGTGGCGATACAGAGGGGAAATGCACAATGCAATCAGGGTTCCTGCCCGCCATCTGAAGAGCTGGAGGAACTAGACAACTTATGATAAGCATCTTTGTAACCCATATGTAACTTCTTTTTTGTAACAAAGTTCAAACAAAACAAATATATGTGTACATATAAAAGAATGGTGGTGGTAGGAGAAGATAATATTAGTGTTCAGTGAGAAACCACAAGGTCTTCTCTGAATACTTTTTATTTTCTTCTCCGAGGCTATGGGTCCCCACATTGCCACCAGAGGTGGTACCCATATATATATATATATATATATATATATATATATATATATATATATATATATATATATATATATATATATATATATATATATATATATATATATATATATATATATATATATATATATATAATTTCTATTTCTATAAAATAATATCTGTCTAAAATTGAAAACCAGACGCTAGCGGCTAGTCTTGCCAAAGTTTATAGGGTTAATGGTGTTTAGTGCTAGACAGACCTGGCTAATATCTGTATAAATAAAAATGGAAATGTTCGTTTGTTCAAAATCGCTAATCTCCGAAAGTTCTTCACTGATTGCTTTGAAATTTTCACACAACGTTCTATCCACATCCGAGCTGGTTTTTATATGCATACTATATAGATGTCACGTCTGTGACTAGAAGAATTCATGCTTTTTTTTTTAAGCGGTGTTTTTTCATGTGTTTTTCATGTGAGGATATCTTCGAAACCTCTTTACTGATTGCTTTGAAATTTTAACACAACTTTGCATTCGAATAGGCGCGTCTTTTTATATATCTACGATATACATGCCTCACCTGAGACAGGTAAAACAAGTTTTTTTTTTTAACAGCGCTATCTGTTAGAAGAAAGAGCAACACACACTGTACTCTCCGAAAGTTCTTCACCGATTGCTTTGAAATATTGACACAACGTTCCATTTGAATATGCGTGTGTTTTTGTATACCTATTTTATTGATTGCGACTCTTGTGACAGGTAATTTTTTTTTAAACAGTGCCATCTGCTGCACGTAACAGCAACACTTGCTATACTAAATATGTTACGATTCCATTTCAATGTTTCTCATTGCATTGATAAATTGAATTTTCATTAATTTTGAATTATTTTAATTTTGTTTGAATTATTTTGTGTGACATTGCATTGAAATTGAGCTGTTTTCTTTACTATACCGTTCATTTCATGAGTATAAGAATAGATGACACACCTGTGTCATGGATGACACCAAAAATAAGGGCAAGTTCTTTATGATAGAGCTACTTGAATAGTTATGTACTAAATGATAGAGCTGACTGAATAGTTATTAGGTGTTTTATGCTCATCAGTATCCAGGTCATTTGGGGTCCTCAACAGTCACGAAAATTTCCTGGAACATCTACCTGCTCATGGCTAATTAGGAACTTTTTAAACAAGCTATAAAACAAAGCATTATTCTCGTTGTAATGCAATTTTTACCGTAAATAAAGCAGTAACCTTGCGACTATAACCACTGGTTATATTACAAATGTGAAGCACAAACATTAATACTCTTGTCAGGCTCATAAGACGCATGTCGGAGAGCCCTGTATGCTTCTCGGCCAAGAATTTAATATAACGAAACCATATGTCATCACCCACGGAAGAATTACATTATTTTTCCGTCTTCGCTACGGGTAATATTTAGGTTATGTTGATCACTGGCCTGTAAGTTTTCGGGGATTTGATGATAATTTGTTTAATATTGCAAGGTTCTGCTCATGCAAGCTATTGAAGATCTTAAATACACACCTTCGTAATTTGTTACGTAAGGCAACGATATAGTGTAACAAATCTAATTTAGTTATTGGTTGATGTTAACATGGGAGAAGCATTTAGAAAGGTGGAATTCGAACAGTGGAAGAGTGTTTAGCACAATTTGGCAATTAGTTTACAGCCTTTCCTCATTAACATAGGACTAATGCTCGTTAATCCAGCTGTCGAACCACCTGTTATGACTGAAAAAACTGTTTACACGCGACTACCAATTAATTGCGTTCCAATATTTGTCGAACCGACGACCTTCGCTGAGGATCTCTGTTCGAACTACAAAGATGACAATGCTTCACCCACGTACATCATATACAAATAACCTCCAAGAGAACATAAACACCAAACCTAACCAAGGTCTAACTATACATTACTAACACTTGGCAGTATGTAACTACCCACCCACTACCACCACTGGTGTTTACCAGTGGTGGCAGTGGTCCACGGTACCACTGCTAAACGTCTCGAGTGCCCACTAGTACAATTATTAAGACATGTGGACGTTCCCGTCTGTTGAGCCGGATATAGAGTGACACCAGACAAGGGCCGGAAAGAACTCCTGCTCTGTATCGTTTAAGGCAGCTTGACATCGATGACTTCCCCACATGGCTCTTGGTTATATACACGAAATTCATCATGTGGTTCATGTGGCTGGGAACCATTTATCTTCCTCGACATAATATCCCAGCTCCTTGTCATCGCATCCCAGCTCCTCGTCCTCATATCCCAGCTCCCTGTCATCATACATCAGTTCCCAGTCCTCATATCCAAGCTTCTCGTCCTCATATACCCTCGTCTCGTCCTCATATCCCAGCCCCCAGTTCACCAATCCCGGTTCTGTCATCATATCCCAGCCCCTTGTCCTCATAATCCTCCTTGTCCTCATGATCCCTTCCAAGTGCTATATTGACATACTGGCTTACCACTTCATCCTTCATAATAACCTTCTTGTTCTGGTAAATTAGCAACACTGTTCAAAAGTGCAAGAGATGTGAAGGTGTTGATGGTCTGCCTCTACTCTCTCTCTCTCTCTCTCTCTCTCTCTCTCTCTCTCTCTCTCTCTCTCTCTCTCTCTCTCTCTCTCTCTCTCTCTCTCTCTCTCTCTCTCTCTCTCTCTCTCTCTCTCTCTCTCTCTCTCTCCTTCTCTCTTTGTTCCTCCTCGGGATCTTTTGATATGCAAATATGTTTAACTGACCGTGTTATTCATCAGTATAATGTCTTCCCAGAGTCGAAGTTCAAGCAGCATTTTAATATCTTAAGACTCGCTTTACATCAGTGTACAAACGGCGGCCTCGTTTCCAGCTATATCAGAGTTCGATCCCCCGATGGCACCAGTGGTTGGTTACCCTCCTTTCCACTCCGTTCTGTCCCATATTCTTCTCTCCTTATTCTTTCCACGTGCCGTCGTTCTAAACGTGTTTAAAACACTACCGCCATAATCCTTCATGGACCATGTAGTCTGCCTTAAAATTAACTAACGCCAGTTACCAAATGTTTTCTATTTAATATGTATTAAGTTCGATATACTTTAAGGAAACGGCGGTTTTCCTTCGCCTTCCTGAGCTGTTTGATATGAAAAAAGTGTTTTTAAAATCCCAACATATTTGGTGCTATGCATGGCTTTTATTTTTATTTACCAACTTATCATGATGCACAATAGATGGTGAGACATTATAGCTGGTGGAAGATGGTGAGGGATTGTTCTCACAGTGATAGATAGTGAGCCATTGTACTCAGTTGAAGATGTTCACCTGTTTATACTTAACTGGGAACGATCCTTATTGATACTCCCTTTTAGTGCTCCCTGGGATATCTTGACACATACGCGCCCCCCCCCCCCCCACACACACACACAGGGCCCTGGTGGCTGAGTGGACAGCACGCTGGATACGTAGTCCTTTGGTCCGGGGTTCAATCCCCGGTAGAAGCAAAAACAAAATGGACATAGTTTCTTTCACCCTGATGCACCTATTCACCTAGGAGTAAATAGATACCTGGGAGTTAGACAGCTATTACGGGCTGCTTCCTGGGGATGTGTATGTGTATGTGTGTGTGTGTGTACTCACCTATTTATGCTTGCGGGGGTTGAGGTCTGGCTCTTTGGTCTGAGCTCTGGCTATTTGTGTGTGTGTGTGTGTGTGTGTGTGTGTGTGTGTGTGTGTGTGTGTGTGTGTGCGTATGTGAGATAAATATATGTTGTAGAAATAATAGAGGAAAAATAAACTGGTTAGAAAACTGGGGTCCAAGAGCTAACAGCCCGATTCTGCATATACAAATAGTAAATACAGATAGAACAAAAGGAGGATCACCACTTACAAAGTAAAACAGGAATCGACCAAATTGACAAAGTGGAATTCCTGAAACAAGGAACTTCATGGACAAAAAGAACACACATTCATGCTAAGGAAACAAAGGTGCCGAAAAAAATATTTGAAAGTTTTCTTTCACAGAGTGGTAGACGGTTAGAACAAGTTAAGTGAGAAGGTGGTAGAGGCCAAAACCATCGGTAGTTTCAAAGCGTTATACGGCAAAGAGTGCTGGGAAGACGGGACACCAAGAAACTTGCTCGCATCCTGTAACTACACTTATGTAATTACACCACACATTGTTATGCATTAGGGGTGTGATGTGGTGGAGGCAGACTCAATTACGCACCTCAGTTACGCCCCCACCTCTGTAAAGCACTGCTAACCTGTGTGAGGTCATGTTGACTACTTGAACTCGATACGATTAGTCTCCTTATCTTACTAGTTTTGTTCTTAAAATTGTGTCAATATATGTTTGACCTCTAATGATAAACTATATTTTGCTCTCCAATATATAAGTACCATCTTTCAAATTAAAGGCTAAATAATGTTATTTAGTTTTTGCCAAAAATACAAGTTTGATTCAGATGCTATGTATACAGGTCTACAGGTGCTATATACCTGTACAGACAAGCTAGTATTGTTATAATCTGAATTGTAATAATTTGTTAGAAATATAGTTTAGAATTCTGATTCTGCGTTTTCATTTTCTATGTTCAAAAATACCTCAGTTTTGAATATTGGTTGACACAACATTTTCAGTTTACTCATAAATTCAGTGACACTGTATGATTCCCAATAAATTGCTTTGAGTTCAAAAAAGCTCACAATATTAAATATACTTCTCTCTGTGGGAATGGTATTCCTTGAAGACTATCGAATCTACTATTCAGATTTTCTGAGTACTAAATCAGGTGATATCATGGAACTTTGGCTAAGAGATGAAAGCACAGCTAATGACAGAAAATAGCTGTGCAAAATACAATTTGATGTTTCAAAATACCTTAAAGAATATTCCTAACTAGCAATTTAATAATAAATTCTTAGACCGTATCTCATAAGCTACCAAGAGATTGTTTACCTGCCTTAATTACGGGAGGGTCGTTGTTAAGAATATCCTGTAATTGAATATCAATGTTATTTGCCGTTGCTGTGGGTTCGATACCTCCTTGTGAGGAGTTTAATCTCTTAGTTAAGTTAAAATCTATTGTAGGAATGGCGTATAGTATCTTCCAAGTTTATAGTTTCTATGCAAGAGAAACTATAGTTTCTCTATAGATTCTTACAAGACAAAATTTTATCAAGGCTTCGAATGATTTATTAATATTTCAGTGTGACTTTTCGAGGAATTGTGACAAGAGACTATTCCATATTGTGTTTATGTCTTTCAATGTGTGATTATGGCGTTGTTATAAAATTAAATTAATTAAATCAACCTCTTAAAATCCAGTATATATTTGTTTAAAGTGCTTTGGCCCTCTAAATGAACCTGGTCATTAGATGACACTGGACTATTTTTCAATATCCTAATAGATAATTTCTTATTAAGAATTTATGCTAAATTACATTCAGTAGAAATAAAAAAATGAAAATACGAATTGTAATTTTCATGTCGTTTCTCTTCACTTCGGGCGGATATAAATAAAATATGATGACCACTTTCGTTAGTTAATTCACAGGTTTAGTTGTGAAAAATATATCAGATTCTCCACAAGTTCTTTGATATCAGACCCTTAAAATAGACAGAAAAACAGGTCAGGAAGAGTCAGTAGATATCGACTATACTCTCAGGAAAACTGGGGAGCTAGTCGTAAACCCACTATCCAGGAACATTTTCCTTGGAAAACTAGTAGAACAAGTCTTAAGATGAGTTATTGCACAAGTAACCTCTAAGTGTATTAAGAAAACTCAAAAAGTTATATACTCATAAACCCAAAAAAGGTACAATAGGATCAATATAAGTAAAAATAGCGAGAGGGCACCATAGCGTGCCATTACCAATGCTTAAACCTCCATTATTTTATTTACAAATCAGCCGTACAAATAGCCATCAACTTTAACGTATATAAATATTTGTTGGATCCTCTGACAGTTATAAATGATTTATAAGCCATTATCATGAAAATTGCGCATCATTGTGGATGAGAGTAGATAACGTTATTATCTAAAATGCTGATGTTGCTTAAATATCTACCTAGAGCTACCTAGAGCTTAAATAGCCACCAAGAAGTTGATCGGATGAAAATTTTATTTTATACAAATATTTTAGGGTATGACTCTCAAGATAGTCATCGGATTACATTATAGAGAACAACATATGACTAAAATAGGAGGACTCCGAGAGCGATAGTATTAAAGCAAGTCGCGCGGGCATGAATTTTTCTGTTTGAATTTATTATATATATTGAATGTCAAAATTTGTCTGGATGCCAAAGTACTGCGACTGTTTAAAACGGTAACAGGACAGTTTTTGTGTATAAAGTTAACTTGATACAAGTATCAGACAGTTTGGCTGATTTGCCAAAAAAACGAGAAAATTTGTTGAGATATTGAGAAAAAACTTATAAAAACAAACAGCAGTTTTCTAAAATAAACTGAGGTACTGAGAAACTTACAAATATAGCGAGTAAAATTTACTACATATAGGTCTATTGCCCCATAAGAGGCAGCTCCTAGTTGTATATACGAGGCAGCTTCTATTGACCCATACGAGACAGCACCTATTGGTCCATACGAGGAAGCTCCTATTTGTCAATATGAGGCACCTCCTATTGGCTCATACGAGGTAGCGCATATTGGTTTAAACGAGGCAGCGTCTATAAGATCCAAACGAGGCAGCCCCAAATGGCCCATATGAGGCAGCTCGTATTGCCTTAAAACAAATGAATAACCTACTCTTCAGATAATCCAGCGATCCCACGCCCATTACGTTACCCCGATATTTTGTTTCATAACCCAGTAACCCTATTTCCAAGTCAGTATTTACCCAGGTCTTTCCTGAATATAAACTTATGAAATTTATGTTAGAACTTTGACTTCAATGAAACGTGTTTTATAAAGAATATACTGCTGGATTAAAGCACTAATTGCGAAACTGAAGACATGGTCTTAATATAAGTGAAGTTATGACTGCGGGGTAACATATAAGTTGGCAGTTTAGACCTGGAAGTTCTTAAAACTTCATAAATAATCTTATTTAAACCAGAATCCACAATGATGTGTATGATTCAATAATACCAGTTATAATCATTAGGTCCTCAGCTCGCAACCAAGAGGTCCCGAGTTCAATCCTCGAACAGGAGATAAACAGTATGAAATGTGACCTTAAACTTAATGCGTTTTGGTCAGTTTGCAGTTAAACAAAAAAGTATTTGGGAGTAAGGCAACTTGTGGTTTGCATCCTGGGAAAGTTTGATCATTTACAGTTCTATCAAGATTTAATATGTTGCATGATAAAATCTGGGAGCGACGGTCTCGGCATTGATTAATGGTCGAGTTCTTCCGCAAGTGTGGTTAATTTTCTTCATGTTTTATCAGTACTCTTTCTCACTAGTCTCCACTTTATCTTGCTGCTCTCTCTCTCTCTCTCTCTCTCTCTCTCTCTCTCTCTCTCTCTCTCTCTCTCTCTCTCTCTCTCTCTCTCTCTCTCTCTCTCTCTCTCTCTCTCTCTCTCTCTCTCTCTCTCTCTCTCTCTCTCTCTCTCTCTCTCTCTCTCTCTCTCTCTCTCGTCTCTCTTCCTGCTCTCTCCTCCCACACACAGCCCAGAAATAAAATGTCCTCCCCAGTGAATATACACTGCGACACGTGGAACACATCTTGGTGCATGTATCCCCTGTATTGTAAGCTAGTATCCTAATGAGACGATGCTATATACGAAGACCTTCAATAATATGATATATACGTAACTCTGTGCTTGCATCCCTGCGATTTTCATAGATTTATTGAGATTAATCACGCAGAGAGCAGCGGGTAAGCGTCCTAAGCGAGCAGCTTACCGCAGGAAATAAACTAACATATAAAAATTATGCGCAAAATAGAATAAGAACAAAAATCTTTAACAGAAGTGTATGAAGTATAATACTAGAATTTCATGCAAGGACAATATACTAGAACATAAGAACTCACACTTGTAAATAAGGTCATGCAGTTGAACATACAAACTCAGACTGTTAGATAAGAAAACATAACTGAACATAATATTTGAACATAATAACACATAAAAGAACATAGATAAACAAGAACAAACATTAGAACACAGCAATATCATAACACCATAAAAACTAATTATACATGAAGTAAATTATTAGAAAATCATTCATAACATCTTAGCAGCAACGGACATTTTTTCGCATATATGCAAAATAAATCATCTGGAGCATACTATAATAAACGACCATGATATCAGAGAAACAAAACGAAAAAATGCTCAAAACAAAAGGTATGGTAGCAAAAATGCTACCATACCTTCGTAGATAAAAACAGGAACAAAAAACAAGTATCTTCAGATTGGTGACACTCTTCTTCTTCTTTCACGCACAAGAACACAGCAGCTCCGATATTACCTGCAAGTTTACCAGTATGGTAATAACGAGGAGGTGCAGGCAGCACTAATGGTGAGACACCCTTAACAACCTCGTTCCGGGCAGAGGGCGTCAAAGAAAAATCTATCAAGAAAGTGGCAACAGTTGTGAAGCCATAATGACCACTATTGGAAGCCCAAGTCGGCTCGTTTTCTTTACATAATTAGAATTTTTCAAATTTCAGATTTTCTGTCCTCCGAGATCTATTTTGTTTTTTTGGGGGGGAAGGGTCTCTTAAGTAACTTTTGCGAAATATATTGCGGTTATTCTAACTTGATTATCTTATAAACTCCGTCTTAAGTGCCGGGCATTATCAGTTTTTATTGGTTCTGCTTTTATTTTTCGTGTTTGAATGTGTGTACTCACCTAGTTGTTTTTGCGGGGGTTGAGCTCTGGCTCTTTGGTCCCGCTTCTCAACTGTCAATCAACTGGTGTAGAGATTCCTGAACCTATTGGGCTCTATGATATCTACATTTGAAACTGTGTATGGAGTCAGCCTCCACCACAACACTACTTAATGCATTCTATTTGTTAACTACCCTGACACTGAAAAAAATCTTTCTAATGTCCCTGTGGTTCATTTGGGTACTAATTTTCCACCTTGTGTCCCTTTGTTCGTGTTCCACCCGTGCTAAATAGTTTGTCTTAACACCCTGTCAATTCCTTTGAGAATTTTGTAGGAAGTTATCATGTCTTCCCTTACTCTTCTGTTTTCCAGGAATGTGAGGTTCAGCTCCCTTAGCCTTTCCTCGTAGTCCATACCTCTCAGTTCCTGGACGAGTTTGGTGGCATACCTCTGAATCTTCTCTAACTTCGTCTTGTGTTTAACTCGGTATGGACTCCAGGCTGGAGCTGCATATTCCAGGATTGGTCTTACATAAGTGGTATAGTGGGTCCTGAACGATTCCTAATACAAGTTTCTAAAGGCAGTTCTTATATTGGCCAGTCTAGCATATGCCACTGATGATATCCTTTTGATGTGGGCCTCTGGTGACAGGTTCGCTGTGATATCAACCCCCAGATCTTTCTCTCTATATGACTCTTGCAGGATATTACCTCCCAAATGGTACATTATATTCAGCCTTCTGTTACCTTCGCCTAATTTCATTACTTTACACTTTCCTGAATTGAACTTTAGTAGAAATTTTCTTGACCATTCCACCAGTTTGTCCAGGTCGTCCTGTAGTCTCTGTCTCTCTTCATCTGTTTTGATTGTTCTCATAATTTTTGTATCATCGGCAAACATTGAGAAGAAAGAGTCTATACCCTCTGGAAGGTCGTTTACATATACTATAAACAGGATAGGTCCAAGTACAGAGCCCTGTGGAACTCCGCTGGTAACATATCGCCACTGTGATGCCCCCCCCCCCTCCTCACGGTTACTCGCTGTTTCCTATTGCTTAGATACTCCTTTATCCACTGGAGCACCTTACCTTTTACTTCTGCGTGCTGCTCCAACTTTTGTAGCAGCCTTTTGTGAGGTACTGTGTCAAAGGGTTTTTAACACTCCAAGAAAATGCAGTCTGCCCACCCTTCTCCTTCCTGCCTAGTTTGTGTTGCTTGGTCATAGAATTCTATTAGGCCTATGAGGCACAATTTACCATCTCTGAACCCATGCTGGTGCTGTGTTACAAAGCTGTTTCCCTCCAGATGCTCTACCAGCCTTTTCCTCGTGATCTTCTCCATCACCTTGCATGGTATACAAGTTAGGGGAAACTGGCATGTAGTTCAGTGCCTCTTGCCTGTCACCTTTTTTTATAAATTGTGACTACATTAGCTGTCTTCCAGCTTTCCGGAAGGTATATCGTTTCCAGTGTCCTGTTATACACCATAGAGAGTGGCACACATAGTGTTTCTGCACCTTCTTTTAGAATCCACGGTGAGATTCTGTCAGGCCCTTCACATATTCAGCTCCAACAGATTCCTTTTGACCTCATCACTGGTGAGGTAAAATTCCTCCAATGTTGCTCGGTTTGCCTCCTCATTTAGTGCAGGGACCTCTCCTTGTTCTTTTGTGAAAATCTCCTGGAAACTCTTCTTGAGTTCTTCACACACACCTCTTTGTCGTTCTATGTGTATCTGTGTGTGTGTGTGTGTACTCACCTAGTTGTGCTTGCCGGGGGTGTGCTCTGGCTCTTTCGTTCTGGTGTCTGTGTGTGTGTGTGTGTGTGTATTTTCACCTAGTTGTATTCACCTAGTTGTGCTTGCGGGGGTTAAACTCTGCTTTTTCGGCCTACCTCTCAACTGTCAATTAACTGATACTATTTTTTTTTCACACCAAACACACACACAACCAGGAAGCAGCATGTGACAGCTGTCTAACTCCCAGGTACCTATTTACTGCTAGGTAACAGGCAATAGGGCGAAAGAAACGCAGCTCACTCTTTCTCCCTGGCGCCCGGAATCGAACCCGGGACCACAAGATCACGCGTCCAGCGTGCTGTCCGCTCAGACACCGGCCCCGTGTGTGTGTGTGTGTGTGTGTGTGTGTAGGCCACTGTCCATACACAACCTGAGTCGTGTAGTTTCCAACACAATATTTGTCTGACTATATTTGGTTAACAAATCTGTGTATCGAGTTATCCTCATCTTTCTTTCAAATAAACTGTATTAACTTTCAGCTCATACTAAGGAGGCTGATGTGTTCCTTTAGCTTCCATCTGTGTCGTTCCGTTTTGCTGTTCCTTATGGTGAACATTGCATGTGTTTATTTTGCCATGCTTCCTAGAATCTCACCTCTAGTTGGTCAAGGTTTAGTTCCCACATCCCCATGTCCAGTGTGAGGAGATTCTGTTCCATAAAATCTCTTCTCCATTGTAATGAGATCAGATTTCCCCAAAAAATCTCTCTACTGAAGATTTAACTAGTTTCAACTCTAATGTCCACACCTGCCCCGGCCCCTGAAAGCAAGGGCAAGGTTGTATAGCGGCCGTAAATATGAACCAATCATTCAAAACCAAGAAATTTTATGTTTCCGAAAATATTTAAAAAATGATTAGTTTCATGGGACAAGTTCATTATAAATATTTAAGGAGACACTAATGAATGATTGCAATGAATAAATGTGACTAAGAAAAAGGAATGGAAGTGAATGAGAAAAGGAATATGTATGCCTGGTATTGACAAATTATTGGCATTTTGTAATAAATAACTTCTCCCTCTGCAGTTGAAGATGATTTTAAGGGAAATTCATGTTTGAAAAAGTAAAATCAGTTATTGTCTCTGCACCGAGTGATAATAGGAGTTAGAATGAAAAAAGAGATTGTAGGTTGCAGTTTACACATTGTGTGTGACATGATGCCTACAGTTCAGAGTACTTGTAGTGGAAGCTCTGAATAGTAAAGTAGAAACAGATCCTGCGGATGACATAATGGATGATAATGGTTTCTCAGGAGTAAATGACAATGGCTGAATATTGCTAGGAATATGGGGAAAAAATTTCGGATAGGACAGAGGAAAGAAATGGTGCTGAACCCCTTGAAGAGTTGAGAATTGAACGGCAATCTGCAAGACGCGAAACCGTCACTCTATCCTCAGGCCGAAGCAGTTGGACTGACATTTTACAAACAAGCAATTAGTAAACAAATTGTTATTGTGTCTCTGGAGTAATGGTGGTTGAACTGCGCAGCGAGTAATCTAACTGCCTAACGAGTAACCCGGTTTAGGAGGCTCACGTTACGTAACTCGTTGTCCCTAAAGTCGATGGAATTTCGCCATAGCATTTGAGCTCTGGAGGCATTCCGAGAACAGGATTGCGAAATGCTCTCAGGCGCCGTCTCGGCGAGTGAATTGTGAAATTTCTTGTTTGTATTCGCGTATGGTTAATTACTTTATCTTTGTGAGGGTTCATTCACAGTATTTTTATCGTCATTTCGTGTTTAACACACACACGCACACACACACACACACACACACACACACACACACACACACACACACACACACACACACACACACACACACACACACACACACACACACACACACACACACACACACACACACACACACACAGTTCGTTCGCCTGTCTGGAGAGAGTCACACGTGGTGTCTGGTCCGCAAATAACATCAATTATCTAGAGACATTGAAGTGTTATGGAGACAAGAAACATAGTTTTTGTCACAGAAGTGTACGTAAACGCAGTGATCAGGTGTATAGTGAGCTCCTACAGGGGTAGAGCAATTAAGAAAGCAAAAATAAGGTCGAGTGGCAAGATGAGTGTGTACCGATGGGTCAGCCTAGCCAGGACTTACGATTTGCTTGCTGAGCGATGTGTTGTGAAGCGGATTGTAGTATACATAGTGATTGATCCCCCGAAGTGTGTGCACCGTTTAGGATCGTATACTAAGTGCACATAGTGGTGACGACCAGTGAGGAAGATAGGAATGGATGCTATACCAGGAGCACGTGGAGACAACAGTAGCACGTGGAGACAACAGTAGCACGTGGAGACAACAGTAGCACGTGGAGACAACAGTAGCACGTGGAGACAACAGTAGCACGTGGAGACAACATTAATACCAGGGAGCGGAGAGGACAGGCGACCAACCCCGTCATAAGGACATCTCTTCAAACTAACCTAGGCGTGCTTGCTCGGGGTGAGCTGACTGTAGGTTCCCCTCTCTAGGTCATCAATAAGGTGTACAGAGGGACTTAAAATAATTAATTTAAAGTAGGTCTCAATATCTCAAATATACAAATCCGTGTGGCTCACTTGGGTGGGGCTTGACACATGCTATCCTGGTGACCGCTCACCCATCCTCCCCCCCACATCTTCCCACGCCTTACACTGTCCCAAGGCCACCCTACCCCCCTCCCCCTATACACAAACACCCCCGCACTCAACACACACACACACACGCACACACGCACACACACACACGAACACACACACACACGAACACACACACGCACACACACACACACACACACACAACCTCTCTCTGAACCCTCCCGCACTAATCCACCCCCACACACTCTCACCATCCCCCGCCCTCACTTCCACCTTCCAACTCCCCCCCATACACTCACACACCTCCTCTCTCTCTCTCTTCCTCTCTCTCCCTCCCCCTCTCTCTCCCTCCCCCCTCTCCATCTCTGTCTCTGTCTCTCTCTCTCTCTCTCTCTCTCCTCTCTCTCATCTCTCTCTCTCTCTCTCTCTCT
>NC_059576.1:17684460-17801600 GCF_020424385.1 Procambarus clarkii | reverse complement strand
GTGTGTGTGTGTGTGTGTGTATGTGTGTGTTTGTGTGTACTCACCTATATGTACTCACCTATATGTGCTTGCAGGATCGAGCATTGACTCTTGGATCCCGCCTTTCTAGCTATCGGTTGTTTACAGCAATGATTCCTGTCCCATTTCCCTATCATACCTAGTTTTAAAAGTATGAATAGTATTTGCTTCCACAACCTGTTCCCCAAGTGCATTCCATTTTTCTACTACTCTCACGCTAAAAGAAAAACTTCCTAACATCTCTGTGACTCATCTGAGTTTCCAGTTTCCACCATGTCCCTCGTTCTGTTATTTTACGTGTGAACATTTCATCTATTTCCACTTATCAATTCCCCTGAGTATTTTATATGTCCCTATCATATCTCCTCTCTCCTTCTTTTCTCTAGTGTCGTTAGGTTCAGTTCCTTCAGCCGCTCTTCATATCTCATCCCTCGTAACTCTGGGACAAGCCTCGTCGCAAACCTCTGAACCTTCTCCAGTTTGTGGGGGCTCCATGTGTGTGTGTGTGTGTGTGTGTGTGTGTGTGTGTGTGTGTGTGTGTGTGTGTGTGTGTGTGTGTGTGTGTGTGTGTGTGTGTGAGAGAGTAATTACCTAAGTGTAGTTACAGGATGAGAGCTACGCTCGTGGTGTTCCGTCTTCTTAGCACTCTGTCATATAACGCTTAGAAACTACTGACGGTCTTGGCCTCCACCACCTTCTCACCTAACTTGTTCCAACCGTCTACCACTCTGCGAAAGTGAATTTTCTTATATTTCTTCGGCATCTGTGTTTAGCTAGTTTAAATCTATGACCTCTTGTTCTTGAAGTTCCAAGTCTCAGGAAATCTTCCCTATCGATTTGATAAATTCCTGTTACTATTTTGTACGTAGTGATCATATCACCTCGTTTTCTTCTGTCTTCTAGTTTTGGCATATTTAATGCCTCTAACCTCTCCTCGTAGCTCTTGCCCTTCAGTTCTGGGAGCCACTTAGTAGCATCTCTTTGCACCTTTTCCAGTTTGTTGATGTGCTTCTGAAGATATGGGCACCACACAACCGCTGCATATTCTAGCTTTGGCCTAACAAAAGTCGTGAACAATTTCTTTAGTATATCGCCATCCATGTATTTAAAAGCAAATCTGAAGTTAGAAGGCGTGGCATAGGCTCCTCGCACAACGTTCTTTATGTGGTCCTCAGGTGATAGTTTTCTATCTAGAACCACTCCTAGATCTTTATCGGAATTCTTTAAAGATTTCTCACATAATATATAGGTTGTGTGGGGTCTATGTTCTCCTATTCCACATTCCATAACATGGCATTTATTAACATTAAATTCCATTTGCCAAGTGGTGCTCCATATACTAATTTTGTCCAGGTCATCTTGAAGGGCATGGCAATCATCTAAGTTTCTTATCCTTCCAATTATCTTAGCATCATCAGCAAACATGTTCATATAATTCTGTATACCAACTGGTAGATCATTTATGTAGACAATAAACATCACTGGTGCAAGAACTGAACCCTGTGGTACTCCACTTGTGACATTTCTCCAGTCCGATACATTGCCTCTGATTACTGCCCTCATTTTTCTGTCGGAAAATTTTTCATCCATGTTAGAAGCCTACCTGTCACCCCTCCAATATTTTCTAGTTTCCAGAACAACCTCTTATGTGGAAGTCTGTCGAAAGCCTTTTTTAGGTCCAGATAGATGCAGTCAACCCAACCATCTCTTTCCTGAAAAATCTATGTTGGTCGATCATAGAAACCGAGTAAATTCGATACACAGGATCTTCCAGGTCGAAAACCATACTGTCTGATATTATATATTTCTCTCCAGGTGTTCTACCCATTTAGTTTTGATTAGTTTTTCCAATACTTTCACTGTTACACTTGTCAATGATACAGGTCTATAATTGAGAGGGTCTTCCCTGCTGCCACTTTTGTAGATTGGAACTATGTTATCCTGTTTCCACACGTCTGCTACGATTCCTGTACACAGGGATGCCTGAAAGATCAGGTGAAGTGGAATGCTGAGCTCAGATGCACATTCTCTCAGAACCCAGTGAAATTCCATCTGGACCAACTGCTTTGTTCTTACTTAGCTCTCCCCCCTCCCCTCCCTGTTCAGCTCGTTGTTGTCGTGAGGGGGGGCTTGGTGGGCGGCTGCCGGAGTGATGCTCCTTGGGTCAGTCCCATGTCGTTTTGTAGCCTTGTGCTCCTGCTGCTGTCCTCTCTAATTGTGCTGAACGACTTTTCCTTCGGTAATCGTTTTTCTCCCCCTCTTCTCCTATCTGCTTGTCGTTTCCTGCCGACCTTTTGCTTGTTTTGGTTATTCCTTTGGACTACTTCTATTTTGACGCCCGGGTGCTTGAGGAGGCACACTCTTGCACCCGTAGAACTGTAGTACCCAACGTCGAGAGCGAGGGGAGCCTTTTATTGTCAATCCTCCTTTCGTCACTGAATCTGATCTAGACTGACTGACAGTTCTTAAG
The DNA here is from genome assembly GCF_020424385.1 of Procambarus clarkii. NCBI lineage: Eukaryota > Metazoa > Arthropoda > Malacostraca > Decapoda > Cambaridae > Procambarus > Procambarus clarkii. Next base: position 17,799,112 of record NC_059576.1, on the reverse strand, counting down.
GTGGCGTTTGTGGGGCGTATACTCACGACGCACCCCTAGGGGGCCCCGACATGATTGGCGATAGCTTCTTGTTGGGTGTTCTGCCTCTAATTGTGGCTCCATGGTGGGTGTGGGGGCACATTCGTGAATGAATGTTTTTCTTTCGTACTTATGTCGACTTCTGTTTCTCTTTTCCTTTCTCAGGCTCGTGGAGTGGGCGACCAAGCCCCCGAGTCGGTTCGTGTTGGAAGACCGGGTTCTGTAGCCTCCGCTGCATTGGGCCCCGACCTTGCTCCTCCTTTGGCCTCTCTGACTACTCTCCTCGGCTCCCTTCCCTCCTCTGTGGTTGGGTCGAGCCCCAAGCCCTCAGTGGTGACTACCTCGTCCCCTGGCACGGCCCAGTCTCTTGTTGTGACTACTGTGCCTTTCAACCCCTCTTTCTCTGGGTGTTCTCAACGCCGTCATCGACACGGCCGCACTCGTTCGATTCCTTCTTGTTCTGATGCATATCAAGCCCTTGTTTAGTCCCGCTTCGTGAGCCAAATACTTTGATCTTCTCCCTCTTGATTCTGCGCCTCCTGACGATTTCTCCCTTTATAGGCACCTTGTTGATTTCGTAGATGCCTCTGTCACCTTCAACCCCACCCGTCTCGGTACACGTATCGTTGCTGCTCCTTCTCAGGATGCGGCCTCCTGCTTAGCTGCTTTATCCTGCCTTGGCGAGACCCCTGTTCGGATCTCCAAGAACGCTCGGTTGAATGCCAGTGTTGGCACTATTCTCCTCCCGCCCCATGTTGCAACCGGTGTTCGGAATCTGCAGGACTGCCACGATGATATTCAGCATGTCCTTGAGGCCCAGGGCCATTCTGTCCTCCAGGTAGACATGTTTACTCGTCCACCTCGTGGTCGTCGCCGTCAGCCCCTTCGGGTTGTGAAGATTACTTTTGATGGTAGGACCCTTCCGCCCTCTATTATTGTTGCTGGTGCCAGGTGCTCCGTCCAGGAGTACATTCCCTCTCCTCGACTCTGTAATAAGTGCTGGAGGTTTGGGCATGGTGCTCCCCGCTGCTCTGGAACTGTGTGTCTGTCCTTTGTGTGGGGGCGAGGGTCACTCTTAAGTCGGAGTGCACTTCTTCCCAGGCTTGCTGCCTCAATTGCGGTGAGGACCACCCAACCTTCTCCCGTGCGTGTATACATTACAAGCTTAAGGCAGCCGTCCTCGAGGTGAAGCGCCGGGAACGTTTATCTTTTCCTGAGGCGAGGCACCAGGTTCGCCGGCTCCCGCCTTATGCTCGCGTGTTGCGCTCTTCCTCTCCTCGTCCTTCCCACCATCCTCAGACTCGACCGTTTCTGGGCCTTGTACCCTGATACGCCCACTGCCCCCTTCTGTTCCTTGCTCTTGCTGGGGTGCGCTCCCCTCTTTCTACTCCCCCTCTTCCTGCTGCTGTCCTTGACTGCTCCTCTCCGTTGTCTCCTCCTCTTCCTCTCCTCCTCCTCCTCCTCCGGACCCTGCCCGCCCACCTCTGATCTGTTCTCCCGTTTCCTTCCCTCCGTCTTTGCTCAGTTTACCCATGCCCCTAACCCGACTTTGCTGACCCTGATCCCGACCCTGATATTCTTTAACGTGCTCTGTTGCTCTTTCGCCTTTGTTTCTTCCTTGTTCTCTGTTTTTGTCCTTTCTCTTCTCGTCGTTGTCCATTCTTCAATGGAACGTTCGAGGTTATTACGCAAATTTCCTCGAACTCCAACTTCTGATTTCGCGGTTTTCGCCCCTTTGTGTCTGTCTCCAGGAGCTAATGCTTGGTGCTCGTCCTGGTCGTTTTCGTGGCTATTCCTTTCTCTCCCCCCCCCAGCCATTGCTGGGGCTTCTAATTCTTCTGCTCTCTTGATTCGGGCTGATGTTCCTTTGTTCCTTTACTTTTTCCTTCGCCTCTCCATTGTTCTGCTGCTCGTATCTTTGTGGGGAAATGGTACACAGTTTGTTCCATTTATCTCCCCCCGAGTGTCCCGCTCTCTCTTCCTAATTTGAAACACCTCCTAGACTCCTTGCCGGAGCCTGTGCTCCTGCTGGGTGACTTCAATTGTCGTCATTCTCTTTGGGGTGACGTTCTGACGAATACCCGGGGTCGCCTCCTTGAGCCGTTTCTCCTCTCTTCTTCCCTGTCTCTTCTGAATTCTGGTGAGCCCACTCATTTGGACTCTCCGACTCGCACCCTTTCTTGTCTTGATCTTTCTCTCTGCTCTTCTTCTCTTTACTTAGATTTCACGTGGCAGGTTCTTGATGACCTCCATGGAAGTGATCACCCAGCAAACACAAATCATCTACACAACGTTCGCCTATCTCTTCCCATAGGTGTGGGAATGATTTGCATTGAGAATGGTGCAGGAGAGCCTTTGAGAAACTTTTACTCAAAAAATCCAAACACAAAGGTTTAATTATAAATAGTTTTTCTACAATTATGTTCTTCCAAATGTAAAACAAATAGTCTTACATGTTTAAATATAAAATTTATGGTGTTTTTTGTAAAATTCATTAATAAATTGTGAATGATATATATTGGCTGAGTGAAACCTTTAAAATCCATTTAGTTATAATATGAACAGAAAAAAGTAGTTTTCCAAATTTTCTAAAAATCGCTCTTTTTAACACAATTTGACTCCTTATGCATTCCACTAAACACTAATATCATGTTTAAATATATAATTTATGTATTATTCCCTAAGATAATTTATATAAATTATAAAAGTTGCTGGAAAGTGGTGAGAAAGAATCTGAAAACGTTTTGTTGTCTTATATTGGCGTGTTCTTATTAACTAGAGTGAGTAAGAGTGAGCGAGAGTGGGTAAGAGTGAGTAAGAGTGACTGAAGATGAGTGAGAGTGCCAGAGAGTGTGTAAGTTTGAGTAAGAGTGAGTATAAGTAAGAGTGACTGAGAGTGAGTAAGAGTGACAGAGTGAGTAAGAGTGAGAGTAAGGGTGACAGAATGAGTAAGAGTGAGAGTAAAGTGATTGAGAGTAAGGTTGAGTATGAGAGTAAGAGTGATTGAGAGTTAGAGCGAGAGTAAGAGTGATTGAGAGTTAGTGAGAGTAAGAGTGATTGAGAGTAAGAGTGATTGAGAGTAAGAGTGATTGGGAGTAAGAGTGATTGGGAGTAAGAGTGATTGGGAGTAAGAGTGATTGGGAGTAAGAGTGATTGGGAGTAGGAGTTAGAGTGAGAGTAGGAGTAAGAATGAGAATAAGAGTGATTGAGAGTAAGAGTGAGTAAGAGTAAGAATGAGAGTAAGAGTGATTGAGAGTAAGAGTGATTGAGAGTAAGAGTGATTGAGAGTAAGAGTGATTGAGAGTAAGAGTGATTGAGAGTAAGAGTGATTGAGAGTAAGAGTGATTGAGAGTAAGAGTGATTGGGAGTAAGAGTGATTGGGAGTAAGAGTGAGAGTAAGAGTAAGAATGAGAATAAGAGTGATTGAGAGTACGAGTGATTGGGAGTAAGAGTAAGAGTAAGAATGAGAGTAGGAGTGATTGAGAGTAGGAGTGATTGGGAGTAGGAGTGATTGGGAGTAAGAGTGATTGAGAGTATGAGTGATTGAGAGTATGAGTGATTGAGAGTAAGAGTGATTGAGAGTAAGAGTGATTGAGAGTAAGAGTGATTGAGAGTAAGAGTGATTGAGAGTAAGAGTGATTGAGAGTAAGAGTGATTGAGAGTAAGAGTGATTGAGAGTAAGAGTGATTGAGAGTAAGAGTGATTGAGAGTAAGAGCGATTGGGAGTAAGAGTGATTGGGAGTAAGAGTGAGAGTAAGAGTAAGAATGAGAATAAGAGTGATTGAGAGTACGAGTGATTGGGAGTAAGAGTAAGAGTAAGATTGAGAGTAGGAGTGATTGAGAGTAGGAGTGATTGGGAGTAGGAGTGATTGGGAGTAAGAGTGATTGAGAGTAAGAGTAATTGAGAGTAAGAGAATGAGAGTAAGAGTGAGAGAGTGAGTATGAATGGGTAAGGGTGACTGAGAGTGAGTAAGAGTGACAGAGTAAGAATGACAGAGAGTAAGAGTGACAGAGAGTAAGAGTGACAGAGAGTAAGAGTGACAGAGAGTAAGAGTGACAGAGAGTAAGAGTGACAGAGAGTAAGAGTGACAGAGTAAGAGTGAGTATGAGAGTGAGTAAGGATGACTGAGAGAAAGAGTGAGTAATAGTGTGTAAGAGTGATTGAGAGTTAGAGTGAGAGTAAGAATGATTGAGAGTTAGTGAGAGTAAGAGTGATTGAGAGTAAGAGTGATTGAGAGTAAAAGTGATTGAGAGTAAGAGTGATTGAGAGCAAGAGTGATTGGGAGTAAGAGTGATTGAGAGTAAGAGTGATTGGAGTAAGAGTGATTGGGAGTAGGAGTAAGAATGAGAATAAGAGTGATTGAGAGTAAGAGTGAGTAAGAGTAAGAATGAGAGTAAGAGTGATTGAGAGTAAGAGTGATTGGGAGTAAGAGTGATTGAGAGTAAGAGTGATTGGGAGTAGGAGTAAGAATGAGAATAAGAGTGATTGAGAGTAAGAGTGAGTAAGAGTAAGAATCAGAGTAAGAGTGATTGGGAGTAAGAGTGATTGGGAGTAAGAGTAAGAGTGAGAGTAAGAGTAAGAATGAGAATATGAGTGATTGAGAGTAAGAGTGATTGGGAGTAGGAGTAAGAGTAAGAATGAGAGTAGGAGTGATTGAGAGTAGGAGTGATTGGGAGTAGGAGTGATTCGGAGTAAGAGTGATTGAGAGTAGGAGTAATTGAGAGTAAGAGTAATTGAGAGTTAGAGTATGAGAGTAAGAGAGAGAGTGAGTATGAATGGGTAAGGGTGACTGAGAGCGAGTAAGAGTGACAGAGAGTAAGAGTGACAGAGAGTAAGAGTGACAGAGAGTAAGAGTGACAGAGAGTAAGAGTGACAGAGAGTAAGAGTGACAGAGAGTAAGAGTGACAGAGAGTAAGAGTGACAGAGAGTAAGAGTGACAGAGAGTAAGAGTGACAGAGAGTAAGAGTGACAGAGAGTAAGAGTGACAGAGAGTAAGAGTGACAGAGAGTAAGAGTGACAGAGAGTAAGAGTGACAGAGAGTAAGAGTGACAGAGAGTAAGAGTGACAGAGAGTAAGAGTGACAGAGAGTAAGAGTGACAGAGAGTAAGAGTGACAGAGAGTAAGAGTGACAGAGAGTAAGAGTGACAGAGAGTAAGAGTGACAGAGAGTAAGAGTGACAGAGAGTAAGAGTGACAGAGAGTAAGAGTGACAGAGAGTAAGAGTGACAGAGAGTAAGAGTGACAGAGAGTAAGAGTGACAGAGAGTAAGAGTGACAGAGAGTAAGAGTGACAGAGAGTAAGAGTGACAGAGAGTAAGAGTGACAGAGAGTAAGAGTGACAGAGAGTAAGAGTGACAGAGAGTAAGAGTGACAGAGAGTAAGAGTGACAGAGAGTATGAGTGACAGAGAGTATGAGTGACAGAGAGTAAGAGTGACAGAGAGTAAGAGTGACAGAGAGTAAGAGTGACAGAGAGTAAGAGTGACAGAGAGTAAGAGTGACAGAGAGTAAGAGTGACAAAGAGTAAGAGTGACAAAGAGTAAGAGTGACAAAGAGTGACAGAGAGTAAGAGTGACAGAGAGTAAGAGTGACAGAGAGTAAGAGTGACAGAGAGTAAGAGTGACAGAGTGTAAGAGTGACAGAGTAAGAGAGTGAGAGTGATTATGAGAGAGTTAAGAGTGTGAGGTGTGAGAGGGTAGCAGGCCAGGGAGGCAGGATGTGTGGTCACAGGCGAGGCCTAGGCCTCGTGATCTCTAATGTTGGTTTTTATATATATGTTGGATTTTTTGTCCTGTTTCAAATTATAATTATTTAGCAGGAATGTAATAAGATATTGCACAGTATTAATGTGACAATAATATATGCATTATTTCCTTGATAATCAAACTTGTTGTTCAAAGATAATATACAATCTTTGAAGGAAACATTTTGAGAGCGCGAGCTGGCAACACTGGGCTGGTGGGTGAGAGAGACATATGGTTAGTTGTTCTCAGACCTTCAGTGGTGAAGGGTGTGTCCCAGCTGGCCGCCACCAGCCGCCACCCGCCGCCCACCACCAGCCGCCACCCGCCGCCACCCGCCACCCACCACCACCCACCACCAGCCGCCACCCACCACCAGCCTCCACCAGCCGCCACCTGCCACCACCCACCACCAGCCGCCACCCACCACCAGCCGCCACCCGCCACCACCCACCACCCGCCACCACCCGCCGCCACCCACCACCAGCCGCCACCCGCCACCATCCGCCACCCGCCACCCACCACCCGCCGCCACCCGCCGCCCACCACCAGCCGCCACCCACCACCAGCCGCCACCCGCCACCACCAGCCGCCACCCGCCGCCACCCGCCACCCACCACCCGCCGCTACCGGCCGCCACCCGCCACCCACCACCAGCCGCCACCCACCACCAGCCGCCACCCACCACCAGCCGCCACCCGCCACCACCCACCACCAGCCGCCACCCGCCACCACCCACCACCAGCCGCCACCCGCCACCACCCACCACCAGCCGCCACCCGCCACCACCCACCACCAGCCGCCACCCGCCACCACCCACCACCAGCCGCCACCCGCCACCAGCCACCGCCACCCACCACCGCCACCCGCCGCCGCCACCACCACCACCACCACCCACCACCACCACCCACCCACCACCAGCCGCCGCCGCCACCACCACCCACCACCACCGCCGCTACCACCCATCACCGCCGCCGCCACCACCCACCACCACCGCCGCCGCCACCACCCATCACCGCCGCCGCCACCACCACCCACCAGCACCGCCGCCGCCACCATCCATCACCGCCGCCGCCGCCACCACCCACCACCAGCCGCCACCCGCCACCACCCATCACCACTCGCCACCCGCCACCACCCACCGCCAGCCGCCACCAGCCCCCCCACCGCCGATCGTCACCACCCACCACAGCCGCCGCCGCCCGCCACCGCCCGCCACCGCCCGCCACCACCCACCACAGCCGCCACCACCCGCCGCCACCACCCACCACCACCAGCCGCCGCCGCCACCCACCACCCGCCGCCACCACCCACGACCACCACCAGCCGCCGCCGCCACCACCACCCACCACCACCGCCGCCACCACCACCACCACCCACCACCACCGCCGCCACCACCCACCACCGCCAGCCGCCACCACTCATCACAGACGCCGCCACCCGCCACCACCGCCAGACACAGCCGCCAGTGTCCGCCACCGCCACCACTGTCCGCCCGCCGCCACCACTGTCCGCCCGCCGCCACCACTGTCCGCCCGCCGCCACCACTGTCCGCCCGCCGCCACCACTGTCCGCCTGCCGCCTCCACTGTCCACCCGCCGCCACCACTGTCCGCCCGCCGCCGCCACTGTTCGCCCGCCGCCGCCACTGTCCGCCCGCCGCCGCCACTGTCCGCCCGCCACCGCCACTGTCCGCCCGCCGCCGCCACTGTCCGCCCGCCGCCACTGTCCACCACCGCCGCCAAAGCCGCCAAGGTCCGCCCGCCGCCACTATCCGCCACAGCCACCACTGTCCGCCCGCCGCCACTGTCCGCCCGCCGCCACTGTCCGCCCGCCGCCACTATCCACCACCGCCGCCACTGTCCGCCCGCCGCCACTGTCCGACCGCCGCCACTATCCGCCACCGCCGCCACTGTCCGCCCGCCGCCACTGTCCGCCCGCCGCCACTATCCGCTACCGCCGCCACTGTCCGCCCGACGCCACTGTCCGCCCGCCGCCACTATCCGCCACCGCCACCACTGTCCGCCACCGCCACCACTGTCCGCCCGCCGCCTCCACTGTCCACCCGCCGCCACCACTGTCCGCCCGCCGCCGCCACTGTTCGCCCGCCGCCGCCACTGTCCGCCCGCCGCCGCCACTGTCCGCCCGCCACCGCCACTGTCCGCCCGCCGCCGCCACTGTCCGCCCGCCGCCACTGTCCACCACCGCCGCCAAAGCCGCCACGGTCCGCCCGCCGCCACTATCCGCCACAGCCACCACTGTCCGCCCGCCGCCACTGTCCGCCCGCCGCCACTGTCCGCCCGCCGCCACTATCCGCCACCGCCGCCACTGTCCGCCCGCCGCCACTATCCGCCACCACCGCCACTGTCCGCCCGCCGCCACTGTCCGCCCGCCGCCACTATCCGCTACCGCCGCCTCTGTCCGCCCGCCGCCACTGTCCGCCCGCCGCCACTATCCGCCCGCTTCCACTATCCGCCACCGCCACCACTGTCCGCCACCGCCACCACTGTCCGCCACCACCACCACTGTCTGCCACCGCCACCACTGTCCGCCCACCGCCACCACTGTCCGCCCGCCGCCACCACTGTCCGCCCGCCGCCACCACTGTCCGCCCGCCGCCACCACTGTCCGCCCGCCGCCTCCACTGTCCGCCCGCCGCCACCACTGTCCGCCCGCCGCCACCACTGTCCGCCCGCCGCCGCCACTGTCCGCCCGCCGCCGCCACTGTCCGCCCGCCGACGCCACTGTCCGCCCGCCGCCGCCACTGTCCGCCCGCCGCCACTGTCCACCACTGCCGCCGCCACTGTCCACCACCGCCGCCAAAGCCGCCACGGTCCGCCCGCCGCCACTATCCGCCACTGCCGCCACTGTCCGCCACAGCCGCCACTCTCCGCCGTACAGCCTCCCCTCTCTCCGTTAGTAAATAATTATAATTGTTAGTAAATAATAAAAGAAATATAAATTATTAGATTTTTTTTACCCTTCAATTGGTTTTAATATTTAAATTGAAAATAATAATATAATATAAAATATAATAAAAATAATATAATATAAAATATAATTTAATTTCAAGAAATTTAACTTTAAACACAAAGATGTGAAAAGGGTTCAGATTATTGGCTCAAACCTTTCATAAGAGATTCATATTGGTATATGAATGGATTATGAATGACTCATGTTAGGAGTGTAAAGTTGCCACAACATCTCAAATTAGTGTTAGATACATATGTCTTGGTTATAAGTTTTGGAAACCTATTTAAGTCCACACACAATATCGTATCTGATACGATAAAACAAACGTTTCCAATACTTTCAAATACTTTCCAGATATGTTGTGGCAACCTAAAATTGTTTGCTGGGCATTTCCCCATCCTTGTTTCCTTTTTCTCTTTTCGCCCTTCCCTCTCTTTCCCTAGGTGGCAGTTTGCTAAGGCAGACTGGACCCTATTTACCCTCAGTGCTGCTCTCTCTGACCTCTCCCTTCTGCCTCTCTCTCGCGCTCTCCTCCTTTTTCATGACGCTGTCTTCAACGCTGCCCTCCGCTCTATTCCTCGCTCTTCCTCTCGGGGTCCATGGAAGTGCGTTCCCTGGTGGAATGCGGACTGTGCTCGGGCTGTCCGCTGTAAGCGTGCAGCCTGGAAGAGGCACCGCCGTAGGCAGACGACCGATTCTTTTCTTTTCTTTAGGAAAGCGAGTGCGGTGGCCCGTAGGGCCATCCGTACGGCTAAACGTGAATGTTGGGCATCTTATGTCTCAACAATTACATCCGGAACCCCTCTGGCCCAGATCTGGAAGCGTATCCGCAAGATAGCGGGTAAGTTCGTTCCCGATGTTTCACCCGTCCTTCACCTCCATGATACTCTTGTGGCGGACCCGTTGCAGGTCGCTTCCGAACTGGGTTCCCACTTTTCTTCTGTTAGCTCTGGTCTTCATCTTCCCCAATCTTTCCTTCTTCGTAAACCTGTCCTTGAGTCTCGTCCTTTAGATTTCTGCACTCATCTTCAGCTTCCCTATAATGATCCCTTCTCTCTCTCTGAACTTCGTTCTGCCCTGGCCCTCTGCGGTTCTACGGCGGCGGGCTCCGATGGTATTCATTATGAGATGCTTCGCCATCTCCCTCCGAGCACGTCTCAGTATTTACTGAGTCTGTATAATCGGATCTGGGAGTCGTCGTCAGTCCCTGAGGACTGGCTCGATGCCGTTGTCCTCCCTGTTCGCAAACCGGGGTCTCTGGGTACTTCCCCTAAGGACTTTCGCCCTATTGCTCTCACAAGTTGTGTCTGCAAACTCTATGAACGTATGGTTAACGTTCGTCTGATGTGGTTCCTGGAACACCATCACCTCCTCTCCCCTTCTCAATTTGGTTTCCGCAAGTGCCGCAGCACGACAGATGTCCTGGTGAACTTGGAGGTCTATATTCGTACTGCTTTTGCTGCGAAGACCTCCGTTGTTGCCGTCCTTTTTGACCTAGAAAAGGCTTACGACACCACTTGGCGTTATCATATCCTATCTCAACTTCATTCTTTTGGCCTTCGTGGTCGTCTCCCTCTCTTTCTCCGCAGCTTCCTCTCTCGTCGTTCCTTTCGGGTGCGCCTTGGTACCGCTCTCTCTCCCTCTTTTCAGCAATACGAAGGTGTGCCCTAGGGTAGTGTTCTGAGCACTACTCTTTTTCTGGTTGCTCTCAATGGTCTTCTTTCCTCTCTTCCTTCTGGTGTCTTCTCCACTCTCTATGTCGATGATCTTACCCTTTGTTGTCAGGGTGATGATTCGCCTCTCCTTCAACGACGGCTTCAACTTGCAATTGATGCCGTGTCGTCTTGGGCCACAGGTCATGGCTTCAAGTTCTCTACTTCTAAGACTTGTGCCATGACTTTTACGCGGAAACGGGTTGTTCTTCGTCCCTCTTTGTCACTTTATGGTCATCCCCTTGAATACAAAGATTCCACGAAGCTTTTGGGGTTATTCCTTGACATCGTTTGTCTTGGTCTCCCCATATCTCTTACCTCCGTGTTGAGTGCTCTAAGGCCCTTACCCTCCTTCGGGTCTTGTCCCATACTTCTAGGGGGGCAGATAGGCGCACTCTCCTTGCTTTACATTCCTCTCTCGTCCTGTCTAAGCTCGATTATGGTTGCCCTGCTTACTCGTCTGCTTCTCCTTCTACTCTTCGCCGTCTTGATGCTTTGCACCATACTGGGTTGCGCCTCAGTTCTGGTGCCTTTCGTTCGACTCCCATCCTTAGCTTGTATGTTGACACTGGCTTCCTGTCTCTCCAGGACCGTCGTGATCGCTACTGTCTTCGCTATCTTGCGCAGTCCTTGCAACATCCTTCCTCTCGCCTCTGTCGTGCTTTAACTTTTACCCCTCCTGCAGTTCCTGTTCCTCTTCACCACCTCCCTCTTTCTGTCCGGTTATCTCGCCTACAGGATTCTCTTTCCGTTCGTATTTCTGATGTTTCTCCTCGTGTTGTTCCTTCTTTGCCCCCGTGGAGGGTCCCTCTTCCGCGGTTTTGTACATCCTTGACCCGTATCACTAAAGCTTTTACCCCTCCTACGGTTCTGAAACGCCTTTTCCTCGAGCACTTTTCTTCTCACTCCCGCTCCGTTTCTGTCTTCACCGATGGGTCTAAGTCAGCGGACAGTATTGGCTACTCTGTTGTTTTTCCTGATCGCACTTATATGTGTCGCTTGCCTCCGGAGACTAGCATCTTTACAGCAGATTTTTATGCTATTCTCTATGCTCTTCGTCTCCTGCTTTCTCGTTGTCAGTCTTCCTTTGTGGTTGTTGTTGACTCTCGTAGTGCCCTCATGGCTCTCGGGTCCTTTAATCCGGTTCATCCAGTAGTTGTCGAGATCCAGCATTGGCTGTTTCTCGTTCACAGTAAATTTAAGTCGGTTGAGTTTTGTTGGGTTCCCAGCCATATTGGTGTGTCTTTAAATGAGCGTGCGGATGCTGCCGCCAAGGAAGCTGTCCGCTCTTGTCCCATCTCTCGTAAAGGCATTCCGTATTCCGACTTTTACCCGGTTATCCATTCCTCAGTCCTTACCCGTTGGCAGGCTTCTTGGTTGTCTGTTACTGGTAACAAGCTACGTACTCTTAAATGTTGTGTTTCCTCGTGGCCGTCCTCCTTCCACCGTAACCGGCGGTGGGAAACGGCTCTGGCGAGGTTGCGTATTGGCCATACTCGCTTAACCCATGGTCACTTGATGGAGCGCCGCCCTGCTCCTTATTGTCCTAGTTGCATTGTCCCTCTTACGGTCGTGCATGTCCTTCTTGAATGTCCTGACTTCCAGGACGAGCGTGTGTCTTGCTTTCCGACCGCCCCTCGCGGTCACCTGTCCCTCGATAGAATTCTTGGTGACTCGGTTACTTTTGATATCGTTCGCCTTATGCGTTTTTGTTCTCGTATTGGCATCCTTGGTGATATTTAGCGCCCTCTGATTATTTTGCGTATTTGATGGTGCTACATAGCCTTCCCGGTTTGGTGCCTTCTTTTGATAATTACTTACTTACTTACTTATCGCTGGTATGTTTGGGGGTTTGGCCTCTTCCTGTATTGATTCCATTTTTGTGTCATTTGGTCTCTGCCCCTCTCGCAATTTCTGTTTAACCAATCCTGTTTCCTAGATTTGCATCTCTGTTTTGGTATAAATTTTTTGTGCCCTTATCATATATTTCACAAAACTTGTCATACATCTCATTTACTTCCTTGCCTATCAGCAAGTCTGTCCAATTATACTCACTAAAAAATTTTCTAAGGTTGCCATAATGTCCTCTCCTAAAGTCAGGTTTTTCAATTGCATCAACCTTCTTATTTTCTTCCAGATTATAACGCATTGCATACTTTATTCCCAAAAAGACATGGTTACTTTTACCCAAGGGAGGAAGGTACTGAATGTCAAATATTTCTTCCTCCTTCCTGGTAAATATCAAGTCTAGCATGGAGGGAACGTCCCGCACCCTCATCCTCGTAGCTTGTTTAACATGTTGATACAAGAATGTTTCCACGATGAGGTCTACAAATTTACAGGTCCAAAAATCTTATGTTTTAGCTTCATATGCTTCCCAGTCTATGGATTTCAAGTTGAAGTCGCCATTATCAACAAACGTGATCTATCGTTATCCGCTCATGCTATGATCTCTCTAATTATTGTTTTAAGACCTTCTCGTTTACTATTTAGCTCCTCCTTTGACCATGTGCTGGTTGGCGGTGGACTATATGCATTTCAGATCATTAGTTTATCATCCTCATGGCAAATCTTTAGTGCTATTATGTCAACTTTTTGTGGATTGGCAGTCATTATTTCGTTCACCTTTAGGTGTTCTTTCACCAGCACAGCAACGCCACCGACTTTCCTGATTTTTCTGCCCCGTCTCCAAATTGAGTAGCCCCTTGGGAATATGACCTCATTTAAAACAACATCTTCAAGTTTTATCTCCGTGAGTGCAACAATGTTTGGTGTCTGCAGCTGTATTACATCACTTAACTCCAGTGTCTTTGATCTTACTCTATCTATGTTGGTGTATGCAATCTTCAGGAACTTGTTCCCCTTCTTCTTATTTTTACTCTCCCTCTCTCTAATGATTTTGTTGGTTTGCCTTTATGTACCACTTTACTGGTCTGCCTACTCCTATCACTTTGTAGAAAAAAGAATTGATTTTGTCTTCATTCCTGCTTTCATTTAAACGTTTTGCCTCAGCGAGGTTCAGTTTCAGCTTCTCCCTATCTTCTTTTGAAAGATCTCGTCTTAACGACCACACTTTCCCATCCTCATCACTTTGTAATTTTCTAGCATTCCTTAGTACTTCTTCCATCTGTTTGGCACCGTTTAGGGTCATCCTCAAAGGTCGATCTTTCCCTTTTACATATCTGCTTATTCTCCTGTTGTCGCACACATTCTCTATGGTTGTAAGACCTTCCATGAGGCCAACTATTTTATATACTACTTTTGCTTCTTCTACAGCTCTTTCTGACCTAAATGTTATCTCCTTTTCTTTGCAGCCAAAAATTATCAGGGACTTACTCCGATCAACTGTGTTTTGCACCAACTTTGGGTTAGATGGCAATTCTTTTCTCACTTCCAGCCTAATGTTTGTTTTATCTTGGTTGCTGCAGTGCTTGACTTCCTTTACTGCTTCTTCAATTTTTTCCTTCTCGTTGGCCACTTGTACATAGGTGAGTTGCATATCTTTCTTGCACTGTTCTATTCCCTGTGTAACTTCCTCCATTTGTGCTGACAAAAGCTGTTTCTCCTGTTGAATTTCCTTACCTAACCTATTGTAGGCATTTATGTCTAAATTTACTTTAACATCTTCCATAGCTATGTTTAAGAGTTTATTTTCTTCTATTTTGGCTTTGCAATTTGTTTCCAATAGATTATTATCCTTGCACAAGTCTTTCACTAAACCCTCAAGACATACAACTTTGCTATTTATATGGTCATTACTTTCTTTCAATTTACTAATTATTTCTACATTAGAGTTCACTATAGTATCTAATTTTACCAACTTGTTGTATAGACTGATTATATCTATACTTTCTTCATTGAATGCAGCAAAATCAAGGTCTGTTTTTTATTTCCTCTTGCCGGCGGCCATCTTGAATGTTTTCTCTGCACTGGAAACACTAGGGCAACTTTTTCTCATCCAATTTTTCACTTCCCTTGGCACATTCCTGTTATCTCACCTATTTTTCAAAAGAACTATACCTTTATGTTCTCTGGGACACCACTCACTATCATCATCCTGTACTACAATACTTAGGATTGTTGAAATATGCTGGAGCTCCTCTTGTGAAAGAATTTGGGATAAGATGAAGTGTGATAAGATGATGTGTGTATATCTCCTATACACATATATCGTGTACTCACCTATTTGTGCTTGCGGGGGTTGAGCTTTGGCTCTTTGGTCCTGCCTCTCAACTGTCAATCAACTAGTGTACAGGTTCATGAGCCTACTGGGCTCTATCATATCTACATTTAAAACTGTGAATGGAGTCAGCATCCACCACATCACTGCCTAATGCATTCCATCCGTTAACTACTCTGACACTGAAAAAGTTCCTTCTTACATACCTGTGGCTCATGTGGGTACTCAGTTTCCACCTGTGTCCCCTTGTTCGCGTCCCGCCAGTGTTGAATAGTTTATCCTTGTTTTCCCGGTCGATTCCCCTGAGGATTTTGTAGGTTGTGATCATGTCCCCCCTTACTCTTCTGTATTTGCAATACACAAGTTTTAAATATCAGGAATTTCTTTTTCAGGTTAATTAAATAATATAGACTTTATACAAAATTTAAAAATATCCTGAGTTACTTTACAATTTATTGATATATTTTAGTTTTGTTTTATTAGTTTTATAAAATTGTAATATCAATATAGCTATAGGTTAAGTACTAATTGTAATTAAGAAGCAATAAAATTATTATCTTCAAAAACTAAGACGGTTAGGTGAGGTTGTGGTTTTCTATTCAGTTTTTCAGGTAAACTCAAATATTCACAATATATTTGACAGTACGATTTAATACTAAGTGAAAATAAGTACAATTCCTAACTGCTATGAATAGTACATAATTGCACTTATTTGTCTTCTTACATTTACCACCCCATTTTTGGAGGACGGGCTGGATTCTGAATGATTCCTTACACAGGTTCCTGAACGCTGTGTGTGTATGTGTGTGTGTGTGTGTGTGTGTGTGTGTGTGTGTGTGTGTGTGTGTGTGTGTGTGTGTGTGTGTGTGTGTGTGTGTGTGTGTGTGTGTGTGTGTGTGTGTGTGTGTTTTGGATGGGATATGATGAGGGAAAGAGGGGGGCTGGGAGTGGTGGTGGGGATGTACAGTGCTGGAGAGTGAGGCGAAGGGATTTAGGGTAGCTGGTGGTTGCGTCTATGGGTGGGGATGTGGTGTGGTGTGTGTGTGTGTGGCGGAGGGATACGGGTGAGGAGGGGGGGTGGGATCGTGTGTGGGGGGGGGGGAGGTGTTCTGGTAGCGACCACTTTCTCAACTATGTGTGAAAAACTAGTCCCAAATGAGCCGTATATTTCTCGAGATTAGTTTGAGTTAATTTAGCTTATATCCAAGCACAAGTTTTATACTAAATGAACACTACACTGTTAGATTTACAGAAGAGACTGACACTTACCGGCCACTTCTACCCCCAAATGCACAATAGGTGAGTTTATGGAGCAATCCGCGTTCTGTAGGCCTTGTTTGCGCTCGCACCGCTGCCAGGCGCAAGCCCTGGAAACACAAACCGTAAATGTCTTTATTTTCCGCTTGTTACAACTTGTAATAAAGTTGTTACATCTTGGCTTAACGTGTTTATGACGTATTAGAACGTTGTTACAACGTGTTATATTGGTTGTTATAACTGGTTAGGAGGTGTTAAAACTTGTTCGAACGTTGTACCAACGTTGTAGTTTCGGTGTGTGTTTGGCGGGAGGTTTCCTCCGTGACACTGATATCGTACTCCTTGATTACTTGCTACTTTGCACTATCAGACACAGTCACTGAAACAACTATTTCTTATCCGGAGTGTTACACTTCGTAATACAGTTCCGCAATGGGTTTCCTCGGTATCACGCAGATGTCATGAGTTATAATACTTTTTCTAGGAGCGCATCAACGTTACCCTACCCTACCGTGCACCGCGTGTGTGTGTAAACATGTGTGTGTACTCACCTATTTGTGCTTGCAGGATCGAGCATTGACTCTTGGATCCCGCCTTTCCAGCTATCGGTTGTTTACAGCAATGACTCCTGTCCCATTTCCCTATCATACCTAGTTTTAAAAGTATGGATAGAGTTTGCTTCCACAACCTGTTCCCCAAGTGCATTCCATTTTTCCACTACTCTCACGCTAAAAGAAAACTTCCTAACATCTATGTGACTCATCTGAGTTTCCAGTTTCCACCCATGTCCCCTCGTTCTGTAATTATTACGTGTGAACATTTCATCTATTTCCACTTTGTCAATTCCCCTGAGTATTTTATATGTCCCTATCATATCTCCTCTCTCCCTTCTTTTCTCTAGTGTCGTAAGATTCAGTTCCTTCAGACGCTCTTCATATCCCATCCCTCGTAACTCTGGGACAAGCCTCGTCGCAAACCTCTGAACCTTCTCCAGTTTCCTTATGTGTTTCTTCAGGTGGGGGCTCCATGATGGCGTGGCATACTCTAAGACGGGTCTCACGTAGGCAGTGTAAGGCGCCCTAAAAGCCTCCTCATTTAGGTTTCTGAATGAAGTTCTAATTTTCGCCAGTGCAGAGTACGCTGATGTCGTTATCCTATTTATTTATATGTGCCTCAGGAGTTAGATTAGGTGTCACATCCACTCCCAGGTCTCTTTCTCGAATCGTTACAGGTAGGCTGTTCCCCTTCATTGTGTACTGTCCCTTTGGTCTCCTATCACCTGATCCCATTTCCATAACTTTACATTTACTGGTGTTAAATTCCAGTAGCCATTTCCCTGACCATCTCTGCAACCTGTTTAAGTCCTCTTGGAGGATCCTACAATCCTCGTCTGTCACAACTCTTCTCATTAATTTTGCGTCATCCGCAAACATTGACATGTATGATTCCACTCCTGTAAACATATCATTTACGTAAATTAGAAAGAGGATTGGTCCCAGCACCGATCCTTGAGGTACTCCACTTGTTACTGTTCGCCAGTCCGACTTCTCGTCCCTTACCATTACCCTCTGGCTTCTTCCTGTTAGGTAGTTCTTCACCCATGCTAGGGCCTTTTCACTTACTCCTGCCTGCCTCTCAAGTTTGTATAGCAGTCTCATGTGCGGTACTGTATCAAAGGCCTTTTGGCAGTCAAGAAATATGCAGTCTGCCCAGCCTTCTCTGTCTTGCCTAATCCTTGTTACTTTATCATAGAATTCTAAAAGGTTTGTTAGGCATGATTTCCCTGTCCAGAACCCATGTTGGTGCTTGTTTACAAACCCAATGCTCTCCAGGTGCTCAACAAGTCTTAGCCTAATTATTCTTTCAAGCATTTTGGAGGAGATGCTTGTCAGTGATACGGGTCTGTAGTTAAGTGCCTCCTCCCTATCACCTTTCTTGAAAATCGGTACGACATTTGCCTCCTTCCAGTAACTGGGCAATTCTCCCGACATAAGTGACTCATTAGAGATCATTGTCAGAGGCACGCTGAGAGCCTGTGCTGCCTCTTTAAGTATCCACGGTGATACTTTGTCTGGTCCAACAGCTTTATTTGCATCCAGTGTTGTCAACTGTTTCATTACCTCCTCTGCTGTCACCTCTATATCTGATAGTCTTTCATCTAGGGTAATCGCTTCTAACAATGGGAGCTGCTCAGGCTCGGTTGTGAACACTCCATGGAAATTTGCATTCAGTACCTCGCAGATTTCCTTGTCGCTCTCTGTATATGCCCCTTCTGTCTTTCTGTCTTCCTCAGTCTTGTCACTTGGTCATTTACCTTTGGTAAATGTTTTACCTTAAAACGTTACACACACACATAATTGTGTGTGAGTGTGTGTGTGTGTGTGTGTGTGTGTGTGTGTGTGTGTGTGTGTGTGTGTGTGTGTGTGTGTGTGTGTGTGTGTGTGTGTGTGTGTGTGTGTGTGTGTGTATACGCTCGCACACACTTTATATCATGTCCGGTACACAGCACAAAATACATTCGAGCAAGGAATGTCGTATTAGTGAGAGTGGTGGTGGCGGCGGCCCAGCATCCACTGAGTAGCAGCCCCAGACACCTTTCACATCATCTCCTGGTGCAAGCATCCTCCAGTCTGCTCTTTCACCTCTTTGTACTAGGAACAAATAACGTTTAATATATATATTTAGCATCACAACATAGCTGAAGATAATATTCACTCTCTGAGGTCAGAATTTCCATCCTCATAAAGAAGAATATCTTAGGATGATGCTGATGGACTCTCCTTGGTGAGGTAAGTAAGATGCAGCATCCATTATATGCGCCTAATGTGGGTATGGTTGAAGGAGCCCCCCTCCTGGTCGACCATCCGTACGGGTAAACACTGTCAACGGAGAATCCCTGTTCATTTTCAACGGAAACATCCCCCCCCCCCTTGTTTGGTTGCTAGGGAACTGCCCCATCCCGTTGCTAGGGAAACTCCTCCGATGGAGGAAACTCCTCCGATGGATTGATGGGGAAAACTCCCCAATTTCGTTACCAGGGCAACTACCTTGTCTCGTTCATAGGGGAAACTTCTCCGTCTCATTACTAGTAGAGGGAGGGAATTATCTGGAGAAAGTAGCAAATCATTACGACTATATATCATTTGGAAGGGGTCTGGATAAAGATTTGGGATGGGACGGGGGAAAGGAATGGTGTCCACCCACTTGGACGGTCAGGGATTGAACACCGACCTGTCTGAAGCGAGGGGAACATGCATTTAATATAAGCTCGAGTATTTTCTTTTCTGCTTCGTTTTGATCAGGTGGTATGTATGTGAATGTATAACTACACGAATACAATTAAAATGCAGCTGTGTACTTATCTATACAAATGTATACGTATATGTGGTATTCATACACCACCAAGCCCTCATTTCAAAGCATGGTCACTCTACATACTGTGCTGCTTGACGTTAGTACTCAGTTATGCAAAGTTGACTCAACCCAGCTACGTTTCTCGTAAAGTTAATGGGTCCATTTGGTGACCTTATTCCTGCACTGAGAGTGGAATCAACAAACTCTAACGCATTCCATGTGTTGTGGAAATACCTGGAATTGTTAAGACTTGACGTGTAGTCATGCTAAATGTGAAACAACCTTCGTATATCGACCTAACAATTCTGCATTTTTATCAAATAAATACTCATGCTGAAAATGGAAAAAAATTAATTGAAGACTACAAATGAAGCCTTAAAACGTCAAGGAGAACACAGTGGTATACATATATATTCTCACCAAGTGTTGTTCTTTAATTTTTTTTGGAGGGGGGGGGGCGAGCGTATGGAGGAGGGGTTCAAGCGTATGGAGGGAGGGAGGGAGTTTTCAGGGAAAAGCGCCAAGGCATTATGACGATTTAGTACTGGTAAGGGGTCGGGATAAGGATTTGGGATGGGATGCGTGGATGGAATGTTGCCCAACCACCTGGACGGTCGGGGAGTATGGTTTGGGAGTAGTAGGTAGTTATACTCAGTCTGGGAGTTCTACTGCGAGCGTCAATCACCCTTAACGACCTCATTCGTTGACGCGCACTGGGCTTACCTCACCAACATTTCCTGCTTTATTGGGGTCGTAAACGGAGAATATTATGGTATGCAGCTCCAATTTCCCCTCCCAACCAACCCTTAACCACAACCACATGGGCTGGACGGTAGAGCGACGATCTCGCTTCGTGAGAGATGAGAAATAATTAATCGAGGGTGGAAAACTAAAGTTAGATTAGGAAAACCTAATCTAACCTAACGTAACCTAACAGAGGACCAACGAGTAGAAAACGGGACATCACATCAATTCTATGAGCTGCTATGATTGATAGTACACCAGTTTTTGGCCTTAGGGGATTTATAGCCCAAAACGCGATGTGGTATTCATGATGACGGGTTGGTTGAGTGCCCAATACCATTTCTGTGAACAGGTAAGGGCCCAGTAAACTTTCTGTGGGCAGAAAGTCTTCCAATGGTCTCATGGCATAGATTCGAATCTTCATCACAGCTCCTCTGGAGCTGTGATGAAGATCCTGAATCTTGATGAAGATCCTGCTCAAAGCACTTTCTTCAAAGTTCTTGTTACTTTAGGATATTGTGCACAGCCAAACCATTGCATTTAGGTGACTACGTGCGTAACCACGATACACTCACATAATAACTCTTCTCCGTAAAGCACTGTTTATCAAATAAAATAAATGTATTATGTGGAAATCACCACATCAGGGTCAGTATCAATTAATTTCCTCAAACGTGTCTGGCAGGAGTTCAACTAACTACTCTTTCTCTCTCATTCTATCTCAGTATTCCCTCCTAAAAAAAATCCAATATAATTTACCGAATCTTTTCCTGCCATGAAGACGTTAAGACGAAGTTAACTTAATATTAACTTCCCGGAAAGACCCCGTGATGGTTTTTTAAACTCCTCTGAAGTTTTACCAAAGTTGTTGGGAATTTTAGAGACCCATAAAATAGATCTACTTATAAGTCATAAGTGTGAAAAATAATATATCTATGAGAGCTAAATCATTCCTGAAGGTTATTTTCCTTGACTGTTGCGTTATTGATAAGAAATTATTTCTATCCTCCGTTAAGGTATGAAATTTTAATAAGATAATAATAATAGTGCGAGTTGTCCAGACTAATGGATATGACGGGAGCGACTTGTCTCACTACTCAGTCAACCAACTGGAATTTACATAACCGAATATTCTGTCCTTGTGAAAGGGGTAATTACCCCTTAATGACAGAGGTAGCAACCCCATAATTACAGGGGTAATTACCGCATAATGACAGGGGTAACTACCCATTAATGACTGGGGTAACTACCCCTTAATGCCAGAGTAACCAACTGTCTAGGCATGATAACCACGTCTCATGGCAGGGAAACCCCGTCAATCAAGACGGGGGAAACAGTCTCTCTTCATGACACACTTAGAGACAATAAGTCTCTCTTCATGACACACTTAGAGACAATAAGTCTCTCTTCATGACACACTTAGAGACAATAAGTCTCTCTTCATGACACACTTAGAGACAATAAACTGTGGTGTTTCCATCTTCACTTCTCGGCGTCTAAAACAGCAAAGATAAACAAAGCAGCATTTAACAACCTCGTTAACAGCGAGAGATTAACTTCGTGGAGTTAATATTCTATTTTCCTTCCAATGCAAAAGAACCTAAAAACGTAGAGATGATTCGTGTCAGAAACATTGATCTAACTCATTCCCTCATGTTTAAAAACATGTCTATGGGCCCACTGTCTCCAAAATAGAAAAATAATAATATAGAAACAATGAAATGGAAGAGATATATTAAAATTCTCTGGAATAAATGAAAAATTGAGTGTAAAGAATAATTGCTAGAACTTTGACTGAAAGCTTGGAAGAAGCAATTAAGTTTAGGAGAAGCAGTTTGCATGTCTTGCCTCAATGGCTGAGTGTTGAAGTGGTCGGTAAACTGATGCTGTCTACGCTCGTGCTGGAACACATGGTCCATGTACCACCCTCTGTGATACACGTGGTCCATGTACCACCCTCTGTGATACACGTGGTCCATGTACCACCCTCTGTGTTACACGTGGTCCATGTACCACCCCCTGTGATACACGTGGTCCATGTACCACCCTCTGTGATACACGTGGTCCATGTACCACCCCCTGTGATACACGTGGTCCATGTACCACCCTCTGTGATACACGTGGTCCATGTACCACCCCCTGTGATACACGTGGTCCATGTACCAGCCTCTGTGATACACGTGGTCCATGTACCACCCCCTGTGATACACGTGGTCCATGTACCACCCTCTGTGATACACGTGGTCCATGTACCACCCTCTGTGTTACACGTGGTCCATGTACCAGCCTCTGTGATACACGTGGTCCATGTACCACCCTCTGTGATACACGTGGTCCATGTACCACCCTCTGTGTTACACGTGGTCCATGTACCACCCCCTGTGATACACGTGGTCCATGTACCACCCTCTGTGATACACGTGGTCCTTGTACCACCCTCTGTGTTACACGTGGTCCATGTACCAGCCTCTGTGATACACGTGGTCCATGTACCACCCTCTGTGATACACGTGGTCCATGTACCACCCTCTGTGATACACGTGGTCCATGTACCACCCTCTGTGTTACACGTGGTCCATGTACCAGCCTCTGTGTTACACGTGGTCCATGTACCACCCTCTGTGTTACACGTGGTCCATGTACCAGCCCCTGTGATACACGTGGTCCATGTACCAGCCCCTGTGTTACACGTGGTCCATGTACCACCCTCTGTGTTACACGTGGTCCATGTACCAGCCCCTGTGATACACGTGGTCCATGTACCACCCCTTGTGATACAGGTGGTCCATGTACCACCCCTTGTGATACACGTGGTCCATGTACCACCCCTTGTGATACACGTGGTCCATGTACCACCCTCTGTTACATCTGGTCCACCACTGACATCTTTCAACCCAAACACAATAGAACAAGGAGGAGCCTCTGCACTAAATGAGGAGGAGCCAAACCAAGCAACCTTGGAGGAATTTGACCTCACCAGTGATGAGGTCAAAAGGTTTCTGTTGGAGCTGGATGTGACAAAGGCTGTTGGGCCTGACAGAATCTCACCATGTATACTAAAGGAAGGTGCAAAAGCACTGTTTGCCACTCTCTATGGTGTATGACAGGTAACTGGAAACAGGAGACCTACCAGAAAGTTGAAAGACGGCAAATGTAGTCCCAATATACAAGAAGGGTGACAGGCAAGAGGCATTGAACTACAGGCCAGTTTCCCTAACTTATATTCCATGCAAGGTGATGGAGAAGATCGTGAGGAAAAGGCTTGTAGAGCATCTGGAGGGAAATAACTCTGTAACGCACCACCAACATGGGTTCAGAGGTGGTAAATCATGCCTCTCAGGTGTACTAGAAATCTATGACCAGGCAACAAAAATTAGACAGGAAAGGGAAGGGTGGGCCGACTGCATTTTCCTGGACTGCCAGAAAGCCTTTGACACAGTACCCCATAAAAAGCTGTTAAAAAAGTTGGAGCAACATGCAGGATTAAAAGGGAAGGTGCTGCAGTGGATAAGGGAGTACTTAAGCAACAGGAAACAGCGAGTAACAGTGAGGGGGAAGACAGAGTGGCGAGATATACCCAGTGGAGTCCAACAGGGCTAAGTACTTGGACCCATCCTGTTTCTAATATATGTAAACGATCTTCCGGAGGGTATAGACTCATTCTTCTCAATGTTTGCTGTTGACGCAAAAATTATGAGAAGAATCAAGACGGATGAAGATAGGCAGAGACTACAGGATGACCTGGACAAACTGGAGGAATGGTCTAGAAAATGGTTGCTAAAGTTCAACTCGGGAAAGTGTAAAGAAATTAAATTAGGCGAAGGGAGCAGGAGACTGAACACAAGATACCATCTGGGAGGTGAAATCCTGCAAGAGTCAAATAGAGAGAAAGATCTGGGGATTGATATCAAACCGAACCTGTCCCCAGAGGCCAACATCAAAAGGATATCATCAGCGGCATATGCTAGAATGGCGAACATAAGAACTGCCTTTAGAAACTTGTGTAAGGAATCGTTCAGGACCCTGTATACCACTTATGTCAAACCAATTTTGGAATATGAAGCGCCAGCCTGGAGTCCATACCTAGTTAAACACAAGACAAAGTTAGAGAAGATTCAGCGGTATGCCACCAGGCTCGTCCTGGAACTGAGAGGAATGAGCTACGAGGAAAGGCTAAAGGAGCTGAACCTCACACCCCTGGAAAACAGAAGAGTAAGGGGAGACATGATAACCACCTACAAAATTCTCAGTGGAATTGACAGGGTGGACAAAGAAAAGCTCTTCAGCACTGGTGGGACACGAACAAGGGGACACAGGTGGAAACTGAGTACCCACATGAGCCACAGAGACGTTAGAAAGATATTTTTCAGTGTCAGAGAAGTTAATAAATGGAATGCTCTAGGAAGTGATGTGGTGGAGGCTGACTCCATACACAGTTTCAAATGTAGATATGATAGAGCCCAGTAGGCTCAGGAATCTGTACACCAGTTGATTGACAGTTGAGAGGCGGGACCAAAGAGCCAAAGCTCAACCCCAGCAAGCACAATTAGGTGAGTACCATTAGGTGAGTACACTCAAAACGGCAGGTGGCAGAAGACCCCTCCCAAGGCGTTTGGGGAGAAGTTTCATCTAGCCTAAAAGGAGTAGAGAAAGATGTACAGAAGAGACACATACGGTGTCCGTGTTCGTGACACAGTAAATAGGTAATCATGAACAAAAGTGTGGTGAACAGTGTAGAACAGAAAAGAACGCGTGTAGTGTAGTGTAGGTAATCATGTTAACTATCTCCCCATTTATGCATTAATTACAGATTGTCCTACAATTATCGTTCATATAATATTTTTTGTTTTATATTTAAAGCTTTGAATACCTCCATTATCCCCTGCCCAACCACTTGGGGTGGACGGTAGAGCGAAGGTCTCGCTTCATGCAGGTCGGCGTTCAATCCTTAACCGTCCCTTCCCAGTGCTATATAGTCGCAATGGCTTGGCGCTTTCTACGTAATAATTCCCTTCCCTTCCATTATCTCCTTATCCCAATTCTACTCCCACTCTTCCCTCCGCCAGTATTGATCTCTTTCCTACCTATTTTCATCTCCTGGGCAAAGCAAGAGTTCCCTCTATAACGTCGTCTGTGGTCCGCTCTACCCTAGCAGCACAAAGAAAATTTCTACACATCGGACCCGCCCTTCCTGGGACAATCACCCATTAAAGTCATCGTCACCTCCATAAAGAGCTTTTGTTCCACTTAACTATCACAACACATGTTTGATTCATAAGCAGCATGCTCGAGATCAATACTAACCAAAGTTACGAACTGCTGTGACTCTCAGAATAAACATATGGCGTCTCGTTTACCTCCCACAGAAATTTAGATAATATGGGCCTTCCTTTAGGCCTCATGCTGGCGTAAAAACGACCCGACGAAAGACAGTTGTTGCACGAACGAGCTTCTAACAACGTCATCCAAAAGGATAGGGTCGTAGGTGTATCTTGTACCATTTACCTTGTGCCGTGAAGGGAGACAAGAAATTCCATTTTACTGCAAGAAACATTGCCAGCTAATGAATGTATGTCTGGCAGTCCTCCCAGTCATGAACTTGTTCCTTCAGCACTAGGAGGGTCCCAAATGATTTTTTTCTTCGACGTTTTATCAATACAGTAAACATGCCAAGAACAACTCAAGAGAACCCAGTCACACCTTGAGAACACCCAAATCGAACATTTTAGTGAGTTCACTAAATGGGAAGCTCAAAATTCGTTTTGGGTTTTCGTGTGTGATTCTGAGACCTATTGAGGTGGGTGAGACCTATTGACAGTAGAACTGTAAGTAGTGGTGGTTGTGACAGTGGTACTATAAGTAGTGGTGGTGGTGGTGACAGATTGACTGTAAGTAGTGGTGGTTTTAACAGTGTGAGCATTGTCAAACCACTTAGATGGTCGGGGATTGAACGCCGACCTGCAGGAAGCGAGAATCCATCAGATATTAATTAGCAGTTTATACTATGAGCAGGTTAAAGCATCATTTTCAGAGACGCCTCACACTGCAGCATAGTTCCAGCTCCAAGCTGTATAAATGAAAATGAATAGAAAACAGTTTCAGTTTACAAATATTGAAAGAAATTTTACAATAAAATAATAACTCGATACTTTCTTTATGTCCATGTGAATATATACATTTCACTTCAGTCATACTGGATGAACAATATATTTACAATTATATAGTAAATATTTACAATGAATTAGTGAGACAAATGTGTTCCAATGATCCTACTTGAATCGCTCTTTATTGATCTATTAAAAATGGATCTAAGTTATATAAACCACTGCTAATGTTCAAATTACTTTCTTTTGTGATAGGTATAAAAGCAGATTTAATTATGTTTCAGATATAGGTGCTTTTACAATTCGTTATTGAAGAAGCACTCTCCCAATCAATTTGGTGAGCATCTTCTGACAGATGAACAAACAAAGCATTAGACAATTGACCATGTCTTACAGAGTATTTATGTTGCGAAATTCTAAATTTTCCAATTTGGCAATGTTGGCCTTGTCTGTAAGACATGGCCAATTGTCTAATGCTTTGTTTGTTCATCTGTCAGAAGATGATCACCAAATTTATTGGGATATCTTCAATAACGAATTGTAAAAGCACCTATAACAGAAACATAATTGAATCTGCTTTGATACAGATCACAATCGGTGAAGAACTTTCAGAGATTAGCGATTTTGAACAAACGAACATTTCCCTTTATATATATATATATATATATATATATATATATATATATATATATATATATATATATATATATATATATATATATATATATATATATATATATGTCGTACCTAGTAGCCAGAACGCACTTCTCAGCCTACTATGCAAGGCCAGATTTGCCTAATAAGCCAAGTTTTCATGAATTAATTGTTTTTCGACTACCTAACCTACCTAACCTAACCTAACTTTTTTGGCTACCTAACCTAACCTAACCTATAAAGATAGGTTAGGTTAGGTTAGGTAGGGTTGGTTAGGTTCGGTCATATATCTACGTTAATTTTATCTCCAATAAAAAAATTTGACCTCATACATAATAAAATGGGTAGTTTTATCATTTCATAAGAAAAAAATTAGAGAAAATATATTAATTCAGGAAAACTTGGCTTATTAGGCAAATCGGGCCTTGCATAGTTGGCTGAGAAGTGCGTTCTGGCTACTAGGTACGATATATATATATATATATATATATATATATATATATATATATATATATATATATATATATATATATATATATATATATGCAACAATGATCACAAAATCATTGATCCAAGTATGCAGAATAACCACATGTGAAAAACAGAGAATGCTTAGTGCGTTTTCGGCTAATTCGCCTTCATCAGAGCAAAGTAGAATGAAAATGATTCTGCATATATATATATATATATATATATATATATATATATATATATATATATATATATATATATATATATATATATATATATATATATATATGTCGTACCTAGTAGCCAGAACGCACTTCTCAGTCTACTATGCAAGGCCCGATTTGCCTAATAAGCCAAGTTTTCCTGAATTAATTGTTTTTCGACTACCTAACCTACCTAACCTAACCTAACCTAACTTTTTCGGCTACCTAACCTAACCTAACCTAACCTATAAAGATAGGTTAGGTTAGGCCGGTTTCAAGTTCATGTCGACTAAGACTTTTTGCTCGATGGTACCCATGTAGAAGTTTGCAAACAGGACACCTAGGGGAGAACCCATGGCGACCCCATCTACTTGCTTATACATGTGCCCATCCGGGCTCAAGAAGGGTGCCTCTTTAGTACAAGCTTGGAGTAGTTTCCTCAGAATATTTTCTGGCATGTCAAGAGGAGTACAGGCTGGATCACGATACACTCTGTCGGCTATCATTCCGATTGTCTCGTCCACAGGTACGTTGGTAAACAGCGATTCTACGTCCAACGAGGCTCTTATCCCTGTGGCCCGTGTGCCCCGCAGTAAGTCAACAAATTCCTTTGGAGACTTCAGGCTGAAGGCGCAAGGAACAATAGGAGTCAGCAGGCCGTTGAGTCGCTTCGCCAGTCTGTACGTGGGTGTGGTATCTGGCTATGATTGGCCGAAGTGGGTTTCCAGGCTTGTGCGTCTTGACATTTCCATACGCATATCCAGGTTATATCCCCAATGATCTTTGGCAGGTGGATTCCGGATTTCTTGGCGTTTCACAGTTTCGATCAGTTTGTTGACCTTTGCTTTTAATTCGGCTGTAGTGTCCTTCGTTACCCTTTGGAACTTAGTTTGGTCAGAGAGTATGATGTTCATTTTCGCCAGATATTCGTCTTTTTTAAGAATGACATATATTGGCGACTTGTCACCTCTCCTGACAACTATCTCCTTGTCTCACAAAAGGCTTTTAGCTGCCGCTTTAAGCTCGGGGGACAGTATGGTGCTTCTGTAGTTGCCTCGATTCTTTCCTCCTTCTGCAATAAGTTCTGCTTGTAAGGTATCTTTGGTAGTGACCTTCTTTTGTGTCTCGAGGTCGAATATGTCGTTAGGTAGGGTTGGTTAGGTTCGGTCATATATCTGCGTTAATTTTAACTCCAATAAAAAAATTGACCTCATACATAATGAAATGGGTAGCCTTATCATTTCATAACAAAAAAATTTGAGAAAATATTTGCCGATTTGCCTAATAAGCCAAGTTTTCATGAATTTATGTTTCTTCGACTACCTTACCTACTTAACCTAACCTAACCTAACTTTTTCGGCTACCTAACCTAACCTAACCTAACCTATTGTAACACGGGAGGGGGTTCTCAAATGTTCTTTACCCCTTTTACTCTCCCTCTACCTGTATTCTTACTTTTTTTTCTACCTAGGGACCCCAAAACTTTTACTTTTAGCCGACCCCACGCCATGTGGTCTTAAGACGATTTACCGACTTGAGATTCTACAACCCGTATGACATGGACTAGGCTTCTTGCAAAACCCTTTCCGCCTCCACCACCAGACCAGTTACACTGAGCAATGATCGAGGCCTGGATCAATCATGCCAATCAATAACTTTGGGGGCTTGATCCCCACTAGTAACATATAACCTTGGATCTTAAGTGTGGAATGAAATCAACGGGAATGATAATCCTGATTCGATGTTAGAATTTTGCCCGAAACGCATTGCGTAATAGTTGCTTTAGGCATTGTATGTACTAGCTCTATCTATATATCAATCCATTAATGTAACATCACTTGTATGTATGTACCTTACCTGAATAAACATATTTATTATTTATTTATTTAATCGGCGCCCAATTCAACTCGGCCTCGTGGGGACCACCTGATAAGGAAAAATTCACATAAATATAACATACACATGAAAAATAATGAAAATTCAAATTAATAACTAATTAATTTATTCAAAACTAAAACAAAATCTAAGAAATGGCACTCCCTGACTTGAACACTCCCTGACTGGCAATGAATTGACTATCCCCATCCACAACTCTGAGCAAACTTTACCTTGGGCGACCAGCTAGCTGTTGGTGCTGTTTTGGGGCCGATGATGGAGGCCACCTGCCCGAGCTGCTACTCAAACCACACTGTTCTCTGCTCGTCTGGTCTTCCCCAGACCAGAGCATTGTATTGTTCCACTTAGTATCTAAGTACTAGCAAAGCTTGAGTTTAACAACTAACCTCTGTTGCACTGAATGATCCAGAATGGTTGAATTATTGTAACTGAAGTTAAATTACACAAGCATCTTAAGGAAGAGCTATTCCCAATTACAAAATGGTTATTTGACCTTTGAGAAATGAGGACATGGAACCTCTGGTGACCTATGACCGCCAGGTCACTCCGCCTTATAGCCTAGTTCTGGGTCGTGACGTCACTGATGGTGACTTAACTCAAAATCCTACTAATTAGAATACTCTTGATATTATAAACAGTGATACTATACAATACAATTTGAATACAAAATGAATAAAGGCTAATTTCTCTCAATAAGTGAATACTATAGAATGGTTCATTATACGAAACTATGAGCAAAGACGCCAGCCATTTTGTGACTCAGACTTGCTAATCCCCAGAGGAATGCGCGTTGTTGAGGTCAGGTCCCTACACGAGACTTCTGGAACCTTCTGGATAATTCTTACAACAAACCTAGTTTGTTACAACGCCCCCACACAAGCACTTAGTATACCGTGTTAATTTGTTAAAAATAACGAGGTTTAGTATCCAAATCCACAATTCAACTCATGCCACAAACAAAAGCTAACCTAACTAAGAAAATTTGGCAATTATTAGAGTGTCCACCATCATCATAATAAACATGTTCAAATTCAAAAATTTCCCAGCTGTCAACTGACAGGAATCCTCCGACATCAGGAAACCTACATCCTACCCTTACTGACATAGCTAAATAACATGTCCCTACTCTAACATCAAAGACCAGCTATTAAAATCTCTTGACTCTTCACTAGCCAAGTTCATGTGTCCTCTAGTGCCGGCCACACCGTGCTCCGCCATAAAACATGAAAGTTATATCTTCAGACTGAACTTTCAGTCATCCGGGAGCATACTTCTGAACTATCAAGTTCACATCCGTGTACTATCCACTCCCCAATCAATGTCAACCTTGACATGCTAAGGAACACACCTAACGTTTTTACATGTATCTAAAAATATAAAAAAAATTCCTATACTATATCACAGGTTTCAGCTGACTGTACAGCCAAGTGTCCTCACTCACTAGAAGTGTCAATGTTTATACTGGTCCGCCTCTCCTGTGTTCAAACATTCTGAAAAAGTAGCACACAACATAATTTTCCATAACCGTTTGTACTGGGCTTAAACAATTACACAGGGGCTTCGATTTTGATTACTGACCAATTTATAGAGTGAAATTTCCATATATCATTATACCAGCATAATTATTTAACATCTGTTTTTCAACATTTATAAGGTATTGCGATTCTAAATCTGTTTTTTAACATTTATAAAGTATCGTGATTCTAAATCTGTTTTTCAACATTTAAACAAAAGTGTCCAGATATTCTTTACACAGATGTTCAGAGCCAACTTTATTTGTTTGTATCAATTGTTCATATTGAGTAATCGAGAAAAAAAAATCGATGCTGCTGGACGCTGAATGTAGTCGCTGACGATGTCGATCGATGTCGATCTTGCTTCTTCCCATGTGTAGTCATCAATACCTGGTCCTCTTGTACTCCCATCCGGTAGTCTTGAGTAACGACAGAGTGTAGTAGAACTGAGTGCCAAATGACAGCTGTAGATTACTGTTACTTCGGCCATTGATCTTGCTCCCGACAATCCACTCGCCTTCATATCAATCACAGTTTACACGGCAGTCTTGATGTTAAACTTGACGGCGCAGATGACTTCAGCAGAGCAGGACTGGATGTACCAACGGTGTCTCGTAACAGGAGTGATGTCAGAAGGTCGTAGAGGCGGGTTGCTTGTTTGCAGAACAGGTGAATCTCGTCTTCCATCATTGCTCACGTCATCTCAGGCGTTTCTTGACGTCACCAGGTTACTAGGCCGTAAACACCAACTGTGTATACCCTCGTACCGCCGACTTTAGGCCAAAGGAGACAATTTTGCGACCTTCTATTGGCGAGTCCCGGTACTCTGTAGGGAAACCGTACCTTCCTCCTGTAACCGCCTTAGTTCCGCTTTCCTGTTGCTTCAGATGACGTAATCATTAATCTTCCGGCGAAATTCTTGAGTACTGCTACGTGCTTTCCATTTCTTGACCTCTCCTCCAACACTGCTGGAATGGCTGCAGTCTTGATGACGCAGCAGGTGGGTAGTGGTGATCTCGAGACAGCTACCCCGGCGTTGTATGGCACCTCCGGTGACTGCTAAATGTGGACAGCTCGCTGGCCCTGACAACCTCGTTAGTGACGTGAGGCGTCGGCTGGGTGACTCTTTGATAGTCACTCATCCCCAAAGTAACTGATGTATGGGTTATTGGGTCTGGTGGGGGGAGGGCTTTGTGTAACGTGCCTCCCCCCTCGGTCTTTACAGACAAGGGTGTACGTGTGGCTGGAACAACTGGGTCGCTGTACCAATCAGACCTGGGAACAGACAGACACAACACAGCGGAAGCATAGATATACTCTGGGTTTGGTGGATGTAGAACCCCAGAGCACGGTAAAAGCTGCTACCTGAGTTAAGTATAGAGATAGTTCACCTCATTGCCTTTACTGGAAAATCTAATGATTACTAAATTATACTAACCAAGGAAGTTACTTTACTGTACAGCGCGAGATCTCGTCACCATAGGATGGGGAGACTGCACCTGACTACTGATGAGCGATGACAGAGGGTCGTCCTCATCCCCTGACTCGTCGGTGAAGCCATGAGTCAGCACTGCTGAGTCAGGAACTAGACCCGCTGAAGGCAGTTCTAATTCCTCTCTAGCATGATATTGTTTCAATTTATTTACATGAATTGTCCTTTCCACCTGGTCCTTGAATACTCCTTTTATAACAAGATTAACCGGCCCCGCCCTTTTAATTACTCTATATGGCCCTCGCCACCTCGGAGCTAGTTTCCTGCTCTGATTGGTGGGCGCAGCCTCATTCACTCGCCATACCAGGCTTCCTTCCTTCAACTCAAGGGGGCGCACTTTCTTGTCATAAAAGTGAGCATACCGATTCCGTGCCTTCTTGGACGCTTCAGCTGCAGTATTCCATGCATTTCTCATTTTTCCAAGGACCTCTGAAGGATAGTCCTCCCTGTATGCAACATTATGTCTGTTAAGCAGACCTGAGAGAAATTGCATGAATTACCAGTAAACAAATGAAGGGGTTGGGTGTTAATTGATTAGTGGATGGCAGTATTCAAGGCTAACTGAACATAGGGTAGGTGTTCATCCCAGGTGTTTGCGTCATGTTCAGCAAGGATTGCAAGCATATCCTTGACTGAACAATTAGTCCGTTCCGTCATTCCGTTTGCTTGTGGGTGGTAGGCTGTTGTAAAAGCCGAAGTTGTCTCTAAAATCTTACAAACTTCTATAAATATATTCCCATTGAATTCTTGACCCCGGTCAGAGACTAAAACTTTAGGAGGTCCGAATACAGTAACGAACCTACGCAAGAACGCATCTGCAACCGTACGAGAATCCTTCTGAGGTAATGCAACTAGTGTAGTGTACCTAGACAGATGGTCAACTAGCACCAACACGTATCTGTTACCTGAATGACTGTGATGTAAATCAATCAAATCGGCCCCCACACGATCTAAAGGCTCACAAATTTCAGGAAATTCCTGAAGTGGGGCTTGTTCCTTAAAGGTGCCTTTCCTCCTCTGGCAACGATTGCACGACTTCACGAAATTGATTGCTTCAGAAAGTAATCCTGGGAAATAAAATAGAGACTTTGCCTTTAAGTGGGTTTTAAAGACCCCTGGATGCCCTGCAATTTTAGAAGCATGCGCAAACTTTAACGCTGATGACCGCAACGCGTCCGGAATAACTAGTTGAAATACTGCCCTATCATTCTGGTTATTAACATAATACAGGACGCCCTATTTCATTTCAAAATCATGAATAGGTAAATTCTTTTTCTTTTTCGGGTATTTTCCTCCCTCTAAATACTCAATAATTTCTTTCCATCTAGGCTCGCTCATCTAGTATTCTCTCATTTTATCTGATGGAATGGTTTCAATATTTTCATTAACTTGAACTGACGCTATGTTCCTACTTAGCGTTTCTGGCACAACATGTGCTGGACCAGGCTTGTACAAAATCTGGAATGAGTGGGCCGAAAGTTCGTGAGACCAGCGTGATATTCGTGGGCATTTTGTTCGCTTTTTAAATATGTGTGTCAACGCTCGATGGTCTGTGTAGATTACAAAGTGGCGCTGAAATAGGTAAGGTTCGAAATACCTAACTGATTCTACTACTGCCAGTGCCTCACGATCCGTAGCTGAATAACGGACTTCAGGTCCTTTGACCTTCCCACTGAAATAGGCTACTGGATGGGGCAAATTATCCGCATCTCGCTGAATTAAGCACCCGCCAATAGCAATACCACTGGCGTCAGTGTGCACCTCCCACTCTTTCTCAAAATCAGGAATAGCCAATATTCCAATACCGGTGTCGTGAGTTGGTCTTTCAGTTTGCGATAGGCCTCGTCATGCTCAGATTTCCACACAAACTTCGCATTTTTCTTTGTCAGATCAGTCTGGGGTGCTGATATGCCAGCGAAACCTTCAATATGACGACGAAAATATCCGGCCGCCCCAAAAAACCTACGCACGTCCTTTGCTGTCCTTGGAGTAGGCATGTCAGCAATGGCGCGGCCAGAATCTGGGTCAGGTCGGATACCATCTGGGCACACCTGGAACCCCAGAAATTTGAATTTCTGAGCCGCCAGGGTGCACTTCTGAACATTCAGCCTGAAACCTGCCTGATCTAACAACTTCAAAGTCTCAGTCAAGTCCCGTAGGTGTTCCTCAAACGTCCTGGAATATATCACAACACCATCCAGGTACGCTAAAGAATGCCTACCCAGGACCGGACTAAGGATGAAGTTGATGGCCCTCTGAAACGACGAGGGCGCTGTCTTCAAACCAAACGGCATCCTACGGAATTGATAAGTGTGCCTACCATCCGAGAAAGCTGTTTTTTTCCCTATCCTGTTCTGCCACCGGAATCGCCCAATACGCCGATTTCGCGTCAAGAGTTGAGATATACTTAGCCGCACCAAATTGATCTATTATCTCCTGTATTCGGGGCAACGGATACACATCACTCCTAGTTAATTCGTTCACCTTCCGGTAGTCAACACAGAAACGATAACTACCGTCCGGATTCCCAACTAGCACAACAGGAGAGAGCCACGGTGACGTACTAGGCTCTATCACGCCCTGTCTCAACATTTTCTGGCACTCCTCCCTGATAACGTTCTTTGCCTGTTCTGGCAACCTCCACTGTCTCGTGTACACAGGCAAATGATCACCAGTTGGAATGGTGTGCTCAATCTTATCAAGGAGACCAATCTGGTCCTCCTCTGTCGCAAATAATTTCGGGAATTTTCGCAAAACTCCTCTCAGTGCCTTCCAATCCGCCTGTGTAACATGCAAATCAAGTACAGAAATTAATTTTTCTACTTCTTCCACATTCCGTGCAATATTTCTCGTCTCATATTGTACTTTTGATGGTGTTTTCGTATCTATCATGTTCAATGCACTACATTGTGCAGTGACGGCTGGCGTCTCAGCTGACTCATGGTGAAAGATTTCTGTGTCCTCCACCATGGTTCCCTGAGATACCCTATCACCTGCCCTGAAGCGAAAAGTCTTATGTGAAAGATTGACAACTGGAATGAGTGCACCTTTATCGAGCACTACAATTAAGTGATGAGGAATTAATAAGCTATCACATCTCCCAGCCACCTGAAGGGTGGTACCTGGTTGGATGTGACGTCCCACGGCTACTTTAATAAATTTAACAGAATGTGGTGGGCAACTCTGTTTGGTCAATGCATGCAATGCGCATGACCTCTTAACTGTGTCTGGAAGAAACTTAAAAATCAATTTTGGATAGTGCGCATTATATTTCTGCTTCCTCTTAATTGACAACTGGGGGATTGTCGATCATCTCCACTGGGTAGGAAGTCTGTCCCAACTGCAACCTGCAGTTCCTAGCCCCTTTTTGAGCAAACAAGGAATAATCAAATCGCGACAGAAAATCAATTTCCATTAAGATGTGACCAGGAAAATCAAGGTTCTCTACGATCGTACATGTGTGAGGCTGCAATTCCCCATCAATCTCAAAATTAACTGTACCTTGACCTACGATCTCAATCTTTTCCCCATTGACCGCTGTTAATGTCTTTGCGCTACGTTTAAGACGTGCATACTTAAAATTGCTGAAGGCTGACTTTTTAATTACCGTTGCCTGGCTTCCTGTATCAACAAAAGCTGTCAATCTTACACCTTCCACTTTCACCTGAAAAGTAGGCCTACCATCACTAGGAGCCTGCTTTCATGCTTTCATACTAGTGATTTTACAATCCCTCTGTATATGTCCGCGCTTCCCGCAGGAGTAACACCTCGCGGATCCCTGTTGGTACCCCGCGCAGGGTGGGTCGAACTTGCAGCTGTGGGCTGCTTCCCGCCTGATGAACCCGCGCTAAAGTTACTCGGCTTGGCCCCCTCGCCTCTACTTAACGCCTCTACGTATTGCGACAACTGAGTGCCCCTGCGTCCCCGTGCGCATCTGCCTGTCTAAGGCTGTGGCAGCCTGTTGGACTAGGTCTTTATAACTCACAACCGCTCCCTCCGCAAATAAAAATGGCCCCATAGCAGAAGGTAACGTTTTGCAGAACAATTGTTTAGCTAATCGCTCTGCCTGACTCGAATCTAACCCCAGTTCCGTAGTGAGGTCGTCAACCCTGCTCTTTAATAGTGTCCCGAAATCCTTGACAGTGCTGCGGTCATCCTTCCTAAGTGACTGCAGATAAAAATGAGCCTCATCTTCTGACACCTTTTCCTTGAATCTGTCCCTAATCGCTTGGACAAACTGTGGCCAAGTCGTCAGGTGCTGAAACTCTATCAGTCTCGCCAGTGGACCGGCTACGTCCACGCAAGCTCCCATAGCAAGAGTAATTTTCAAACTATCCTCTGGGACAGCCTCCAGCATCGAACTAATCTGACAAAGCCAGTCTTCCACTCGGCGGTAGCGTTCCACCTTAACAAGCGGCAACTCCGTGCCTCTGAGTGTCGGCAGAGTCAACTTGGGAATCAGACTCATAATTCCCGGTTTGTATGACGCGGGGTTACTGGAAGTGGTTGGGCCCTGGGGTTGGGAACTGGGTTGAGGTTGGGGTTCGGGTTGAGGTATGGTGTGGGCGGCTTGGGGTTGGGGTTGAGGTATGGTGTGGGTGGCCTGGGGTTAGGGTTGAGGTATGGTGTGGGTGGCCTGGGGTTGAGGTATGGTGTGGGTGGCCTGGGGTTGGGGTTGAGGTATGGTGTGGGTGGCCTCGGGTTGGGGTGTGGATTGAGGTTGGGGTTCAGGTACCGTGTGGGTGGCCTGGGGTTGGGATGGGTATGGGGTGGCCTGGGGTTGGAATGGGTATGGGGTGGTCTGGGGTTGGAATGGGTATGGGGTGGTCTGGGGTTGGAATGGGTATACGGTGGCCTGTTGGAATGGATATGGGGTGGCCTGGGGTTGGAATGGATATGGAGTGGCCTGGGGTTGGGGGAAGGGTGGGTATAGGAATGGAGGTTGGGGCTCGTATTGGAAGTGAGGATGGGGTTGGTATGGGAATTGAGAATGGGGTTGGTATGGGAGGTGGGGTTGGGGTTGCTGTAGTCACGGATGAGGTGTACCTAGGTGTTCTGGTATTGGTGTTATGTGGGGTAGTTCCTCCTGTTGGTGGGGCTGTTCCTGTTCCTGTTGAACAGGTTGCTGGCGATGTTCTCTACCGAGCGAAGTGGGACGTCCTACCGTACTAACTGAAGCCTCCTGTCCAGCTCCCTGTATGCTCTGTTGGTATGGCGTCGACGTTATTTGTGGGGGAACCCAAGACGGCTTCCCCCACACTTAGGACGAATCCTCGCGAGACTCCCCACTCATGTCAATATCGTATCTGTACTGGAATGGAAAGATACCCTCGCCTGCCCAGTCCCATGCAGAACCAGTGACCCCGTCGCTTCCGTCCCACTGACCCCACCTGTGACGTCAGCTGAGCTACCTGAGAGGTCCCCAGTGGTGTCGGAATAGTGCTGTCCTCTACACTTCCACTCCCACTGGTCCCTACTGACTGGTCACTGTCTGGGTTAAACATTTCCTGAGATTTCTGGTGTGCCATGTCTCTTGTAACTACCCTTCAATACACCCTCGACCCGGACTCACTACAACCGTGATCTTACACAAAATAAAAAAAATCAACTCTTTTCCAAGAGGAAACCAACGAAATTCCCAAAATAGGAAATACCAAGATTAATCGAGAGAATCGCTGAAGTGAATCCAATGAATGAGCGTCTGCCCAGCACTCGTGTCTGACCGTGAAATAACCCGCAGTTCTATTACTGAAAGCTAAGTCCTTTACGTTAAAAATTAAAGAATCTAATTTATATAAAACAATTAAAATGATAACAGTAACTAACGCGCAGCACTCGTGATGGATTAAATAAAGAATATTTACTGTACTTTAACACTAAGCGCACTTGAAGTAAGCAGCGTGGCCACTGATGACTGGTGGAGCGGGACCAGCTGCGCTGAAAAAACTAAGTCCCGCACTTTTTGGCTTAAACGCTGAAAAATCACAATTTTTATTCTGAAGGGAAATAACTAGTTTTACTTTACTAAACCGTTCTAGCAATTAATATAGACACCCAGGACATATATTTGCTTGCCAAAATTGAATTTTCACCAAAAACTGCGTTTTTTCTCATTGCTGGACTCTGCCAATTTTCCTGCACCCGAAAAAAAATTTATCACCCCAAATATTGCAAAACTCTTAATTCGCAAAAATGGGTTTCTCGTTCCCAGATATAAATACGTTATTATTTAATACTGACGCTGTATGCAGAACAATACTGACATCTCGGGCAGTTTCAACACTCATTAATTCGAATTTTCGTCAAAATCCGAGGTTTTCACCTCACTTGGACTCTGACAAAAATTACAACACGATTTTCTCGAAAACATAACTAAATTCGGCAAAAATGTAATTATCACTGTTTAATGCTTAAGAACAGAATTACGTCCCTTGCGCGCACTAGAGGGTAATACTGACCCTAGAATATACATGAAACATGAAAATTCGAATTTTTGCCAAAATGTACGATTCTAGCCCAAACTGGACTTAGAAAATTTTCCACCTACGTTTCTACCAAAAATTCTATGTCTAAAAATGCAATTCTACCATCTTACTAGTAAACTAGAATAATATCACTCGCATCGACTGGGGAATCCTAATGATACCCAGATCATATACGTGACCCACGAATACAAATTAATTATAGTTAACGACTTTCCGACGTTGACTTAGCCGAAAACTTATTCTAAAATACTTAGAAATATTTCCCCGAGCTCTATCAACCATTTACAACGAAAATTACTATCCCTTAACATAATTCCTTCACTAACTATAGCGGCCAACATATAGTCCTAAGTTCAGAGGATTAATTACACTCTAGCAACAACGCCTCTGACTTAGACTAATACAATAGGGAATAGCAAAGCTTAATGTACGCACTTAGCCTAATATGGAAGAAAATGCTAAACACTTGGGAAAATTTTTAACTGGGGATTGAATTTAGGGGAATCAAAAATTGTTAATCTCTAGAACACGCAAATAAAAGGAATTACTTTATAAATTTAATTATACTTAATTCAAAGATACAATCGATGTATTCCTATAATCGCTCCTACCGGCTCGCCGTACCGCACCTAGCTTAGGGGTCTCGACCGTCTAGGTTCTAACAGAGCGACACCCAGCTTTCAGCAACAATTAAGACTAGACACGACTCAACCTCCACTAAGTGTGCGATCACTTAGTGGTCTGGGGTTGGAATGGGTATACGGTGGCCTGTTGGAATGGATATGGGGTGGCCTGGGGTTGGAATGGATATGGAGTGGCCTGGGGTTGGGGGAAGGGTGGGTATAGGAATGGAGGTTGGGGCTCGTATTGGAAGTGAGGATGGGGTTGGTATGGGAATTGAGAATGGGGTTGGTATGGGAGGTGGGGTTGGGGTTGCTGTAGTCACGGATGAGGTGTACCTAGGTGTTCTGGTATTGGTGTTATGTGGGGTAGTTCCTCCTGTTGGTGGGGCTGTTCCTGTTCCTGTTGAACAGGTTGCTGGCGATGTTCTCTACCGAGCGAAGTGGGACGTCCTACCGTACTAACTGAAGCCTCCTGTCCAGCTCCCTGTATGCTCTGTTGGTATGGCGTCGACGTTATTTGTGGGGGAACCCAAGACGGCTTCCCCCACACTTAGGACGAATCCTCGCGAGACTCCCCACTCATGTCAATATCGTATCTGTACTGGAATGGAAAGATACCCTCGCCTGCCCAGTCCCATGCAGAACCAGTGACCCCGTCGCTTCCGTCCCACTGACCCCACCTGTGACGTCAGCTGAGCTACCTGAGAGGTCCCCAGTGGTGTCGGAATAGTGCTGTCCTCTACACTTCCACTCCCACTGGTCCCTACTGACTGGTCACTGTCTGGGTTAAACATTTCCTGAGATTTCTGGTGTGCCATGTCTCTTGTAACTACCCTTCAATACACCCTCGACCCGGACTCACTACAACCGTGATCTTACACAAAATAAAAAAAATCAACTCTTTTCCAAGAGGAAACCAACGAAATTCCCAAAATAGGAAATACCAAGATTAATCGAGAGAATCGCTGAAGTGAATCCAATGAATGAGCGTCTGCCCAGCACTCGTGTCTGACCGTGAAATAACCCGCAGTTCTATTACTGAAAGCTAAGTCCTTTACGTTAAAAATTAAAGAATCTAATTTATATAAAACAATTAAAATGATAACAGTAACTAACGCGCAGCACTCGTGATGGATTAAATAAAGAATATTTACTGTACTTTAACACTAAGCGCACTTGAAGTAAGCAGCGTGGCCACTGATGACTGGTGGAGCGGGACCAGCTGCGCTGAAAAAACTAAGTCCCGCACTTTTTGGCTTAAACGCTGAAAAATCACAATTTTTATTCTGAAGGGAAATAACTAGTTTTACTTTACTAAACCGTTCTAGCAATTAATATAGACACCCAGGACATATATTTGCTTGCCAAAATTGAATTTTCACCAAAAACTGCGTTTTTTCTCATTGCTGGACTCTGCCAATTTTCCTGCACCCGAAAAAAAATTTATCACCCCAAATATTGCAAAACTCTTAATTCGCAAAAATGGGTTTCTCGTTCCCAGATATAAATACGTTATTATTTAATACTGACGCTGTATGCAGAACAATACTGACATCTCGGGCAGTTTCAACACTCATTAATTCGAATTTTCGTCAAAATCCGAGGTTTTCACCTCACTTGGACTCTGACAAAAATTACAACACGATTTTCTCGAAAACATAACTAAATTCGGCAAAAATGTAATTATCACTGTTTAATGCTTAAGAACAGAATTACGTCCCTTGCGCGCACTAGAGGGTAATACTGACCCTAGAATATACATGAAACATGAAAATTCGAATTTTTGCCAAAATGTACGATTCTAGCCCAAACTGGACTTAGAAAATTTTCCACCTACGTTTCTACCAAAAATTCTATGTCTAAAAATGCAATTCTACCATCTTACTAGTAAACTAGAATAATATCACTCGCATCGACTGGGGAATCCTAATGATACCCAGATCATATACGTGACCCACGAATACAAATTAATTATAGTTAACGACTTTCCGACGTTGACTTAGCCGAAAACTTATTCTAAAATACTTAGAAATATTTCCCCGAGCTCTATCAACCATTTACAACGAAAATTACTATCCCTTAACATAATTCCTTCACTAACTATAGCGGCCAACATATAGTCCTAAGTTCAGAGGATTAATTACACTCTAGCAACAACGCCTCTGACTTAGACTAATACAATAGGGAATAGCAAAGCTTAATGTACGCACTTAGCCTAATATGGAAGAAAATGCTAAACACTTGGGAAAATTTTTAACTGGGGATTGAATTTAGGGGAATCAAAAATTGTTAATCTCTAGAACACGCAAATAAAAGGAATTACTTTATAAATTTAATTATACTTAATTCAAAGATACAATCGATGTATTCCTATAATCGCTCCTACCGGCTCGCCGTACCGCACCTAGCTTAGGGGTCTCGACCGTCTAGGTTCTAACAGAGCGACACCCAGCTTTCAGCAACAATTAAGACTAGACACGACTCAACCTCCACTAAGTGTGCGATCACTTAGTCGTTGAATCGATGCTAGGTAGTTTACTAGTCCGTCCCTCGGAGGCCGCAACGCCCTTCACGGATTTACGTTTTTCCAAGCGTTTTGGGTCGTCTAATAACGCCCTCGGACTATCTCCTGGCGTCCCACAGATAAATCCGCCCAGACAGCCCACAAGGAACTGCTGTTGAGAGTATGGCGGCTCCCAACACCTCTGAATCAATTGCAATGGGTCGAGTAGGTACCCAGTCCAATCAACTCGGAGCGGTCTCCTATTCAATAAAATTTAACATCCTACCTAATCTTACTAACTAAACCTTAATCATATCAGCCCGCATGACCCCAAGATTTGCCAATCCCCACTCAAACGCACTGTTGTGAGGCCCACTGCTAATCCTGGCCCGCGGCTTTGACTGTCCGCCCTACCATCTACACACGTGTCCG
Organism: Procambarus clarkii; assembly: GCF_020424385.1. Taxonomy (NCBI): domain Eukaryota; kingdom Metazoa; phylum Arthropoda; class Malacostraca; order Decapoda; family Cambaridae; genus Procambarus; species Procambarus clarkii. The sequence continues at coordinate 17,756,760 of NC_059576.1, read as the reverse complement.
AATTGCTAGACCCATGAGTCTTTCAACAATTTCCAACAAAATTTTTGAAACCACCGCTGTGCACCATTGTAACACGGGGGGTAGGTTCTCGAATGATCTTTTCTCCCTATACTCTCCCTCTGCCTGTATTCTTACTTTTGTTCTCTACCAAGGGCCCCCAAAACTTTTACTTTTAGCCGACCCCACGCCACGTGGTCTCAAGACGATTGACCGACTTGAGATTCTAACACCCGTATAACGTGGACTAGGCTTCTAACAAAACCCTAGGGTCGCCTTTCCGCCGCCACCACCAGACCAGTTACACTGAGCAATGATCGAGGCCTGGATCGATCATGCCAATCAATAACTTTGGGGGCTTGATCCCCACTAGTAACATATAACCTTGGATCTTAAGTGAGGAATAAAAACAACGGGAATGATAATCCTGATTTGATGTTAGAATCGGCGCCCAATTCAACTCGGCCTCGTGGGGACCACCTGATAAGGAAAAATTCACATAAATATAACACACACATGGAAAATAATGAAAATACAAATTAATAACTAATTAATTTATTCAAAACTAAAAACAAATCTAAAAAAATGGCACTCCCTGACTTGAACACTCCCTGACTGGCAATGAATTGACTATCCCCATCCACAACTATGAGCAAACTTTACCTTGGGCGACCAGCTAGCTGTTGGTGCCGTCTTGGGGCCGATGATGGAGGCCACCTGCCCGAGCTACTACTCAAACCACACTGTTCACTCCTTGTCTGGTCTTCCCCCGACCAGAACATTGTATTGTTCCGCCTCGTTTCTAAGTACTAGCAAAGCTTGAGTTTAACAACTAACCTCTGTTGCACTGAATGATCCAGATTGGTTGAATTATTGTAACTGAAGTTAAATTACACAAGCATCTTAAGGAAGAGCTATTCCCAATTACAAAATGGTTATTTGACCTTTGAGAAATAGAGGACATGGAACCTCTGGTGACCTATGACCGCCAGGTCACTCCGCCTTATAGCCTAGTTCTGGGTCGTGACGTCACTGATGGTGACTTAACTCAAAATCCTACTAATTAGAATACTCTTGATATTATAAACAGTGATACTATACAATACAATTTGAATACAAAATGAATAATGGCTAATTTCTCTCAGTAAGTGAATACTATATGTCGTGACGCTGAACCCCGGTTCATTCCGAACACAGCAATTACACAACACATAACACCTTGCCTCAGCAACCGTTACTACCACCGTGTACTCCTACACACACCAGACCCTTGAGGCGTACCACTAGGTTTGTACTGGAACACAATGAGTGGACATATGGAAGGTATTTAAAGGCCGTCGGGTTTTGTCATTTAATTACAAAGAATAGACTCTGACAAATAATACTATATTAATTAACATACTCTATTAGGTCAATACACTTCCAATACCCATAGACCACTTGACCTCCGCGATCACCACCCACACTCGTAACTTCCGCCTAAGTCCCTAATACGGAATGATTACTACAACGCTCCACACCCGGTTAGTCTTACATTCAATACTCACATACTGCAGACTTAACTTGGTCACTAAGATCACAACAGGCTCTCGCATAGCTGTCTGCTACACTTCGCTGCTGCCGCAAACGGAGAGGCGGAGGACTCCCCAGTTCCACTCCCACAATCAGACTGACTCCAGTCAGCCATCTACCTCAACCATTTCACCCCACCTCTCAAGGAAGGTATAATCCGATTAACCTTATCCCTAGAGAGGTAATCTTGTTCCTAGAAGCCTGACTAAGAATAATTCCTCTTTCCAGGAATTAATCATTTGGCTAAACAGCTTCGGTCTTAATCCATTGACCTTTCTTAGATATGTGATCCATAGTCTGTCTACTTACATGTACTTTCAATCATCATTCGTTAAGTGTTGTAGTAATGATCCTCTAGCTAATAATTCCTACTAACTTGTGGATTACAACACCACTCCCCTCCTTAAACACGCATATGTCCCCATATGCATCATTGCAATGGTTCCATTAGTGCAAGGACCTGGAGGATGCACCCACCATATGTGTACAACTAAAACATCATCCAATAAGTTCATCATACACACAATGAAATAAATTAAAATTTTCCCCGACATGACTCACAACACTTCTCCAACATATACATTATATTCACATCATAGCACAGGTAAAATAGTCTGTAATAATTTTTCCCATCTCCAACAATGCACATATACCTAAACTGCTGACATATAATTACATACAAACAAAACCATAAAATTACATGGACCAGAATACTGGCACTTAAACAGAAATGACACTAGTCATTAATATATACACAACACATATATATCTAAGGTTCTTCATCCTTAGTAATAAGTTAATTACAATTTAACATCTTGCCCTGTACTGTTGACATAAGGCTTACAATGATCACACAATGTTTCACTGGCCTCCTCCACAATTGGCAGCATCACTTCTCTTGTCTTCGTGTCCCATGGTTGCTAGGTCATAGATCCTCCATGACCCAGACAAAACCCAGGCTGTCCAGCCTGGTGAATGTTGTCAATGTCCCATCGTTGCTCTGAGCTAACGTGATCCTGGCCTCCAGAGCAACGGAGATTCCTACCCCAGGGTCATGTTCCCTTGGGTCTGTGCTGACGTCTCGTTCCAGGGCACCAATCCCAGAACGCTGTAGATCCCTCACAGCTCTCTGGTCTAGGCCCATCCGCCCAGAGTGTGTCCACCTGTATTCACACCTTCCCGACCGCTGTACCTGCAAAATATTCCCTCGGAGCCCCCTGGCTCGATCCCATTATTACATAACCCCCTCGGCTCCTTACTCTCTCCCCGTATATAGCCTGAGCGCAGCTGCAAAACCATTGCAGCTGGCCCTTATCCCTGCTTTGATGTCAGGGGGCGAATTTCGCCTATAACGTCACGTTGGCTTCACTTCCACCCCCCTTTTTTTTCTAGAATAACTGAGTGTAGCCTCATAGCTTCCCTTCTACTCTACCTGAAGCTCTGTGACATGATCCCGGGGGACCTTCTCAAGCCTAACACTCAGTAATGGTGCCGATGAGGTAATATACAGTATATACATACACATACATTATCACAATAAATACCTCATTAAAATAATTTCACAACTAATGTCACTAAAGCATCATACTGCCACTGGCTCGCTTCTAGCGAGATTCCTGTAACAACTTAATTAATGAGAAATTAGTATATCTACTTGGCTCGTCCACTGCAACCACCAGCACCTGAAATTTGAAATTCTACCTTATAATCTTATTCATAAGACTTACCCACTCCGACTTAATTAATGAAAATTTTAATGACAATAATGAATTTTTATTAGTCTTTTATGAGTCTTGCTAGAGATATCGACTTGACTCGCCTACTGCAGCCACCAACTCCTGCAATTATCCACATTTCATCTTATCCATAAGATTTACCCACTCCGACACACCATTACCTCTGGTCATCCCAACCACTGATGATCTCAATATAACGCCACACATCCCTACAACCACTTCCTGCGTCCTAACGCACCGACCTTGTTACGCCAATACTCACCTTACCGACCACTACATGGCGCCCCTGCGCCACCATATACTCCACAACACCACACTCCATACCAGGCGTCCAAACGCCACCACACTACACCACCCATTGGCGTCCCCAACGCCCTCAACACAACACCCGGCGTCCCCAACGCCCTCAACACAACACCCGGCGTCCCCAACGCCCTCAACACACGGCGTCCCCAACGCCCTCAACACACGGCGTCCCCAACGCCCTCAACACCACACACAGCGTCCCCAACGCCCTCAACACCACACACGGCGTCCCCAACGCCATCAACACAACACACGGCGTCCCCAACGCCCTCAACACAACACCCGGCGTCCCCAACGCCCTCAACACAACACACGGCGTCCCCAACGCCATCAACACAACACACGGCGTCCCCAACGCCCTCAACACCACACACGGCGTCCCCAACGCCCTCAACACAACACCCGGCGTCCCCAACGCCCTCAACACAACACACGGCGTCCCCAACGCCCTCAACACAACACACGGCGTCCACAACGCCATCAACACAACACACGGCGTCCCCAACGCCCTCAACACAACACACGGCGTCCCCAACGCCCTCAACACCATCACCACCACAGGCATATGCCTTGCGCCAGAGCGCATCAAAACACCACGCAACACACACTGTCCCTTTTCTCTGGTAATCCGTTAATTACCTGACCAACACTCGTCAGGCATAATTTCTTGTGTAGTGGCCACCCGCCACACACTACCACCTGCGTTAACATACTTCAACGCTAATGTCTACAATACACCCGGTGTTACAACAACCAGTTATGCTACACATGCTACACCTTGGCGCTACAATGCCAACAATGTCATGCACTATACTACATCCATGATATCCACAGTGAAAACATGCACATTTCACTACAGTAAATACTATGCATTACGCTGGCGTCTAATAAGCCACTACACATGCATTACACTACACACCACATGCATTACACTACACACCACATGCATTACACTACACACCCCGGCGTACAAACACCAATACACAACCATGCACTACACCCGGCGCCACACACCCCCACCAACGGGACACGCTCCCCGTGTCCCCAGCTAACACTCTCCATAATGCTACCTGCACCCACAAAAAATCTCCATGGACCTCTCCACGGTACACGAGACATCGAACCCCAGACGTCAAATTCCGCGCCGCTCGCTATGCCTAGAAGCTCACAATTCACTTCGCCTATTTTCTGTTTCGATGTAACGCCTGAAATCGCTCGAATCTTTACGTAATATTTATTTATCTTTAAAATATTAGGTTTACACTTTACGTGAAATTTAATTTACGTCATATTACGTAGTTTTCACGCTTGATTTGTCCTTAGCAACGTTTTCTCACTATTACCGCCTTACCAACGATATAAAACAAGCTCCAAGGTGCGGCTCGCTTGGCCCGCACATGGCCGCCCATGGCACACGCTGGCCCTCATTCACCCGTGCTAGTTTACCTCGCCACGCTGTATAATCCGCACTACGAACACTGTATAACCCGCAATACGAACACTGCACTTGTTTTGGATCCCGATGCTTCAGTGGTCCAAACTTGCATCTTAGCCGTCTCTCGTTGCGGGAATCTGGAAAGAAAGAAATAAACCCCACATGTGCCCCACAATGGCCTAGTCCCTTTAATTAACTAACTCCTCTGACCTGGTCTCACCTGACCCTTCTTTCCTCCGTCTAGTAACCACCATTCTCACCACAACCCGACGTCTACCATTTCCCGAACATTCCCTCACCAACTAAACCAGAACCACACTTCCTTCATCTCGCACAGTGTTCCAAACCTGTTTGCGCTGCCACCAAATATGTCGTCTATCAATTCCCTAACATTCCCTCACCAACCAAACCAGGAACACTATGAAAGGACACATCGAAGGTCTTTAAAGAACGTCGTGTTTTGTCATTTAATTACAAAGAATAGACTCTGACAAATAATACTATATTAATTAACATACTCTATTAGGTCAATACACTTCCAATACCCATAGACCACTTGACCTCCGCGATCACCACCCACACTCGTAACTTCCGCCTAAGTCCCTAATACGGAATGATTACTACAACGCTCCACACCCGGTTAGTCTTACATTCAATACTCACATACTGCAGACTTAACTTGGTCACTAAGATCACAACAGGCTCTCGCATAGCTGTCTGCTACACTTCGCTGCTGCCGCAAACGGAGAGGCGGAGGACTCCCCAGTTCCACTCCCACAATCAGACTGACTCCAGTCAGCCATCTACCTCAACCATTTCACCCCACCTCTCAAGGAAGGTATAATCCGATTAACCTTATCCCTAGAGAGGTAATCTTGTTCCTAGAAGCCTGACGAAGAATAATTCCTCTTTCCAGGAATTAATCATTTGGCTAAACAGCTTCGGTCTTAATCCATTGACCTTTCTTAGATATGTGATCCATAGTCTGTCTACTTACATGTACTTTCAATCATCATTCGTTAAGTGTTGTAGTAATGATCCTCTAGCTAATAATTCCTACTAACTTGTGGATTACAACATATAGCATGGTTCATTATACGAAACTATGAACAAAGACGCCAGCCATTATGTGACTCAGACTTGCTAATCCCCAGAGGAATGCGCGTTGTTGAGGTCAGGTCCCTACACGAGACTTCTGGAACCTTCTGGATAATTCTTACAACAAACCAAGTTTGTTACACTATAAAGATAGGTTAGGTTAGGTAGGGTTGGTTAGGTTCAGTCATATATCTACGTAAATTTTAACTCCAATAAATAAAAATTGGCCTCATACATAATGAAATGGGTAGCTTTATCATTTCATAAGAAAAAATTAGAGAAAATATATTAATTCAGGAAAACTTGGTCTATTAAGCAAATCGGCCCTTGCATAGTAGGCCGAGAAGTGCATTCTGGCTACTAGGTACGACATATATATATATATATATATATATATATATATATATATATATATATATATATATATATATATATATATGTATATATATATATATATATATATATATATATATATATATATATATATATATGCGAACAAGCCTGAATGGTCCCCAGGACAATATGCAACTGAAAACTCACACCCCAGAAGTGACTCGAACCCATACTCCCAGAAGCAACGCAACTGGTATGTACAAGACGCCTTAATCCACTTGACCATCACGACCGGACAAAATGAGGTGATAGCCGAGGCTATTTGAACCACCCCACCGCCGGCACTCGGATAGTAATCTTGGGCATAGCATTTTACCAAATCACCTCATTCTTTGGGGCACACGTGAGGAACACAAATGCGAACAAGCCTGAATGGTCCCCAGGACAATATGCAACTGAAAACTCACACCCCAGAAGTGACTCGAACCCATACTCCCAGAAGCAACGCAACTGGTATGTACAAGACGCCTTAATCCACTTGACCATCACGACCGGACAAAATGAGGTGATAGCCGAGGCTATTTGAACCACCCCACCGCCGGCACTCGGATAGTAATCTTGGGCATAGCATTTTACCAAATCACCTCATTCTTTGGGGCACACGTCTTGGGCACGGATTAAGGCGTCTTGTATATATATATATATATATATATATATATATATATATATATATATATATATTTATATATATATATATATATATATATGTATATATGTATATATATATATATATATATATATATATATATATATATATATATATATATATATATATATATATATATATATATATATATATATATATATATATATATATATATATATATATATATATATATATATATATATATATATATATATATATATATATATATATATATATATATATATATATATATATATATATATATATATATAAAGGGAAATTTTCGTTTGTTCAAAATCGCTAATCTCTGAAAGTTCTTCACCGATTGCTTTGAAATTTTCACAAAATGTTCCATTCGCATCAGAACAGTTTTTTATACATTTTATATTGATGTCATGTGTAAGACGGAAAAAAAACATGCTTTTTTGGAAAAACTGTTTTTTTCATGTGTCGTTCATGGTAGAAAAATCTTCAAAACCTCTTTACCGATTTCTTTGAAATTTTGACACGACGTTGCATTCAAATCGGCGCGTTTTTCTATATACTTACTATATAGATGCCTTAATTGTGACCGTGGAAAACATGTTTTTTTCGAAAATCATCGCCATCTGTTGGATGTAAGACGAACACAGACTGTAATCTCCAAAAGTTCTTCACCGATTACTTTGAAAGTCTGACACAACGTTCTATTCGAATATGCGCGTTTTTTTTATATACCTACTATATAGATGCCACCTCTGTGACAGGTAAAATCATGCGTTTTTGATAAATAACGCTATCTGTTGGACATAATGGCAACATGCACATTATACTAAATATGTTACGAATTCTATTTGAATGTTTCTGATTGCATTGATAAATTTTATTTTCATAGATTTCGATTTTTTTTTTAATTATTTTGTGTGACATTGTGTTGGAATTGAGCTGAGTTGTTTGCCATACAGTTCATTTCATAAGTATAAGTATAGATGCCACACCTGTTACAGGTAAAACTATGCATTTCTTGAAAAGCAGCGCCATCTGTTGTATGTAAGAGGAACACACATGCAATACTAAATATGTTACAATTCCATTTCAATGTTTCTGATTGCACTGATAATCAGAAACCAGCCTACTCATGAGAAACTCGCCAGGCACAAAGCAGAACGCTTTAAAAGAGACCAACGTCGTCTATGCCTTCAAATGCCCTCTTGGGGACTGTAAGCTCCAAAAAAACAGTATATAGGCAAGACAACAACATCTCTTTCTAGGCGTTTAACGATGCATAAGCAACAGGGCTCCATTAAGGAACATATAATCTCTTCCCACAACCAAACCATCGCCAGAGAAATCCTAGTAAACAACACAGAAATAATCGATAGATACAGCGATAGCAGACGGCTTGACGTTTGCGAGGCACTGCACATTAAGAAGTCAACACCAGCAATCAACAGCCAATTAATGCACAACTATATTCTACCCACCTCAAGACTCCGCTCCAATATAGAAGCATCAAGAAATATGGACCAATAGGCTTTCTACAATCACTTCCATTTCAATACCCATTGTTTCGTGTTCTGTCTTGTGTTGATGAAATTAGTACCCTATTAAATACCACCTCACCCCATCCACCTCACTCAAATGTAGATATAAACAAATCGGAGATATGTAAGTTTTATTCAGTTGTGTATGTGTAAAGTCTTTGAAAATGTAATAAGTTTTACGAAACGCGCTCAAGTGTCGCATCAGACTAGAAATAAAAATGAATTTTGGAGAATTGATTTTTGAATTACCTCCAACAGTGAAAAGAAATGTACGAAAGATTGAGAAAATTCGTGTTAGAATTATTAATCTTACTTTTTCGGTCATATTTTATAATATATGTCTACAGGAAAGACTGCTACCAAAATATACTAATATATATATATATATACGTCGCATAACTTCTATACTTCTGCAACATCATGATACCACATTCAAGAATAGTATAAGTGGAATAACAGACGTCTTTACAGGGGGTACACTTCCCTACTCTCACTCTCCTCACCCCCCTCCCTCACTGTTGGCACACCACCTCATCGATCACCAAACGAATACTTCAAACCAACACGCTCCCCATTAGTGAATCAGCGACTTCCCGCGACTCCAGCGCCATCTGCATCGTCTATATATAGTACCGCATGAGCAGTTGACCCTGAGAATATTCTTGTGCTCTCAAGCTGACGCTTCTATCTAAGCACACATCCAGTATATTAGTAGAGGTTTCAGCCAGCCCACTATTTTCAGCACCTTTAACTATTTTTTGTCTTGCTTATTGTAGAGTAACGTAATCATTATCTTATTTTATATTGTGTTTTGTCTTTGTATATATTTTTGATCTGCACTGTACACAACCAAGGGATTATCTTTATTTTGTTTATATTTGTTTAAAGTAAATTAAAGTTCATTATTTGTAGGATTTGTTTTGCATGGTTTTTCCCTTTCACTTTACCATAGGAGTCAACTGCCAAGCAGTCAACATTTTTGTTTCTCTTTTTTTTTATGTGATTGGCATTTACACCAGCCATAGAGAAGATTGCCTTAACACCTACATTTCTTGTCACATTAATGGGGGCCCGTCCGGGAGCTGTCTTCACAATAAGGTTTATCTTGGAAGAGCTACTCGGGTACTGATACTAGGCCAATCATTTCAATTTGTGGTAAGTGTACTTGGCTTTGGTACGCGTTGCCTTTTCAATAATTTCATGACTTTCAATAATTTTTATGGTGCTGTGTATTTTGTGCTTTCAGAGTGTAACATTTTATGAGTGTTGGACGACTGTGGATTACGTGGTGTCTGGTGGTCAGTCACTCTCTTAATTTGTTATTCATCCCTCGGTGTTATTACTCGTGTATTCCACCTTATTCTCGTCCCTTGAATATTTCTCATTTACGGCAGATCACCCCTTTGGCACCCTGGTACTTTGGTTTGTCTTCGGGACGCGTACCCTATCTTCTGTAATCCGACCGAAGGAGGATGTAGAAGGCCATAGTTCCTCTCGCACGAACTATGCTGTTTAGTTGGGATTAAACAGCAGTTCTCGTCACCAGTAGACACTCGCACCCCTACGTGTCGGTCAGAGATTATGATACCTACTCAGGTTGGGATTGGCATTCTTTTCCAGAGCACAAACAACGCTAATTCTGTAAGTGTCATCTAGTTAAGTAGGAAACCTCTTGCTTCTGGCATATAGAGACCCGGCAAGGTATCCCTACATTGTGGACTACCTGTCACTTTTGTAACTATCAAAGTTTCATTTATTGTAGTAGGATTTTCTTGCCCTTATTCTCGTATACAGAGTGCCGGGTACAAGATTTCGTTAGATTTTGATTATTTAATCACTTAACATCTAATATTAAAGTTAATTGTTTTCACATTAACGATTGAATTCCTACAGGATAGTCACCATTTGCCACGTCTTCCTGTTACTGACATTTATAATACCACAGGTATATTCTCTGAACATCTACTTGATATCTCAAAATTTTTTGTCTCTCAGCATTATTAATTTCGTAGTGATCCAGCAAATGAAGTAGGGAACTTAATTAGTGCCAAGAAGACAGAATTACAAACTCTAGCACATGAGTACCACCTAGATGTTGCCCATGGAGCCACCAAAAGTGACTTGCATAACCTTATCCTTGACCTCCTCTTAGATAATGGAAGTATAGACTCTTATTCTCAGGAAAACTATTCCATTACAGACCGGCATACTATAGCAGCTATGAAGTTAAAGTTAGAACAAGCGAAAGAACAACGACAACTTGCCATCCTAGAACGTGAACACCAGAAAGCTCTACAATTCAAGGATCGCGAGGCTGCCCTAAAGGATCGCGAGGCTGCCCTAAAGGAACGCGAGGCTGCCCTAAAGGAACGCGAAGCTGCCAGGCATAAAGAAGAACTAGAGTTCGAGTACGACCTTGCGAAGAAAAAGACCGAATTTCAACTAGTAGCCGCAGAAAAAACAAGCAGACATCATTTTAGAACAGAAAAGAAAGGAAGTGGAATAATAAAGGACACGCCAACCAAAAACAGCCAGTCCTCTAGTAAGCTTTAGCATCTCCCAGGCAATTAAGTTAATGCCACTATTCGTTGAGACAGAGATAGGTGTGTTTTTTACTACTTTTGAGGCCCTAGCTAAAAAACTTAGCAGGCCTGAATATCAGTGGTCTATACTTCTCAGAGTGCATCTCACAGGAAGAGCTGCGGTTACTCTCAGTACCTTAGTGTCTGAGTGACTACAAGATCCTAAAGTAAGCCGTTCTAGACGCGTACCTTCTCTCCACCGAAAGCTACAAACGAAAATTCCGTGATTATCTAAAGGCAAGTGACACCACCTATTTAGAATTTGCCAATACTAAGAAAAGATATTTCATGAAATGGCTGGAAGCAGCACATGTCTCTACATTTTCAGACCTCGTCAACCTCATTCTAGTCGAGGAATTCTTTCTATGTGTTCCTGCTTCCATCCGTCTTCACTTAACAGACAAAGAGGAAACCGACCTCATCAGATTTGCAAAGTCGGCTGACACCTACAGTCTTATACACAGGTTAACAGCTGACACATCTTCCAGTAAGAAGTCTTGGTCTAATTATGACAAAGTGAGTACCAATCAAGTAAACTCTCAATTATATTGTAGGTATTGCAAGCTCTATGGACATCTTCTTCTTGAGGTTATCTTGAGATGATTTCGGGGCTTTAGTGTCCCCACGGCCTGGTCCTCGACCAGGCTTCCACCCCCAGGAAGCAGCCCGTGACAGCTGACTAACACCCAGGTACCTATTTACTGCTAGGTAACAGGGGCATAGGGTGAAAGAAACTCTGTCCAATGTTTCTTGCCGGCGCCCGGGATCGAACCCGGGACCACAGGATCACAAGTCCAGCGTGCTGTCCGCTCGGCCGACCGGCTCCCTCCGCCTTAGGGTGGGCGGAGGGAGCATACCATAGATAAATGTGGAAAAGCCCAATACAAAGGGTATAGTGAAGCTTCTAAACCCAAATCGACTCCTCTTAAGTCCAGTAAGGCTGTGATGAATGTTAGTGTTCCTGTTAATGATCTTTCTCTCTTCAGCAAACACCTATACCCTGAAACTGTCTCTGCCAACAGTACAGATTCGGAGGGATGTTTCAAAGTGAAGATCTTGAGGGACACCGCTGTTCTCCAGTCTATAATTTTTAAATCGGTTGTGCCTAACATCACCTACATCGGGGAGACGGTCCTTATCACAGACCTCACTGCCATCACTCCGTATCCACTCGCCAGAGTCCACCTGGATTGTCCTTTCGTACCAGGTGAAGTCCAAGGTGCCATCCGGGAAAAGCCTTTTCCCATGTCAGGGGTACAACTTCTCCTGGGCAACGACTTGGCCGAAGATCTACATCCTTCCAACGTGATCATCATGGACAAACCCCAGGTATGTGACTCTGTCGTGGAAAACTCCATCCTGATGTGTATTCCAGCAGAGGTCCAAGAAAGTGATGAAGTCTCTCCTCCAGTTTTGGTGACAACCCGTGCGCAAGCTGCACGCCCGCAAACAGCTGACTCTGCTTCAACAGCTGTCCCTCAAGACCACCAGAATCTGCCACCGAATCTCACTATGCTGGAGTTCCGTAAGTTGCAGAGGGAGGATCCCTCATTAACACCATTATTCTTCCAGGCCGAGACTCAATCTGATAGTATTCCTGAGTTCTTTATAGAGAACCAATTGCTCTACCGGAGGTACCGACCCAGGTAAACTAACGGAGGATGACGATTGGGCTAATGTCGACCAACTAGTAGTTCCCACCAGCTTACGGCCCGATATTCTACACCTGGTCCATGGAGCGCTTTCTCACTACGGTTTTAATAAAACCTATCACGCCATCAGACAAGACTATTACTGGCCAGGTATGATTAAGGATGTAAAAACCTATGTACAACAGTGTCATACATGTCAGATGGCAGGAAAACCCAACATCTCTATTCCCAAGGCTCCTTTGATTCCTATCCCGGTGCCTTCGGAACCCTTTCACAGACTCTTTATAGACTGTGTTGGTCCTTTACCCCGGACCAGTTCTGGCAACGCTTATATACTAACCATCCTGTGTCCAACCACCAGATTCCCAATAGCAGTTCCTGTAAAGAACATTACGGCTGCTACTGTGGTGAAGCCACTGTTGAAGATCTTTACACAATATGGATTTCCGCGGGAGATTCAAAGTGACTGTGGCACCAACTTCACCAGTGATCTCTTCAAGAAGACACTGGAAGAATTCAACATTACTCGGGTATTGTCCAGCCTTTATCATCCTGCTTCACAGGGTTCTCTTGAACGTAATCGCCAAACTATAAAATCACTCTTTTAAGAAATTTTGCAATGAAACTATGAAAGACTGGAATAAACAACTTGACATCATCATGTGCATTTTCAGAAGTCTCCCTAATGAGTCTCTAGGAGTATCTCATGAGATGCTCTACAGACGTAAGTGCCGTACTCCTCTTAAAGCTTTTAAAGACTCTCTACATAATGCAACCTTCAATGACCCTCTGTATGTGCCCCAGTTTCTTCAAAACTTAAAGCACATTCTAGAGCGAGTGCATAAATTTGCCAACGATAATTTATTAACAGCTAAAGATAGGATGAAGACTCATTTTGACAAACACAGTAAAATCAGGAAATTTAAAGCAAGAGACTTCGTTTTAGCATATTTTCTGATCCCAGGTTCTCCATTGCAAAATAAGTTTTCAGGACCTTACCGAATCAAGGAGTACAGAAACAACCACAACTACTTTCTTGAGACTCCAGATAGGCGGCGGAGGACCCAGTTGTGCCACGTCAGTCTTTTGAAGAAGTATAAAGGTACACCTCCCCTGACTGTTAGTATCTCTCTCCTCCTTTAAAGATCCATACCGTCACAGTGAGACCTTCCTTGCTTTTCCTCGCGAAAGCACTAACTCTGAGTCAGTGCCTTTCAACTTTGAAATTCTTACAGACCTTCCTAAATATTTGCAGGACTGTTACAGTTCTCCTCTAATCAGAGTATTCCAAGAACATCAGAAATTGTTCAGCGATGATCCCCAGGAATGTAATGGGGTTCAACACGACATCTAGCTACTTCCTGATACCCGGCCGATTCGTCAACCCTTCTACCGCATCGGCCCATACAAAAAGGAAGTTATGCGTGCTGAGGTACAGTACCTTCTGGATCATGGGCTGGCCACCCCTTGTGAGTCCCCTTGGGCCTCACCTTGCATCTTGGTGCCGAAACCTCACGGTAAAGTACCATTAGTTACAGACTATAGGAAAATGAACCTCGTGACTGCCAAGGATGCTTGCTCTTTACCTCGTATAGATGATATCCTTGACGTCGTAGGTAATGCTACTTATCTTTCCCAGATAAACTTTTTAAAGGGCTACTATCAGATTAGTCTGACGGAGCGGGCTAAAGAAATATCTGCCTTCACCACTCCTTTTGACCTGTACAGATATGAACGCCTTCCTTTTGGACTGGGTAATGCCCCGTCCGCCTTCCAGCGAGCTGTCAACCATAGCCTAGATCACACCTACGCCTACTTGGATGACATCGTTGTGGCAACTGACACCTGGAACGAACATCTGCTCCAGCTACAACGATAGTTCTCAAAGCTCCTGACAGCTGGCCTTACCGTCAACTTGGGCAAGTCCCCCTTTGCTAAAGGTAAAGTGCGTTATTTTGGTCATGTGATAGGAAATGGCCGCCTAGCTCTTTTAACCATTCATACTCAAGCCATTCAGCATTACCCACAACCTACAACCAGAAAGCGGCTTCTGCACTTCCTTGGCCTTGCATCTTACTATCGTAGGTTTGTGAAAAATTTCAGTACGGTAGCGACACCATTGATTAATCTGACCAGCCCCAAGCAACGGTATCATTGGACCACTCGACAGACCGTTGCATTTGAACAACTAAAGTCTCTGCTATGTTCTAATCCCATTCACGCCTCTCCAGATATTACGAAGCCCTTCATCATCAATGTCGACGCAAGTGACACCAGCATCAGGGGCATTCGAATGCAACAGTGTGGTGAAGAGGTTCTTCCTGTCAGCTACTACAGCTACAAATTGAAGCCTCATCAGAGGAACTATAGAACCATAGAAAAAAGAACTCCTCTCCATCGTCCTGAACCTTCAACATTTCGAACCTTACCTACAAGCTAATCGGTTCATTACCATCTATTCAGACCACAATCCCTACGATTTCTGCAACAAGCCCAATTCAGCTATTAACGTCTTCTATGCTGGGCTCTGTATCTGCAGAACTTTAACCTGGAGATATTCTTCATTAAGGGCTCGGGTAACATCATAGCAGACGCCCTAGCCAGAGTCTACGAGGTAGAGGCAGCCACTCCTACTGTTCTACCGTCTAATGAAGTAACTTAACCCGTAAGAGCAGGCTTCGGGGGAGAGCTGTGACAGTAATCTCTTTCGAGAGAGATTTAGCCTGCTCCTTCCTACATCGCTTTACTTATATACTTCTGACATCATGATACCACATTCAAGAATAGTATAAGTGGAATAACAGACGTCTCTACAGGGGGTACACTATCCTACTCTCACTCTCCTCACCCTCCTCCCTCACTGTCCGCACACCACCTCATCGATCACAAAACGACCACTTTAAAACAACACTCTCCCCATTAGTGAATCAGCGACTTCACGCGACTCCAGCGCCATCTGCATCGTCTATATATATAGTCTCGCACGAGCAGTTGGCCTCAGAATATTCTTGTGCTCTCGAGGTAACGCTTCTATCTAAGCATACGTCTTGTATATTAGTAGAGGTTTCAGCCAGCCCACTATTCTCAGCACCTTTAACTAATTTTTGTCTTGCTTATTGTAGTGACATAATCATTTTTTTATTTTATATTGTGTTTTGTCTTTGTATATATTCTTGATCTGCACTGTACATAGCCAAGGGATTATCTTTATTTTGTTTATATTTGTTCAAAGTAAATTAAAGTTCATTATTTATAAGATTTGTTTTGAGTGTTTTTTCTCTTTACCACAGGAGACAACTGCCAAGCAGTGAACATTTTTGTTTCTCATTGTTTTTTTTTATGTGATTGGCATTTACACCAGCCATAGAGAAGACTGCCTTAACACCTACATTTCTCGTCACAATATACATAATATATATATTTATATATGTATATATATACATATATATATATATATATATATATATATATAATATATATAATATATATGTATATATATATATATATATATATATATATATATATATATATATATATATATATATATATATATATATATATATATATATATATCAATCTTTGAGGGATTGAAATACCCCTAAATTACCATCTCTTTTAAGGGTCTGAATTGTGGTTCAGTGGGTTAAAGGCGTACCAGTTATGCCAGTTGCTGTAAGGCTTCTGTGCTGGCTAGGGTTCGAATCTCCTGGTGGGAAAGGGTTCTAAGGTTGTGTGTGTATGTATATTGTTTTTTTTTTTTTTTTGAGATATATACAAGAGTTGTTACATTCTTGTACAGCCACTAGTACGCGTAGCGTTTCGGGCAAGTCCTTAATCCTATGGTCCCTGGAATACGATCCCCTGCCGCGAAGAATCGTTTTTTCATCCAAGTACGCATTTTACTGTTGCGTTAAACAGAGGCTACAGTTAAGGAATTGCGCCCAGTAAATCCTCCCCGGCCAGGATACGAACCCATGACATAGCGCTCGCGGAACGCCAGGCGAGTGTCTTACCACTACACCACGGAGACTGCCCTTAGGAGGTGGTGAGATGTCTAATATATATATATATATATATATATATATATATATATATATATATATATATATATATATATATATATATATATATATATGTCGTACCTAGTAGCCAGAACGCACTTCTCGGCCTACTATGCAAGGCCCGATTTGCCTAATAAGCCAAGTTTTCCTGAATTAATATAATTTCTCTAATTTTTTTCTTATGAAATGATAAAGCTACCCATTTCATTATGTATGATGTCAATTTTTTTTTATTGGAGTTAAAATTAACGTAGATATATGACCGAACCTAACCAACCCTACCTAACCTAACCTATCTTTATAGGTTAGGTAGCCAAAAAAGCTAGGTTAGGTAGGTTAGGTTGTCGAAAAAACATTAATTCATGAAAACTTGGCTTATTAGGCAAATCGGGCCTTGCATAGTAGACTGAGAAGTGCGTTCTGGCTACTAGGTACGACATATATGTATATCAATGTTCGTTTGTTAAAAATGGTTAATCTCTGAAAGTTCTACACTGATTGCTTTGAAATTTTCACACAATGTTCCATTCGCATCCGGCCACGATTTTATATACATACTATATAGATATCACGTCTGTGACAGTAAAAAACATGCTTTTTCTGAAAAACTGTTTTTCATGTGAGGGAAATCTTCGAAACCTCTTTACCGATTGCTTTGAAATTTTGACTCGACGTTGCAATCGAATAGGTGCATATTTTTATATATCTGCTATATGCATGCCTCACCTGTGTCAGGGAAAAACATTCTTTAAAAAAAAACAGTGCCATCTGTTGGACGTAAGTGCAACACACACTGTAATCTCTGAACGTTCTTCACCAATTTTTTAAAATTTTGACGCAACGTTGCATTCGAATAGGCGTGTCTTTTTTATACCTACTATATAGATGCCACACCTGTGACAGGTAAAAACATGCATTTTTGAAAAACAGCGCCATCTGTTGCACATAATGGAAACATGAACGCTATACTAAATGTCATGAATTCCATTTCAATGTTTCCAATTACAATGATAAATTATATTTCCATAGATTTCGATTTATTTTATTTTTTATTGAATAATTTTGTGTGACATTGTGTTGGAATTGAGCTGTGTTGTTTACCATACCGTTCATTTCGTAAGTATAGATCCCACACCTGTGAGAGGAAAAACTATGCTTTTTCTTGACAAACAGCGCCATCTGTTGCCTGTAAGAGCAACACACATGCTATACTAAATATGTTACAATTCCATTTCAATGTTTCTGATTGCATTGATAAATTGAATTTTCATAGATTTTTATTTATGTTCATTTTAATTTAATTATTTTGTGTGAATTGCGTTGAAATTGAGCTGTGTTGTTTACCACACTGTTCATTTTGTATATTGTTCATTTTTGTTATTTTAATCTATAAAAATAAAAATGGAAATGTTTGTTCAAAATCACACATCTCCGAAAAATTTTCACCGATTGCTTTGAAATTTTCACACAATGTTCCATTTGCATCTGGCCAGATTTTTATATACATACTATATAGATATCATGTCTAGGTCGGTAAAAAAAAAATGTATTTTTCTGAAACTTTTTTTTTTTTCAAAGTGTTTTTCATGTGAGGGAAATCTTCGAAACCTCTTTACCGATTATTTTGAAAATGTGACACAATATTGCATTCGAATAGGTACGTCTTTTTTTATATATCTACTATATACATGCCTCACGTAAGTCAGTAATTTTTTTTTTTACAACAGTGCCATCTGTTGGACGTAAGAGCAACATACGCTGTAATCTCCGAAAGTTCTTCACCGATTGCTTTGAAAATTTGACACACCGTTGCATTCGAATAGGCGCGTCTTTTTCTACACCTACTATATAGATGCCACACTTATGACAGGTAAAAACATGCGTTTTTGAAAAACAGAGCCATCTGTTGAACATAATGGCAACATGCACGCTATACTAAATATGTCACGAATTCCATTTCAATGTTTCCGATTGAATTGACAAATTTTATTTTCATAGATTTCGATTTATTTTATTTTTTATTGAATTATTTTGTGTGACATTGTGTTGGAATTGAGCTGTGTTCTTTACCATACCGTTCATTTTGTAAGTACAAGTTTAGATCCCACACCTGTTACTGGTAAAACTATGCTTTTCTTGACAAACAGGGCCATCTGTGGCGTGTAAGAGCAACACACATGCTATACTAAATATGTTACAATTCCATTTCAATGTTTCTGATTGCATTCATAAATTGAATTTTCATAGATTTTTATTTATTTTCATTTTGATTTAATTATTTTGTGTGAATTGCGTTGTAATTAAGCTATGTTGTTTATCATACCGTTCATTTCGTGAGTATAGGTAATTTTTAAACTATAATATTTTCATACATTTTTTTAACTGTTTTTTCTTATATTTCAGTGATGGGAACATCAGATCACGTGATGTTCTCAATTTTCTGATGTGAACATCAAACCATTTGGGAAGTCATCGGGCTTGGGAGTGGGGAATGGTGGGCTTGACGAGGGGCCAGAAGTGAGAAATAGTGGGGAAGACGAGGGGACAAGGGAGGGGGTAATTGTGGCGAAAGATTAAGGGACGGGGGGGGGGGTTTGGATGGTGGGGACGAGGGGTTGGGGAAATGAAGAATGGTGGGGAGGACAAAGGGACAGGGGAGTTGTACATAGTGGGAAGGAAAAGGGGATGGTGGACTGGGGAATAGTTGAGAGTCCGAGGAGAAGGGTGAGGAGAGAATGGTGGGGAGGACTGGGGGACAAGGATAGTTGCTGTGGCTCAGTAACGCACATGCGTTGCTGAGCCACAGCAACGCGTGACCGGGTACCGCTAGTGTGTGTGTGTGTGTGTGTGTGTATTATATATATATATATATATATATATATATATATATATATATATATATATATATATATATATATATATATATATATATATATATATATATTATTAAATATGACCGAAAAAGTAAGATTAATAATTCTAACACGAATTTTCTCAATCTTTCGTACATTACGCTTCACTGTTGGAGGTAAATCAAAAATCACTTCTCCAAAATTCATTTTTATTTCTAGTCTGACGCGACCCGGGTGCGTTTCGTAAAACTTATTACATTTTCAAAGACTTCACAAATACACAACTGATTAGAACTTACGTATCTCTGATTTTATATCTACATTTGAGTGAGGTGGGAGGGGTGATGTGGCATTAACACAAGACAGAACAAGAGGGGATATTAATAGGGTATTAAAAGTATCAACACAAGACAGAACAGAAACAATGGGTATTGAATAGAAGTGTTTGTAGAAAGCCTATTGGTCCATATTTCTTGATGCTTCTATATTGGAGCGGAGTCTTGAGGTGGGTAGAATATAGTTGTGCAATAATTGGCTGTTGATTGCTGGTGTTGACTTCTTGATGTGTAGTGCCTCGCAAACGTCAAGCCGCCTGCTATCGCTGTATCTATCAATGATTTCTGTGTTGTTTACTAGGATTTCTCTGGCGATGGTTTGGTTATGGGAAGAGATTATATGTTCCTTAATGGAGCCCTGTTGCTTATGCATCGTTAAACGCCTAGAAAGAGATGTTGTTGTCTTGCCTATATACTGGATTTTTTGGAGCTTACAGTCCCCAAGTGGGCATTTGAAGGCATAGACGACGTTAGTCTCTTTTAAAGCGTTCTGTTTTGTGTCTGGAGAGTTTCTCATGAGTAGGCTGGCCGTTTTTCTGGTTTTATAGTAAATCGTCAGTTGTATCCTCGATTTACTATAAATTCGATTTACTATAAAACCAGAAAAACGGCCAGCCTACTCATGAGAAACTCTCCAGACACAAAACAGAACGCTTTAAAAGAGACTAACGTCGTCTATGCCTTCAAATGCCCACTTGGGGACTGTAAGCTCCAAAAAACCCAGTATATAGGCAAGACAACAACATCTCTTTCTAGGCGTTTAACGATGCATAAGCAACAGGGCTCCATTAAGGAACATATAATCTCTTCCCATAACCAAACCATCGCCAGAGAAATCCTAGTAAACAACACAGAAATCATCGATAGATACAGCGATAGCAGGCGGCTTGACGTTTGCGAGGCACTACACATCAAGAAGTCAACACCAGCAATCAACAGCCAATTATTGCACAACTATATTCTACCCACCTCAAGACTCCGCTCCAATATAGAAGCATCAAGAAATATGGACCAATAGGCTTTCTACAAACACTTCTATTCAATACCCATTGTTTCTGTTCTGTCTTGTGTTGATACTTTTAATACCCTATTAATATCCCCTCTTGTTCTGTCTTGTGTTAATGCCACATCACCCCTCCCACCTCACTCAAATGTAGATATAAAATCAGAGATACGTAAGTTCGAATCAGTTGTGTATTTGTGAAGTCTTTGAAAATGTAATAAGTTTTACGAAACGCGCCCGTGTCGCGTCAGACAAGAAATAAAAATGAATTTTGGAGAAGTGATTTTTTATTTACCTCCAACAGTGAAGCGTAATGTACGAAAGATTGAGAAAATTCGTGTTAGAATTATTAATCTTACTTTTTCGGTCATATTTAATAATATATGTCTACAGGAAAGACTGCTACCAAAATATACTAATATATATATATATATATATTATATATATATATATATATATATATAATGTCGTTTCGTCTCAGTCAAGATGGTACAATGTCCGCCATCATTCTGTCAATTCTGATTGTTGTCTAGGGGTTAGGTTCCCACCCCGGGGCTTTGACAATGGGCAACCTGCTGCAGGAGCGAGGAACAATAACTCCCTCAACTTCATTTCAACAAACAATCTGCTTGAAGCGCCCACATCCCCAAGGCTGCTCGTCACTAAGCAGCAGCCAAACTCACCAGTCTGATTACAAAGGTCAACAATGCCCTTAGAACATCAAAGCATGGCACAATCTCCAACTATTTAGGAATGCATGCCTGGCATTACCGCCGAGAAGAGACAAGACATTAGCAACCTCTGTAATTATGGCTTATAATGATTTCCCCAGAGCAGACAGGCTGGTCCGCCTCCCCCCTCGTGCCAAGAACACCAGCCGCAGGACAACCAACAACAGCTCATCTGAGAACCACAAAAATGAGAGCACAGATCACCAGGAAAATTGAAGAGGGCAATACCCCAGGTGCCATCAGATTCATAACCACCGATGACATTATTACCCTCAGGAACGCCACGACAGCAGAGGCTCTATAAAACAAACACCCTCATAGAGCTCCAGACAGCAGCAGGGATCCCCAGGAAAACAATACTGGTAAAGAACCCTTGACTATTCAAGAATCTGAGGTGTACAAAGCAGCCATGTCTTTCCCAACATGTTCGGCAGGGAGCTTTACAGGCCTAAGACCCCTGTTTGTGGGGTCTTTGTGGGAGTCAGCATCAAACAAATGCTGAACCCGGTGTTTGGAGATGCCGCAAAGAACCTTCTATTTGAACTTACCAGATTCTCTAACATGTATTTGGCTGGCGGCATCCCTGAGGATATCAGGCCTCTCTTTTATGGAGCAGCACTCTGTGCTCTAAAGAAGAAGGATAGGGGAATCAGGCCCATTGCTGTTGGCAACACCTTTCGACGCCTCGTAGCTAAGGCTGCAGTGAGATCTATCAGCCAGGAAGAAGCCACCTTGCTGAAACCTTATCAGCTCGGGTTTGGAATCCCTGTAGCTTGTGATGCTGCAGCACATGCAGCACGGGCTTACATTGCTGATCTCCCGACTCAGAAAGCACTAGTAAAGCTTTGCCTTTAAAAATGTCTTCAATCAAGTCAGACGAGACGCTGTCCTCAGGGCTGTACACAACCATTTCCGTCCCCTTTACCCATTCCTCCGATTGTGCTACAGTGGGGACTCTTTTTAGGGAGATTGAAATAGACTCCTGTGAAGGTGTCCAACAAGGTGACCCCTTAGCCCCCCTTCTTTTCTGCTTAACTATCAAAGAGGTCACTGATAATCTGACAAGCGAGCTAAACATCTGGTACCTGGATGATGGCACTCTCGCCAGAACCCCGGATACTATTTTGGAGGATATAAGGAAAATCCAGTAGCAAGGAGCAGCCTTGGGCCTCATTCTCATTGCAACCAAACGTGAAATAGTCTCCTGCAACCCAGACATCACTGGCCAAATCAAAAATGTTCTTCCAGACATTCTTGTTGTCGAGCAACCTGACTGCACCCTCCTGGGTGCCCCCATTGGCCCACAAACAATCGAAGAGGTCCTGGATGCAAATATCTCTGATCTAAAGTGAATGCTGGACGGGATTGACAAGATTGATGCCCATGATGCTCTCTTCCTCCTCACACGATGCTTATCTCTTCCTAAGTTGACCTACTTTCTGAGGTGTTCTCCATTCTACAACAGCCCTAAATTTAATATGAATGATACCCTTCTGAGGACCATGCTGGTGAAAGTCCTGAACCTGCCATTGGACGACTCTCAGTGGGAGCAAGCAACCCTCCCCGTAAGACTCGGTACAGCCTCCCAGATTGCTCTACCAGCCTTCCTTTTCTCCTCCCATGCATTGCACGACCTCCTCAGAGATATCCTACCTGAAATGTTTCAGCAGGAATACAGGATCCAGCTTTCACTGAATGTTCAAATCAGTGGGATACTTTTGCAGCACCAGCACCCATTATAGAGCCAACAAAAAAAACATAAACAGTCCCGCTGGGACCATTCACTTGTGGAAAAAGATGCTGATGCCATGCTCAGCGCCGCAACATCAGACGCAGAGAAATCCCACCTCAGAGCAGTGCATGCCTTTGTTATGATCTCAGGTTGCAGGAGAAACAAGTCTCCCCTTGAGAGTTATTATGTTAGGCCTGACCTAACTAAGAGGTTAAGGAGATATAGACCTGGATATTAATATAGTAAACACTCGATTGTATTTGTCAAATAGTTAGCAAGTATGGGCAGTGAATGAGAATATAAATAAATGACTGATCATGAGATGTAGAGAATTTGCTGGAGGTGTGTGGCTTGCTTCAGAGGAGCTTGAGCTCACTTGAGCTGAAGAAATCGTGAGAGGAGGGCGTGCTCCATTTGAACACTAGGTGAAGAAGATCCCCTGTTTGATATACCTTCAAGAGGAAGGAAGTGGGCAGAAGTTTCGACTGAGGAATAAGTCTGTAGGCGTGCCAGCGTGAGTCGTGAACTGCAGAAGGTGTTGTGGAGCAGTTAAAGCAGTTCTGTGGGTAGCCTGAGACGCCCTGAGTGTTGCCGCCCCGGTAGCGAGCGCCAGCATTCGCCCTTGTACAACTAACTCTGTGGTAAGCCCATTTTAAACCAGTTAACAGTGATTGCCTGTAGTTGGTCGTGATTGCGACGACCGTAACAAGTGTCTACTGAGATATTTTGCATATTTTGTTAAGGCAGGAAGCCTAAATAAGAAAACGTAAGATGAGGGAACCAGCTGAGGAGAGGAGCGGCACTCAGGAGGAGCTGAGCTGAGGAGAGGAGACAGTGTCGACGCCACCGATAGATGATGTCGACTTGGAGATAGCGTGGCTATTTCAGAAAGGTCCGGCTCAGGAAAATGGAGCCTCGGTGAGGTCAAAGGTGAAGATGACCCAACCGAAGAAGAATAATGGGAAGAGAGTAGAGCCCAGTCCGCTGAAATTAAGAGTCGAAAGGTGAATGCAACTGTGCTGTTTAGAAGTGAAGGAGGATGTGGACAGACTGAGGACGAGAGTAAAACATCAAGTTATCCACGAACACAGAAGTGTAGAGATAATGGAGTTGAGTTGTATCCAATGTCGAAAGTTAACACATTTCACGTGGAGCGTGGAGAAGAGATAGTGAAGAAGAGTGGTAGCCGAGAAGAAGAAATGAGAAGAGATAGTATGTGCAGAGAGATGCTTACATGCACTCTGGAAGAGGTAGAGCGACAAGTACGGTCGAGTGCTGTTGAGAATAATGCAGTACTCGAGGAAACGTTGAGGAGATGAAGAAGAGTTGAGGGAGAAAAATAGGAGTTGTGTGGTAGAGTGAAAGAGGAGAAGAAGATAGCAATGCAAGCATGGAGGAGTAGGAGAAAGCCGAGGATTCGATGGAAGTCGAAGAGGATGAAGTGTCGGATAAATAAGGAGACGAAAGAAGGGATCGTCGGTGAAGACGAGAAAGTGAAGTAGGATGACAAGAGACGGGAGTATAATGACGGTAGAGGGAAGCGAGAAGACGAAAGAGTGAAGTAAGTTGATGTGAGACTGAAGCGTGATGGTGACAGACCGAATCTGACAGTACAGACAGTAGATGTCTGACTCCGGACGTGTGGAGTACAGGAAGAAGAGGAAGAAAAAACGGTGGAAGAAAGCAGTAAATAGAGTGGACTGATGGAACGCAGGTGTCCAAGAGGGACAGCCTAGCCAAGGTGTAAGTTAAGTCGGATCGCTTGGAAGATCATGTTTCTGGCGAGTTGTGAGCCAGATGCTGCAAGGTACAACAAAAAATTTGCAAGTCGGTTGGAGAACGAGATGATATAGTAGCTGAGACATTATTCCCAGCCTAGCCACTGGAATAACTCTCAAAAATAAGGGGAGGAGAGTGTTATGATCTCAGGTTGCAGGAGAAACGATTCTTCCCCTAAGAGTTAATCTGCCAGGCCTGAACAAACTAAGAGTTTAAGGAGTTTAAGGAGATACAGACCTGGATATTTATATAATAAACACTCGATTGGATTGGACAAATAGTTTGCAAGTAAAGGCAGTGAATATAAATGTAAATAAATGACTGGTCATGAGACGTGGAGAATTTGCTGAAGGTGTGAGGCTCGCTTCAGAGGAGCTTGAGCTCGCTTGAGCTGAAGAAATTGTGAGGAGAGGGCGTGCTCCATTTGAGCTTCAGGTGAAGAAGATCCCCTGTTTGATATACCTTTAAGTGGAAGGAAGTGGGGTGACGTTTCGACTGAGGAATAAGTCTGCAGACGTGCCAGCTCGAGTCGGGAACAGCAGGTGTTGTTTAGCAGTTAAAGCAGTTCTGTAGGTAGCCTGAGGAGCCCTGAGTGTTGCCGCCCCGCTAGCGAGCGCCAGCATGCGCCATGGTACAACTAACTCTGTGGTTAGCCCATTTTTAACCAGTTAACAGTGATTGCCTGTAGTTGGTCGTGATCCCAGCGACCGTAACAAGTGTCTACCGATATATTAGGCATATTTTGTTAAGGCAGGAAGCCTAAATAAGAAAATTAGGATGAGGAAAGGAGCGGCACATCCTCTCCCGCCGAGCTCAGGGAGGCAATTGAGGGCCGGCCGCCAGCTGCCTCAAGAGCGAAGAGCCCGGCCGGGCGGAGAATGGACCCGCCGAGGGTGGGGGAGTCCTTTCCCAGTATATGGGAAGCAGAGAGATATCGGATGAAGACATTTACTGTGTAGTTTATTTTAGTTATTTGTTTATATGTAGACATTTTTATTGGCGTATCAATGGGTTGCAGGTTTGTCTGAGGAAGGAGTTGATGGGAGTAATTTGAGGCCAGAGAAGAAGTTAATGAGTGAAACTTCAAGGCTGTATTAGTGGATGTTAAACTCTATGGAAGAGCAGAGCCCCCATAGTGAGGTGGATATCTACCTATGGGAAGCGGAGCAGTGAAGTGAAGTTTCATGTGCTTCTGTGATACCAGTGGTGAAGCACCATTGTTATTTGAGGAGGTTTCATGGTGTATCATCCTAGAAGAGCTATAGAGGCCTCTGGTAGATACTGGTGGAGGAGCCTGAAGACGTTCAGGGTAGTGAATCTACAAGTATTGAGAGGGGGTTTTTATTGTTAATCTATAGGGAGTTGATAGATTGCATGAATGTCATTGGCATGCATGATGCAGTGGGAGGTGAGTGATTGACTATTTTTGGTAACAAGGAATGTTTATACTGGTGTCTATACTGTTACAGCCATAGGCTGTAGTTCCTTGGGTAAATTTATATATGTTCTAGGGCTGATAGTGCCTTATTGTATTGCAATATTTAACCCACTAGGTGAGGTTGGTAGCATAAGTGGTGAGCCAGGAGTTGGGCTACCACTTGATATAAGCAGCTAATAGAGTCCTGACAGTATTGGATTGCAACCTGATCACAGTTGCATAGAGTGTTGGAGTCATGGCTGTATCTTGTGTGTGTTATATATGTTCTCCGTATATTAAAGGTTTATAACCAGCAGGTGTTTGCCCTTGTCCTAGTTAGGTTTTCCAGAGAGTAGAAAAGAGAGAGAGAGAAAGAGAGCACCATAGCTGTGGACAGGATGGGACAGTTGAAATTTGAAGTAAAGAGGGATTGAGGAGGTCATAGGAAATAAGGAGTGAGTGAGGAGTCACAGTGGCTGGAATTGGGTGATTACACGTGACAACGAGGCCAGTGTTGGGGTCGCACTCACTAAATGTGTGACTCTGAGCTCCTCTCCAAGAACAGGAAGCATACAGGGTGATCTAATCAAAGTATAAGCACTCCCCAGAGATTTTGGTGGGTTGTCCGGAAGGGACAATGCATCGACTTACAACAACGTAATACCCCCCATGCAGGAGACTTCCTACTGGCAGTACCCATGTCGGCAATGGGCACGCGTCTAGATCCAGAATCCTTTCGTGTAGCAGTGACCCTCCGCCTTGGTGCCCCAATTCACACTGAATACAAGTGTATTTGCAACAGGGAGAAGCAGACAAATATGGGTTGCATGGGTTGCATTGCGGAAGCACAAAGGGCTGGCATGCAAGATACAACGAGGTCAATGACGTCCTCAAGAGGAGCTTCGTCTCAGCTCAGAGCCCAGCGGAGTGAGAACCTTGCATCCTAGGGGACCAAAACCCGAATGTCCCAGCACTTTGCCGTGATGGCATCAGTATATACCCTTGGAAAAGAGGCAAACAGGTGGTGTGGGACTACATATGTTTATCGACCGTTGCTGACACCTATGTACACTTCGGTGCTGATCAAGCAGGTGGTGCTGCCAAACATAGGGAAACAGCAAAATCGCTCACGTACAGGCGACTGGAAGGTCAATAAACCTTTGTTCCCATAACATCTGATATGCATGGCCCTTGGGGTAAGAGTTCCTAGGGATTTCTCAAGGAATTGGGCTCCAGGATCATTGAAGTCACCAGAGACCCAAGGGCTGCCAATTATTTATTTCCGCACCTCAGCCTTGCGATCCATAGGGGAAATGCTTGCTGCATCCTCGGTTACTTTCCAGAAATGGAGGAACTTCAGGAGATCTATATAACCTTTGAGGACTTTTTGTATCGACTAATGTATATCTTAAACCTTCAAGTACATAATAAAGCACACAAATTACACAAAAGGAAGGGAGTGGTAGGAGAAAAGCACACAGAACCTGTATTGGAGGGGACCTAAACATTCCCTCTAATGTGTTATGTGTGGTTTCCTTCGAGGCTAATACTCCCTTCCCTATATTAGGTAACTAAAAAAATATATATATGCAAGTGGGTGTGGGTATCTGGCTGATGATTTGGCCGAAGTAGGTTTCCAGACTTGTGGGTCATGACATTTCCATAGGAATACCCAGGGTTTTATTCCCCAAAAATCTTTGGCAGGTGGAGTCCGGATTTCTTGGTGTTCACAGTTTCGATCAATCTGTTTACTTTCGTTTTCAATTAGGCTGTAGTGTCCTTCGTTACCCTTCGGAATTTAGTTTGGTCAGGGAGTATGAGGTTCATTTTTGCCAGATATTAGTCTTTTTTAGGAATGACGTATATTGGGGACGTGTCACATCTTCTAATGACTATCTCCTTGTTCTCACGAAGGCTCTTAGCTGTCGCTTTGAGTTCTGGGGACAGTATGAGTTACAGAAGCACCATTTGTGTTCCTCACGTGTGCCTCAAATAATGAGGTGATTTGATAAAATACCATGTCCAAGATTACCAATAGAGTGCCGGCGGGGGCATGGGGAATTAGCCTCGGCTACAATCCTCTTTTGTCCAGTCGTGTTGGTCGGGTGATTAAGGGATCCTGTACATCAGATGCATTGCTTCTGGTAGTATGGGTTTGAGTCACTTCTGGGGTGTGAGTTTTCAGTTGCATATATGCCTGGAGACAGTTCAGGCTTGTTCGCATTTATGTTCCTCACGTGTGCCCCAATGAATGAGGTGATTTGATAAAATACCATGCCCAAGATTCCCAACAGAGTGCCGGTGGGGGGATGGGGAATTAGCCTCGGCTACAATCCTCTTTAGTCCGGTCGTGTTGGACGAGTGGTTAAGGGATCCTGTACATCAGATGCATTGCTTCTGGCAGTTCTGGCAGTATGGGTTCGAGTCACTTCTGGGGTGTGAGGTTTCAGTTATATATATATATATATATATATATATATATATATATATATATATATATATATATATATATATATATATATATATATATATATATATATATATATATATATATATATATGTCGTACCTAGTACCCAGAACACACTTCTCAGCCTACTATGCAAAGCCTGATATGCCTAATAAGCCAAGTTTTCCTGAATTTTTATATTTTCTCTAATTTTTATCTTATGAAATGATAAAGCTACCTATTTCATTATGTATGAGGTCAATTTTGTTTTATTGGAGTTAAAATTACCGTAGATATATGACCGAACCTAACGAACCCTACCTAACCTAACCTAACCTATCTTTATAGGTTAGGTTAGGTTAGGTAGCCGAAAAAGTTAGGTTAGGTTAGGTTAGGTAGTCGAAAAATAAATCATTCATGAAAACTTGGCTTATTAGGCAAATTTGGACTTGCATACTAGGCTGAGAAGTGCGTTCTGGCTACTAGGTACGACATATATATATATATATATATATATATATATATATATATATATATATATATATATATATATATATATATATATATATATATATATATATATATATGTCGTACCTAATAGCCAGAACGCACTTCTCAGCCTACTATTCAAGGCCCAATTTGCCTAATAAGCCAAGTTTTCATGAATTAATGTTTCTCGTCTACCTAACCTACCTAACCTAACCTAACCTAGCTTTTTTTGGCTACCTAACCTAACCTTACCTATAAATATAGGTTAGGTTAGGTTAGGTAGGGTTGGTTAGGTTCGGTCATATATCTACGTTAATTTTAACTCTAATAAAAAAAAATTGACCTCATACATAGAGAAAAGGGTTGCTTTATCATTTCATAAGAAAAAAATTATAGTAAATATATTAATTCAGGAAAACTTGGCTTATTAGGCAAATCGGGCCTTGAATAGTAGGCTGAGAAGTGAGTTCTGGCTACTAGGTACGACATATATATATATATATATATATATATATATATATATATATATATATATATATATATATATATATATATATATATATATATATATATATACATATATATATATATATATATATATATATATATATATATATACATATATATATATATATATATATATATATATATATATATATATATATATATATATATATATGTCGTACCTAGTAGCCAGAACTCACTTCTCAGCCTACTATTCAAGGCCCGATTTGCCTAATAAGCCAAGTTTTCCTGAATTAATATATTTACTATAATTTTTTTCTTATGAAATGATAAAGCAACCCTTTTCTCTATGTATGAGGTCAATATTTTTTTATTGGAGTTAAAATTAACGTAGATATATGACCGAACCTAACCAACCCTACCTAACCTAACCTAACCTATATTTATAGGTAAGGTTAGGTTAGGTAGCCAAAAAAAGCTAGGTTAGGTTAGGTTAGGTAGGTTAGGTAGACGAAAAAACATTAATTCATGAAAACTTGGCTTATTAGGCAAATCGGGCCTTGAATAGTAAGCTGAGAAGTGCGTTCTGGCTATTAGGTACGACATATATATATATATTATATATATATATATATTATATATATATAGATATATATATATTATATATATATATATATATATATATATATATATATATATATATATATATATATATATATATATATAAGACGTAACGTCATGAAGACGTAACTTCTTCCAGAACCGCAGGCTTCGGCGGAGAGTTGTGACGATAATCTCTTTCAAGAGAGATTGAGCCTGCTCTTCCCTACACATTTACGTCTTTACTATATAGAAGATACGTCCACCAGTATCGCCAAACGTTTTGCCCAGGAAGCAAATCGTACCATGCACACCCCGACACACCGGCTACAGCCCACCGTAACTAGCAAACTGCTCATCCTCCGCCTGCCTGTTGCTGATTGGCTGGTGTCTCGCCGCACCAGCACTCACGCCACCACCAAGAGTCGACGTCTGGGCAGCAGCACGCCGTACTCCTCAGAATATCTCTGTGCTCCTTGGAGTTGACATCTCTCGCTAGTAGACTAAGCCTTGGCTTTCCTGTACTAAGAGAGGTGGCAGCTTGTAGCCAGTATTCCAGCACCTCACTTATTTGGTTTATTTAACTTGCATTCTTGGATTAGAGTAACTTTTCATTACCAGTAATTATTCATGTTGTTTTGTTTGTTGACCTGTTCTGAATTTTATGAGATTGTCTATATTCATGTCTTGTTTTCTAGAGTAATTAAAATTTCATTGTTTATATACCTTGTGTTTTGTGTGTCTTCCAATTACCTTACCACAGACGAAAGGACAAACTTCTCTTTTTTTTTGTTATGTGACGAGGCCCTGCCCCCAGCTTTTGAAACAGCCGAACACTAACGCTTTACCGTCACATTACATGGGGGTCTGTCCGGGAGCTTCACTCAGGTACTGGTGCCAAATTGTAAATTTGTGGTAAGCGTATTTGGCTTTGGTAACGTAGCTTTTCACTATTTTCAATATTCAATTTTATTTTCATATGGTGCTGTGTGTATTGTGCATTCCGAGAGTAGCATATGGTGAAGGTGAGACAACTTTGGATTACGTGGTGACTGTAGGCCTCAGTCATTTTCTTAATTGGTCATCTCTCCCTCCGTGCTATTACTCGTGTTTACCATCTTTTGTCCCTAGGATATTTCTCATATTTTCGGCAGATCATCATATTGGTACCCCTGGTACTGTGGTCTGTCCCCCGGGTCAAGAGCACCTAATCTTCTGCAATGCAATCTGACAGTAGGAGGATAAAGAGGGCCATAATTCCTCTCGCACGAACTTTAGTTGCTGAATTGGGACCTCAGCAGCAGTTCTTGTCACCAGTTGACACCTCGCACCCCTACACGTCCAACCCGTTCTCGCAAATTTAATAAGTCAATATTGACTTATTAAATATGTGCATAGGTGACATACTTAACATAATAGATACCCTTAAAAAGATTCATAGAAAACACCGACCTTACCTAACCTTGTTAGTATCTTAAGATAAGCAACTTATTGCTTCGTAATTACAATTATTACCTAACCTATAATAGGTATAGGTTAAGTAATAATTGTAATTACGAAGCAATAAGATGCTTATCTTAAGATACTAACAAGGTTAGGTAAGGTCGGTGTTTTCTATGAATCTTTTTAAGGGTATCTATTATGTTTAGTATATCACCTATGCACGTAGTTAATAAGTCAATATTGACTTTACGAATTTGCGAGAACGGGTTGACACGTCGGTCAGAGATGATGATATTTACATTGGTAGGGAATTAGCCTTCTTTTTCAGAGCACAAAAGTTCGCTAATTCTGTAAGTATCATATTAATTTCAGTGGGGAAAAACTTGCTTATGTCCTATAGAGACTCGGCAAGGTATGCCTACATTCTTGGACTACCTTATTCAATTTTGAGGCAATTAACTGTTTCATTTGTTTTAGAAACTCAGTTTCGCTTATTTAGTAGGATTTTCTTGCTCTTATCCTCTTACATGAGTACCGGGTACAAGATTTCCTGCGACCTTGATTTATTAATCATTTATCATCTTGAAATTAACATTAATTGTTAACGATTCCACAGGATAGGTACCAATTGCCACGTTGTCCTGTTTCTGACATTCACCATATCACAACAGTATATTCGTTGTGCATTTATTTGCTAATTTCACCATGTTTCGTCTCCAAGCTTTCCGTACAGATCCAGCAGGTGAAATAGGGACTTTAAGTCGTGCCAAGAGGACTGAATTGCAAACTCTTGCACATGAGTATCAACTAGAAGTTCCCTACCAAGCCAACAAAAATGAAATACATAACCTGTTGCTAGATCATCTCTTAGAGGAAGGTAAGATAGACTCTGAAACTCACGAAACTTACTTTATTGCAGATAAAACTGATTTGGCAACGATGAAACTCAAACTAGAGCTTGCCAAGATCGAACGCGAACAGCAAAGGGAAGCAGCTGCCATACGAAAAGAAGAACAAGAACGTGAGATTGCAATGCTCCGTGAGCGGGAACGAATACAGCTGGAAACAAAACAACGCCAATTGGAGATGCAACGCGACAAGGACAAACAACAAGCAGCTCTGGCTATGGAATGTCGTCAACGAGAATTCGCGTTGGAAACTACACACCTCGCTCAACGCCAGCAAGCTACCGCCAATCTTTCTGTCAGTTTCAATATCTCGCATGCAAGTAAGTTAATGCCACCATTCGTAGAGACAGAAGTTGATGTGTTTTTCACCACCTTTGAAACCCTTGCTAATCAACTTAGTTGGCCTGCCGACCAATGGGCAACCCTTCTCAGAGTACATCTCACAGGTAGAGCTGCAGTTACACTCAGTACTTTGGCGTCTGAGAATGACTACCAGACTCTGAAACAAGCAGTGTTGGACGCCTACCTTCTCTCCACCGAAAGTTATCGAAGGAAATTCCGTGACCACCTGAAGGCAAGTACCACTACCTTTCTCGAATTTGCTAATACCAAACAGAGATATTTTATGAAATGGCTGGAAGCAGCACATGTCTCTACTTTTGCAGAACTCGTCAACCTCATGCTAGTTGAAGAATTCTTGAAGCGTGTGCCGCCTCCTGTCCGTCTATATTTAGCAGATAAAGAAGAAACCGACTACCTAAAGTGTGCTAAATCGGCTGACACTTACAGCCTCATCCACCGGCTGACACCAAAACCATCTTCCAGTAAGAAGTCTTGGTACAGTTACGAGAAAGTGAGTACCGATCAAGCTGGCTCGCAATTGTACTGTAAGTATTGTAGACTCTATGGACATACCATAGTTAAATGTGGTAAGTCTCAATACAAAGGAAATATTGAATCAACTAAACCCAAACAGACTCCTCCTAAGTCCGGTAAGCCTGTGATGAATGTTGGTGTTCATGTTAATGATCTTTCTCTTTTCAGTAAACACCTGTATACTGGAACTGTCTCTACCAACGGCTCAAATCCGGAGGGACGTTTCAAACTGAAGATCTTGAGGGACACAGCGGCTCTTCAATCAATTATTTTGAAATCAGCTGTGCCCAATATCGCCTACACCGGAGAAACTGTCTTCATCACTGACCTCACTGCTACCACTCCTTATCCTCTCGCCAGAGTCCACCAGGATTGTCACTTCGTGACCGGAGAAGTCCAAGTCGCCTTCAGGGAAAAGCCTTTTCCCATGCCTGGAGTGCAACTTCTCCTAGGCAACGACTTGGCAGAAGACCTACAATCGACCAACTTGATCGTCATGGACAAAACCCAGGTGTGTACCTCTGTGATGGTTAATCCCATTTTTGAGTATGTTCCAGCAAAGGTTCAAGAGAGTGATGAAGTTTCTCCTCCGGTTTTAGTGACCACCCGTGCACAAGCTGTACGACCACAGCCAGCTGACTCTACTGCTACCGCTGTCCCTCAAGACCCTCAGAAACTACCCCCGAATCTGACCAAGTTGGAGTTCCGTAAGTTACAGAGGGAAGATCTTACCTTGACACCATTATTTTTCCAGGCTGAGACTCAACCCGACAGTATTCCTGGGTTCTTCCTAGAGAACGAGTTGCTCTACCGCAGATATAGACCTAGTAAACTGAAGGAGGAGGACGATTGGGCCAACGTCGAACAACTAGTGATTCCTGCCAGCCTGCGGCCCACTATTCTACAACTGGCCCACGGAGCACTCTCCCACTACGGATTTAACAAGACCTACCATGGAATCCGTCAAGACTACTACTGGCCAAGTATGGTAAATAGCGTCAAACAGTACGTCAAACAGTGTCATACATGTCAGATGGCAGGCAAACCGAACATCTCTATTCCCAGAGCGCCACTGATTCCCATACAGGTGCCTGCGGAACCTTTCCACAGACATATAGACTGTGATGGTCCTTTACCTCGGACCAGTTCAGGTAACGCCTATATACTAACCATCCTGTGTCCTACCACCAGATTCCACATAGCAGTTCCAGTAAAGAACATTACGGCTGCTACGTTTGTGAAACACTTATTGAAGATCTTCACCCAGTATGGATTTCCAAGGGAGGTTCAGAGCGACTGTGGCACCAACTTCACCAGTGATCTCTTCAAGAGGACACTGGAAGAGTTCAACATCAAACAGGTATTGTCCAGCCCCTATCATCCTGCTTCACAGGGTTCTCTTGAGCGTAGTCATCAGACTATTAAAGCACTCCTGAAGAAGTTTTGTAATGAAACCTCTAAGGATTGGGATAAGCAAATTGACCTGATAATGTGTATCTATAGAAGTCTTCCCAATGAGTCTCTAGGAGTATCTCCTTATGAGATGCTCTACGGACGTAAGTGCCGTACTCCTCTCAAAGCTTTCAAAGACTCTCTACGTGATGCCACCTTCAGTGAGCATCAGAATGTGCCCCAGTTTCTTCAAAACCTATAACACATTCTAGAGAGGGTCCACAGTTTTGCCCAAGATAATCTATTGAAAGCACAGGAGAGGATGAAGACTCATTACGACCAGACCAGCAAAGTAAGGAAATTTAAACCGGGAGACTTCGTGCTTGCTTATTTCCCTATCCCAGGTTCTCCTTTGCAAAACAGGTTTTCAGGACCCTACCGCATCAAGGAGTGCAGAAACAACCACAACTACGTTCTAGAGACTCCAGATAGGCGGCGAAAAACCCAGTTGTGCCACGTCAACCTCCTGAAGCTATATATCGGTACTCCTCCCACTGTCATGATGACCTATTCTTCCTCTAAAGAGCCATACATCCACATTGAGACCTTCCCTGCTTCTCCTCCCGAAAGTACTGAAACGGAGTCAGCGCTTTCCAATTCGGAAATCCTAACTGATCTTCACAATAATTTTCAGGACAATCATAGTGCACCTCTCGTCAAGATCTTCAAAGAACATCAGGAGTTGTTCCGAGATGACCCACAAGAGTGTAATGTTACCCAGCACGACATCCAACTGCTCCCTGACACCCGGCCGATTCGTCAACCCTTCTACCGAATCAGCCCTAGCAAGAAGGAAGTCATGCGTGCTGAGGTGCAGTACCTCTTGGATCATGGACTGGCTACACCTTGTGAGTCCCCCTGGGCCTCACCCTGTATCTTGGTGCCAAAACCCCAAGGTAAGGTGAGACTTTGTACGGATTACCGTAAATTAAATAATGTGACAGTCAAGGATGCTTACCCCTTGCCAAGGATAGATGACATTCTTGACGCCATTGGTAATGCCCAGTACTTGTCCCAAGTGGACTTGCTTAAGGGATATTACCAAGTATGTCTAACAGAGCGAGCCAAAGAAATATCTGCCTTTATTTCTTTATTTCACTCCCTTTGGAATTTTCAGATATGAACGCCTAGCTTCCTTTCGGACTATGTAATGCCCCGGCCACCTTTCAGAGAGCTGTCAACCGCGTCATCCAGGGCTTGGATAACACCTACGCCTATTTGGATGATATCGTCGTAGCATCCAACACCTGGAGCGAACATCTGCTCCAGCTGCAACGACTGTTCGCCAAGCTCGTGACAGCCGGCCTCACCATCAACCTGGGCAAGTCCACCTTTGCCAAAGGTAAAGTGCGTTATCTGGGTCATGTAATTGGGAGTGGCAGCCTAGCTCCGTTAGACACACACACTCAAGCCATCCAGCATTATCCACAGCCTACCACCAGGAAGCAGCTCCTGCGCTTCCTTGGTCTTGCCTCCTACTACCGTAGGTTTGTGAGAAATTTTAGTACGGTAGCAACACCATTAATTACTTTAACCAGTCCCAAGCAACGGTATAATTGGACCATGCAGCAAACCGTTGCTTTCGAACAACTCAAATTCCTCCTCTGTTCTAATCCTATTCTCGCCTCGCCAGATATCACCAAGTCTTTCGTCCTACATGTCGACGCCAGTGGTACCGGCATCGGGGGTGTCCTGATGCAGCAACGAGGCGAGGAGGTTCTACCTGTCAGCTACTACAGCTACAAGTTGAAACCCCACCAGAGGAACTACAGCACTATCGAGAAGGAGCTACTCTCCATCGTCCTGAATCTCCAGCACTTTGATCCATACCTACAAGGTGCCAGGTCTACCACCATCTTCTCAGACCACAATCCTCTCCGCTTCTTACATCAAGCCCAATTCAATAACCAACGTCTTCTACGATGGGCTTTATATCTGCAAGATTTCAACCTGGAGATCCGCTATATCAAGGGTTCTGACAACATCATAGCCGACGCCCTCTCCTGAGTCTATGAAGAAGAAGCAACTCCAACTATCACTCCACCACATGAAGACGTAACTTCTTCCAGAACCGCAGGCTTCGGGGGAGAGTTGTGACGATAATCTCTTTCAAGAGAGATTGAGCCTGCTCTTCCCTACACATTTACGTCTTAACTATATAGAAGATACGTCCACCAGTATCGCCAAACGTTTTGCCCAGGAAGCAAATTGTACCATGCACACCCTGACACACCGGCTACAGCCCGCTGTAACCAGCAAACTGCTCACCCTCCGCCTGCCTGTTGCTGATTGGCTGGTGTCTCGCCGCATCTGCACTCACGCCTACCAAGAGTCGACGTCTGGGCAGCAGCACGCCGTACTCCTCAGAATATCTCTGTGCTCCTTGGAGTTGACATCTCTCGCAAGTAGACTAAGCCTTGGCTTTCGTGTACTAAGGGAGGTGGCAGCTTGAAGCCAGTACTCCAGCACCTCACTTATTTGATTTATTTAACTTGCATTCTTGGATTAGAGTAACTTTTCATTACCAGTAATTATTCATGTTTTTTTATTTGTTGACCTGTTCTGAATTTTATGAGATTGTCTTTATTCATGTCTTGTTTTCTAGAGTAATTAAAATTTAATTGTTTATATACCTTGTGTTTTGTGTGTCTTCCCATTACCTTACCACAGACGAAAAGACAAACTTCTCTTTTTTTTTATGTGACGAGGCCCTGCCCCCAGCTTTTGAAACAGCCGAACACCAACGCTTTACCGTCACAATATATATATATATATATATATATATATATATATATATATATATATATATATATATATATATATATATATATATTTATATATATATATATATATATATATATATAAGGAGTAAAAAGCATTACTCCTAACCAAAACATGAACCTGATAATATTCTACAAAACCAAGAAGACTTCCGAACTCCTCATCAAAAACAGCCCGAAGCCGACGGAGAACCCTCTACAGCAGTCAAGCGTTGTATACATGTACACTTGCCCCCACGAAAGATGTAACCTTCAATCTAAGTACATAGGTATGACGTCGACCAAGCTGACGAGGCGTTTGACAGGCCATCTTCAATTCGGTGCCCCCAGGAATCACATGAGACAAGCCCCTGACATCACCCTAACAAGAGAAATGTTGAACAAAAATACCTGTATAATAGACAAAACCCATGATGGAAGATTACATATTCTCGAAGCAATTCACATAAGAATAGAACAACCTACCATGAACACGCAAATCACTGAACTATTTACTCTACCCACCACGAGAGTAAGGACAAGACCAGAACATAACGATGCCAACATAGAAGACACTGTTCAACAAAACAGGCCAATTACACTGGATTAATCTTTGTATGTAGTTAGCAGCTGCCTCGTATGGGCCAATAGGCCTTCCGCAGTTACCTCTATTCTTATGTTCTTATGTTTCACGCCCCTCCCTTTATCCCTTATGTATCCCCTCATGTTTTCACCTTTATTGTCTTATCACCTGACCCAGTGCGGGAATAAATCAACCAAACCTGAAAATTCTTTTCACTTGAGAATGAACCATGGAGGTTCGAAACGTTGTGCAATTCGTATAAATATGTGTAATACATTCTATAGTAATTCACTTCTTTTCTTCACCTTGAAATTACGAAAATGAGTTTTGAAGAACTCCTATTTCAGCTAAGCCCTGATGCTAAGAAAATAGTTAGAGGGATAGAAGCCCTATATCAAAAGATAGTAAATACAGAATATGCGGTCATATTCAATGAGACATGTTTGAAAGAACCCCCCTGCTGCCAGTATACACCAATATAAACCCACATGACACAGCAGTCCACAATACAGAGTGTACCTATAGGTATAGGCAAGAGCTCATTCGGCATCAACTAAACAAGAAGAAGGAAGCCCTCCAAACCCTTACAGAGCAAGCTGAACATCTGTTAAACAAATGGACCCAGTACGACATCCCTATCCAACTCAAGCAAACCATCAACAGTGAACTATTTAACCTGAGACAACAGCATAAAACTCGTGTAGAAACAAAAACACTCCGTAAGTTAACAGCCCTAAACGGTGGACAGTTAAAGATCCCTCGTCCTAAAGATGGCTACATTAACCTGACTTCTTATGATCTTACCCAGGACCAACGAGACCTCTTAAATCTTGGTCTAAATTGTCAAATTCATGTTTAAAACAAAGATGCATCAAAAACGCCTGGAAATCGAAATGCTTCTGGACGATATCCATAAGCTAGAAGACAACAAAAACGTCATCACCACTGACACACTTCAGGCTGAACTACTAGCAGAAGCAGGGAAAAAAACGAGGAACATATCCATCTACAATCTTAACCCCACGACTCAAAGAAGCAGCAAAACAACTAAAATATCTGAAAGACGTAACAATAAGAAAAGGAGACAAGACAGCAGCATATGTATTGATTCCTACCCAAGAATACATGAACAAAATTAGCGACATCCTTAGTGATGACACCAAATTTCAACGAATCACGAGGAACCCTGTGGAAGACCTTAAGCGGAAAGTAAACAAAACAATTACAGCAATCAACGCAAAGAAAGGTAGTGTGCATTTCAATAAACTTCAAGGTGATTATGGCTTAGGATATGCCTATGGCAATGTTAAGACACACAAACCAGGTAACCCACTACGCCCTATAATCAGCCAAATACCAACTCCAACCTATCACTTGGCAAAAAGACTCAATGAACTCCTAACTCCATACACTCCAAGTAAGTATAGTCTACAATCATCAGCAGATTTCCTAGAATTAATCAAATCTACTCAGCCCGATGGAATCATTGCTGCTCTGGACGTCGAATCCCTATTTACCAACGTCCCAGTCAACACAACCATAGGAATGATACTGGACAGAGTATACAGAGACGAGAGCACCCTCAAATTACACATACCGGAGCCACACTTGAAGAGTCTTCTCGAAGCATGTACAAAGGAAGCCCCTTTCATCAGTCCACAAGGAAACATATTTACAAATAGACGGAGTAGCAATGGGCTCCCCCTTAGGAGTCTTATTTGTTAATTTTTATATGGGAACCATCGAAGACAGAGTCTTCAGTAGCAAACACCAACTGTATATTGCCGTTATGTAGATTACATATTCGTAATAGTAATAGACTCAGATGAACTAATTGATCTAAAAAGCCATCTAGAGAGAGAGTCAGTACTCCGATTTACACATGAAAATAGTGAAAATAACAGTCTGCCATTCGTGGATGTACTAATAATAAAAACAGAAACCTCTTTAAGCTCCAACGTATATACTAAGCCCACCAACATAGGATTATGCCTGAACGGTAGAAGTGAGTGCCCCCAAAGATACAAAGCCAGTGTTCTCAATGCTTATATTCGTCGAGCGCTTACCCACTGCTCTGAATGGAGCAACGTGAGTAGAGAGTTTGAAAGAGTAACTCAGGTATTGGTGAACAACGGATATATCAACGCGGAAATAAACGCTGCTATAAGAAGACACTTGGACCGTTGGTATAATCCAGAACCTAGAACAGAAACCACAACACCTCCAATAAAATTATATTACAAATCAACCATGCACAGTGAACATATTAAAGAGGAAAGAATAATGAAAGAAATAATCTGTAAAGGAGTAAAAACCACTACTCCTAACCAAAACATAAACCTGATAATATTCTACAAAACCAAGAAGACTTCCGAACTCCTTATCAAAAACAGCCCGAAGCCGACGGAGAACCCTCTACAGCAGTCAAGCGTTGTATACATGTACACTTGTCCCCACGAAGGATGTAGCCTTCAATCTAAGTACATAGGTATGAAGTCGACCAAGTTGACGAGACGTTTGACATGCCATCTTCAATCCAGTGCCCCCAGGAATCACATGAGACAAGCCCATGACATTACCCTAATAAGAGAAATGTTGAACAAAAATACCTATATAATAGACAAAACCCAAGATGCAAGAAGATTACAAATTCTTGAGGCAATTCACATAAGAATAGAACAACCTACCATGAACACCCAAATCACGGAACTATTTACTCTACCCACCATGAGAGTAAGGACAAGACCAGAACATAACGATGCCAACACAGAAGACAATGTCCAACATAACAGGCCAATTACACTGGATTAATCTTTGTGTTTAGATAGGAGCTGCCTCGTATTGGCCAATAAGCCTTCTGCAGTTACCTCTATGTTTCACCTCACATTTATCCCTTATGTATCCCCCCATGTTTTCACCTTTATTGTATTATCACCTGACCCAGTGCGGGTATAAAATCAACCAGCATTGTAAGATCTGTTAACTTGAGAATGAACCATGGAGGTTC
This sequence comes from Procambarus clarkii, assembly GCF_020424385.1. NCBI lineage: Eukaryota > Metazoa > Arthropoda > Malacostraca > Decapoda > Cambaridae > Procambarus > Procambarus clarkii. Next base: position 17,714,881 of record NC_059576.1, on the reverse strand, counting down.
GAAACGTTGTGCAAATTGTATAAATAAGTGTAATACACTCTATAGTAAATCACTTCTTTTCTTCACCTTAAAAGTACGAAAATGAGTTTTGGAGAACTCCTATTTCAATTAAGCCCTGATGCTAAGAAAATAGTTAGAGGGATAGAAGCCCTAAACCAGAAAATAATAAATACAGAATATGCGGTCATATTCAATGAAATATGTATATATATATATATATATATATATATATATATATATATATATATATATATATATATATATATATATATATATATATATATATATATATATATATATATATATATATATATATATATATATATATATATATATATATATATATATATGTCGTACCTAGTAGCCAGAACGCACTTCTCAGCCTACTATGCATGGCCCGATTTGCCTAATAAGCCAAGTTTTACTGAATTAATATATTTTCTCTATTTTTTTTCTTATGTAATGATAAAGCTACGCATTTCATTATGTATGTGGTCAATTTTTTTTTATTGGAGTTAAAATTAACGTAGATATATGACCAAACCTAACCAACCCTACCTAACCTAACCTAACTTATCTTTATAGGTTAGGTTAGGTTAGGTAGCCGAAAACGTTAGGTTAGGTAGGTTAGGTAGTCGAAAAAACATTAATTCATAAAAACTAGGCTTATTAGGCAAATCGGGCCTTGCATAGTAGGGTGAGAAGTTCGTTCTGGCTACTAGGTACGACATATATATATATGTATATATATATATATATATATATATATATATATATATATATATATATATATATATATATAATATATATATATATATATATGTCGTACCTAATAGCCAGAATGCACTTTTCGGCCTACTATGCAAGACCCGATTTGCCTAATAAGCCAAGTTTTCCAGAAATAATATATTTTCTCTATTTTTTTCTTACGAAATGATAAAGCTACCCATTTCATTATGTATGAGGTCAATTTTTTTTATTGGAGTTAAAATTAACGTAGATATATGACCGAACCTAACCAACCCTACCTAACCTAACCTATCTCTATAGGTTAGGTTAGGTTAGGTAGCCGAAAAAGTTAGGTTAGGTTAGGTTAGGTAGGTTAGGTAGTCGAAAAACAATTAATTCAGGAAAACTTGGCTTATTAGGCAAATCGGGCCTTGCATAGTAGGCTGAGAAGTGCGTTCTGGCTACTAGGTACGACATATATATATATATATATATATATATATATATATATATATATATATATATGTCGTACCTAGTAGCCAGAACGCACTTCTCAGCCTACTATGAAAGGCCCGATTTGCCTAATAAGCCAAGTTTTCATAAATTAATTGTTTTTCGACTACCTAACCTACCTAACCTAACCTAACCTAACTTTTTCGGCTACTTAACCGAACCTAACCTATAAAGATACGTTAGGTTAGGTTAGGTAGGGTTGGTTAGGTTCGGTCATATATCTACGTTAATTTTAACTCCAATAAAAAAAATTGACCTCATACATAATGAAATTGGTAGCTTTATCATTTCATAAGAAAAAAATTAGAGAAAATATATTAATTCAGGAAAACTTGGCTTATTAGGCAAATCGGGCCTTGCATAGTAATCCAAAAAGTGCCTTCTGGCTACTAGGTACGACATATATATATATATATATATATATATATATATGTCGTACCTAGTAGCCAGAACTCACTTCTCAGCCTACTATGCAAGGCCCGATTTGCCTAATAAGCCAAGTTTTCATGAATTAATTGTTTTTCGGCTACCGAACCTACCTAACCTAACCTAACCTAACCTAACTTTTTCGGCTACATAACCCAACCTAACTTATAGAGATAGGTTAGGTTAGGTTAGGTAGGGTTGGTTAGGTTCGGTCATATATATACGTTAATTTTAACTCCAATGAAAAAAAATTGACCTCATACATAATGAAATGGTTAGCTTTATCATTTCATGAGAAAAAATTTAGAGAAAATATATTAATTCAGGAAAACTTGGCTTATTAGGCAAATCGGGCCATGCATAGTAGGCTGAGAAGTGAGTTATGGCTACTAGGTACGACATATATATATATATATATATATATATATATATATATATATATATATATATATATATATATATATATATATATATATATATATATATATATATATATATGTCGTACCTAGTAGCCAGAACGCACTTCTCAGCCTACTATGCAAAGCCCGATTTGCCTAATAAGCCAAGTTTTCATGAATTAATTGTTTTTCGACTACCTAACCTACCTAACCTAACCTAAACTTTTTAGGCTACCTAACCTAACCTACCTATAAAGATAGGTTAGAATAGGTTAGGTTAGGTTAGTTAGGTTCGGTCATATATCTACGTTAATTTTAACTCCAATAAAAAAAATTGACCTCATACATAATGAAATGGGTAGCTTTATTATTTCATAAGAAAAAAATTAGAGAAAATATATTAATTCAGGAAAACTTGGCTTATTAGGCAAATCGGGCCTTGCATAGTAGGCCGAGAAGTACGTTCTGGCTACTAGGTACGACATATATATATATATATATATATATATATATATATATATATATATATATATATATATATATATATATATATATATATGTATATATATATATCGTATAGTAGCCAGAACGCACTTCTCATACTATATTTGCCTAATAGTTTTCATATTAATTGTTTTTATAATAATAATAACTTTTTCGGCTATAACCTATATATAGGCTAGGTTAGGTCGGGTTGGTTAGGATATATATATCTACGTTAATTTTAACTCCAATAAAAAAAAATTGACCTATGTGATGGTGTTCCCCCCCTTATATTTCTCCCACGCCTGCAGTAAGAGTCATGTCCACTTTACCCAAGCGTTCTCTACGTCGCAGGCATCAATTTGATATATGTGGGAGAGTGGAGTGTTCTCGGAGAGCCGAGAAATTTGTGAAACAATAATATTTTGGCCTGTGGTTTAGGCCCTTTAGGAAGCCAAGATGGCGCTGGCTCTTCTGTTTCCCCGCCAAAACGGTGTGACGTCAGTGACACCGGATTGGTCACCGACAGCAATGTGGCACCGGGAGCCAATGAAAACCTCCCGTGGCGAAAGTGACGTCACGAAGGAAGGGGGTCCGGGCAGCGCGCCGCGTTGGCGCCATCAGTCAGACACGACACGTCAAGGAGGTTGGACGTGCGACGATTGGTCCTGTCAGTTTGACAGTTGTTTCCCGCTCCCGTGGATTTTACGCGTCACCTGAAGTCTGCCAGTACTCTGTGAGGTCTTCCTTAGTTCATGTGTTGAACCAGAGAGGGAATCGACGGTTATTGAGCAACAAGTGCTCCAGGACAGGTACTGTGCAAGAAGAAGTGAAGTCTGTGCAGTGACGTAGGCGACGTCTGAGGCAGTTCACCCATTCGTGACGGCGTAGTGGCCGACCAGAGCCACAGGGTAGCAGAGGAAGACGAGGACTATTTGGGAATCCGGACGACTGCAGCCGAGAAGTAGGCAGGCAGCCGTAGCTGGGAGAAGTCGACGGCCAGGAGACCGACTCCAACCCTACAAGAAGTCGAGGAGGAGCACGGACCTGCTGGGAAGAAGGCACGGAGACGACGCGCTAACGGTGGGACAGCGAGTGGGTTCCCGGAGGACACGACAACGTGTGTGTGGGGGCGTTCCCGACACGAGGACCAGGAGCTACAACTCAACTCTCATCGGAGGATAGGTGGAAGTAGGTGGTTCTAGTTTCCCTCCCCATTCCCCTTTAGTCAGCTATATTATTCGGCTATATTATTTAGCCTGAGGATTTTGTATGTCGTGAGCAAGGCTCACCTATGTCACAGTAAGGCACCAGTGTGCAGAATAGTACTATCAAGAGTACTCACGATACTTATATATATTATTATTGGTGTGTACAGGCACCCGGATAAGTGATGAATTTACTGTGTTGAGAATGTCTTTCATGAGACTTTAATGTGAACATATAGTGAGAAATTATATATAATATTATGCCAGTATTTGGAAGTTGGGCTATGTGCCCAGTAACTATTTATTTACCATTTATTGTTGTCTGATTTATCTATATTATATATGTCTATGTTCGTGCATTGAATAACCATTTGTGAGTGCAGTGATTTATTGTGTTATCGCCCACGAAAGGAAGTACTGAGAACTCCAGTGTTAAATACTCCATAAGTTACCATTGAAGTGAAGGGCAGTGTATAAAACCATTACAGTGAATTATTGTCGCATTTATTATAGAAACGATTGTTTGAGCCCAAGTACAGTGTAGCGAAATAATACGTGCTATTGTTGCAAATATCGAGTGTGCGAACTTCTAGTGATCTATGAGAACTTAAAGAAACAGCGCGCGTGCCGCTAGAGAAACAAGCAATAAACTTTCGCGCGGAAGGGGGCGCTCAGCTGATCGTGACATTGACGAGAGGGGGAGTGTTGCCACCGTAGTGAGTGTATAATATACGTGGGAACGACCGACTCCCGCCTGGATCAGCTGATTATTTATTGATATGACCTTGTGACATCTTTGAATGAATTTTAAGTAAAATACAAAATACTTTTGTGTTTATATCATCCCCTCCATTTATCTTGTGGCTATATTATACTTGAAAGCAAAGAGTGATAAAAGTAAGTACCTGCCTGATATCCTGATCTATTGAGTGTGACCTTGCCAAGGATACCACAATTCAACCAGTCCACTGACGTGTTACTGGACACCGAAAACACCAGTTGGCGACCTTGTGGTTAATAGTAAAGCCCTATTGTTGGGGCGGGCACATAACAGTTAAGTGAACGAGTTGTGTTCCCACTCCTTCTCAATCAGAGGCCGGTTGGGATTGACTGGGATACTCTCCTGGCGTGCAGTGGCGCCGTGAGGATAGAGTGAAGACCCGCAGGGCTACGGTGAGTGACATTGAGATAACTGTTGTTCACCACCAGAGAGTGGAACTATATACCTTTCACCCCAACATTGGCGACCTTGCCAGGATAAGTTCTGATACGGTTGCTCACCGGTAAACCCCAACATTGGCGACCTCGCCAGGATCACGATCGAAATAAAGGTTGCAGTGGTGGTACTTGGCAGTGGTATTAGAGATCAGGTGCAGGTTATCACTCATAGCACAAGATGGAGGATGATAAAGTAACAAGGTTTATTGACACTAGAGATGAACAGGTGCTGGAGGAGTGCACCAAGGCACAGTTACAGGCAATAGCAGACCATTTTGGAATAAAGCTGAGATCTGCCAGAGTGGGAGAAAGAAGACTGGAGATAATGGCACAGCTCAGGGCACGAGACGAAGCTTTGGGGGAGGAACGGCCACAAACACCTGCCAGTGTGGGAGAACACCTGAGCATTGGTGGAAGCAGCAGGGGATCCAGCGGCAGCAGGCACAGCGTTAAGCTGGAAATAATGAAGTTGCAGCTGGAAGCACAACTGAAGCGTGAAGAGCGAGAAGCACAGCTGAAGCGTGAAGAGCGAGAAGCACAGCTGCAGCGTGAAGAGCGAGAGGCAGCAGCGCAAAGAAGAGCGAGAAGCAGAAGCGCAGCTGAGGAGCGAGAAGCACAGCTACGCAGGGAAGAACAAGAGCGAGAAGCACAGCTACGCAGGGAAGAACACGAGCGAGAAGCAAGCTAGGATGAGACAGCAGGAGAAATAGAAGCCAACAAGGAGGTGGAGCTGAAGCGAGCTGAACTAGGACTAGGTGCACCTGCTCCGCCGCAACAGGAAGACCGACGAGTGAGGGAACGAGATCTGCCGGTCTTTGTGCCTAATGAAGCCGAAAGTTTCTTCGACCACTTCGAAAGGGTTGCAGCTTTGAAGAGGTGGCCGAGGGCGGAGTGGGCGGAGTTGGTCCAAGGGAGGCTCACAGGTGAAGCTCGTGAAGCCTACACTATGCTCGACTTCCAAGAATGCACCAACTACGATGCGGTAAAACGAGCTGTGCTCCATTCCTTCAAGCTCACTCCGGAATGTTACAGAAAGAGGTTCAGGGAATGTACCCGTTCACCAGGAAAGTCTTATGCGGAGACGGCGAGGGACATGGAGAGAAAGTTCCTTAAGTGGCTGGACTCTGAAGGAGCGAGGTCGGTTGAAGAGGTCAAGGAGCTAATGGTCATGGAAAAGTTTATGTCCGTGCTCTCTCCTGAGATCAGGGTGAGGGTAAAGGAGGCGGACATAAAGGACCTGAGGGCCGCAGCCGACAGAGCCGACATGCTAGAAGAAGCATTACGCCCACGCCGAGAGGGACAGCACCGATCACCCGTTTACTCCGGAAACAATAGGAATTATAGAAGGACGGATAGATGGAGGACGGGAGCGAGTTCCCCCAAGTCCCACCTCTCAAGTTGGGACACCCGAGGATCAAAAGGTGCTGTAGAGCCGATGAAGAAAAACCAAGCTGAGGGCTCAGGAGCTGTTGCTGCGACCAAGGAGTCAACAAGTGGTGCGTGAAAGACACAGGGAGCGACGGCATCTGGAGGCAGTGCTAAGGCGAGCGGCGGCGGATGGTCTCCGACGAGGGTTCGCTGCTACAACTGCGGAATAATCGGACACGTCGCGCGCGAATGCAGACGTCCTAAGCAGCGGGGACACGTTGCTTTAGTGAGGTTCGAGGACCAGATGGCCGAGAGGGTGCGGGCTGAACCCGTACTGAGTGGGGAAAAGAAAGTTCACCCATTCGTGTGTCAAGGAACCGTAAGGATGGGGGACGCAGACCCCATCCCAGTGAAAATATTAAGAGACACTGGGGCTGATTTTACCCTGGTGAGTGAAACCCTGTTCCCCGAGGGTTACGAGAGTACCAGTGTGGGGGTGGCAAGTGTGACCACTGTGGGAGGCCCAGTGAGGATGCCCCTACACCAGGTAACTTTGAATTCTGATTATGGCTGCCAGACCCTTGTGGTGGGGGTCTGTACATCAATGCCCAAGATGGAGGCACAGGTCATCTTGGGAAACGACGCATGTGGAGGGTATGTCCTTCCGAATCTCGTGAAAGGCGAAGAGTGCCTAGAACAATACAAGGAGACGGGCGGAGAGTTAGACGCCTGTGGGGACGAGAAGGGAATCGCCCCGGTGGCGTTCCCAGTTTGTGCTGTGATGCCGAGACAGCGCGAAGAACAAGGAGGTTGTGGATCTGATGGGGCTGAGGAGACGTCCGACAGCCTGGGAATAGATCACCTCTTCATAGGACCCGGAGAACGAGCGGAGGGCGAAGACAGCCCAAATGGTGAGTTGCAGGTGACCCTCACCAGTTCTCTAGGGGTAGACCGCACTCGTCTTGGAGAGTTGCAGCAGATGGAGTTCCCCGAATTGATTAGTGAGGCCAAAGGAGGACGTGTTGGTCCTGAGAAGGCTACTCATTTTTACCTTCAAGACGGCATGCTGATGAGACAGTGGAGACCTGTGAGGATGGAGGCCGGAGAAGAGTCTCTAAGTACGAGGCACCAGGTAGTGTTGCCGGCCCAGTGCAGAGCGGCCGTGTTGGACCTATCGCACTCCGTGGACTCTGCAGGTCACCTGGGGGTGACCAAGACGCTGCGAAGGATCAGGGATTACTTCTACTGGCCAGGTATGGACGCCGAGGTGACTCGCTATTGTAAGACGTGCTTACCGTGCCAGAGGGCAGGGAAGAGCCAATCCGCGATACCGAAGGCTCCATTGATCCCTGTTCCGGCGTTTGGGCCTGCATTCGAGCGTCTGTTAGTTGACGGGGTGGGTCCTTTGCCAAGGACGAAGAGAGGGAATACCTACCTGATGACGATAATGTGTGCGTCCACCAGATTTCCAGAAGCCGTCCCGATGCGACGTTTGACGTCGAAAGGAGTAGCCGGCCAACTACAACGATTTTTCTCTTGGGTGGGGATGCCCAGAGAGATTCAGACAGACTGCGGAAGTATATTTCAGTCTAAGTGGTTCCGACAGACGGTGACAGGATGGGGAGTGACTCAGATTCGGTCGTCGCCCTACCGACCGCAGTCGCAGGGGGCGATCGAAAGATTTCATTCCACCTTAAAGACCGTGCTGAGAGTGTTCTGCGCAGGACAGGGGGCTGAGTGGGATGAGGCTGTATACCCCGCGTTATTTGCCATACGTAACGCGGTGGTAGAATCATTAGGATTCTCACCATTCCAGCTGGTGTATGGACACGAGGTGCGAAGTCCTCTGTCCATGCTGAGGGAACAATGGACACCGGGAGTGACCGTGGGAACGGTGAATGAATATGTCCAGAAGTTCAAAGAACGTCTCACTCTAGCGAAGGAACTAGCTGGGAAACACCTGAAGGAGGCGCAGCGTAAGATGTCGGAGTGGTACGACAAGAGAGCTACGCAGAGGGATTTCCAGGTCGGATCCCAGGTGATGTTTTTGCTGCCAGGTAAAGGTAGGGTGACCGAGTCGCGGTTCGAGGGACCATACCAGGTGCTACGGCGGTTGGGACCTGTGTCGTACGAAATTGGGAAGCCGGACAGACCCCGAAAGAAACAGGTGTGTCACGTGGACCGCCTGAAACCTTTCTTCCCTGTGGAAGGAGGAGCCGCCAGGCAGGACGGAACGATGACCCGAGAACCCCAGCAGAAGACGGTTCTGTGCGTGCAGGTGGACCAAGAACTCCCGGAGGAGGAAGGAAAGTGGTCCAGGGCGGATGGCACCCGTCTCACCAACACTGAGAGTCTGGCGAAGATCAAGGACAAGCTACTACATCTGGAAGGGCAACAGAGAGCGGACCTGACGAACCTACTGAGAGAGAATGCCTCCCTCTTTACCGACGTGCCCCGACGACACAGGAGTGTAACGCACGAGGTAGAGGTGAGGGACGCCAGGCCCGTCAAGCAGAGCGCATATAGGGTGAGCCCGGAGAAGCGAGAGCTGATGAGAAAGGAGGTGGAGTATCTCCTTGAGAACGACCTTGCGGAGCCCAGTAAAAGTGAGTGGAGTTCCCCATGCTTGTTGGTGAGGAAAAGCGACGGAACCTACCGCTTTTGTACAGATTACAGGAGGGTGAACTCCATCACAGTGGCAGATTCTCACCCCATGCCAAGGGTGAGTGATTGCATTGACCAGGTGGGCAGTTCACGGTACGTATCCAAGGTCGATCTACTCAAGGGATACTACCAGATCTCTTTAACTCCTGAGGCCAGGAAGATATCAGCTTTCGCGACTCCTGACGGGCTGTCCCAGTACAAGGTGTTGCCCTTTGGTATGAAAAACAGCGGCAGCTGCTTCCAGCGTATGATGAATGAGCTGTTAAGGGGTGCCGCAGGCTGCACAGTTTACATCGATGACATCGTCGTGTACGCCGACGATTGGAAGACGCACCTGGAGAGACTCAGGGAATTATTCAGAAGGCTAGAGGAGGCTAACTTGACTGTAAATTTGGCCAAGAGTGAGTTCGGGAAAGCTCACTTAGAGTACCTTGGTTTTGTCATCGGCCAGGGTGAAGTCACTCCTGTTGATAACAAAGTATCAGCCATTAAAGAATACCCCGTGCCCAGGACGCGTAAGGAGTTGTTAAGGTACCTCGGGATGATAGGGTACTATCGTGGGTTCTGCAGGAATTTCTCCACGGTAGCGCATCCCATCACCGAGCTACTCTCCAAGAATGTAAGATGGAGATGGGGAGAGGCCTGCCAAGAGTCTTTTGAAAAGACCAAGAAATTGTTGACGGAGGCCCCAGTATTAATATCCCCAGATTTTTCAGCCGGATTCATCCTGTACGTGGACGCCAGCGACGTTGGAATAGGGGCCATGTTGGCTCAAGAAAGGAGTGAAGTACATAGGCCAGTAGCGTTCTACTCGAAGAAGTTTGTAAAATACCAGCGGGCCTATAGCACCGTTGAGAAGGAGGCATTGGCGCTAGTTATGGCCCTGAAGCACTTTGATGTGTACGTGGGAGGAGGGGCGAGACCTGTTCTGGTATTCACAGATCACAACCCTCTCACCTTTTTATACAAAATGAAGAACTCCAACCAACGTCTGACGAGGTGGGCGTTGTTACTGCAAGAGTACCGGCTGGAAATCAAGCACATCAAGGGGAAGGACAACGTAGTAGCAGATGTCCTATCCCGTATACACTAACCAGACATGACTCTTATTTTAAGGGGAGGGGTATGTGACGGTGTTCCTCCCTTATATTTCTCCCACGCCTGCAGTAAGAGTCATGTCCACTTTACCCAAGCGTTCTCTACGTCGCAGGCATCAATTTGATATATGTGGGAGAGTGGAGTGTTCTCGGAGAGCCGAGAAATTTGTGAAACAATAATATTTTGGCCTGTGGTTTAGGCCCTTTAGGAAGCCAAGATGGCGCTGGCTCTCCTGTTTCCCCGCCAAAACTGTGTGACGTCAGTGACACCGGATTGGTCACCGACAGCAATGTGGCACCGGGAGCCAATGAAAACCTCCCGTGGCGAAAGTGACGTCACGAAGGAAGGGGGTCCGGGCAGCGCGCCGCGTTGGCGCCATCAGTCAGACACGACACGTCAAGGAGGTTGGACGTGCGACGATTGGTCCTGTCAGTTTGACAGTTGTTTCCCGCTCCCGTGGATTTACGCGTCACCTGAAGTCTGCCAGTACTCTGTGAGGTCTTCCTTAGTTCATGTGTTGAACCAGAGAGGGAATCGACGGTTATTGAGCAACAAGTGCTCCAGGACAGGTACTGTGCAAGAAGAAGTGAAGTCTGTGCAGTGACGTAGGCGACGTCTGAGGCAGTTCACCCATTCGTGATGGCGTAGTGGCTGACCAGAGCCACTGGGTAGCAGAGGAAGAAGAGGACTAGTTGGGAATCCGGACGACTGCAGCCGAGAAGTAGGCGGGCAGCCGTAGCTGGGAGAAGTCGACGGCCAGGAGACCGACTCCAACCCTACAAGAATTCGAGGAGGAGCACGGACCTGCTGGGAAGAAGGCACGGAGACGACGCGCTAACGGTGGGACATTGGTTGGGTTCCTGGAGGACACGACAACGTGTGTGTGGGGGCGTTCCCGACACGAGGCAGGAGCCCAGGAGCTACAACTCAACTCTCATCGGAGGATAGGTGGAAGTAGGTGGTTCTAGTTTCCCTCCCCATTCCCCTTAGTCAGCTATATTATTCAGCTATATTATTTAGCCTGAGGATTTTGTATGTCATGAGCAAGGCTCACCAATGTCACAGTAAGGCACCAGTGTGCAGAATAGTACTATCAAGAGTACTCACGATACTTATATATATTATTATTGGTGTGTACAGGCACCCGGAATAAGTGATGAATTTACTGTGTTGAGAATGTCTTTCATGAGACTTTAATGTGAACATATAGTGAGAAATTATATATAATATCATGCCAGTATTTGGAAGTTAGGCTATGTGCCCAGTAACTATTTATTTACCATTTATTGATGTCTGATTTATCTATATTATATATGTCTATGTTCGTGCATTGAATAACCATTTGTGAGTGCAGTGATTTATTGCGTTATCGCCCACGAAAGGAAGTACTGAGAACTCCAGTGTTAAATACTTCATAAGTTACCATTGAAATGAAGGGCAGTGTATAAAACCATTACAGTGAATTATTGTCGCATTTATTATAGAAACGATTGTTTGAGCCCAAGTACAGTGTAGCGAAATAATACGTGCTATTGTTGCAAATATCGAGTGTGCGAACTTCTAGTGATCTTTGAGAACTTAAAGAAACAGCGCGCGTGCCGCTAGAGAAACAAGCAATAAACTTTCGCGCGGAAGGGGGGCGCTCAGCTGATCGTGACATTGACGAGAGGGGGAGTGTTGCCACCGTAGTGAGTGCATAATATACGTGGGAACGACCGACTCCCGCCTGGATCAGCTGATTGTTTATTGATATGACCTTGTGACATCTTTGAATGAATTTTAAGTAAAATACAAAATACTTTTGTGTTTATATCATCCCCTCCATTTATCTTGTGGCTATATTATACTTGAAAGTAAAGAGTGATAAAAGTAAGTACCTGCCTGATATCCTGATCTATTGAGTGTGACCTTGCCAAGGATACCACAATTCAACCAGTCCACTGACGTGTTACTGGACACCGAAAACACCAGTTGGCGACCTTGTGGTTAATAGTAAAGCCCTATTGTTGGGGCGGGCACATAACAGTTAAGTGAACGAGTTGTGTTCCCACTCCTTCTCAATCAGAGGCCGGTTGGGATTGACTGGGATACTCTCCTGGCGTGCAGTGGCGCCGTGAGGATAGAGTGAAGACCCGCAGGGCTACGGTGAGTGACATTGAGATAACTGTTGTAAGAGGTCCCCAACACCATAATGAAAGAGCTTTATCATTTCATTGGACGAGACAATCGGGATGATAGCCGACAGAGTGTATCGTGATCCAGCCTGTACTCCTCTTGACATACCAGAAAATATTCTGAGGAAACTACTCCAAGCTTGTACTAAAGAGGCACCCTTCTTGAGCCCGGATGGGCACATGTATAAGCAAGTAGATGGGGTCGCCATGGGTTCTCCCCTAGGTGTCCTGTTTGCAAACTTCTACATGGGTACCATCGAGCAAAAAGTCCTAGTCGACATGAACTTGAAACCGGCCATATACTGCAGGTATGTTGACGACATTTTCACACAGGTACCTGATGTCAGACATCTGCAGGAGCTGAAGGAGGCATTTGAGCAGAGTTCCGTGCTGCGTTTCACTTACGAGATGGAAAAGGATGGGAAGCTGCCCTTTCTAGATGTAACAGTCATGGAAAAGAGCGGAGGTTTCCACACTGCAGTCTACACTAAGGAAACGAACATAGGAATGTGCCTAAATGCCAACAGCGACTGCCCAGACAGGTACAAAAGGAGTGCTGTTAACGCATATGTCGACCGTGCTCTCAGCCACAGCTCAGAATGGAAGCAAGTCGACGAAGAACTCTGTAGGGTAAGGCAGGTCCTAGTCAACAACGGCTTCTCCAATGGTTTCGTCGAAGACATCATAAGAAGGAAAGTGAAACGCCATGCAACCTCTGAAGAGACAACTAACACAACACCTATACCCCCTATACGACTATTTTACAGGAACTTCTTTTCCACAGCTCATAAAACGGAGGAAAGGGTCCTGAAAGATATTGTTAATAGAAACGTTATCCCTACAGACAAAAATCAGAGGATACAACTGACGATTTACTATAAAAACCAGAAAAACGGCCAGCCTACTCATGAGAAACTCTCCAGACACAAAACAGAACGCTTTAAAAGAGACTAACGTCGTCTATGCCTTCAAATGCCCTCTTGGGGACTGTAAGCTCCAAAAAACTCAGTATATAGGCAAGACAACAACATCTTTTTCTAGGCTTTTAACGATGCATAAGCAACAGGGCTCCATTAAGGAACATATAATCTCTTCCCACAACCAAACCATTGCCAGAGAAATCCTAGTAAACAACACAGAAATCATCGATAGATACAGCGATAGCAGGCGGCTTGACGTTTGCGAGGCACTACACATCAAGAAGTCAACACCAGCAATCAACAGCCAATTAATGCACAGCTATATTCTACCCACCTCAAGACTCCTCTCCAATATAGAAGCATCAAGAAAAATGGACCAATAGGCTTTCTACAAACACTTCTATTCAATACCCATTGTTTCGTGTTCTATCTTGTGTTGATGAAATTAATACCCTATTAATGCCACCTCTTGTTCTGTCTTGTGTTGATGAAATTATTACCCTATTAATGCCACCTCACCCCATCCACCTCACTAAAATGTAGATATAAAATCGGAGATGCGTAAGTTCTATTCAGTTGTGTATTTGTAAACTAAAGTCAGGATTCAGGCAGGTACTTATTGTTATCACTCTATGCTTACAGGTATAGTATAGCCACAAGATCAATGGAGGGGATGATAAAAACACAAAGAGAGTTTTGTATTTTACTTAAAATGTATGAAAGATGTCACAAGGCCACACAATAATCATAAATCAACTGATCCTGACGCGGCTGGTAATTCCCACGGATATTATGCGACCATCAGGGGGCAACATCCCCCCCCCCCTCATCAAGTGTCAAAACCCAGCTGATCGCGTGGCCTCTCCGCGCGAACTTTGCTTGTTTTCTAGATTCGCTGTTTCGTTAAATTCTCCAATATTACTAGAGACTCGCACACTTGATATTGGCACAAATAAACCGAATTACTTAGTTACACTGTACTCAGGCTCAAACAGTCTTTTCTACAATCAATTCTACAATGATTCACTGTAATGGTCTTACACTGTTATTTATCCAACAATATATTACGAAATATTAACACGGGAGTTTTCAGTACTTTCTCTCGTGGGCGATAACGCAATAATTCACTGTACTCACAAATGATTATTCACTGAATGAACATAGACATATATATGGTATATAAATCAATCATCAATACATGGAAAATAAATAGTTTCTGGGCACATAGCCTAACCTCCAAATACTGGCATAATATTATATATAATTCACCACTATATGTTCATATCAAAATCTATAGAAAGATATACACAACACAGTAAATTTATCACTGGTTCCTGGTGCCTGTACACACCAATAATCAACATGAATATTACAAGTACTCTTGATAGTACTGTCTAGCACACTGGTGCTTTATCGTGACATGGGTGAGACTTGCTCACGACATATAAAATCTTCAGGCTAGATAATATAGCCAAATAATATAGCTAACTAAAGGGGAATGGGGAGGGAACTAGAACCACCTACTTCACCCTATCCTCCGATGAAAGTCGAGATGTAGCTCCTGGTCCTCGTGTCGGGAACGCCCCCACACTACACGTCGTCGTGTCCTACCAGAGCCTCTCGTCGTCCCACCGTTTAGCGCGTCGTCTCCGTGCCTCCTCACTGCAGGTCCGTCCTCCTCCTTGACTTCTTGAAGGTTGGAGTCGGTCTCCTGGCCGTCGTCTTCTCCCAGCAACGGCTGTCGCCTACGTCTCAGCTACAGTCGTCCGGTTTCCCCAAATAGTCCTCTCTTCCTCAGCTACCCAGTGGCTCTGTCAGCCACTACGCTGTCACGAACTGGTGAATTGCCACAGACGTCAACATACGTCACTGCACGGCTTCACTGCTACTGGCACAGTACCTGACTGGAGCACTTGTTGCTCAAATAACCGTCAATTCCCTCTTCTGGTTCAACACATGAACTAGGGAAGACTTCTCAGAGTACTGGCGGACTTCAGATGACGCGTAAATCCACGGTAGTGGGAAACAGCTGTCCGACAGACAGGACCACTCGTCGCACGTCCGACCTTAATTGACGGAACCAGCGAATTGATTTGATTGAGAAAATCAGTTTCGTCATGATTAACCGGCCACAGGCACAAAATAGCGTCAACGTACCTGTACCAAAGCAAATTTGAGGGTAAAATCCTGGGAAGGATATTTGTTTCGAAAACAAATTCCATTGTACATGGAATGTTTCGAAACAAATATCCTTCCCAGGATTTTACCCTCAAATTTGCTTTGGTACAGGTACGTTGACGCTATTTTGTGCCTGTGGCCGGTTAATCATGACGAAACTGATTTTCTCAATCAAATCAATTCGCTGGTTCCGTCAATTAAATTCACAATTGAGAACGAAGTGAATGGTGTTCTGCCTTTTTTAGACATCATGATTCATAGAATTGGTAGGAGTTTCAAATTCAATGTGTATAGGAAACCTACCAATGTGTGCTCGTATGTACATTTCTATTCAAATCATCATGTTCAGGTCAAGCGGGCAGTTTTTTCTGGTATGTTTCTCAGAGCACTGTGAGTTTGCAGTCCGGAATTTTTCGATGAAGAAATAGCAAATATATTTGAAATTGGGAAGAAGTTAAAATACCCAAAATCGATCTTGGATCTTGCGTTTGGTCAAGCAAAAAGGACTTTCTACAAACAGACTACTAAGTCGCAACCAGAACTGAAAAATTCGTTGGTATTACCATATTCTGAGGGTCTAGTAAATCTTGCCCCAGCCCTGAAGAACCTTAATATTAATCTAGTGTTCAAAAATGATAATACAGTTAAGTCCATGTTAATTAAGAACTCGCCGTCGTCTGTAGCAGGTTGTGTGTATTCCATCCCTTGTAATGAGTGTGCATGTGTTTACATCGGCCAGACAGGTAAATCTCTTTCCTCGCGTTTAAAACAGCATTCATATGCTATTCGTACAGCCCAGCAATCCAGTGCATTGTATTTACATTCCAGTTTATGTAATCATTCTATCGACTTCACAGGGGCAAAATGTATTGTTAAAAGTAAGGATTTTGTTGAACGAAACGTGATCGAGTCTGCTCTGATCAAACATTGTAACAACAGCCTTAATGTGAGACCGGTATGTACAAGTTGGATCCCTATTTAAGCCTCAATATAGACGTCAAAACAATATAGCAATCATTTAAACACGTATGGCACTTGGAGATATTAATAGGAGCTGCCTTGTATGGGCCAATAGGCCTTCTGCAATTACCTTCTTTCTTATAATTCCTTTCCTCCACTTATTTTTGGTGGTCAGGTGATCTGCCCAGGCGGATATAAAGGTCTGATCAGCAATCTTATCTTCATTCTACTTTGCTCCGATGAAGGCGAATTAGCCGAAAACGCGTTAAACATTTTCTATTTTTCATATGTGGTTATTCTGTATATATATATATATATATATATATATATATATATATATATATATATATATATATATATATATATATATAAATATATATATATAGATATATATATATATATATATACAATTTTATATATATAATTAAAAATGGAAATGCTCGTTTGTTCAAAATCTCTAATCTCCGAAAGTTCTTCACCGATTGCTTTGAAATTTTCACACAACGTTCCCTTCGTATCCGAACGGGCTTTATATACGAACTATATAGATGCCACGTCTGTGATGGGAAAAAAACATTTTTTTTTTTAAACTGTGTTTTTTGGGTGTTTTCATGTGAGGGAAAAACTCGAAACCTCTTTACCGATTGCTTTGAAATTTTGACACAACATTGCATTAGAATAGGTAAATGTTTTAATGTACCTACTATATACATGCCTCACCTGTGACAGCAAAAAACATTTTTTTTTAGAAAAACAGCGCCATCTGTAGGACGTAAGAGCAACACACGCTGTAGTCTCCGAAAGTTCTTCACCGATTGCTTTGAAATTTTGACACAACGTTCCATTCAAATACGTGCATGTTTTTATATACCTACTCTATACATGCCTCACCTTTGACAGCAAAAAACATGCTTTTGGAAAAACAGCGCCTTCTCTTGCACATAAGAGGAACACACGATATTCAAAATATGTTACCATTCTATTTCAATGTTTCTGATTGCACTGATAAATTGAGTTTTCATAGATTCTGATTGATTTTCATTTTGATTTAATTATTTTGTGTAACGTTGCGTTGGAATTGAGCTGTGTTGTTTACCATACCGTACATTTCGAGGGTAAAGCTTATTTGTTTCTTTTTTATTTTTTTTTCATTTGGTTTTTTAATTGTTCTTATTTTTCAGTGCAATTTGTGGTGAAATTGAGTTGTGTCGATTGATCTGCGTTTGAATTTAAATATTTCGTTAGTATTTTTGTGTTTTTGTTTTTATAACAAGAAAATTGACAACACGTTTATTTCACAGCTGCAAATGAACAACAAACAGCTATGAATCCACTGGCTACAACGTTAACAGCTTTCTTCACGTTATGTTAAAATGAGGCGTTTGCGAAAACACTGCTGTATTCTGAAGTGCTTTCGTATTACACATGGAATGCCAGTAGAAAATCATTTGAGCAACGCAAACGAGGAGAGCAAGTCGACGGACAACCTGGCGTATTCATATAAGCTACGATAGACAGACTGTACACCGTGCATCCCAATCAGGATGAATGTTTCTTTCTTCGGATGCTGTTGGTAAATGTGCCCGGTCCAACGTCTTTCCAGCAATTGAGACTTGTCAACATCGTAACACATGCCGCTGCTTCCCGTAGTGTATGTCAAGCTCAGAGTTAATTGGAGAACGACCGACACTTGGATGTGTGCATTAATGACGCGTCCAACACGTCACATCCAAATCAAATTCATGTATTGTTAACAATCATATTGACCGCCGGCTCTCCTTCATCTCCAACCGAGTTGTTGAATAAATATAAATCGCACATGGCTGAAGATATTATCCGTCGAATACGAAGGAAATTTTAAATATGAACATGGATTTCACAGCAAAAATCCACAACGAAGCTTTTATAATGATTGAAGATTTGTTCTTAGAAACGCGAACAAAGTTCTAAATCAAATGAAAATGCCATCACCAAATCGATCTGCTGCTGCGTCGTTCGATGTAGAATTGTGTCGTGAACAAAATTACAACACGAGTGATCTGTTGTCGTATGTGCAATCAAATATTCCTAAGCTAACGCTTGAGCGAAAAGGCACTTACAATCAAATAATTAAAACTGTCAATAACGGGTTTGGAGAAATCTTCTGAGATGCGCCAGGAGTAACTGTAAATCTTTCCTAATTAGATTGATTCTGGCAGCATTTCGATCCCAGAATGGCATAACCTTAGCTCTTGCATCGTCCGGAATAACTGCGACATTGTTACCCGGTGGAAGAACTGCTACTTCGATTTGAAATTGCCATTGAACATGCAATTCTTTGCATCACCCACGTACATTTCCAAAGCATCCGGCATGGGAAAAGTATTGCAGAAATGTAAACTTATCTTTTGGGATGAATGCACAATGGCCCAAATAATATCACTCGAGGCTCTTGATCGATCATTGAAAGATTTACGTGGAAACATCAGACCATTTGTGAACGTATTAAAATTGCTTGCAGGAGATTTCAGGCAAATATTGCCTGTAATTCCTCGATACAAGTCAGTCGACACTGTTGAGGAAGAAGATGAATCGATTAGTTATCCTACAGAATTTTTTAATTCACTCAATCTGCCAGGGATACCATCACACGTACGGCAATTGAAAATCTGCGTGTGAATTATCATGTTGCGAAATATTAATCAGCTAAAGCTTTGCAACGCCACGCGCCTTGCAGAAAAAAAATAATCAACGACGTCGTAGAAGCAACAATCTTGACAGGACCTTTTAAATGTGAAGATGTCCTCATTCCTATGAATCCAAA
The DNA here is from genome assembly GCF_020424385.1 of Procambarus clarkii. NCBI lineage: Eukaryota > Metazoa > Arthropoda > Malacostraca > Decapoda > Cambaridae > Procambarus > Procambarus clarkii. The sequence goes on along the minus strand of NC_059576.1, from coordinate 17,695,741 downwards.
AGACATGCCATTTCAATTTAAGATATTGTAATTTCCAATTCGGTTGACATCTGCAATCACCATCAACAAAACTCAGGGAAAACTCTTTAGAATTGTGCAGTTTATATCTAAACATTGAATGACATTTCTTCATTAGACATTGAATGCTTTCTCATAGGGACAATTATATGTTGCGTGTTCTAGGGTAGTCACACCAGACAATCTCTATGTCTCCACAGACAATGGAAAAGCAAAAAATATTGTATGCTCACCAGCATTGTGAAATTAAACATATTAGAATTGTGCGCTTTCTCTTTTCTGTCTTTATCATTTAACCAGACTGAGCCACAGCAACGCGTAGCGGGTACAGCTAGTATATATATATATATACTTCTATCCATAGGGCTTCTATCCCTCTAACTATTTTCGTAGCATCAGGGCTTAGTTGAAATAGGAGTTCTCCAAAACTCATTTTCGTACTTTTAAGGTGAAGAAAAGAAGTGATTTACTATAGAATGTATACCACATATTTATACAATTTGCACAACGTTTCGAACCTCCATGGTTCATTCTCAAGTGAAGAGATCTAACAATGCTGGTTGATTTTATACCCGCGCTGGGTCAGGTGATAAGACAATAAAGGTGAAAACATAAGGGGATACATAAGGGATAAATGTGGGGTGAAACATAAGAATATAAGAATAGAGGTAACTGCAGAAGGCTTATTGGCCCATACGAGGCAGCTCCTATCTACATACAAAGATTAATCCAGTGTAATTGGCCTGTTATGTTGGACATTGTCTTCTGTGTTGGCATCGTTATGTTCTGGTCTTGTCCTTACTCTCATGGTGGGTAGAGTAAATAGTTCCGTGATTTGGGTGTTCATGGTAGGTTGTTCTATTCTAATGTGAATTGCCTCAAGAATTTGTAATCTTCTTGCATCGTGGGTTTTGTCTATTATGCAGGTATTCTTGTTCAACATTTCTCTTGTTAGAGTGATGTCATGGGTTTGTCTCATGTGATTCCTAGGGGCATCGGATTGAAGATGGCACGTCAAACGCCTCGTCAGCTTGGTCGACGTCATACCTATGAACTTAGATTGAAGGTTACATCCTTCGTGGGGACAAGTGTACATGTATACAACGCTTGACTGCTGTAGAAGGTTCTCCGTCGGCTTCGGGCTGTTTTTGATAAGGAGTGCGGAAGTCTTCTTGGTTTTGTAGAATATTATCAGGTTTATGTTTTGGTTAGGAGTAGTGCTTTTTACTCCTTTACGGATTATTTCTTTCATTATTTTTTCCCCTTTTATATGTTCACTGTGCATGGTTGATTTGTAATATAACTTTATTGGAGGTATTATGGTTTCTGTTCTAGGTTCTGGATTATACCAACGGTCCAAGTGTCTTCTTATAGCAGCGTTTATTTCCGCGTTGCTATATCCGTTGTTCACCAATACCTGAGTTACTCTTTCAAACTCTCTACTCACGTTGCTCCATTCAGAGCAGTGGGTAAGCGCTCGACGAATATAAGCATTGAGAACACTGGCTTTGTATCTTTGGGGGCACTCACTTCTACCGTTCAGGCATAATCCTATGTTGGTGTGCTTGGTATATACGTTGGTGCTTAAAGAGGTTCCTGTTTTTGTTATTAGTACATCCAAGAATGGCAGACTGTTATTTTCACTATTTTCATGTGTAAATCGGAGTACTGACTCTCTCTCTAGATGTCTTTTTAGGTCAATTAGTTCATCTGAGTCTTTTATTATTACGAATATGTCATCTACATAACGGCAATATACAGTTGGTTTTTGTCTGCTACTGAAGACCCTGTCTTCGACGGTTCCCATATAAAAATTAGCAAATAAAACTCCTAAGGGGGAGCCCATTGCTACTCCGTCTACTTGTAAATACATGTCTCCTTGTGGACTGATGAAAGGGGCTTCCTTTGTACATGCTGCGAGAAGACTCTTCAAGTGTTGCTCAGGTATGTCTAATTTGGGGGTGCTCTCGTCTCTGTATACTCTGTCCAGTATCATTCCTATGGTTGTGTCGACTGGGACGTTGGTAAATAGGGATTCAACGTCCAGGGAAGCGATGATTCCATCGGGCTGGGTAGATTTGATCAATTCTAGGAAATCTTCTGATGATTGTAGACTAAACTAACTTGGAGTGTATGGAGTTAGGAGTTCATTGAGTTTTTTTGCCACGTGATAAGTTGGAGTTGGTATTTGGCTGATTATAGGGCGTAGTGGGTTACCTGGTTTATGTGTCATAACATTGCCGTAGGCATATCCTAAGCCATAGTCGCCTTGAAGTTTATTGAAATGCACACTACCTTTCTTTGCGTTGATTGCTGTAATTGTTTTTTTTACTTTCCGCTTAAGGTCTTCCACGGGGTTCCTCGTGATTCGTTGAAATTTGGAGTCGTCACTAAGGATATCGCTAATTTTGTTCATGTATTCTTGGGTAGGAATCAATACATATGCTGCTGTCTTGTCGGCTTTTCTTATTGTTACGTCTTTCAGAATTTTTAGTTGTTTTGCTGCTTCTTTGAGTAGTGGGGTTAAGATTGTAGATGAATATGTTCCTCGTTTTTTCCCTGCTTATGCTAGTAGTTCAGCCTGAAGTGTCAGTGGTGATGACTTTTTTGTTGTCTTCTAGCTTATGGATATCGTCCAGAAGCATTTCGATTTCCAGGCGTTTTTGATGCATCTTTGGTTTAGATATGAATTGACAATTTAGACCAAGATTTAAGAGGTCTCGTTGGTCCTGGGTAAGATCATAAGAAGTCAGGTTAATGTAGCCATCTTTAGGACGAGGGATCTTTAACTGTCCACCGTTTAGGGCTGTTAACTTACGGAGTGTCTTTGTTTCTACACGAGTTTTATGTTGTTGTTTCAGGTTAAATAGTTCACTGTTGATGGTTCTGTGTATTTGTAAACTAAAGTCTTTGAAAATGTAATAAGTTTTACGAAACGCGCTCGTGTCGTGTCAGACTAGAAATAAAAATGAATTTTGGAGAATTGATTTTTTATTTACCTCCAACAGTGAAAAGAAATGTACGAAAGATTGAGAAAATTCGTGTTAGAATTATTAATCTTACTTTTTCGGTCATATTTAATATATATATATATATATATATATATATATATATATATATATATATATATATATATATATATATATATATATATATATATGTCGTACCTAGTAGCCAGAACTCACTTCTCAGCCTACTATTCAAGGCCCGATTTGCCTAATAAGCCAAGTTTTCATGAATTAATGTTTTTTCGACGACCTATCCTACCTAACCTAACCTAACCTACCTTTTTCGGTTACCTAACCAAACCTAACCTATAAAGATAGGTTAGGTTAGGTTAGGTAGGGTTGGTTAGGTTCGGTCATATATCTACGTTAATTTTAACTACAATAAAACAAAATTGACCTCATACATAATGAAACGGGTAGCTTTATCATTTCATAAGAAAACAATTCGAGAAAATATATTAATTCAGGAAAACTTGGCTTATTAGGCAAATCGGGCCTTGCATAGTAGGCTGAGAAGTGCGTTCTGGCTACTAGGTACGACATATATATATATATATATATATATATATATATATATATATATATATATAATGTCGTACCTAGTAGCCAGAATGCACTTCTCAGTCTACTATGCAAGGCCCGATTTGCCTAATAAGCCAAGTTTTCCTGATTTAATATATTTTTTCAATTTTTTTTTTTATGAAATGATAAAGCTACCCATTTCATTATGTATGAGGTCAATTTTTTTTTGGAGTTAAAATTAACGTAGATATATGACCGAACCTAACCAACCCTACCTAGCCGAAAATGTTAGGTTAGGTTAGGTAGGTTAGGTAGTCGAAAAAACATTAATTCATGAAAACTTGGCTTATTAGGCAAATCGGGCCTTGCATAGTAGGCTAAGAAGTGCGTTCTGGCTACTAGGTACGACATATATATATATATATAGGAAGGGAGTACCACCTCTAGCTGGAAGAAGGGGGACCCATAGCCTCGGAGGAAACCACGCATAACGCATTAGAGGGAATGTTTAGATCCCCTCCAATACAGTTTCTGTGTGCTTTTCTCCTACCACCCCCTTCCTTGAATATTTTTTGTGCTTTATTATGCATTTGATGGTTACAAGATATACATGGGTTGATACAAAAATAATAATGCAAAAAGGTGCTTAAAGGTTATGGATCTCTTGAAGAACACAACAATGGGAAACATTGATGAATGTCACAGACGGGTTCGATCATTGTTGCAAGTCAAACACTTCTTCGAATTCCTCTGAAGTTGGACTAATATATATATATATATATATATATATATATATATATATATATATATATATATATATATATTTATATTATATATATATATATATATATATGTTGTACCTAGTACCCAGAACGTCGTACTCGGCCTACTATGCAAGGCCCGATTTGCCTAATAAGCCAATAGGCAGTCCTCCTAATTGCTGGTGTCAATGCCTATCACATTTTAGAAAAAAAAAGATCGACTGCTTGGCTGTTGTCTGTGGTAAAGTAAGGGAAGGCACACAAAACACATAGTATGAACAATGGAAATTTAATTAACTTTAAAAATTATGAATAAGACAATTCCTTGACTATGTACAGTGCAAACAAACAAGTAAAAAAATATAACATAAAAATTAAGAACAAGGGGTGACGTTACTCTACAAATAAAATAAAGACAAAAGAATGATAAAACAGGTGCTGAGAATATAGCGCTAGCTGAGAACCTCCACCAATAAACAGAGAGTATATCAGTTGGTTGTTCTCAGCTTGAGAGCACAAGGATATTCTAATTTCAATGGCTGGTTCAGGCCCAGACATCAACTTGGTAGAGGGCGCTGAGGTGCAGGTGTGCAGTCGGCGGGTCACCAATCAGAAGCAGGCAGGCTGGAATGGTAGTTTGCTGGTTGACGAAGGTGGCAAGCCGGCATGGAGGGAGTGAGGAGTGGGGGGAGTTTAGGGTACGTTTGCCTCTTGGTCAAAACGTTTTGTGCTATTGGTAGACGTATCTTTAAGGCAGCATCATAGTGTTGTATATATATAAGTAACTTTACGTAGAGAAGAGCAGGCTTAATCTCTCTTCAAAGAGATTACCGTCACAACTCTCCCCCAAAGCCTGCTCTAACGGGTCAAGTTACTTCTTCTGATGGTAGAGTGGTATGTGTAGCTGCCTCTGCCTCATAGTCTCTGGAGAGGGCGTATGCTATGATGTCAGAACGCTTGATCTAGAAGATCTCCAGGTTGAAATTCTGCAGATACAAAGCCCATCGTAGAAGTCGTTGATTGGTGAATTGGGCTTGCTGCAAGAAGCGTACGGGATTGTGGTCCGAGTAGATGGTGGTAGACCGAGCACCGTGTACGATGCAAAGTGCTGTAAATTCAAGACGATGGAGAGAAGTTCCTTTACGTTAGTGCTTTAGTTCTTCTGGTGAGGTTTTAACTTGTAGCTGTAGTAGCTAACAGGTAGAACCTCATCGCCTCGTTGTTGCATCAGGACGCCCCCGATGCCGGTACCACTGGCGTCAACATGGAGGATGAAAGGCTTCGTGATATCTGGCGAGGCGAGAATGGGATTAGAACAGAGCAGAGATTTAAGTTGTTCGAAAGCAATGGTTTGCTGAATGGTCCAAGGATACCGTTGCTTGGGGCTGGTTAAAGTGATCAATGGTGTCGCTACCGTACTAAAATTATTCACAAACCTACGGTAGTAGGAGGCAAGACCAAGGAAGCGCAGGAGCTGCTTCCTGGTGGTAGGCTGTGGGTAATGCTGGATGGCTTGAGTGTGTATGTTTAACGGAGCTATGCTGCCACTCCCTATCACATGACCAAGATAACGCACTCTACCTTTAGCAAAGGTGAACTTGCCCAAGTTGATGGTGAGGCTGGCTATCAGGAGCTTGGCGAACAATCGTTGCAGCTGGAGCAGATGTTCGTTCCAGGTGTTAGTTGCCACAACGATATCATCCAAGTAGGCGTAGGTGTGATCTAAGCCCTGGATGACGCGGTTGACAGCTCGCTGGAAGGTGGCCGGGGCATTACATAGTCCAAAGGAAAGGCGTTCATATCTGTAAAGGCCAAAAGGAGTGGTGAAGGCAGATATTTCCTTAGCTCGCTCTGTCAAACACACTTGGTAGTATCCCTTGAGTAAGTCTTGTTTGGATAAATACCGAGCATTGCCAATGGCATCAAGGATGACATCTATTCTAGGTAATGGGTAAGCATCCTTGGCAGTCACAAGATTCAATTTCCTGTAGACGGTACACAGCCTCACTTTACCGTGCGGTTTCGGCATCAAGATGCAGGGTGAGGCCCAAGGGGACTCACAAGGGGTGGCCAGCCCATGATCCAGGAGGTACTGTACCTCAGCACGCATGACTTCCTTTTTGCTCTGGCTGATTCGGTAGAAAGGTTGACGAATCGGCTGGGTGTCAGGGAGTAGCTGGATGTCGTGCTGAACAACATTACACTCCTGTGGCTCATCGCTGAACAACTTCTGATGTTCCTTGAAGATTCTGATGAGAGGAGCACTATTACTGTCCTGCAAATAGGTATGCAGATCAGTTAGGATTTCTGAGTTGGAAGGCACTGACTCAGTGTTAGTGCTTTCAGGAGGAAAAGCAGGGAAGGTCTCACTGTGGAGGTATGGACCTTTAAATGTGGATAATGATACCAACACAGTGGGGGAGTACCTTGATACTACTTCAGGAGGTTGACGTGGCACAACTGGGTCTTCCGCCGCCTATCTGGAGTCTCAGGAACGTAGCTGTGGTTGTTTCTGCACTCCTTGATGCGGTAAGGTCCTGAAAACTTGTTTTGCAATGGAGAACCTGGGATAGGAAAATATGCCAACACGAAGTCTCCTGGCTTAAATTTCCTTATTTTGCTGCGTTGGTCAAAATGAGTCTTCATCCTCTCCTGAGCTTTCAATAGATTGTCATTAGCAAATTTACGTACTCTCTCTAGAAGGTGCTTTAAGTTTTGAAGAAACTGGGGCACATTCTGAGGGTCACTGAAGGTGGCATTACGTAGAGAGTCTTTAAAAGCTTTGAGAGGAGTACGGCACTTACGTCCGTAGAGCATCTCATAAGGAGATACTACTAGAGACTCATTAGGGAGACTTCTGGAAATGCACATGATGAGGTCAAGTTGTTTATCCCAGTCCTTCAAGGTTTCATTGCAAAATTTCTTTAGAAGTGATTTAATTGTTTGGTGACTACGTTCAAGAGAACCCTGTGAAGCAGGATGATAGGGGCTGGACAGTACCTGTGTGATGTTGAACTCTTCCAGTGTCTTCTTGAAGAGATCACTGGTGAAGTTGGTGCCACAGTCACTTTGAACCTCTCTTGGAAATCCATACTGAGTGAAGATCTTCAATAGGTGTTTCACCACAGTAGCAGCCGTAATGTTCTTTACTGGAACTGCTATGGGGAATCTGGTGGTAGGACACAGGATAGTTAGTATATAGGCGTTGCCAGAACTGGTCCGGGGTAAAGGACCAACACAGTCTATGATGAGTCTGTGGAAAGGTTCCGCAGGCACCTGGATAGGAGTCAATGGAGCCTTGGGAATAGAGATGTTAGGTTTACCTGCCATCTGACATGTATGACACTGTTATACGTAACTTTTGACGTCTTTAACCATACCTGGCCAGTAGTAGTCTTGTCTGATTCCGTAATAGGTTTTGTTAAAACCATAGTGTGAAAGTGCTAAGTGGGCCAGGTGTAGAATATCGGGCCGTAGGCTGGTGGGAACCACTAGTTGTTCGACATTTGCCCAATCGTCATCCTCCTTTAGCTTACTGGGTCTGTACCTGCGGTAGAGCAACTGATTCTCTAGGAAGAACCCAGGGATACTGTCAGGTTGAGTCTCAGCCTGGAAGAATAATGGTGTTAATGAAGGATCCTCCCTCTGTAACTTACGGAACTCCAGCATTGTAAGATTCAGTGGTAGATTCTGATGGTCATGAGGGACAGCGGTAGCAGTAGAGTCAGCTGGTTGCGGTCGTGCAGTGCAGCTTGTGCACGGGTGGTCACCAAAACCGGAGGAGAAACTTCATCACTTTCTTGGACCTCTGCTGGAACATACTTTAAGATGGGGTTGTCCACTACAGTGTTACACACCTGGGGTTTGTCCATGATGATCAGGTTGGACGGTTGCAGATCTTCTGCCAAGTCGTTGCCCAGGAGAAGTTGCACTCCAGGCATGTGGAAAAGGTTTTTCCCTGATGGCGACTTGGACTTCACCGGTCACGAAAGGACAATCAAGGGTGACTCTGGCGATTGGATACTGAGTGGTAGCAGTGAGATCAGTGATAAGGACGGTTTTCCCGGTGTAGGTGAAGTTAGGCACAGCTGATTTCAATATTATTGACTGAAGAGCCGCTGTGTCCCTCAAGATCTTCAATTTGAAACGTCCCTCCGAATCTGTACTGCTGGCAAAGACAGTTCCAGGATACAGGTGTTTGCTGAAGAGAGAAAGATCATTAACAGGAACACCAACATTCATCACAGGCTTACCTGACTTAGGAGGAGTCGGTTTGGGTTTAAGAGTTGCATTGCCTTTGTATTGAGCTTTTCCACATTTATCTATGGTATGTTCATAGAGTTTGCAATACTTACAATACAATTGAGAGGTTGCTTGATCGGTTCTCACTTTATCATAAGTATACCAAGACTTCTTACTGGAAGGTGGATCTGGTGTTAGGCGGTGTATGAGGCTGTAGGTGTCAGCCGACTTCGCACATCTGATGTAGTCGGTTTCTTCTTTATCTGCTAAATATAAACGGATAGAAGGGGGAACAAGTCTAAAGAATTCTTCAACTAGAATGAGGCTGACGAGTTCTGAAAATGTAGAGACATGTGCTGCTTCCAGCCATTTCATGAAATATCTTTTCTTTGTATTGACAAATTCTAAAAAGGTGATGGTACTTGCCTTTAGATAATCACAGAATTTTCGTCTGTAGCTTTCGGTGGAGAGAAGGTAAGCGTCCAAAACTGCTTGCTTCAGGGCCTCGTAGTCATTCTCAGACGCTAAGGTACTGAGAGTAACTGCAGCCCTACCTGTGAGATGCACTCTGAGAAGGGTAGACCATTGATCTGCAGGCCAGCTAAGTTTTTTTGGCTAGGGTCTCAAAAGTGGTGAAAAACACGTCTATCTCTGTCTCAACGAATGGTGGCATTAACTTACTTGCATGGCAGACATTGAAACTTCCGGGAAGACTAGCTGTAGCTTTTTGGCGCCGAGTGTGGAGTAGTAGTTTCGAAAGCGAGTTCTTGTCGACGATATTCGAGAGCACTATCAGCTAGCTGTTTACTGTGCGCACGTTGTATCTCCAGGTCACGTTTTCTTGCTTCAAGCTGCTCTCTTTCCCGCTCACGGAGTTGGGTAGCCTCTTCCTTCTTTAGGGCCATCTCGCGTTCTTGTTCTTCTTTCCTTAGTGCAGCCTCTCGTTCCCTCATCTGGAGAGCTTCTTTTTGTTGTTCCCGCTCTAGCTTTGAAAGTTCGAGCTTTAGCTTCAAAGCTGCCAGAGCATGTTTAATAGAATAGTTTTCGTGAGCTTCAGAGTCTCTTTCCTTCATCTAAGAGATAATCCAAGATTAAATTGTGCAAGTCATTTTTGTTGGCTCCATGGGGAACATCTAGTTGATACTCGTGTGCAAGAGTTTATAATTAGGGTAAGTGTCAGTAACAGGATGACGTTGCAACTGGTAACTATCTTGTGGAATTTTAATCGTTAACAATTAACGTTAATTTTAGTATGGTAAATGATTAGTCAACCAAAAGCGCAGGAAATCTTGTACCCGGAACTCAATGTAAGAGAATAAGGGCAAGAAAATCCTACTAAATAAATGAAACCGATAGTTTCTAGAACAAATGAAACATTTAATTGTTTCAAAAGTGAATAAGGTAGTCCAAGAATGTAGGCATACCTTGCCGAGTCTCTATAGGACAGAAGCAAGGGTTTTCCCACTAAATGAAATATGATACTTACAGAATTTGCGATCTTTGTGCTCTGAAAAAAGAAAGCTAATTCCCTACCTAAGTAAATATCATTATCTGTGACCGACGTGTTGGGGTGCGAGTGTCAACTGGTGACGAGAACTGCTGTTGAGGTCCCAACTCAACAGCGTAGTCCGTGCTAGAGGAACTATGGCCCTCTGTATCCTCCTTTGTCAGATTGCAGAAGATAGGGTGCTTTGACCCGAAGACAAATCAAAGTACCAGGGTACCAAAATGATGATCTGCCGGAATGTGAGAAATATCCTGGGAACAAGAGGTGGAATACACGAGTAATAACACTGAGGGAGGGATGACCAATTAAGAGAATGACTGAGGCCTCCAGTCACCACGTAATCCAAAGTTATCCAACACTCACTATATGCTACCCTCGGAATGCACAAAATACACAGCACCATATAAATATTAAAAGTAATGAAAATATTGAGAAGCAACTGTATCAAAGCCAAGTACACTTACCACAAATTGATGTTCTGGTACTAGTACCTGAGTGAGGCTCCTTGGGCAGGACCCCATAAAAATGTGACGGGAAAGTGTAGGAGTGTAGATGTTCGGCAGTCCTCCTAATGGCTGGTGTCAATGCCTATCACATTTTTTAAAAAAAGATCGACTGCTTGGCTGTTGTCTGTGGTAAAGTAAGGGAAGACACGCAAAACACATAGTATGAACAAGGAAATTTTAATTAACTTTAAAAATTATGAATAAGACAACTCCTTGGCTATGTACAGTGCAAACAAACAAAAAGATATAACATAAAAATTAAGAACAAGGGTGACGTTACACTACAAATAAAATAAAGACAAAAGAATGATTAAACAGGTGCTGAGAATATATCGCTAGGTGAGAACCTCCACCAATAAACAGAGCGTATATCAGTTGGTTGTTCACAGCTTGAGAGCACAAGGATATTCTGACTTCAATGGCTGGTTCAGGCCCAGATATCGATCGACTTGGTAGAGGGCGCTGAGGTGCAGGTGTGCAGCCGGCGGGTCACCAATCAGAAGCAGGCAGACTGGAATGGTAGTTTGCTGGTTGACGAAGGTGGCAAGCCGGCATGGAGGGAGTGAGGAGTGGGGGGAGTTTAGGGTACGTTTGCCTCTTGGTCAAAACATTTTGTGCTACTGGTAGACGTATCTTGAAGGTAGCATCATAGTGTTGTATATATATATATATAAGTAACTTTACGTAGGGAAGAGCAGGCTCAATCTCTCTTGAAAG
>NC_059576.1:17631960-17681960 GCF_020424385.1 Procambarus clarkii | reverse complement strand
TACAAGTAGACGGAGTAGCAATGGGCTCCCCCTTAGGAGTTTTATTTGCTAATTTTTATATGGGAACCGTCGAAGACAGGATCTTCAGTAGCAGACAAAAACCAAGTGTATATTGCCGTTATGTAGATGACATATTCGTAATAATAAAAGACTCAGATGAACTAATTGACCTAAAAAGACATCTAGAGAGAGAGTCAGTACTCCGATTTACACATGAAAATAGTGAAAATAACAGTCTGCCATTCTTGGATGTACTAATAACAAAAACAGGAACCTCTTTAAGCACCAACGTATATACCAAGCACACCAACATAGGATTATGCCTGAACGGTAGAAGTGAGTGCCCCCAAAGATACAAAGCCAGTGTTCTCAATGCTTATATTCGTCGAGCGCTTACCCACTGCTCTGAATGGAGCAACGTGAGTAGAGAGTTTGAAAGAGTAACTCAGGTATTGGTGAACAACGGATATAGCAACGCGGAAATAAACGCTGCTATAAGAAGACACTTGGACCGTTGGTATAATCCAGAACCTAGAACAGAAACCATAATACCTCCAATAAAGTTATATTACAAATCAACCATGCACAGTGAACATATAAAAGGGGAAAAAATAATGAAAGAAATAATCCGTAAAGGAGTAAAAAGCACTACTCCTAACCAAAACATAAACCTGATAATATTCTACAAAACCAAGAAGACTTCCGCACTCCTTATCAAAAACAGCCCGAAGCCGACGGAGAACCTTCTACAGCAGTCAAGCGTTGTATACATGTACACTTGTCCCCACGAAGGATGTAACCTTCAATCTAAGTTCATAGGTATGACGTCGACCAAGCTGACGAGGCGTTTGACATGCCATCTTCAATCCTATGCCCCTAGGAATCACATGAGACAAACCCATGACATCACTCTAACAAGAGAAATGTTGAACAAGAATACCTGCATAATAGACAAAACCCACGATGCAAGAAGATTACAAATTCTTGAGGCAATTCACATAAGAATAGAGCGACCTACCATGAACACCCAAATCACGGAACTATTTACTCTACCCACCATGAGAGTAAGGACAAGACCAGAACATAACGATGCCAACACAGAAGACAATGTCCAACATAACAGGCCAATTACACTGGATTAATCTTTGTGTTTTGATAGGAGATGCCTCGTATGGGCCAATAAGCCTTCTGCAGCCCCTATGTTTATCCCTTATGTATCCCCCCACGTTTTTCACCTTCATTGTATTATCACCTGACCTAATGCGGGTATAAAATCAACTAGTATTGTAAGATCTGTTCACTTGAGAATGAGCGTGAACGCCAAGAAATCCGGACTCCACCTGCCAAAGATCATTGGGGAATATAAACCTGGATATGCGTATGAAAATGTCAAGACGCCCAAGCCTGGAAACCCACTTCGGCCAATCATTAGCCAGATACCCACACCCACGTACAGACTGGCGAAGCGACTCAACGGCCTGCTGACTCCTTATGTTCCTTGCGCCTTCAGCCTGAAGTCTCCAAAGGAATTTGTTGACTTACTGCGGGGCACACGGGCCACAGGGATAAGAGCCTCGTTGGACGTAGAATCGCTGTTTACCAACGTACCTGTGGACGAGACAATCGGAATGATAGCCGACAGAGTGTATCGTGATCCAGCCTGTACTCCTCTTGACATACCAGAAAATATTCTGAGGAAACTACTCCAAGCTTGTACTAAAGAGGCACCCTTCTTGAGCCCGGATGGGCACATGTATAAGCAAGTAGATGGGGTCGCCATGGGTTCTCCCCTAGGTGTCCTGTTTGCAAACTTCTACATGGGTACCATCGAGCAAAAAGTCTTAGTCGACATGAACTTGAAACCGGCCATATACTGCAGGTATGTTGACGACATTTTTACACAGGTACCTGATGTCAGACATCTGCAGGAGCTGAAGGAGGCATTTGAGCAGAGTTCCGTGCTGCGTTTCACTTACGAGATGGAAAAGGATGGGAAGCTGCCCTTTCTAGATGTAACAGTCATGGAAAAGGGCGGAGGTTTCCACACTGCAGTCTACACTAAGGAAACAAACATAGGAATGTGCCTAAATGCCAACAGCGACTGCCCAGACAGGTACAAGAGGAGTGTTGTTAACGCATATGTCGACCGTGTTCTCAGCCACAGCTCAGAATGGAAGCAAGTCGACGAAGAACTCTGTAGGGTAAGGCAGGTCCTAGTCAATAACGGCTTCTCCAATGGTTTCGTCGAAGACATCATAAGAAGGAAAGTGAAAAGCCATGCAACCTCTGAAGAGACAACTAACACAACACCTATACCCCCTATTAGACTATTTTACAGGAACTTCTTTTCCACAGCTCATAAAACGGAGGAAAGGGTCCTGAAAGATATTGTTAATAGAAACGTTATCCCTACAGAGAAAAATCAGAGGATACAACTGACGATTTACTATAAAACCAGAAAAACGGCCAGCCTACTCATGAGAAACTCTCCAGACACAAAACAGAACGCTTTAAAAGAGACTAACGTCGTCTATGCCTTCAAATGCCCACTTGGGGACTGTAAGCTCCAAAAAACCCAGTATATAGGCAAGACAACAACATCTCTTTCTAGGCGTTTAACGATGCATAAGCAACAGGGCTCCATTAAGGAACATATAATCTCTTCCCACAACCAAACCATCGCCAGAGAAATCCTAGTAAACAACACAGAAATCATCGATAGATACAGCGATAGCAGGCGGCTTGACGTTTGCGAGGCACTACACATCAAGAAGTCAACACCAGCAATCAACAGCCAATTATTGCACAACTATATTCTACCCACCTCAAGACTCCGCTCCAATATAGAAGCATCAAGAAATATGGACCAATAGGCTTTCTACAAACACTTCTATTCAATATCCATTGTTTCGTGTTCTGTCTTGTGTTGATGAAATTAATACCCTATTAATACCCTTGTTCTGTCTTGTGTTGATGAAATTAATACCCTATTAATACCACATTTTGTTCTGTCTTGTGTTAATGCCACATCACCCCTTCCACCTCACTCAAATGTAGATATAAAATCGGAGATACTTAAGTTCTATTCAGTTGTGTATTTGTGAACTAAACTCTTTGAAAATGTAATAAGTTTTACGAAACGCGCCCGTGTCGCGTCAGACTAGAAATAAAAATGAATTTTGGAGAATTGATTTTTTATTTACCTCCAACAGTGAAGCGTAATGTACGAAAGATTGAGAAAATTCGTGTTAGAATTATTAATCTTACTTTTTCGGTCATATTTAATAATATATGTCTACAGGAAAGACTGCTACCAAAATATACTATATATATATATATATATATATATATATATATATATATATATATATATATACTCTATATATATATATATATATATATACTCTATATATATATACTCTATATATATATATATATATATATATATATATATATATATATATATATATATATATATATATATATATAACAAATGCATCAGACAAGTCACTTTCTTTTCCCATGGCTCAAAGTAAACCTTGCCATATATATATATATATATATATATATATATATATATATATATATATATATATATATATATATATATATATATATATACATACTCTACCCACCATGAGAGTAAGGACAAGACAAGAACATATCGATGCCAACACAGAAGACAATGTCCAACATAACAGGCTAATTACACTGGATTAATCTTTGTGTTTAGATAGGAGATGCCTCGTATGGGCCAATAAGCCTTCTGCAGCCCCTATGTTTATCCCCCCATGTTTTCACCTTCATTGTATTATCACCTGACCTAATGCGGGTATAAAATCAACTAGTATATATATATATATATATATATATGTCGTACCTAGTAGCCAGAACTCACTTCTCAGCCTACTATGCAAGGCCCGATTTGCCTAATAAGCCAAGTTTTCCTGAATTAATATATTTTCTCAATTTTTTTTCTTATGAAATGATAAAGCTACCCATTTCATTATGTATGAGGTAAATTTTTTTTTATTGGAATTAAAATTAACGTAGATATATGACCGAACCTAACCAACCCTACCTAACCTAACCTATCTTTATAGGTTAGGTTAGGTTTGGTAGCCTAAAAAGTTAGGTTAGGTAGTCAAAAAACAATTAATTCACGAAAACTTGGCTTATTAGGCAAATTGGGCCTTGCATAGTAGGCTGAGAAGTGCGTTCTGGCTACTAGGTACGACATATATATATATATATATATATATATATATATATATATATATATATATATATATATATACAACTTTAGAACACGTAGTATATATATATATATATATATATATATATATATATATATATATATATATATATATGTCGTACCTAGTAGCCAGAACGCACTTCCCAGCCTACTAAAGTTGTATATATATATATATATATATATATATATATATATATATATATATATATATATATATATATATATATATATACAACTTTAGAACACTTTCCCACCAGGAGACTCGAACCCTAGCCAGCACAGAAGCCTTCCAGCAACTGGTATAACAGGTACGCCTTTAACCCACTGCACCACCGCTCAGACCCTTAAAAGAGATAGGCTTCTGTGCTGGCTAGGGTTCGAGTCTCCTGGTGGGAAAGTGTTCTAAAGTTGTATAACTTCACTCTCTTGTTTAGGAGAGTTGTGCCTCAAGCATAGACACAGTGTTCTCCCATATTAACAGGGACTTGATGAAAAACGTAAAAATGACCCCTCACTTGCTCTAATGCTCTTGGGAGATGGTGGTCTTTGGTGTGTATAAATACTCCGAAATTACCATCTCTTTTAAGGGTTTGAGCGGTGGTCCAGTGGGTTAAAGGCGTACCTGTTATGCCAGTTGCTGGAAGGCTTCTGTGCTGGCTAGGGTTCGAGTCTCCTGGTGGGAAAGTGTTCTAAAGTTGTATAACTTCACTCTCGTGTTTAGGAGAGTTGTGTCTCAAGCATAGACACAGTGTTCTCCCATATTAACAGGGACTTGATGAAAAACGTAAAAATGACCACTCACTTGCTCTAGTGCTCTTGGGAGATGGTGGTCTTTGGTGTGTATAAATACTCCAAAATTACCATCTCTTTTAATGGTCTGAGCGGTGGTGCAGTGGGTTAAAGGAGTACCTGTTATGCCAGTTGCTGGAAGGCTTCTGTGCTGGCTAGGGTTCGAGTCTCCTGGTAGGAAAGTGTTTTAAAGTTTTATAACTTCACTCTCGTGTTTAGGAGAGTTGTGCCTCATATATATATATATATATTTGTTATATATATATATATATATATATATATATATATATATATATATATATATATATATATATATATATAACAAATGCATCAGACAAGTCACTTTCTTTTCCCATGGCTCAAAGTAAACCTTGCCATAATAATTTATCTTGACAGGGTAAGGTAAGTCATTCGAAAAAAAATAAAAACTAATATACCCTAAGAATTCACATATCCGAATTATTAACGCAAAACTTTTTAAGTGCTTGCAATATATTTCACCTGTTTAGCGTGTCTTTATTTGTTAAGAGACATTCATTCCTGAAGAACGAATATCGTTTTGGATAATTAACGAACCTCATAATTCAGCACAATTATAAAACCTGATTTTGTCTCGACAAATTAATTATGCTTTGTTTGTTATATATGTCAGCATTAATAATGTCCATTCAGCTGTGTTATTGTTTAGTCAGATGGTGCTATATCCTGTGTGTTGCTGGCTCCTCTGTCAGGTGTGATTGGCTCGTGTGTGACAGGAGGGAGCCATGCTGGTTCTGGCATATTCCTGTTTGGATATTCTGTCATTTGATGTTGGAGGTGAGTGGGAAGGTTATGCATGACTACAACTATAAGTTCTTGTCCTCCAATTGCTATGGTACATGTTATGTAATTACTGACACCTTCACACCCCTGGATAACCATCTCAAAACTCCAGTCTTTTCTTACCTGTGTGTGTGTGTGTACTCACCTATTTGTGCTTGCGGGGGTTGAGCTTTGGCTCTTGGGTCCCACCTCTCAACTGTCAATCAACTGTTGTACAGATTCCTGAGCATACTGGGCTCTGTCATATCTAAATTTGAAACTGTGTATGGAGTCAGCCTCAACCACATCACTGCCTAATGCATTCCATCTGTTAACTACTCTGACACTGAAAAAGTTCTTTCTAACGTCCCTGTGGCTCTTGTGGGTACTCAGTTTCCACCTGTGTCCCCTAGTTGGCGTACCACCAGTGTTGAATAGTTTATCCTTGTCTACCCGGTCGATTCCCTGAGGATTTTGTAGGTACTGATCATGTCTCCCCTCACTCTTCTGTCTTCCATTGTCGTAAGGTGCATTTCCCGCAGCCTTTCCTCGTAACTCATGCCTCTTAGTTCTGGAACTAATCTAGTGGCATACCTTTGAACTTTTCCAACTTCGTCTAGTACTTGACAAGGTACGGGCTCCATGCTGGGGCCGCATACTCCAGGATTGGTCTTACATATGTGGTGTACAAGATTCTGAATGATTCCTTACACAGGTTCCTGAAGGCTGTTCTGATGTTATCCAGCCTCGCATATGCCACAGAAGTTATTCTTTTTAAGTGGGCTTCAGGAGACAGATTTGGTGTGATATCAACACCAAGATCTTTCTCTCTGTCCGTCTCATTAAGTACTTCATCTCCTCTTTTGTATCTTGTGTCTGGCCTCCTGTTTCCACCGCCTAGTTTCATTACTTTGCATTTACTCGGGTTGAACTTTAACACCCATTTGTTGGACCATTCACTCAGTCTGTCTAGGTCATCTTGTAGCCTCCTACTATCATCCTCTGTTTCAATCCTCCTCATAATTTTTCCATCATCGGCAAACATTGAGAGAAACGAGTCTATACCCTCTGGGAGATCATTTACATCTAGTGGCATAAATCAGAAATATCAGAAACAGTATAAGTCCAAGGACTGACCCTTGCGGGACTTCACTTGTAACGTCTCGCCAATCTGAGACCTCATTGACCCGTTGTGTCCTGTTGCTTAGGAACTCCTTTATCCAATGGAGTACCTTCCCTTTCACTCCAGCCTGCATCCCAAATCCTTATCCTGACCCCTTCCAAGTGGTATATAGTCGTAATGGCTTGGCGGTTTCCCCTGATTGTTTCCTTCCCTTCCAGCGTGCCTCTCCAGCTTTTTCACTAGCCTCTTGTGTAGTACTGAATCAAAGGCTTTCTGGCAATCCAAAAATATACAGTCTGCCCACCCTTCTTTTTCTTGCCTGATTTGTGTTGCCTGGTTGTAGAATTCAATTAGCCCTGTGAGACAGGACTTGCCATCCCTGAACCCTTGTTGATGCTGTGTTACAAAGTTATTTCGCTCCAGATCTTCCACTAGCATTCTTCGCACAATCTTCTCCGTCAGCTTGTTACGGTTAGGGACACTTGCCTGTAGTTCAGTGCCTCCTGTCTATCCCCTTTCTTGTATATCGGGACTACGTTAGCTGCTTTCCAAACTTCTGGCAGTTCCCCCGTTGCCAGTGATTTGTTATACACTATGGAGAGTGGCGGGCTCAGTTCTTCTGCTCCTTCCTTTAGAACCCAAGGGGAGATTCCATCTGGGCCTATAGCTTTTGTCACATCCAACTCTAGTAAACACTTCCTTACTTCCCCGCTGGTAATCTTACTCTTCCAGTGGTTCCTGGTTAGCTATTCCCTCTCTTATCTCTGGAATTTCTCCTTGTTCTAAGGTGAAGACCGCCTGGAATTTCTGTTTCAGTTCCTCACACACTTCCTTGTCGTTTGTAGTGAATCCTTGTGTGTGTGTGTGTGTGTGTGTGTGTGTGTGTGTGTGTGTGTGTGTGTGTGTGTGTGTGTGTGTGTGTGTGTGTGTGTGTGTGTACTCACCTAGTTACTCACCTAGTTGTGTTTGCGGGGATTGAGCTCTGGCTCTTTGGTCCCGCCTCTCAACCGTCAATCAACAGGTGTACAGATTCCTGAGCCTATTGGGCTCTATCATATCTACACTTGAAACTGTGATTGGAGTCAGCCTCCACCACATCACATCCTAATGCATTCCATTTGTCAACCACTCTGACACTAAAAATGTTCTTTCTAATATCTCTGTGGCTCATTTGGGCGCTCAGTTTCCACCTGTGTCCCCTTGTGCGTGTGCCCCTTGTGTTAAATAGCCTGTCTTTATCTACCCTATCAATTCCCTTGAGAATCTTGAATGTAGTAATCATGTCCCCCCTAACTCTTCTGTCTTCCAGCGAAGTGAGGTTCAATTCCCGCAGTCTCTCCTCGTAGCTCACACCTCTCAGCTCGGGTACTAGTCTGGTGGCAAATCTTTGAACCTTTTCCAGTTTAGTCTTATCCTTGACTAGATATGGACACCATGCTGGGGCTTCATACTCCAGAATTGGCCTGACATATGTGGTATACAAAGTTTTGAATGATTCTTTACACAAATTTCTGAATGCCGTTCGTATGTTGGCCAGCCTGGCATATGCCGCTGATGTTATCGTCTTGATATGTGCTGCAGGAGACAGGTCTGGCGTAATATCAACTCCCAAGACTTTTTCTTTCTCTGACTCCTGAAGGATTTCCTCTCCCAGATGATACCTTGTATTTGGTCTCCTGCTCCCTAAACCTATCTTCATTACATTACATTTGGTTGGGTTGAACTCTAACAACCACTTGTTCGACCATTCCTTCAGTTTGTCTAGGTCTTCTTGAAGCCTCAAACAGTCCTCTTCTGTCTTAATCCTTCTCATAATTTTGGCATCATCCGCAAACATTGAGAGAAATGAATCTATACCCTCCGGGAGATCATTTACATATATCAGAAACAAGATAGGACCGAGTACAGAGCCCTGTGGGACTCCACTGGTGACTTCACGCCAATCAGAGGTCTCACCCCTCACCGTAACTCTCTGCTTCCTATTGCTTAGGTACTCCCTTATCCACTGGAGCACCTTACCAGCTACACCTGCCTGTCTCTCCAGCTTATGTACCAGCCTCTTTTGCGGTACTGTGTCAAAGGCTTTCCGACAATCCAAGAAAATGCAGTCCGCCCAGCCCTCTCTTTCTTGCTTATTCTGTGTCACCTGGTCATAGAATTCTATTAAGCCAGTCAGGCAAGATTTACCGTCCCTGAACCCATGTTGTCGATTTGCCACGAAGTCCTTTCTCTCCAGATGTGCTACCAGGTTTTTTCTCACGATCTTCTCCATCACCTTGCATGGTATACAAGTCAAGGATACTGGCCTGTAGTTCAGTGCCTCTTGCCTGTCGCCCTTTTTGTATATTGGGACCACATTCGCCGTCTTCCATATTTCTGATAGGTCTCCCATCTCTAGTGACCTACTATACACTATGGAGAGTGGCAAGCAAAGTGCCTCTGCACACTCTTTCAGTACCCATGGCGACATGGGTACATGGACATCAGTACCCAGTACACATGTGTGTGTGTGTGTGTGTGTGTGTGTGTGTGTGTGTGTGTGTGTGTGTGTGTGTTTGTGTGTGTGTGTATGTATGTGTGTGTGTACTTACCTAGTTGTGCTTGCGGGGGGGTTGAGCTTCTGCTCTTTGGTCCCGCCTTTCAACAGCCAATCTACTGGTGTACAGATTCCTGAGCTTCTCGAGCTCTATCATATCTACATTTGAAACTGTGTACTAAGTCAGCCTCCACCACATCACTTCCTTTAATACATCTATTTTAAATATATGTGTGTGTGTTTTACACAAATATATAGATATATGTAATGCATGTAAACAAATATAGCGTTTACATGTCCGGGTTAACAAAGCGTTTTACTAAAACAGTGAAAACCTTGCTCCTGAGGTCAACACTTTGTGAGGGTGGCGAGCTGAAGTGGGTGAAGCGGAATGCTGGGATTATGTGCGGTTGGTGAACTGGCCGGGATCTGGTTTAGGGTTCCTGTAATGATCACACCAAGTAATAAAAGAGGGAGAGAGAGAGTCTTCGAGCCAGCGAGTGAGAGTGACCAAGAGAGAGAGAGAGAGAGAGAGAGAGAGAGAGAGAGAGAGAGAGAGAGAGAGATAGATAGAGAGAGAGAGAGAGAGATAGATAGAGAGAGAGAGAGAGAGACAGAGAGAAGTGTATACATGTGTTCTCACCTGCTTTCACCAACTCTGTTTTGCTCTCGCAGGGTTAGAGCATCTGTAATGTCTCTGCACTCCTCGTCATCTATATAAATAAAAATGGAAATGTTCGCTTGTTCAAAATCGCTGATCTCCGAAAGTTCTTCACCGATTGCTTTGAAATTTTCACACAATTCGCATCAGAGCGGGTTTTTATATACATATTATATTGATTCACATCTGTGAAGGAAATAAATGTTTTTTTAACTGTGTTTTTCATGTGTTTTTCATGCGAAAGAAATCTTCGAAACCTCTTTACTGATTGCTTTGAAATTTTGACACAACGTTGCATTTGAATAGGCGCATGTTTTTATATAGTTACTATATACATGCCTCACCTGTGACGGGAAAAAAACATGTTTTTTTTTATAAACAGCGCCATCTGTTGGACGTGAAAGCAACACATGCTGTTATCTCCCAAAGTTCTTCACAGATTGCTTTAAAATTCTGACACAACGTTTATTTCAAATATGCGCGTGTCTTTGTATGCCTACTATATGGATGCCACACATGTAACAGGTAAACACATAATTTAAAGAAAAAACAACGCCATCTGTTGAACTTAATAGCAACACACACACGCTATACTAAATATGTTATGATTTCCACTTCAATGTTTCCGATTGCATTACTAAATTTAATTTTCATATTTTTCGATTAATTTTAATTTGGATTTAATTATTTTGTGTGACATTGTATTGGAATTGAGCTGTGTTGTTTACCATACCGTTCATTTCGTAAGTATAAGTATAGATGCCACACTTGAAAAAGGTAAAAACATTCTTCTTTTTTTTAAGAAACAGCGCCATCTGTTGCACGTAAGAGTCATACACACTATTATAAATATGTTACGATTCCATTTAAATCATTCCGATTGCATTGACAAATTAAATTGTCATATATTTCGATTTATTTTCATTTTGATTTAATTATTTTGTGTGATATTGCGTTGGAATTTTTCAGTGTTCCCATACCGTTCATATCGTGAATATAAGTATAGATGCCACATATTTGTGACAGTAAAAACATGCATTTTTGAAAAACAGCGCCATCTGATGCACGTAAGAACAACTCACGCTATACAAAATGTGTTACGATTCCATTTGATTGACACAACGTTCCATTCAAATACGTGCATGTTTTTATATACCTACTCTATACCCGCCAAACACACACCGAAACTACGACGTTGGTACAACGTTCGAACAAGTTTTAACACCTCCTAACCAGTTATAACAACCAATATAGCAAGTTATAACAACGTTCTAATACGTCATAAACACGTTAAGCCAAGATGTAACAACTTTATTACAAGTTGTAACAAGCGGAAAATGGAGACAGTTTCGGTTTGTGTTTCCAGGGTACATGCCTCACCTTTGACAGCAAGAAACATGCTTTTGGAAAAACAGCGCCATCTGTTGCACATAAGAGGAACACACGATATTCAAAATATGTTACCATTCTATTTCAATGTTTCAGATTGCATTGATAACTTGAGTTTTCATAGATTTTGATTTATTTTCATTTTGATTTAATTATTTTGTGACGTTGCATTGGAATTGAGCTGTGTAGTATACCATAACGTTCATTTCGTGGATATAGCTTATTTGTTTCTTTTCATTGTTTTTATTTCGTTTTTTTACGGTCCTTATTTTTCAGGGAAGTTGGTGGTGAAATTGAGCTGTGTCGATTGATCTGCGTTTGAACTGAAATATTTCGTTAGCATTTTTTGTTTTTATTTTGAAAACAAGAAAATGAACAAGTTTATTTCACAGCTGCAAATGTACAAGAATCAGCTATGAATCCATCGGCTACAACGTTATCTGCTTTCTTCACGTTATGTTAAAATGACGTGTTTGCGAAAACACTGCTGTATTTGAAAGTCCATACGTATTACACATAGAATGCCAGTAGGAAATCATTTGAACGACGCAAACGAGGAGACCGAGTCGACGGACAACCTGGCGTATTCAAACAAACTTCGATAGACAGTCATGTCTATCGATAGACACCGTGCATCCCAATCAGGATGACTGCTTCTTTCTTCGCATGTTGTTGGTAAATGTGCCCAGTCCAACGTTTTTCCAGCCAATTAGATTTGTCAACGGCGTTACACATACCACTTTCCGTAGTGCATGTCAAGCTCGGAATTTATTGGAGAACAACCGACACTGTGATGTATGCATTATTATGCGTCCAACACGTCACATGCAAATCAAATTCGTGCATTGTTTGCAATCATTTTGACCACCGGCTCTCCATCTCCAACAGAGTTATGGGGGAAATATAAATCGCACGTGGCTGAAGATATTATCGTCGAATACGAAGGAAAATTCATGTATGAACATTGATTTCATAACAGAAATCAACAAAGAATCGTTGATAAAGATTGAAGATTTGTGCTTAGAAATCGTGAACAAACTTCTAAATCAGTTGGAAATGCCATCCCAAATCGATCTGCTGCTGCTTTGTTCGATGTAGAATAGAAACAAAATTACAACACGAGTGATCTGTTGTCGTATGTGCAATCAAATATTCCTTAGCTAACGCTTGAGCGAAAAGGCATTTACAATCAAATAATTCAAACTGTCAATAACGGGTTTGGAGAAACCTTCTTAGATGCGCCAGGAGGAACTGTAAATCCTTCCAAATTAGATTGATTCTGGCAGAATTTCGATTCCAACATGGCATAACCTTAGCTCTTGCATCGTCCGGAATAGCTGCGACATTGGTACCAGGTGGATGAACTGCTACTTCGGCTTTGAAATTGCCATTGAACATGTAATTAATTGAAACTCCCACGTGCAACATTTGCAAAGCATCCGGCATGGGAAAAGTATTGCAGATATGTAGACTTATTGTTTGGAATGAATGCAAAATGGCCCACAAAAATTCGCTCGAGGCTCTTGGTCGATCATTGGAAGATTTGCGTGGAAACATCAGACCATTTGGGAACATATTAATATTGCTTGCATGAGATTTCAGGCAAAAATTACTTTTAATTCCTCGATGCAAGTCCGTGGACACTGTTGAGGAATCAGATGAAGCGGTTAATTATCCAACAGAATTTTTTAATTCACTCGATCTGCCTGGGATACCATCACACGTACATTGGTTGAAAATCTGCGAGCCAATTATTATGTTGCGAAATATCAATTAGCTAAAGCTTTTCAACGTCACGCACCTTGCAGTAAAAAAATTAATCAGCAACGTCGCAGAAGCTATAATCTTGACAGGACCTTTCAAAGGTGAAGATGTCCTCATTCCTCGCATTCCTATGATTCCAACAGATATGCCATTTCAATTTAAGATATTTAATTTCCAATTCGATTGGCGTTTGCAATCACCATTAATAAAGCTCTGGGCCAATCTTTAGAATTGTGCACTCTATATCTGGACAAGGATTGCTTCTCATAGGGACAATTATATTTTGATTGTTCTGGAGTCGGGAAACCAAACAATATCTATATCTAGACAGACAATTGAACAACAAAAAATATTGTATACCCACAAGCATTGTGAAATTAAACATATTAGAAACGCACGCTTTCTCTTTCCTTTCTTTTCCATTTAACCAGACTGAACCAGAGCAAAGCGTGGCTGGTACAACTAGTATATATATATATATTCAGATATATCTCGCCTGTTACTATGACTCTTTGCTTTCTGTCTGACATGTCCTTCTTTGTCAACGGTAGTAATCCTGCTTCTCCAGCCTGTTAAATTGTTTAGTTTGCTAAGGAGTCTCTGGTGACGAACAATGCCAAAAACTCTCTGACGACAACCCAGGAAAATGCTGGTGTCTGCCCAGCCCTCTATCTCCTGATTGATTGTTGTTATGTTATACAAATCTGATAAGCTGGCCAACCTGGATTTATCCTTTGAGTTGTTAAATATTTGACGACACACGTTCATTTCTTCTTAGTGTTCAACGAGCATTCTTTTCGTCAGTCTCTCAAATATTTTAGGAAGGAGTCCTTGTTAGGGATATCGGTCGGACGTTAAGTGGTTCCCGTATTCATTCTTGTATATAGGTGCTACATTTACCACTCTACAAATATCGAGAAGTTTGCCCATTTATTGCTAGTGGAAAATGGTGGCATGGGACACCATTTTAAGGATCCCTGTATGTGTGCGTGTGTGTACGGGATGTATGTGTGTGTGTATATGCGTGTGTGTGTTAACACGATGTGATGATTAAAATACTTTGAATTAAACGTCACAAAGATAATGTAATTAAACACAAGCGAATACAATGAAGAAATTTCGCAATTCCCTCGCCCCACGAGACGCGCCGGAGAGCATTTCGCCATCCTGTTCTCGTAATGTCTCCAGAGCCCAAATGCTATGGCGAAATTACATCGACTTCAGGGACAACGAGTTACGTAACGGGGACCTCCTGAACCCGGATTACTCGTTAAGCAGTTCAACTACCATGGGAGGTTCAACTACCATGGGAGGTTCAACTACCGCAACTTCTGGGAGCCGGTCGGCCGAGCGGACAGCATGCTGGGCTTGTGATCCTGTGGTCCTGGGTTCGATCCCGGGCGCCGGCGAGAAACAATGGGCAGAGTTTCTTTCACCCTATGCCCCTGTTACCTAGCAGTAAAATAGGTACCTGGGTGTTAGTCAGCTGTCAAGAGCTGCTTCCTGGGGGGTGGAGGCCTGGTCGAGGACCGGGCCGCGGGGACACAAAAGCCCCGAAATCATCTCAAGATAACCTCAAGATCTCAAGATAACCATTTACTCAAGAGATACTATAACAATTTGTTTACTAATTGCTTGTTTGTAAAATGTCAGCCCAACCGCTTGGACCTGAGGATAGAGTGACGGTTTCGCGTCTTGCAGATTGGCGTTAAGTTCCCAACTCTACAAGGGGTTGGGCACCATTTCTTTCCTCTGTCCTATCCGAAATTGTTTTTCCCATATTCCTAGCAATATTCAGCCATTGTCATTTTCTCCTGAGAAGCCATTATCATCCATTATGTCAATCCCAGGTTCTGTTTCTACTTTACTATTCAGAGCTCCCATTACAAGTACTCTGTAAACTGTAGGTACCATGTCACTCACAATGTGTAAACTGTAACCTTCAATCTCTTTTTCATTCTAACTCCATTCATATCACTCGGTGCAGATACAATAATAGAATTTACTTTTTCATACCTGAATTTCCCCTAAAATCATCTTGGGAGAAGTTATTTATTACAAAATGCTAATCTTTATTCAATAACAGGCATACACCTTCCTTTTCTCATTCACTTCCTTTCCATTTTTTTAGTCGCATTTATTCAATGAAATCATTCATTAGTGTCTCCTCAAATACTTATCATTGAACCTGTCCCATGAAACTAATTATTATTTAATATTTTCGGAAACCTAAAATTTCTTGGTTTTGAATGATTGCTTCACATTTACGGCCGCTATACAACCTTGCCCTTGCTTTCAGAGGCCTGGACAGGTGTAGACATTAGAGTTGATACTAGTTAAATTTTCAGAAGATAGACTTTTTGCTGAAATTTGATCTCATTACAATGGAAAAAAGATTTTATAGGAACAGAATCTCTTCACACTGGACATGGGGTTGTGGAAATTAAACCTTGACCAACTAGAGGTGAGATTCTAGGAAGCATGGCAAAATAAACACAAGCAATGTTCACCATAAGGAACAGCAAAACGGAACGACACAGATGGAAGCTAAAGGACCACATCAGCCTCCTTAGTATCAGCTGAAAGTTAATACAGTTAATTTGAAAGAAAGAAAGAAAGATGAGGATAACTCGATACACAGATTTGTAAACTAAATATATTCAGAAAAATATTGTATTGGAAACTACACGACTCAGGTTGTGTATAAACAGTGACCTACACACACACACACACACACACACACACACACACACACACACACACACACACACACACACACACACACACACACACACACACAACACACACGGTGCCGGTGGCTGAGCGGACAGCACGCAGGACGCGTGATCCTGTGGTCCCGGGTTCGATTCCGGGCGCCGGCGAGAAACAATGGGCAGCGTTTCTTTCACCCTAATGCCTCTGTTATCTAGCAGTAAATAGGTACCTGGGAGTTAGTCAGCTGTAACAGGCTGCTTCCTGTGTTTGTGTGTGCGTGTGTGTGTGTGGTGTGAAAAAAAATAGTAGTAACAGTTGATTGACAGTGGAGAGACGGGCCGAAAGAGCAGTGTTTAGCCCCCCCCCCAAACACAACTAGGTGAATACAATTTGGAGAATACACACACACACACACTCACACACACACACACACACACACACACACACACACACACACACACACACACACACACACACACACACACACACACACCAAACCGTAACGAAAGAGCCAGAGCTCAACCCCCGCAAGCACAACTAGGTGAGTACACACACACTCACATACAGATACACAGAGAATAGATACACAGAGAACGACAAAGAGTTGTGTGAAAAACTCAACAAGAGATTCCAGTAGGTCTTCACAATAGAACAAGGAGAGGTCCCTGTACTAAATGAGGAGGCAAACCGAGCAACCTTGGATGAATTTTACCTCACTAGTGATGAGGTCAAAAGGAATCTGTTGGAGCTGAATGTGTCAAAGGCTGTTGGGCCTGACAATCTCACCGCGGATTCTAAAAGAAGGTGCATAAGCACTAAGTGTTCCACTCTCTATGGTGTATAACAGGTCACTGGAAACGGGAGACCTACCGGAAAGCTGGACGACAGCTAATGTAGTCCCAGTTTACAAGAAGGGTGACAGGCACGAGGCACTGAACTACAGGCCAGTTTCCCTAACTTGTATACCATGCAAGGTGATGGAGAAGATCGTGAGGAAAAAGCTCGTTGAGCACCTGGAGGGAAACTGCAATGTAACACACCACAAGCATGGGTTCAGAGATGGTAAATCGTGCCTCAAAGGCCTAATAGAATTCTATGACCAAGCAACATAAACTAGGCAGGAAAGAGAAGGGTGGGCAGACTGCATTTTCTTGGACTGTCAGAAAGCCTTTCTCACGGTTCCTCACAAAAGGCTGTTACAAAAGTTGGAGCAACAGGCAGGAATAAAAGGTAAGGTGCTCCAGTGGATAATGGAGTATCTAAGCTATAGGAAACAGCGAGTAACGGTGAGGGGGCATTCATCAGAGTGTCGAGATGTCACCAGCGGGGTTCCACAGGGCACTGTACTTGGACCCATCCTGTTTTTAGTATATATAAACGACCTTCCATAGGGTATAGACTCTTTCCTCTATATGTTTGCTGATGATGCAAAAATTTAGAGAAGAATCAAAACAAATGAAGATAGACAGAGACTACAGGACGACCTAGACAAACTGGTGGTATGATCTAGAAATAGGCTACTAAAGTTCAATTCAGGAACGTGTAAAGTAATGAAATTAGGTGACAGTAACAGAAAGCTGAATACACTGTACCATCAGGAAAGTGATATCCTGCAAGAGTCAAATAGAAAGAGAGATCTGGGGGGTTGATATCACACCGAACTTGTCTCCAGAGGCCCACATCAAAAGGATATCATCAGCGGCATATGCTAGACTGGCAAATATAAGAACTGCCTTTTGAAACTTGTGTAAGGAATCGTTCAGGACCCTGTATACCACTTATGTAAGACCAATCCTGGAGTATGCAGCGCCAGCCTGAAGTCCATACCTAGTTAAACACAAGACGAAGTTAGAAAAGGTTCAGAGATATGC
This sequence comes from Procambarus clarkii, assembly GCF_020424385.1. Classification (NCBI taxonomy): domain Eukaryota; kingdom Metazoa; phylum Arthropoda; class Malacostraca; order Decapoda; family Cambaridae; genus Procambarus; species Procambarus clarkii. Next base: position 17,664,056 of record NC_059576.1, on the reverse strand, counting down.
AACCAGACTCTTCCCGGAACTGAGAGGTATGAGCTACGAGGAAAGGGTAAGAGAGCTGAACCTCACGTCCCTGGAAAACAGAAAAGTAAGGGGAGACATGATAACGACCTACAAAATTCTCAGGGGAATTAACAGGGTGGACAAAGACAAACTCTTAAGCACGAGTGGAACACGAACAAGGTAACACAGGTGGAAACTTAGTACCCAGATGAGCCACAGAGACATTGGAAAGAATGTTTTCAGTGTCAGGGTAGTTAACAAATGAAATATATTAAGTAGTGTTGTGGTGGAGGCTGACTCCATATACAGTTTCAAATGTAGATATGATAGAGCCCAGTAGGCTCGGGAATCTATACACCAGTTAAATTGACAGTTGAGAGGCGGGACCAAAGAGCCAGAGCTCAACCCCTACAAACACAACTTGGTGAGTACACACACACACACACACACGCACAGTGGGTGTGAAATGAGTGGGATATAAGGGAAGTCAAGATGGAAGCACCCTTGGGAATGAGTGATCACAGTGTATTGAACTTTGAGTACCTGGTAGAGCTAGGAATTATCCCTCCCAAAAACGAACTAGGTAACAAAAGGCTAGCATACCGAAAGGGAAATTATAAGGAGATGAGAAGCTTCCTAAGGGAAATACCTTGGGACACAGACCTCAGAGCTAAGTTTTTATAAGATATGATGGACTATGTCACCCAAAAGTGTCAGGAGGCAGTAAGCAGATACATCCCGGCCCAAAAGGAAAAATCCGAGAAGCAAAAGAAGAATCCATGGTGTAATAGGGCATGTATGGAAGCACAGGTACTGAACAAAAGGGCGTGAAGGAACGTCCAGAATAACAGAACACCAGAAAGCATAGAGAGATACCAGAGAACCAGGAATGAGTACGTCAGGGTGAGAAGAGAAGCAGAGAAAAGTTTTGAAAATGATATAGCAAACAAAGCCAAGACCGAACCAAAGCTACTCCACAATCACATCAGAAGGAAAACAACAGTGAAAGAACAGGTATTGAAACTTCGAACAGGCGAGGACAAGTATACAGAGAATGACAAAGAGGTGTGTGATGAACTCAACAAGAGGTTCCAAGAGGTCTTCACAACAGAACAAGGTGAGGTCACTGTGCTAGGAGAAAGGGAAGTAAACCAGGCGGCCTTGGAAGAGATCGAAATTACGAGAGAGGAGGTCAAGAGACACCTGCTGGACCTGTATGTTAGAAAGGATGTTGGTCCAGACGGGATCTTGCCATGGGTACTGAAAGAATGTGCAGAGGCACTTTGCTTGCCACTCTCCATAGTGTATAGTAGGTCACTGGAGACGGGAGACCTACCAGAAATATGGAAGACGGCGAATGTGGTCCCAATATACAAAAAGGGCGACAGACAAGAGGCACTGAACTTCAGGTCAGTGTTCTTGACTTGTATACCATGCAAGGTGATGGAGAAGATCGTGAGAAAAAACCTAGTAACACATCTGGAGAGAAGGGACTTCGTGACAAATCGCCAACATGTGTTCAGGGAGGGTAAATATTGTCTGACTGGATTAATAAAATCCTACGACCAGGTGACAAAGATTAAGCAAGAAAAAGAGGGCTGGGGGGACTGCATTTTCTTGGATTGTCGGAAAGCCTTTGACAAAGTACCACATAAGAGGCTGGTACATAAGCTGGAGAGACAAGCAGGTGTAGCTGGTAAGGTGCTCCAGTGGATAAGGGAGTACCTAAGCAATAGGAAGCAGAGAGTTACGGTGAGGGGTGAGACCTCCGATTGGCGTGAAGTCACCAGTGGAGTCCCACAGGGCTCTGTACTCGGTCCTATCTTGTTTCTGATATATGTAAATGATCTACCGGAGGGTATAGATTCATTTCTCTCAATGTTTGTGGACGATGCCAAAATTATGAGAAGGGTTAAGACAGAAGAAGACTGTTTGAGGCTTCAAGAAGACCTAGACAAACTGAAGGAATGGTCAAACAAATGGTTGTTAGAGTTTAACCCAACCAAATGTAATGTAATGAAGATAGGTATAGGGAGCAGGAGGCCAAATACAAGGTATCATCTGGGAGAGGAAATTCTTCAGGAGTCAGAGAAAGAAAAAGACTTGGGAGTTGATATGACGCCAGACCTGTCTCCTGCAAACCATATCAAGCGGATAGCATCAGCGGCATATGCCAGGCTGGCCAACATACGAACGGCATTCAGAAACTTGTGTAAAGAATCATTCAGAACTTTGTATACCACATATGTCAGGCCAATCCTTGAGTATGCAGCCCCAGCATGAAGTCCATATCTAGTCAAGGATAAGACTAAACTGGAAAAGGTTCAAAGGTTTGCCACCAGACTAGTACCCGAGCTGAGAGGTATGAGCTACGAGGAGAGACTACGGGAATTAAACCTCATTTCGCTGGAAGACAGAAGAGTTAGGGGGGGACATGATCACCACATTCAAGATTCTCAAGGGAATTGATAGGGTAGATAAAGACAGACTATTTAACACAATGGACACACGCACAAGGGGACACAGGTGGAAACTGAGTGCCCAAATGAGCCACAGAGATATTAGAAAGAACTTTTTTAGCGTCAGAGTAGTTAGTAAATGGAATGCACTAGGAAGTGATGTGGTGGAGGCTGACTCCATACACAGTTTCAAGTGTAGATATGATACAGCCCAATAGGCTCAGGAATCTGTACACCTGTTGATTGCCGGTTGAGAGGCGAGACCACAGAGCCAGAGCTCAATTGAATTGATGAATTGACATGAGATGTCGAGAGTTTGTTTGTGTGAGGTTCGCTGCAGGGGTCTTGACCTCACTCGAGCAGCAGAGGTCGTGAGAGAGGGCTGCATTGACTTTAAGCTCATGACAGTGAGGAAGGAAATACTATTTTCTTGCTCCGTCAAGAGGAGGAACTAGTCTGGCGTTCGTTTATGAAGTCTGGGGACGACTTAGTGCTCGAGTCTGGATCAGGAGAGGCTGGTGAAGCAGTTTAATAGGTGAAGCCTTACCCTCGGAGGGTGTGGCTAGAAGGATGTCCTGATTCCGCCGTTTCTGCATTGCTTCTTTTGTAGTCAGTAGGATACTGAATACTTTTCCAAGATTTTCTCTATTAAGATTGTTGAGATATTTATAAGTGCGAGAATTAATGATGGAGCTGGTGCTGCATGATGTGTCTTGCCAACACAAGGATGTGTGAAAAATGCTCAGACGCGAGTCAGTGGCGTTTGTTGAATTATTTGCAGATTTTGTTAACTTCAGTGTCTAACCACTGAGGGCTACATATATGTCATGGACAAGTCCACCCAGACAGTGATTCTGTGCCAAGACTGGCACGTCTGTACCCAAACACTTATAATACATAAAACAAAATTTTCTGGCAAGACACATAATAGCAGTTCAGAAGTTTCCTTAAAGGTTTTCTATATAAAATCTTGTCATGGGCTGAAGACTGGAGTGCAGATAGAGGAGTTAAGGTCTACGGACAGTGTGTGGGCTCAAGAGAGCACAATATGTCGGCTCAGGAGACCACAGTATGTGAGCTCGAGAGAGCACAAAGTATGAGCTCTAGAGTGTACAGTATGTGGGGCTCAAGATAGAGAACAGTACGTGAAATCAATAGACCAAATCAAAGTCTAGCAACAACTCATAAGGCCTTCGCTGGTCTTTTAGTCAATGAAATCTGAACTAATTCCTCCGAACCGGTGAACCTGAACTCGTCTGATGCTTACCATGTCACAACTTAGCACTGACCAGCCCTTTTTCTCACAACAACTTTGGCCAATGGAGATCTCTGAGTTTCACATGGAAAGAAATCAAATCCATCAGACATTTGTTAGCAGTTTATACTACGAGCTGGTTCATCTAACATTGTCAGAAACGCCTCACACTCCAACTTAATTCCAACACTAAGCTGTATATATGAAAGTGATTAGAAAACTGTTTCAGTTAACAAATATTATTTTATTGTAAAATTTAATTGAAAACTCGACACTTTCTTTATGTTAATGTGAATACTTACATTTCACTTCAGTCACACTGGTTGAGTCATTTAATATACTTCACCTTTAGAGAAAACTGAACCACTAGTCATTGATTCAGATCTCTGAAAAGTCCTCGCCCCTGTGACTTAAACAAAACAGAAAAAAAGAAGGATGAGACAGAACGAAAAAGGAAATATGTGAAGAGAAAAATGCCTAATTGTAAAATGAGAATAAGGAGAAGGCAAGAGAAGAAGCAAGGATAAAATGATGGCTTAGAGTGCCGTATCTCTCCACCACAAACACCACTCCAGCGTGACCCTTCAGGGTATTTCCTGGAGGTTATTACGATAAACCTTCCAAAGAGGCTCACAGCCCTCCGAGTTATTACTATAAACTATCCTGGGGAGCCTCACACAGTCTTGCCCGACCCTTCCTGGCTACCTGTAGTCCTTGTTATGGTTGTGTACTCACCTAGTTACTCACCAAGTTGTGCTTGCGGGGGTTGAGCTCTGGCTCTTTGGTCCCGCCTCTCAACCGTCAATCAACAGGTGTACAGGTTCCTGAGCCTATTGGGCTCTATCATATCTACACTTGAAACTGTGGATGGAGTCAGCCTACACCACATTACTTCCTAATGCATTCCATTTGTCAACCACTCTGACACTAAAAAAAACTTTTCTAATATCTCTGTGGCTCATTTGGGCACTCAGTTTCCACCTGTGTCCCCTTAGTGCGTGTGCCCCTTGTGTCTTTATCAACCCTGTCAATTCCCTTGAGAATCTTATATGTGGTGATCATGTCCCCCTAACTCTTCTGTCTTCCAACGAAGTGAGGTTCAATTCCCGTAGTCTCTCCTCGTAGCTCATACCTCTCAGCTCGGGTACTAGTCTGGTGGCAAACCTTTGAACCTTTTCCAGTTTAGTCTTATGCTTGACTTGATATGGACTCCATGCTGGAGCCGCATACTCCAGGATTGGTCTGACATATGTGGTATATAATGTTCTAAAAGATTCCTTACACAAGTTTCTAAAGGCCGTTCTTATGTTAGCCAACCTGGCATATGCTGCTGATGTTATCCTCTTGATATGAGCTTCAGGGGACAGGTCTGGCGTGATATCAACCCCCAGGTCTTTCTCTCTCTCTGACTCTTGAAGTATTTCATCTCCCAACTGATACCTTGTATCTGGTCTCCTGCTTCCTACCCCTATCTTCATTACATTACATTTGCTTGGGTTAAACTCTAACAGCCATTTGTTCGACCATTCCTGCAGCTTGTCCAGATCTTCTTGAAGCCTCAAGCTGTCCTCCTCTGTCTTAATCCTTCTCATAATTTTGGCGTCGTCAGCAAACATTGAGAGGAATGAGTCTATACCCTCTGGGAGATCATTTACGTATATCAGAAACAGGATAGGTCCAAGCACAGAGCCCTGTAGAACTCCACTGGTGACTTCACGCCATTCTGAGGTCTCACCACTCACTATAACTCTCTGCTTCCTATTGCTTAGGTACTCCCTTATCCACTGGAGCGCCCTACCAGTTACTCCTGCCTGTTTCTCCAGCTTATGCATCAACCTTTTATGGGGTACTGTGTCAAAGGCTTTCCGACAGTCCAAAAAAATGCAGTCCGCCCATCCTTCTCTTTCTTGCTTAATCTTTGTCACCTGATCGTAGAATTCTATCAAGCCTGTAAGGCAAGAATTACCCTCCCTGAACCCATGTTGATGGGTTGTCACGAAGTCTCTTCTCCCCAGATGTGTTACTAGGTTTTTTCTCACAATCTTCTCCATCACCTTGCATGGTATACAAGTTAAGGACACTGGCCTGTAGTTCAGTGCCTCTTGTCTGTCACCCTTTTTCAATATTGGTACTACATTAGCAGTCTTCCATAATTCTGGTAGGTCTCCCGTTTCCAGTGACCTACTATACACTCTGGAGAGTGGCAAGCAAAGTGCTCCTGCACACTCTTTTAATACCCATGGTGAGATTTCATCCGGCCCAACAGCTTTTCTCACATCCAGCTCCAATAGGTGCTTCTTGACCTCATCTCTTGTAATTTCGAACTTTTCCAAGATCACCTGGTTTGCTGCCACCTCTCCTAGCGCCGTGACTTCACCCTGTTCTATTGTAAAGACCTCCTGGAACCTTTCGTTGAGTTCATCACACACCTCTTTGTCATTCTCTGTGTACCTGTCCTCGCCCACCCTAAGTTTCATCACCTGTGCCTTCACTGTTGTCTTCCTCCTGATGTGACTGTGTAGTAGCTTTGGTTCGGTTTTGGCTTTATTAGCTATATCATTTTCAAACCTTTTCTCAGCTGCTCTTCTCATACTAACATACTCGTTCCTAGTTCTCTGGTATCTCTACTTTCTGGTGTTCTGTTATTACGGAAGTTCCTCCATGCCCTTTTGTTCAGCTCCTTTGCTTTCATACATTCCCTATTAAACCACGGATTCTTCCTTTGCTTCTCTGTTTTTTCTTGTTGGGCTGGGACAAACCTGCTTACAGCCTCCTGACATTTTTGGGTGACGTAGTCCATTATGTCTTGTACGGACTTGGTTCCGAGTTCTGTGTCCCAATGTATATCCCATAGGAATTTATTCATCTCCACATAGTTTCCCTTTCGGTACGCCAGCCCTTTGTTTCCCAGTTCTTTTTTGGGGGTGATAATTCCTAGCTCAACCAGGTACTCAAAGCTCAATACACTATGATCACCTATTCCCAAAGGGGCTTCCAACTTAACTTCCCCTATATCCGACTCATGTAGGGTAAATATCAGATCAAGCAAGGCTAGTTCATCCCATCCTCTCGATCTTGTCGGTCCCTTGACGTGTTAACCTAGAAAGTTTCTTGTTGCCACATCCAGCAGCTTAGCTCTCCATGTGTCTGGGCCTCCATGTGGGTCTCTGTTCCCCCAATCTATCTTTCCATGGTTGAAGTCTCCCATGATTAGTAGCCTGGATCCGTTCCTGCTAGCCACAGAAGCTGCTCTCTCTATTATATTGATGGTGGCCAAGTTGTTTCTATCATATTCCTGTCTGGGTCTTCTGTCATTTGGTTGGGGGGTTATATATGACTACTATTATAATTTTCTGTCCTCCAGTTGCTATGGTGCCTGATTTGTAGTCACTGAAACCTTCACAGTTCTGAATTACCATCTCTTCGAAACTCCAACCTTCTCTTAGTAGCAAAGCTACACCACCTCCTCCTCTCCCTTCTCTCTCTTTCCTCACTACATAGTAGCCCTGTGGAAACACTGCGTTTGTTATGATTTTTTTATGATTTATGTGTGTGTGTGTGTATATGTGTATATATGTGTTTAGGGGTATCACCTTAGGCAGTGTTGCAAGGACCTGTCATCAACTTTGTGATGATTTAAGGCATTCAGTGGAAATCTAAGCATTTATCTGAAATAAGCATTAGAAATAGTTTGAATATATGTGTATATGTGTGTGCGTATGTATGTACTCACCTATTTGTGCTTGCGGGGGTTGAGCTTTGGATCTTTGGTCCCGCCTCTCAACGGTCAATCAACTGGTGAACAGATTCCTGAGCCTACTGGGCTCTATCATATCTACATTTAAAACTGTGTATGGAGTCAGCCTCCACCACATCACTGCCTTATGCATTCCATCTGTTAACTACTCTGACACAGAAAAAGTTCCTTCTAACGTCTCTGTGGCTCATGTGAGTACTCAGTTTCCACCTGTGTCCCCTTGTTCGCGTCCCACCAGTGTTGAATAGTTCATCCTTGATTACCCGGTCGATTCCTCTAAGGATTTTGTAGGTTGTGATCATGCCTCCCCTTACTCTTCTGTCTTCCAGTGTCGTAAGATGCATTTCCCGCAGCCTTTCCTCGTAACTCATGCCTCTTAGTTCTGGGACTAGTCTAGTGGCATACCTTTGGGCTTTTTCCACCTTCGTCTTGTGCTTGACAAGGTACGGGCTCCATGCTGGGGCCGCATACTCCAGGATTGGTCTTAACACGATGTGTGTGTGTGTGTGTGTGTGTGTGTGTGTGTGTGTGTGTGTGTGTGTGTGTGTGTGTGTGTGTGTGTGTGTGTGTACTCACCTAGTTGTGCTTGCGGGGGTTGAGCTCTGGCTCTTTGGTCCCGCCTCTCAACCGTCAATCAACAGGTGTACAGGTTCCTGAGCCTATTGGGCTCTATCATATCTACACTTGAAACTGTGTATGGAGTCAGCCTCCACCACATTACTTCCTAATGCATTCCATTTGTCAACCACTCTGACACTAAAAAAGTTCTTTCTAATATCTCTGTGGCTCATTTGGGCACTCAGTTTCCACCTGTGTCCCCTAGTGCGTGTACCCCTTGTGTTAAATAGCCTGTCTTTATCAACCCTGTCGATTCCCTTGAGAATCTTGAATGTGGTGATCATGTCCCCCCTAACTCTTCTGTCTTCCAACGAAGTAAGGTTTAATTCCCGTAGTCTCTCCTTGTAGCTCATACCTCTCAGCTCGGGTACTAGTCTGGTGGCAAACCTTTGAACCTTTTCCAGTTTAGTCTTATCCTTGACTAGATATGGACTCCATGCTGGGGCTGCATACTCCAGGATTGGCCTGACGTATGTGGTATACAATGTTCTGAATGATTCTTTACACAAATTTCTGAATGCCGTTCGTATGTTGGCCAGCCTGGCATATGCCGCTGATGTTATCCTCTTGATGTGTGCTGCAGGAGACAGGTCTGGCGTGATATCAACTCCCAAGTCTTTTTCTTTCTCTGACTCCTGAAGAATTTCCTCTCCCAGATGATACCTTGTATTTGGCCTCCTGCTCCCTACACCTATCTTCATTACATTACATTTGGTTGGATTAAACTGTAACAACCACTTGTTCGACCGTTCCTTCAGTTTGTCTAGGTCTTCTTGAAGCCTCAAACAGTCTTCTTCTGTCTTAATCCTTCTCATAATTTTGGCATCGTCCGCAAACATTGAGTGAAATGAATCTATACCCTCCGGGAGATCATTTACATATATCAGAAACAAGATAGGACCGAGTACAGAGCCCTGTGGGACTCCACTGGTGACTTCACGCCAATCGGAGGTCTCACCCCTCACCGTAACTCTCTGCTTCCTATTGCTTAGGTACTCCCTTATCCACTGGAGCACCTTACCAGCTACACCTGTCTGTCTCTCCAGCTTATGTACCAGCCTCTTATGCGGTACTGTGTCAAAGGCTTTCCGACAATCCAAGAAAATGCAGTCCGCCCAGCCCTCTCTTTCTTCCTTAATCTGTGTCACCTGGTCGTAGAATTCTATTAAGCCAGTCAGGCAAGATTTACCCTCCCTTAACCTATGTTGGCGATTTGTCACGAAGTCCCTTCTCTCTAGATGTGCTACCAGGTTTGTGTGTACTCACCTAATTGTACTCACCTAATTGTGCTTGCGGGGGTTGAGCTTTGGCTCTTTGGTCCCGCCTCTCAACTGTCAATCAACTGGTGTACAGATTCCTGAGCCTACTGGGCTCTATCATACCTACATTTGAAACTGTGTATGGAGTCAGCCTCCACCACATCACTTCCTAGTGCATTCCATTTATTAACTACTCTGACACTGAAAAAATTCTTTCTAACGTCTCTGTGGCTCATCTGGGTACTAAGTTTCCACCTGTGTCCCCTTGTTCGTGTCCCACCCGTGCTGAAGAGTTTGTCTTTGTCCACCCTGTCAATTCCCCTGAGAATTTTGTAGGTGGTTATCATGTCTCCCCTTACTCTTCTGTTTTCCAGGGATGTGAGGTTCAGCTCCTTTAGCCTTTCCTCGTAGCTCAATCCTCTCAGTTCCGGGACGAGCCTGGTAGCATACCGCTGAATCTTCTCTAACTTTGTCTTGTGTTTAACTAGGTATGGACTCCAGGCTGGAGCTGCATACTCCAGGATTGGTCTTACATAAGTGGTATACAGGGTTCTGAAAGATTCCTTACACAAGTTTCTGAAGGCAGTTCTTATGTTGGCCAGTCTAGCATATGCCGCTGATGATATTCTTTTGATGTGGGCCTCTGGGGACAGGTTCGGTGTGGTATCAACCCCCAGATATGTGTGTGTGTGTGTGTGTGTGTGTGTGTGTGTGTGTGTGTGTGTGTGTGTGTGTGTGTGTGTGTGTGTGTGTGTGTGTGTGTGTTTATGTGTGTGTGGGTGCGTATGTGTCAAGATATTCCAGGGAGCACTATTAGAGAGTATCAATAAGAATCGTTCCCAGTTAAGTATAAACAGGTGAACATCTTCAACTGGGTACAATGACCCACTATCTGTCACTGTGAATACAACCCTTACCATCTCCCACCCGGTATAATGCCTCACCATCTATTGTGTAACATGATAACTTGGTAAATAACAGCCATGCATAACACCAAATATGTTGGTATTTAAAAAACACTTTTTTGAGATCAAACAACTCAGAAACGCGAAGGAAAACTGCCGTTTCCTTAAAGTATATCTAACGTATTTCATATTAACTAGAAAACATTTGGTAACTGGCGATAGTTAATTTTAAGGCAGACTACATGGTCCATGAAGGATTATGACATTAATGTTTTAAACACGTTTAGAGCGACGGCACGTGGAAAGGATAAGGAGAGAAGAATATGGGACAGAACGGAGTGGAAAGGAGGGTAACCAACCAGTGGTGCCATCGGGGGATCGAACTCTGATATGGCTGGAAACGAGGCCGCCGTTTGTACACCAATGTAGAGCGAGTCTTAAGATGCTAAAATGCTGCTTGAACTTCGACTCTGGGAAGACATTATACTGATGACTAACACGGTCAGTTAAATATATTTGCATATCAAAAGATCCTGAAGAAGAATAAAGAGAGAAGGAGAAAAGGAGAGAGAGAGAGAAAGAGAGAGAAAGAGAGAGAGAGAGTGGAGGGGGAGGGAGGACGGGCCTGGGAAACAGGTAACAGCTCGAGGGAGAGAGGCAGAGAAAATTGGAAAGGTAAAAAGGGGAAGAGAAGAATGGGAGGGAGGTAGATTTCAGAAGGTAGGATGGTAAAGGTGTCAAAAACCAGAACTGTATGTGAGGGGATAAAATGGAATAGAAGAATAGGGGAAGGAGGTGATTCCAACTAAAGGAGAGAGAAGAGGAGGTAAATGGAACAGGAGGATCATGTAACAGGGAAACTAGAAACGAAAGAGGTTTTGAAGGGATGAATGGAACAGAAGCTAGAGTAAGACAGTGGAAAAAGGAGAGAAAGACAGCCGGAGACAAATCAGAGTTCAGGCAGACCATCAACACCTTCACATCTCTTGAACTTTTGAACAGTGTTGCTAATTTACCAGAACAACAATGATATTATTAGGAAAGAGTGGTAAGCCAGTATGTCAATATAGGACTTGAAAGGGATTATGAGGACAAGGAACGGGGATATGATGACGGAACTGATTTGCGGACGGGAGGGCTGGGATATGAGGACGAGACACGGGGATATTAGGACGAGAAGCTGGGATATGAGGACTTGGAAACTGATATATGATGACAGGGAGCTGGGATATGTGGACTGAGAACTGATATATGATGAGAGGGAGCTGGGATATGAGGACTGAGAACTGATATATGATGGCAGGGAGCTGGGATATGAAAACGATGAGCTGGGATACGATGACAGGGAGCAGGGATATTATGACCCTGTCATAATATCCCTCTATCCCATATTATGTCACTCTATACCCGGCTAAACAGACGGGAACTTCCAAATGTCTTAATAATGGTACTAATGGGCATTGGAGACGTTTATCAGTGGGTACCGTGAACCCTTACCAGTGGTGGTAGTGGGTGGGTAGTTACATACTGCCAAGTGGTAGTAATGTACAGTTAGACCTAGGTTAGGTTAGGGGTTTATGTTCTCTTGGAGGTTATTTGTATATGATGTACGTGGGTGAAGCATTGTCAGCTTTGGGGTTCGAACAGAGGTCGTCAGCGAAGCACTGTCCGATAAATATTAGAACGTCATCAGTTGGTAGTCGCGTGTAAACAGTTTTTTTCAGTTATAACAGGTGGTTCGACAGCTGGATTAACGAGCATTAGGCCTTTGTTGATGACATGAGGCTGTAAACTAATTGCCCAATTGTGCTAAACACTCTTCCGCTGATCGAATCCCACTTTTCTAAATGCTTCTCTCATTTTAACATCTACCAATTACTAAATTGTATTTGTGAAAATATATCGTTGACTTACATAACAAATTACGAAGGTGTGTATTTAAGATCTTCAATAGCTTAGATGAGCAGACCCTTGCAATATTAAAGAATTTATCATCAAATCCCCTAAATCCTGCAGACCAAGCAGATAAATGTATTTATCAACATAACCAAAATATTAGCATTAGCGAAGACAGAATTATAATGTAATTCTTCCGTGGGTGATGACATATGGTTTCGTTATATTAAATTCTTGGCCGAGAAGCTTATGGGGTCTCTAACATGCGTCTTATGAGCCTGACAAGAGTAATAATGTTTGTGCTTCACATTTGTAATATAGCAAGTGGTTATGGTCGCAAAGTTACTGCTGTATTTACGGTAAAAATTGCATTACAACGAGAATAATGCTTTGTTTGAAAACATGTTTAAAAAAGTTCCTAATTAGCCACGAACAGGTAGTTGTTCCAGGAAATTTTCGTGACTGTTGAGGACCCCAAATGACCTGGATACTGATGAGCGTAAAACACCTAATAACTGTTCAGTCAGCTCTATCATAAAGTACATAACTATTCAAGTAGCTCTATTATAAAGTACTTGCCCTTATTTTTGGAATTTCTTATCCACTATATTACCCTATGTTACAACGACTCAATGTAGCCAATTACTGATTCTCTAACACAAAGGATGTATAATGTTGGCGATCTTATATTTGAAAGAAAGTGCACAACAACTTTTTCTACAACTCTCTCCAAAAATATGGAAAAGTGTCACATGGCAAAATTAAACAGATGTTTCCCTTTGCATGAACAAAGTAATTTTGTCTTATAACAATCTAAATACGTCCAGTTACAGAACCTTTTTCGGCAACTGGTTTAGCAAGACACGGTTACGATATTATAAGAGCATAACACAATAGAGAATCTCACAAGGTGATATCGAATAAGTTTATATGTTATACCCGTACTGCAGTAACGCTCTATATACAGACGTTTTTGTATAACGTTGCAACAAAGTAACTATCGGGATAGAACTAATAACGATTATAATGATAGAGTCTCATAAAACAGCAGTTGATAATTATACGAACGATGCAATATTGACAGAGAAGTCATGACCCGAGAACCATAGCTCCAGAAAATGGGTAGGGAACGACGAACAATCCCACAAGGGCCGTGACGAGGATTTGTTCATATGATGCATCACGTTCGTGTGATCTCTGTGTGTGTGTGTGTGAGAGAGAGAGAGAGAGAGAGAGAGAGAGAGAAGAGAGAGAGAGAGAGAGAGAGAGAAGAGAGAGAGAGAGAGAGAGAGAGAGAGAGCCGAGTAGAGAGAGAGAGAGAGAGAGAGACAGAGTAGAGAGAGACAGAGAGAGAGAGAAAGAGAGAAGGAGAGAGAAAGAGAGAGAGAGCCAGAGAGACAGAGAGAGAGAGAGAGAGAGCAGAGAGAGAGAGAGAAAGAGCGAGACAGAGAGAGAGACAGAGAGAGAGAGAGCCAGAGAGAGAGACAGAGAGCGAGAGACGAGAGAGGAGAGAGACAGAGAGAGAGAGACGAGAGAGAGAGAGAGAGAGACAGAGAGAGAGACCAGAGAAACGAGAGAACAGAGAGTCCAGAGAGAGAGAGAGAGAGAGAGACATAGAGCGAGAGCCAAGAGAGAGCGCAGGAGATAGAGAGAGCCAGAGAGAGAGAGGAGAGAGAGAGAGAGAGAAGAGACAGAGAAAGAGAGGAAAGAAGGAGAGAAGAGAGAGAGAGAGAGAGAGAGAGAGCAGAAGAGAGAGAGAGAGAGAGAGAGAGAGAGAAGGAAGAGAGAGAGGAGAGAGAGAGAGAGAGAGAGAAAGCGAGAGAGACAGAGAAAGAGAGAGAGAGAGAGAGAGAGAGAGAGAAAGCGAGAGAGACAGAGAAAGAGAGAGAGAGAGAGAGAGAGAGAGAGAGAGAGACAGACAGACAGACGAGAATAAAGAAAATATATGTGTTCATAACTTTCCTTGGTATCCCTCTCCGTCTTCAACTCCAAGTCTCATTTACATATAAAGCGTCAAGTGAAGCTCTCAGGACTGACGATATTTTGTAGCGGAAGTAAAAAACCAAGACACAGAAGAGTGCCAGAGTCACTCTGGGCCACCCAGAGTGACTCCATGACCATCCATGCCTCCCAGGCATGGATGGTCCAGTGAATGCCAATGTTGCCTAATGGCTCTGTCTACATTACGCTATTGCGTACTGGGATATATTGTCCAAGTGTTGGTGCAAGCATGGTAATGTGGTTGTATAGTGGTAGATGATGTGTGCCAAGTATACAGTGATACAAGGACACCAGGATCTATCCTCTCCTGAGGACACCAGGATCTATCCTCTCCTGAGGACACCAGGATCTATCCTCTCCTGAGGACACCAGGATCTATCCTCTCCTGAGGACACCAGGATCTATCCTCTCCTGAGGACACCAACATCAGCCTCTTGCTTTCAAGGTGTCACCAACAACTTCCCTGCCACAAGAACATCGATGATTTGTAGCGGCACTTTGGCATTCCTCGTCACCCCTTGTCTGGTGGCAGCTGTCGACACCTGCTGAGTATCTGTTCACTTATTTCGTAAATATGTTTCAACCCCCCCCCCCCACACACACACACACACATATGTGTTCATATATACTCACGCACACATATACCCACATACACATACGGAGCGATGTAAATACTACTGCAGTTGACCAAACCGAAAATCTTGAAGAAACAAAAATCCTTTCAACACGAGTGCTTTTCTGTATTTGTTTTTTTATTAGAAAACGTCCAATACTGAGTTACGAAAGAAAAATTTTCAATAAGGAAGTTTGATAAACGTGTTTTGAGTTTTATAAGCATGTTTTGAGCATTTCGAAACGCGGTTTGAGCGTTTAGAAACGCAGCTGTGTGCTTTATAAACACGGTTTGAGCTATATAAACGTGATTTGAGCTTCGCAAGCACGTTTTGAGCTTTATAAGCGCGTTTTGAATTTTTATGAACGTGGTTTGAGCTTTTAATAGCGCGGTTTCAACTTTTATAAATGCGTTTTGAGCTTAATAAACGCTGTTTGAGCTTTTATTAGCACGGTTTAAGCCTTACAGATGCGTTTTTAGCCTTATAAACGCACATCAGACGGGAGTGATTACGTACCAAGTACGTATCAATGAATACGAGTTACCACTACCCAACTGAAATTTTGAATATGTCAAAAAACATCATCTTGGCTCGAGTGATGTCATACATCTTCATGATGTCATACATCTTGAGTGTATATGTCATCACGAAGTACTCAATTTTGTTTACTGACGTACTGTGTGTCATGTGGCATATATGACATGTGTGTGAACGCATGACATTATATTGTACATTATATCTCTTAGACATCATTTCTCCTCCATGTGTTTCCTATCCCCCCCACCTTCTACTAGCCAGTGCTGCCAGCTAGGAGAATAATAAAACACCTAGGCCTCGGAGGTTGTCAGGCGAGCAACGATAACAAGACCCTGGTCACGCCACCCCCCCCCCCCCCCCCACACACACAATGTGCAACATATGTAAAACCTAATGTTACACATTCTCTTATAGGAATACCGCATGAATGGCGTTCCTCAGATTCTTAAACCTTCTCCTTATTAACAAAATCATAAAATATGTCAAATGAAATATACATTTACGTTTTTATAATTTAAAATAATTTTAACCCATTTCTCACTTCCCTCTCCAAGGGTGCTGACAAAATATAATATACATATACAAGAGTCTTCCTTTAAAATATGTTACGCAAGAGGAAACATTCAATAAACTACAAAACCATCCAAAAACACCTATTTGTACTCACCTATTTGTGTCTGCAGGATCGAGCATTGACTCTTGGATCCCGCCTTTCGAGCATCGGTTGTTTACAGCAATGACTATGGTCCTATTTCCCTATCATACCTAGTTTTAAAATTATGAATAGTATTTGCTTCCACAACCTGTTCCTTAAGTGCATTCCATTTTCCCACTACTCTCACGCTAAAAGAAAACTTCCTAACATCCCTGTGACTCATCTGAGTTTCCAGCTTCCATCCATGTCCCCTCGTTCTGTTACTATTCCGTGTGAACATTTCGTCTATGTCCACTCTGTCAATCCCCCTGAGTATTTTATACGTTCCTATCATGTCCCCCCTCTCCCTTCTTCTTTCTAGTGTCGTAAGGCACAGTTCCCTCAGGCGCTCCTCATACCCCATCCCTCGTAACTCTGGGACGAGTCTCGTTGCAAACCTCTGAACCTTTTCCAGTTTCCTTATATGCTTCTTCAGATGGGGACTCCATGATGAGGCGGCATACTCTAAGACTGGCCTCACGTAGGCAGTGTAAAGCGCCCTAAATGCCTCCTTACTTAGGTTTCTGAATGATGTTCTAACTTTTGCCAGTGTAGAGTACGCTGCTGTCGTTATCCTATTTATATGTGCTTCAGGAGATAGATTAGGTGTTACGTCCACGCCCAGGTCTCTTTCTCGCGTCGTCACAGGTAGGCAGTTCCCCTTCATTGTGTACTGTCCCTTTGGTCTCCTATCACCTAGTCCCATTTCCATAACTTTACATTTGCTCGTGTTGAACTCCAGTAGCCATTTCTCTGACCATCTCTGCAACCTGTTCAGGTCCTCTTGGAGGATCCTGCAATCCTCATCTGTCACAACTCTTCTCATCAACTTTGCGTCATCCGCGAACATCGACATGTAGGACTCTACTCCTGTAAACATGTCGTTAACATATACTAGAAATAGAATTGGTCCCAGCACCGATCCTTGAGGTACTCCACTCGTTACTGTTCGCCAGTCCGACTTCTCGCCCCTTACCGTAACTCTTTGGCTCCTTCCTGTTAGGTAGTTCCTTATCCATGCTATGACCTTTCCTCCCACCCCCACCTGCCTCTCGAGTTTGAACAGCAGTCTCATGTGCGGTACTGTATCAAAGGCTTTTTGGCAGTCCAGAAATATGCAGTCTGCCCAACCATCTCTGTCCTGTCTTATCCTCGTTATTTTATCATAGAATTCCAAAAGGTTTGTTAGGCACGATTTCCCTTTCCAGAACCCATGTTGATGTTTGTTAACAAACCTAACGTTCTCCAGGTGTGCAACCAGTTGTAGCCTAATTATTCTTTCCAGTATTTTACAGGGGATGCTTGTCAGTGATACAGGTCTATAGTTAAGTGCCTCCTCCCTATCGCCTTTCTTGAAGATCGGTACGACATTTGCCTTCTTCCAGCAACTGGGCAATTCTCCCGACATAAGTGACTCATTAAAGATCATTGCCAGAGGCACGCTGAGGGCCTGCGCTGCTTCTTTTAGTATCCACGGTGATACTTTGTCTGGTCCAACTGCTTTAGTTGCATCCAGTGTTGTCAACTGTTTCATTACCTCCCCTGCTGTCACCTCTATATCTGATAGTCTTTCATCTAGGGTAATCCCTTCTAACAATGGGAGCTGCTCAGGCTCGGTAGTGAACACTCCATGGAAACTGGCATTCAGTGCCTCGCAGATTTCCTTGTCACTTTCAGTATATGCCCCCTCTGTCTTCCTTAGTCTTGTCACTTGGTCGTTCACCGACATTTTTCTTCTTATATGGCTGTGTAGTAACTTAGGTTGCTTTTTCGCTTTGATCGCAATATCGTTCTCATAGTCCCTTTCCGATGTTCGTCTTATGTTAATGTAATCGTTCCTAGCTCTGTTGCATCTGATCCTGTTGTCCTCTGTCCTTTGTCTTCTGTACTTCCTCCACTCCCGCCTGCTGGCCATTTTTGCTTCCTGACACTGTCTATTAAACCATGGGTTATTATATTCCATCTTATTTTTTCCCTTTACTGTTGGTATAATTCTCTCTTCGGCCTCCTGGCATTTCCATATGACTAGGTCCATCATATCTTGGACTGTTTTTCCTCTAATTTCTTCCTCCCACTGCACTTCTCCCAGATAGTCCCTTATCCTCCTATAGTCCCCTTTCCTGTAGTCAACTCTCCTTTCCCAGACCTCTTGTCCCATGGTCACAAGTTTGAATTCCATCATGTAGTCAAAGACTAGGACACAATGGTCGCTGGCCCCTAGAGGTATTTCATGCTCCAAATTCTCGATGTCTTCTACGTTCTGGGTGAAAATCAGGTCTAATAGGCTCGGTGCATCTCCTCCTCTTTCCCTTGTGTCTTCCTTCACATGTTGTGTTAGGAAATTCCTGTCTATAACATCTACTAACTTTGCTCCCCACGTTTCGTCCCCTTCATGGGGATTCCTCGATTCCCAATTTATCTCTCCATGATTTAGGTCCCCCATAACCAGCAGCTTCGCTCTCATTCTGTGGGCTAGTGTTGCTGCCTTCTGCAGTTCATCTATGCATGCCTTGTTGTTGTCATCATACTCCTGCCTGGGTCTTCTACTGTTTGGTGGATTGTAGATTACCAAGATCACAATCTTCCTCCCATCCACTGTCAGAGTTCCATGTATGAAGCTTGTGCTCTCATTGGTACCCCGATTTCCCAGGTCTTCAAACTTCCATTTCCGCTTTATTAGGAGTGCCACTCCTCCCTGTCTCTGTGTCCTCTCTTTTCTTATCACCTGGTAGCCCTCTGGAAAGATTGCATCCGAGATCATGACATTTATTTTTGTTTCCACAATTGCAACTATGTCAGGATCTGCCTCACTCACTCTTTCTTTTATCTCTTCTGCTTTATTAGATACCCCATCAGCATTGGTGTACCAAACCTTGAGATTCTTCATGGAAACTCTTGTACCAGAGTGCGCCCTTTCTCTTGGGGTCTGGGGGGATCTGGGGAAGGGGGGTGTCTGGGGGTGAATGGGGGCTGGGGGAATCCGGGGGGTGTCTGGGGGTTGAATGGGGGCTGGGGGGATCCGGGGGTTGAATGGGGGTTGGGGGATCCGGGGGATGAATGGGGGGGGGGGGGGGTGTCTGGGGGATCCGAGGGGTGTCTGGGGGGTGAAAAGGGTCGGGAGGGGTGCTTGGGGGGCGAATGGGGGCTGGGCATCTAGGAAGGTAGGTAGGACGGTCTGGGGTAGGGCCTGGGTAGCTGGGTCTGAAGATTAGGGAGGGTCTGATAGGCATAGAGGGGTTGGGAGGTAGCGTAAGCTTGGGAGTCAGATAGAGGTTGAGAGGTTGGGGGGGGGGGGCAGAAGGATAGAGGGGGTGGGGGGATGAGGGGCAGATGGAACATGGATAGTGAGAATGGGAAGGAGGTTGTATTAGTCAAGGGAAGCTCAGGGGTAGGTGTGGGCATTGGGGCAGAAGGGGGGAGAGAGGGAAATGGAGGAAGAGGTAAGGGGTCCCCCAGTCCCCCATAGGGGGTCCATCTGCCCCCCCCCTCGCAAGGGCGGGGGGTCACATGGAAGGAGAGGGGATGAGGAGGGGTGAGGCCTGGGCGGGTTTTGGGGGTTGAGGGGATGAGGGCTGGGCGGGTTTTGGGGGTTGAGGGGATGAGGGGGTCCTTGGAATGTGGGATGAAGCAGATGGATTTGAATGCAGTGGGGTCAGAGGGGTCAGGGGAGGTGTTGCGGAGATAAGCAGGGGCAGGGAGGGCTGATTTGGGGAGGGAGTGACCTGGGAAGCAGGTGTGAGCAGGTTAGCATGGAGTGGGTTAGCACTGGGGTGGGTAACTACGCTCAAATGGGAAGAGTTGTATCGTGGAGGTTTGCTCGCCCTGTGGGCTATCTGTTCCTCTTTCGTCATATATTTATCAATATACACGTTGTAGTAGTTTTCGCTACCTCTGAGTAAGTGTTTGTGATGCAGTATGTAATCCACTGCCTCTTCGTTAGTGAACTGTACCAGGACAGGTCGTTTCTTGTCACAGTTATATGGCCCAATACGTCGGTGGACTTGCACCTCATTCCCTGCCATCTGGGCTCTGATATCTCTCAAGATCCCCTGTAGCTCCAAATCTTCAATCTCCATCCTTTCCTGCCTCGATGGTGCCTTCGCTTCAAGCAATCCATGGATTATGATTGACCTCTTTCTCAGTGCAGGGTCATGCTGGTCGCCCCCCCCCCTCTGGGCGACCCCCCTGCTCTTCCATCTTGAATAAGCTCCTGTGTAGTCCTGTATTTTGTTTACAGAGTCACTTTGTGTGTCCTCTATCCAAACATGTGCTTGTGACTTCACTTTTGTGGTGTATCTCTTGTCATTCAACTAATGTGCAGGTTCCTGTGTGTGTGTGTGTGTGTGTACTCACCTAGTTGTACTCACCTAGTTGTGCTTGCGGGGGTTGAGCTCTGGCTCTTTGGTCCCGCCTCTCAACCGTCAATCAACAGGTGTACAGGTTCCTGAGCCTATTGGGCTCTATCATATCTACACTTGAAACTGTGTATGGAGTCAGCCTCCACCACATCACTTCCTAATGCATTCCATTTGTCAACCACTCTGACACTAAAAAAGTTCTTTCTAATATCTCTGTGGCTCATTTGGGCACTCAGTTTCCACCTGTGTCCCCTAGTGCGTGTGCCCCTTGTGTTAAATAGCCTGTCTTTATCAACCCTGTCGATTCCCTTGAGAATCTTGAATGTGGTGATCATGTCCCCCCCTAACTCTTCTGTCTTCCAACGAAGTGAGGTTTAATTCCCGTAGTCTCTCCTCGTAGCTCATACCTCTCAGCTCGGGTACTAGTCTGGTGGCAAACCTTTGAACCTTTTCCAGTTTAGTCTTATGCTTGACTAGATATGGACTCCATGCTGGAGCCGCATACTCCAGGATTGGTCTGACATATGTGGTATATAATGTTCTGAAAGATTCCTTACACAAGTTTCTAAAGGCCGTTCTTATGTTAGCCAACCTGGCATATGCTGCTGATGTTATCCTCTTGATATGAGCTTCAGGGGACAGGTCTGGCGTGATATCAACCCCCAGGTCTTTCTCTTCTCTCTGACTCTTGAAGTATTTCATCTCCCAAATGATACCTTGTATCTGGTCTCCTGCTTCCTACCCCTATCTTCATTACATTACATTTGCTTGGGTTAAACTCTAACAGCCATTTGTTCGACCATTCCTGCAGCTTGTCCAGGTCTTCTTGAAGCCTCAAGCTGTCCTCCTCTGTCTTAATCCTTCTCATAATTTTGGCTTCGTCAGCAAACATTGAGAGGAATGAGTCTATACCCTCTGGGAGATCATTTACGTATATCAGAAACAGGATAGGTCCAAGCACAGAGCCCTGTGGGACTCCACTGGTGACTTCACGCCATTCTGAGGTCTCACCCCTCACTGTAACTCTCTGCTTCCTATTGCTTAGGTACTCCCTTATCCACTGGAGCGCCCTACCAGTTACTCCTGCCTGTTTCTCCAGCTTATGCATCAACCTTTTATGGGGTACTGTGTCAAAGGCTTTCCGACAATCCAAAAAAATGCAGTCCGCCCATCCTTCTCTTTCTTGCTTAGGCAAGATTTACCCTCCCTGAACCCATGTTGATGGGTTGTCACGAAGTCTCTTCTCTCCAGATGTGTTACTAGGTTTTTTCTCACAATCTTCTCCATCACCATGCATGGTATACAAGTTAAGGACACTGGCCTGTAGTTCAGTGCCTCTTGTCTGTCACCCTTTTTGTATATTGGTACTACATTAGCAGTCTTCCATATTTCTGGTAGGTCTCCCGTTTCCAGTGACCTACTATACACTATGGAGAGTGGCAAACAAAGTGCTCCTGCACACTCTTTCAATACCCATGGTGAGATTCCGTCCGGCCCAACAGCTTTTCTCACATCCAGCTCCAATAGGTGCTTCTTGACCTCATCTCTTGTAATTTCGAACCTTTCCAAGGTCACCTGGTTTGCTGCCACCTCTCCTAGCGCCGTGACTTCTCCCTGTTCTATTGTAAAGACCTCCTGGAACCTTTTGTTGAGTTCTTCACACACCTCTTTGTCATTCTCTGTGTACCTGTCCTCGCTCACCCTAAGTTTCATCACCTGTTCCTTCACTGTTGTCTTCCTCCTGATGTGACTGTGTAGTAGCTTTGGTTCGGTCTTGGCTTTATTAGCTATATCATTTTCATACCTTTTCTCAGCTGCTCTTCTCACACTAACATACTCGTTCCTGGTTCTCTGGTATCTCTCTCTACTTTCTGGTGTTCTGTTATTACGGAAGTTCCTCCATGCCCTTTTGTTCAGCTCCTTTGCTTTCATACATTCCCTATTAAACCACGGATTCTTCCTTTGCTTCTCTGTTTTTTCCTGTTGGGCTGGGACAAACCTGCTTACAGCCTCCTGACATTTTTGGGTGACATAGTCCATCATGTCTTGTACGGACTTGGTTCCGAGTTCTGTGTCCCAATGTATATCCCATAGGAATTTATTCATCTCCTCATAGTTTCCCTTTCGGTATGCCAGCCCTTTGTTTCCCAGTTCTTTTTTGGGGGTGATAATTCCTAGCTCAACCAGGTACTCAAAGCTCAATACATTATGATCACTCATTCCCAAGGGGGCTTCCAACTTAACTTCCCTTATATCCGACTCATTTAGGGTAAATATCAGATCAAGCAAGGCTGGTTCATCCCCTCCTCTCGTTCTTGTCGGTCCCTTGACGTGTTGACTTAGAAAGTTTCTTGTTGCCACATCCAGCAGCTTAGCTCTCCATGTGTCTGGGCCTCCATGTGGGTCTCTGTTCCCCCAATCTATCTTCCCATGGTTGAAGTTTCCCATTATTAGTAGTCTGGATCCGTTCCTGCTAGCCACAGAAGCTGCTCTCTCTATTATATTGATGGTGGCAAAGTTGTTTCTATCATATCCCTGTCTGGGTCTTCTGACATTTAGTGGGGGGTTATATATGACTACTACTATAATTTTCTGTCCTCCAGTTGCTATGGTGCCTGATATGTAGTCACTGAAACCTTCACAGTTCTGAATTACCATCTCTTCGAAACTCCAACCTTCTCTTAGTAGCAAAGCTACACCACCTCCTCCTCTCCCTTCTCTCTCTTTCCTCACTACATAGTAGCCCTGTGGAAACACTGTGTTTGTTATGGTGTTTGTTAGCTTTGTTTCTGTGAGTGCTATTATGTCTGGGTTTTCTTCTAGTGCCCATTTTTCGAGTTCACTTGTTTTATTTGTAATTCCATCTATGTTAGTGTACATTGCCTTGAAGCTCACTTTCTTCAGTTCATTTTCTTGTCCCTTTTTTGGCGAGCATTCTGCTGGTCTGGGAAGCTTTTCAGTGGATGAGATGATCTGTGAGGTGGTTTGCAGGGTCTCAGAGGAGTTGGGGGTGAGGGGTGGGGGTTTCAGGGAAGGGGGGACAGGTAGGGTGTGGGTTAAGGAGATAGGGGGAACATGGAGGATACGGGGTGAGGGGGGTGGAGGGATAGGGAGGGTATGGGATGAAGGGGGAGGGGGGAAAGATGGGAGGGGGGACATGATGGGAATGGGGAAGGGATGACAGGGTAAGAATGGGGTAGGGGGGGAGGGAGGGTTGAGTGGGGGCAGGTAATGTGAGGGTATGGGAGGGTTTCTATGCAGAGCGGGGTGGTGGTGTTGCCCTCCCCTTTAGTGTTGCTGGGATGCTGGTTTTGGGTTCGCCTCTTGTCTCTAGGACTGTTGTGTTGGGGGCTGTGATTTCCTGGTTTGCTCCTCTCTTCCTGCGCTTCCTCCTTGCCTCTGCTGCCCTGGCTCTCTCCTCCTTCGTCCTGTCCCTCTGCAGGAATACTTTCTTGTATCCCTCCACATGCTGCAGTCGACTCTTCCTTTCGAGAATATCCTCCTTCGTGGTTTCGTTTGTAAACACCACCTTCACAAGTTAGTTTCTGTCCTTGTTGTACCAGCCCAACCTGAAAACCTTCTCAATGTTTCGTTCAGCCCCTTCCATCTGTAACCCCTTCAGTAGCCCCTGCACTGCCTCTCTATCCTTGCTATTCCAGTCTTGCCTGTTGGATCCTTCCTGTTCTTTGATGCCTACAACTACCACTGATCTTTTTCTCTCCAGCAGCTGAGTGGTGCACCTTGCTGCTTCCTGTGAGGTGGCTGCTTGCATGGCTACCTCCCTCACTGCGGCCATTGCTTCTGAGCTCTTTTTCAGTATGTCTGCAAGTGTTTCAGGTACAGAGGCATTTCCTTCCAATGTAACATTCCCACCTTCCCTTTGGATGATAATCTGATGCTCGGTCTCTTTATTTTTCTCCGTGAGGGATTTGATCTCCTCCCTTGCTGATGTCAGCTCACTTTGCAGGTCGTTAATTGTAATCCTCATTTCCTGCATCTCCTTCCTGAATTCATCCAGAACTTGGGTTAACATGTCCCTCGTTTGGTCACTTTGGCTGTTCCCTGTGTCCCTGTTGCGTCCACCTGCCATTTTACCCTTGTCAAGAGGGAGAGAGCAAGAGAGAGCAAGAATAGTCATAATTTGAGTGGGCGTGGTGGGGGGGGGGAGTGTTTTGGGCGAGTGAGAGTGGTGGGGGCAGGGGTGGGGAGTGTGTTGGGAGAGTGAGATGGGGGGTTAAGAGGAGGTGGGTGAGGTGTAGTCTTCAGATTACGGCGGGTGAGGGGGGGGGGATTAGCGGCTTATCTGGGTTCCCAGTGAGCTCACAGTTGCTGTCCCTGTTACGTGTCTACCACGATTGTATTATTACGATTGTATTATTGAGTGGAATGCAATAGTGTCTATGATATGATATTATCTAAACCTTGTACACTGTTGGAGACTTATGAGAGACACTTACCAGCCAGCCCCCCCCCCCCACAAGCACTCTATGTGAATACACGGCGTGACGTAGGTAATCCTGTGAGGTCTTCAGGTCTCCACGTGGGTCCCGGCTGATGCGACTGATGCTTCCTCAAGAAGTCGATCTTCACTAGCTATCTTCTCTAAATTCACTAAGATAATTCACCACGAGATGTGATCAATGTGTTGCATTACAATGCCACTGTTCAATTTACACTGTCTCGATTCTCACTGCACAGTACACCCGCTCCCTTGAACCCTATTGTTCCCTCGGTTAACTCGGACCGCTGACCCTACACATCTGCTCACGATCAAAGCTGACCCAAGACTTGTGTGTGTGTGTGCGTGTATGTGAGACATGTTGCTCACCTGTACGTTTATATGACAAGATGCACACATGCTTGTGTGCGACACTCTACAAATGCATGTATGCTTACATGTGTGTCATCATTCGTGTATACATGTGTGCGCGTGTACGTGAGAACGGTGCACTAAATCATTTGTTATTTAATGTTATTTTCCTTTTTGTTATTTTATTTTTATTATTTTTAAAATAAAATAAAATAAATTTGCATTTTTAAAAGATATATATTTTTGCATTTTGTTATTTCATATTAATTTCCCTTATTTCAATTCCTCTATCCTCTCCACCAGCGAAGATACGAAGTTTACCAAATGTAAGCTCCTTTACAAGGAGTTTACCAAAACATTCTCCATTGTAGTGTACTGTAATAGACTGTAGTGAGAACCTTCACTCCCCAACACTAATACGTGCACCATAGAAACTTTCCCAGCTAACAGTCACAGACTGTCTCTAACAGTCACTACACCTACACCCTCACACACACGCATATTCCAATCTCAAATCGGCAAATATTCCTAACTGACACAATCGGTTGCAAAGACTTGCTGTATCAACAATCGGCACATATTTGGCGTGTCGACGATTGTTCTCTCCCGCTATTGACTGTGCAGCGAGGAACATTGTGGTGGTTGTGTACTCCAGACCCGGCTATTGTTGGCAGCTCATCATACACTCTGGACAACAGCAGCAGCAGAGTGGTTAGGGTGGGGGAGGGGGGGGAACCTTCATATACAACAAGCGTATATATGACGTTCATGAACAAAGAGATGTACCGAAGCTCAACGATGTTCCTGGACCAGTGGACTGAAAACTGAGAGGCTGGACCCAAGTTCATCACCACTTGCACTAGTGGTTAAGTGCTGCTAATTTAATACTTCTTCCCAACCCACCACAACACCTCTTTCTTACCCTTTAAATATGACCTTTTTTTTTACTCTCTTCACCCAATTTTTCCTCTCGCATTCATGCCCTCTCTGTAATTTTCTTCCGTTCTGATTTTTTCATAGTATTTTTTTGTACACTGCGTAAAAAAAACAAATCACGCGACACTTAAATATAATTGAGTTCACAATTTTGTCATGTATGTTGCGACGATAGATTGAAGACGAATAATATTAGCTGTTAAGATTGTCCCAATGAAGGGGCTTGGAAATGAGCAAATTTAGAAAACTAAAAGAATAAAAAGCTAGGAATAATGTAGCACTTACAAACCCACTTATGAGTCTACTTACAAGCCAACTTAAAATCCCACTTACGAGCCCATTTACGAGATCTTAACCTCTTTTACTTCAATTGTCGACGCAGTTAAACCCCCCCTAGGAAATGCTAGCAACTCTCCGCGATCGTGGTCCACAGTGGGAAAGATAAAATAAATTCATGACCCCTGAATCAACACATCAACTGCCTCAGATACGCAACAAATCGTTAGCAAAGTTAGCCAACTGGCCTACCCTCTGGCCCGCGGGGCTTCAGTAACTGCCATCTATACTACTGAGTGTGCATTATATATGAAAATACATTTCATTATCTTAAAAAAGTTTCCCAAAAATATATATTTCTAAAAAATATATATATTCTACTTACTGTCGTTCAGCTGAAATGATTTAATATTGGTAGTTTGGCAGAGGGTGACTGGTTGTTTGACTATGGTAGGCCGGGGGATCCCACGCGGCAATATTTCTGCCTTTTTTTGGTTTCTGTTTACCCCATTTCCCATTTAAATATTACTCTTTCAAAATCTAAAATCCATTTTTCAATTTACATATTGGGATATCACTATTGGTTTTAGCATTTCATGTAATGTGAAAGGTGCGTATGTACACACATATATGCGAGTCACTATACATATGTCTATCGCAAGTAAATACGCATCACATACATTGTTTGCACGTAAACAGTGGCTTCAGTTACATGCAAAATAATCTTGTATCACCACATTCCCCTTTAACTTATTAATCACATCTAATATCACTATCAGCAAAACAAACACGCTCTCACAATTTCAACCCATTTAGTATTACGAAGCAGCTAATCTGCTCCACTTATCAACACAAATCACATCTCACTCCACTGCGATGCAACTCATCAGCTCACCTTAAAACATCGCAACCAATCCACCAATAATTTGCTGGGTTTTAACTCAAATTTGAGCACCGTTATATTGCAGCCCGTCCTCCAAACAAAGATCCAAAAGTGATTCCATGCACCCGCCAAACCCCCTGTTTATGAATGAAAAACGGTTTACACACGACTCACAACTGCTGCCGTTCGAACATATCCGGAACAAGGGCTTCACTGCCGAATTTTGTTCGAATCACAACGTTGTAAATGTTTCACCCACGTACTACAAATACAAATAATCACCAGCAGAACCTAAACACCTAACCTAACCTAACCTATGCCTATTTATACACAATATGCTAATATATTATAATATTAATTTATACTTGAGAAAATTCCCGTTTTGAATGAACAGCATGTTAAAATATATGAATGCGTCTGTGGGGTTGACCGCTGAATGTAATGGACTTGAGTCGAGGACGGGTTGTATATTGACGTCTTCTCAGTATCGAACGCGTGGTTTACTATGTTCGAACGTTTCTGGCGAGGTAAAAGTGAATAACAGTTAATTTACATTGAATAAACGAACAGTGAATGTACTCACAACCGCCAATACTCACAACACTATCTTATAATCATCACTAGATCAACAGTCAGGACTAAGCACAATACCACTGTTTCCGTAGTACGATCACACTCGTATGGGCGTTAGCCGTGTCGTGCTGAGAGAGCTTGCCATTGATAAAGACAAGAAGGGAAACTAAGGCTACAAGAACTTCAGATTCCAACATTGGAGACGGTCGGCAGAGCCATCTAGGAATGGGATGGGGAACTAAATACGCCCCAGAGCTTGTCATCAACTCAGGTTTCGTCACAATCGTTTCTGGCATTTAGGGAATCCTCTCAGGTGATGCGAAAAGAATAGTGCAAAGATTAATCACTGCTAAATTACTATTTAGTGATTAATCGCTGAAGAATAATTTTTATTATAATTCAAATTTTCATTAAATCGTCATTTTGGAATGATGAACAACCTTAAACAAATTTTGTCTTGCATTCAGGCTAATTTATGTAATTCAATGTTATTCAGAACCCCTTTCAAAAATTCCTAAGAGTATTTATAGACTCACTAAAGACGATTCATGTAGAAACTAACATGATTTTGTAGTTTTGCATTAAAAATAGTTTATTCCTATTGGACACGACGACGGAAAATGGAAGACCATTATAACTTCGCAACACCAATACATCACAGCGACAGGATCTTAAGGTGTTGGGCACCTCCGCCTCGCCTTATGGAGTTGACGAGTCGTTACTCTCACACCCCCACACTGCCTGACGCCCCGAGGGGGATGTGGCGGGGGGGGAGGGGAGGGGAGTGTAACGACACCCTAGTGTACATGACAAAATGGGGTACACAACCGTCACCCTTCACTTCGCACATGGAGAAGGGAAGGGGGTGTTGATTCAACCCGTTCTCGCACTTTCGTATAGTCAATATTGACTTACTACATACGTTCATATGTGACATACTAATTTATTGTGAATATTTTAGTTTACCTTGAAAAGCTTCATGGAAAACATCGACCTTACCTAACCTTCTTAGTATGTTAAGATAAGCATCTTATTGATTCGTGATTACAATTATTACTTAACCTGTTATAGGTATAGGTTAAGTAATTGTAATTACGAAGCAATAAGATGCTTATCTTAACATACTAAGAAGGTTAGCTAAGGTCGGTGTTTTCTATGAAGCTGTTCAAGGTAAACTAAAATATTCACAATAAATTAGTATGTCACATATGCACTTATTTAATAAGTCGATATTGACTGTAAGAACGTGCGAGAACAGGTTGGTTGATTACACCACGTTGATGTACCTAGCACACAGTAGCAGGGGGTATTGGATGTGGGGGAGGAGGTGGGTACCAGCGAGTTTAAAGGTGGCAACATGTCTCAAATCACAGGATGTGATTGAAGACTCTAATCCCAGGCTTCAAACTCAACTGGGTTGCCAGGATAATTCGCAAGGATTCCAGAATTCCAGAGTCTTAACACTGTTGACCTAGCAGTTAATAGGTACCTGGGAGTTAGACAGCTGCTACGGGCAACTTCCTACGGATATATTCACCTTGTTGTATTTGCACGAGTTGAGCTCTGCTCTTCGGCCGGCCTCTCAACTGTCAATCAATCAACTGTTACTAACTACTTACTAATTTTGTAGTTTTCACACACACACACACACACACACACACACACACACACACACACACACACACACACACACACACACACACACACACACACACACACACACACACACACACATACACACACACATACACACAAACTCACACACAAACTCACACACACACACACACACACACACACACACACACACACACACACACACACACACACACACACACACACACACAACACACACACACACACACCACCAGCGGAGTCCCACAGGGCTCAGTACTTGGACCCATTCTGTTTCTAATATATGTGAACGATCTTCCAGAGGGTATAGACTCAGTCCTCTCAATATTTGCTGATGATGCAAAAATTATGAGAAGAATCAAGACGGATGAAGATAGACAGAGACTACAGGCTGACCTGGATAAACTGGAGGAATGGTCTAGAAAATGGCTGCTAAAGTTCAACTCAGGAAAGTGTAAGGTGATGAAATTAGGCGAAGGGAGCAGGAGGCTGAATACAAGGTATCATCTGGGAGGGGAAATCCTGCAAGAGTCAAATAGAGAGAAGGATCTGGGGGTTGATATCACACCGAACCTGTCCCCAGAGGCCCATATCAAAAGAATATCATCAGCGGCATATGCTAGACTGGCCAACATAAAAACTGCCTTCAGAAACTTGTGTAAGGAATCTTTCAGAACCCTGTATACCACTTATGAAAGAAAAATCCTGGAGTATGCAGCTCCAGCCTGGAGTCCATACCTACTTAAACACAAGACAAAGTTAGAGAAGATTCAGCGGTATGCCACCAGGCTCGTCCCGGAACTGAGAGGATTGAGCTACGAGGAAAGGCTAAAGGAGCTAAACCTCACATCCCTGGAAAACAGAAGAGGAAGGGGAGACATGATAACCACCTATAAAATTCTCAGGGGAATTGACAGGGTGGACAAAGACAAACTCTTCAGCACGGGTGGGACACAAACAAGGGGACACAGGTGGAAACTGAGTACCCAGATGAGCCACAGAGACGTTAGAAAGATTTTTTTCAGTGTCAGAGTAGTTAATAAATGGAATGTACTAGAAAGTGATGTGGTGGAGGCTGACTCCATACACAGTTTCAAATGTAGACATGATAGAGCCCAGTAGGCTCAGGAATCTGTACACCAGTTGATTGACAGTTGAGAGGCGGGACCAAAGACCCAAAGCTCAACCCCCGCAAGCACAATTAAGTGAGTACAATTAGGTGAGTACACACACACTCTCTCTCACACACACACACACACACACACACACACACACACACACACACACACACACACACACACACACACACACACACACACACACACACACACACACACACACACACACACACACACACACACACACACACACACACACACTGCATTTTCTTGGATTGTCGGAAAGCCTTTGACACAGTACCGCATAAGAGGCTGGTACATAAGCTGGAGAGACAGGCAGGTGTAGCTGGTAAGGTGCTCCAGTGGATAAGGGAGTATCTAAGCAATAGGAAGCAGAGAGTTACGGTGAGGGGTGAGACCTCCGATTGGCGTGAAGTCACCAGTGGAGTCCCACAGGGCTCTGTACTCGGTCTTATCTTGTTTCTGATATATGTAAATGATCTCCCAGAGGGTACCGATTCATTTCTCTCAATGTTTGCGGACGATGCTAAAATTATGAGAAGGATTAAAATAGAAGAGGACTGTTTGAGGCTTCAAGAAGACCTAGACAACCTGAAGGAATGGTCGAACAATGATTGTTAGAGTTTAACGCAACCAAATGTAATGTAATGAAGATAGGTGTAGGGAGCAGGAGGCCAGATACAAGGTATCATCTGGAAGAGGAAATTCTTCAGGAGTCAGAGAAGGAAAAAGACTTGGGGGTTGATATCACGCCAGACCTGTCTCCTGCAGCACATATCAAGCGGATAACATCAGCGGCATATACCAGGCTGGCCAACATATGAACGGCATTCAGAAACTTGTGTAAAGAATCATTCAGAACTTTGTATATCACATATGTCAGGCTAATCCTGGAGTATGCAGCCCCAGCATGGAGTCCATATCTAGTCAAGGATAAGACTAAACTGGAAAAGGTTCAAAGGTTTGCCACCAGACTAGTACCCGAGCTGAGAGGTATGAGCTACGAGGAGAGACTACGGGAATTAAACCTCACTTCGCTGGAAGACAGAAGAGTTAGGGGGGACCATGATCACCACATTCAAGATTCTGAAGGGAATTGATAGGGTAGATAAAGACAGTCTATTTAACACAAGGGGAACACGCACAAGGGGACACAGATGGAAACTGAGTGCCCAAATGAGCCACAGAGATATTAGAAAGAACTTTTTTAGTGTCAAAGTGGTTGACAAATGGAATGCATTAGGAAGTGATGTGGTGGAGGCTGACTCCATACACAGTTTCAAGTGTAGATATGATAGAGCTCGATAGGCTCAGGAATCTGTACACCTGTTGATTGATGGTTGAGAGGCGGACCAAAGAGCCAGCGCTCAACCCCCACAAGCACAATTAGGTGAGTACACACACACACACACACACACACACACACACACACACACACACACACACACACACACACACACACACACACACACACACACACACACACACACACAC
>NC_059576.1:17514014-17631860 GCF_020424385.1 Procambarus clarkii | reverse complement strand
CAGTTGCGTTGCTCCTGGCAGTATGGGTTCGAGTCACTTCTGGGGTGTGAGTTTTCAGTTGTATATAGTCCTGGGGACCATTCAGGCTTGTTTGCATTTGTGTTCCTCACGTGTGCCCCAAAGAATGAGGTGATTTGATAAAATGCTATGCCCAAGATTACCATCCGAGTGCCGGCGGGGAAGTGGTTCAAATAGCTTCGGCTATCACTTCCTTATTGTCCGGTCGTGATGGTCAAGCGGATTAAGGCGTCCCTGTACATACCAGTTGCGTTGCTCCTGGCAGTATGGGTTCGAGTCACTTCTGGGGTGTGAGTTTTCAGTTGTATATAGTCCTGGGGACCATTCAGGCTTGTTTGCATTTGTGTTCCTCACGTGTGCCCCAAAGAATGAGGTGATTTGATAAAATGCTATGCCCAAGATTACCATCCGAGTGCCGGCGGGGAAGTGGTTCAAATAGCTTCGGCTATCACTTCCTTATTGTCCGGTCGTGATGGTCAAGCGGATTAAGGCGTCCCTGTACATACCAGTTGCGTTGCTCCTGGCAGTATGGGTTCGAGTCACTTCTGGGGTGTGAGTTTTCAGTTGTATATAGTCCTGGGGACCATTCAGGCTTGTTTGCATTTGTGTTCCTCACGTGTGCCCCAAAGAATGAGGTGATTTGATAAAATGCTATGCCCAAGATTACCATCCGAGTGCCGGCGGGGAAGTGGTTCAAATAGCTTCGGCTATCACTTCCTTATTGTCCGGTCGTGATGGTCAAGCGGATTAAGGCGTCCCTGTACATACCAGTTGCGTTGCTCCTGGCAGTATGGGTTCGAGTCACTTCTGGGGTGTGAGTTTTCAGTTGTATATAGTCCTGGGGACCATTCAGGCTTGTTTGCATTTGTGTTCCTCACGTGTGCCCCAAAGAATGAGGTGATTTGATAAAATGCTATGCCCAAGATTACCATCCGAGTGCCGGCGGGGAAGTGGTTCAAATAGCTTCGGCTATCACTTCCTTATTGTCCGGTCGTGATGGTCAAGCGGATTAAGGCGTCCCTGTACATACCAGTTGCGTTGCTCCTGGCAGTATGGGTTCGAGTCACTTCTGGGGTGTGAGTTTTCAGTTGTATATAGTCCTGGGGACCATTCAGGCTTGTTTGCATTTGTGTTCCTCACGTGTGCCCCAAAGAATGAGGTGATTTGATAAAATGCTATGCCCAAGATTACCATCCGAGTGCCGGCGGGGAAGTGGTTCAAATAGCTTCGGCTATCACTTCCTTATTGTCCGGTCGTGATGGTCAAGCGGATTAAGGCGTCCCTGTACATACCAGTTGCGTTGCTCCTGGCAGTATGGGTTCGAGTCACTTCTGGGGTGTGAGTTTTCAGTTGTATATAGTCCTGGGGACCATTCAGGCTTGTTTGCATTTGTGTTCCTCACGTGTGCCCCAAAGAATGAGGTGATTTGATAAAATGCTATGCCCAAGATTACCATCCGAGTGCCGGCGGGGAAGTGGTTCAAATAGCTTCGGCTATCACTTCCTTATTGTCCGGTCGTGATGGTCAAGCGGATTAAGGCGTCCCTGTACATACCAGTTGCGTTGCTCCTGGCAGTATGGGTTCGAGTCACTTCTGGGGTGTGAGTTTTCAGTTGTATATAGTCCTGGGGACCATTCAGGCTTGTTTGCATTTGTGTTCCTCACGTGTGCCCCAAAGAATGAGGTGATTTGATAAAATGCTATGCCCAAGATTACCATCCGAGTGCCGGCGGGGAAGTGGTTCAAATAGCTTCGGCTATCACTTCCTTATTGTCCGGTCGTGATGGTCAAGCGGATTAAGGCGTCCCTGTACATACCAGTTGCGTTGCTCCTGGCAGTATGGGTTCGAGTCACTTCTGGGGTGTGAGTTTTCAGTTGTATATAGTCCTGGGGACCATTCAGGCTTGTTTGCATTTGTGTTCCTCACGTGTGCCCCAAAGAATGAGGTGATTTGATAAAATGCTATGCCCAAGATTACCATCCGAGTGCCGGCGGGGAAGTGGTTCAAATAGCTTCGGCTATCACTTCCTTATTGTCCGGTCGTGATGGTCAAGCGGATTAAGGCGTCCCTGTACATACCAGTTGCGTTGCTCCTGGCAGTATGGGTTCGAGTCACTTCTGGGGTGTGAGTTTTCAGTTGTATATAGTCCTGGGGACCATTCAGGCTTGTTTGCATTTGTGTTCCTCACGTGTGCCCCAAAGAATGAGGTGATTTGATAAAATGCTATGCCCAAGATTACCATCCGAGTGCCGGCGGGGAAGTGGTTCAAATAGCTTCGGCTATCACTTCCTTATTGTCCGGTCGTGATGGTCAAGCGGATTAAGGCGTCCCTGTACATACCAGTTGCGTTGCTCCTGGCAGTATGGGTTCGAGTCACTTCTGGGGTGTGAGTTTTCAGTTGTATATAGTCCTGGGGACCATTCAGGCTTGTTTGCATTTGTGTTCCTCACGTGTGCCCCAAAGAATGAGGTGATTTGATAAAATGCTATGCCCAAGATTACCATCCGAGTGCCGGCGGGGAAGTGGTTCAAATAGCTTCGGCTATCACTTCCTTATTGTCCGGTCGTGATGGTCAAGCGGATTAAGGCGTCCCTGTACATACCAGTTGCGTTGCTCCTGGCAGTATGGGTTCGAGTCACTTCTGGGGTGTGAGTTTTCAGTTGTATATAGTCCTGGGGACCATTCAGGCTTGTTTGCATTTGTGTTCCTCACGTGTGCCCCAAAGAATGAGGTGATTTGATAAAATGCTATGCCCAAGATTACCATCCGAGTGCCGGCGGGGAAGTGGTTCAAATAGCTTCGGCTATCACTTCCTTATTGTCCGGTCGTGATGGTCAAGCGGATTAAGGCGTCCCTGTACATACCAGTTGCGTTGCTCCTGGCAGTATGGGTTCGAGTCACTTCTGGGGTGTGAGTTTTCAGTTGTATATAGTCCTGGGGACCATTCAGGCTTGTTTGCATTTGTGTTCCTCACGTGTGCCCCAAAGAATGAGGTGATTTGATAAAATGCTATGCCCAAGATTACCATCCGAGTGCCGGCGGGGAAGTGGTTCAAATAGCTTCGGCTATCACTTCCTTATTGTCCGGTCGTGATGGTCAAGCGGATTAAGGCGTCCCTGTACATACCAGTTGCGTTGCTCCTGGCAGTATGGGTTCGAGTCACTTCTGGGGTGTGAGTTTTCAGTTGTATATAGTCCTGGGGACCATTCAGGCTTGTTTGCATTTGTGTTCCTCACGTGTGCCCCAAAGAATGAGGTGATTTGATAAAATGCTATGCCCAAGATTACCATCCGAGTGCCGGCGGGGAAGTGGTTCAAATAGCTTCGGCTATCACTTCCTTATTGTCCGGTCGTGATGGTCAAGCGGATTAAGGCGTCCCTGTACATACCAGTTGCGTTGCTCCTGGCAGTATGGGTTCGAGTCACTTCTGGGGTGTGAGTTTTCAGTTGTATATAGTCCTGGGGACCATTCAGGCTTGTTTGCATTTGTGTTCCTCACGTGTGCCCCAAAGAATGAGGTGATTTGATAAAATGCTATGCCCAAGATTACCATCCGAGTGCCGGCGGGGAAGTGGTTCAAATAGCTTCGGCTATCACTTCCTTATTGTCCGGTCGTGATGGTCAAGCGGATTAAGGCGTCCCTGTACATACCAGTTGCGTTGCTCCTGGCAGTATGGGTTCGAGTCACTTCTGGGGTGTGAGTTTTCAGTTGTATATAGTCCTGGGGACCATTCAGGCTTGTTTGCATTTGTGTTCCTCACGTGTGCCCCAAAGAATGAGGTGATTTGATAAAATGCTATGCCCAAGATTACCATCCGAGTGCCGGCGGGGAAGTGGTTCAAATAGCTTCGGCTATCACTTCCTTATTGTCCGGTCGTGATGGTCAAGCGGATTAAGGCGTCCCTGTACATACCAGTTGCGTTGCTCCTGGCAGTATGGGTTCGAGTCACTTCTGGGGTGTGAGTTTTCAGTTGTATATAGTCCTGGGGACCATTCAGGCTTGTTTGCATTTGTGTTCCTCACGTGTGCCCCAAAGAATGAGGTGATTTGATAAAATGCTATGCCCAAGATTACCATCCGAGTGCCGGCGGGGAAGTGGTTCAAATAGCTTCGGCTATCACTTCCTTATTGTCCGGTCGTGATGGTCAAGCGGATTAAGGCGTCCCTGTACATACCAGTTGCGTTGCTCCTGGCAGTATGGGTTCGAGTCACTTCTGGGGTGTGAGTTTTCAGTTGTATATAGTCCTGGGGACCATTCAGGCTTGTTTGCATTTGTGTTCCTCACGTGTGCCCCAAAGAATGAGGTGATTTGATAAAATGCTATGCCCAAGATTACCATCCGAGTGCCGGCGGGGAAGTGGTTCAAATAGCTTCGGCTATCACTTCCTTATTGTCCGGTCGTGATGGTCAAGCGGATTAAGGCGTCCCTGTACATACCAGTTGCGTTGCTCCTGGCAGTATGGGTTCGAGTCACTTCTGGGGTGTGAGTTTTCAGTTGTATATAGTCCTGGGGACCATTCAGGCTTGTTTGCATTTGTGTTCCTCACGTGTGCCCCAAAGAATGAGGTGATTTGATAAAATGCTATGCCCAAGATTACCATCCGAGTGCCGGCGGGGAAGTGGTTCAAATAGCTTCGGCTATCACTTCCTTATTGTCCGGTCGTGATGGTCAAGCGGATTAAGGCGTCCCTGTACATACCAGTTGCGTTGCTCCTGGCAGTATGGGTTCGAGTCACTTCTGGGGTGTGAGTTTTCAGTTGTATATAGTCCTGGGGACCATTCAGGCTTGTTTGCATTTGTGTTCCTCACGTGTGCCCCAAAGAATGAGGTGATTTGATAAAATGCTATGCCCAAGATTACCATCCGAGTGCCGGCGGGGAAGTGGTTCAAATAGCTTCGGCTATCACTTCCTTATTGTCCGGTCGTGATGGTCAAGCGGATTAAGGCGTCCCTGTACATACCAGTTGCGTTGCTCCTGGCAGTATGGGTTCGAGTCACTTCTGGGGTGTGAGTTTTCAGTTGTATATAGTCCTGGGGACCATTCAGGCTTGTTTGCATTTGTGTTCCTCACGTGTGCCCCAAAGAATGAGGTGATTTGATAAAATGCTATGCCCAAGATTACCATCCGAGTGCCGGCGGGGAAGTGGTTCAAATAGCTTCGGCTATCACTTCCTTATTGTCCGGTCGTGATGGTCAAGCGGATTAAGGCGTCCCTGTACATACCAGTTGCGTTGCTCCTGGCAGTATGGGTTCGAGTCACTTCTGGGGTGTGAGTTTTCAGTTGTATATAGTCCTGGGGACCATTCAGGCTTGTTTGCATTTGTGTTCCTCACGTGTGCCCCAAAGAATGAGGTGATTTGATAAAATGCTATGCCCAAGATTACCATCCGAGTGCCGGCGGGGAAGTGGTTCAAATAGCTTCGGCTATCACTTCCTTATTGTCCGGTCGTGATGGTCAAGCGGATTAAGGCGTCCCTGTACATACCAGTTGCGTTGCTCCTGGCAGTATGGGTTCGAGTCACTTCTGGGGTGTGAGTTTTCAGTTGTATATAGTCCTGGGGACCATTCAGGCTTGTTTGCATTTGTGTTCCTCACGTGTGCCCCAAAGAATGAGGTGATTTGATAAAATGCTATGCCCAAGATTACCATCCGAGTGCCGGCGGGGAAGTGGTTCAAATAGCTTCGGCTATCACTTCCTTATTGTCCGGTCGTGATGGTCAAGCGGATTAAGGCGTCCCTGTACATACCAGTTGCGTTGCTCCTGGCAGTATGGGTTCGAGTCACTTCTGGGGTGTGAGTTTTCAGTTGTATATAGTCCTGGGGACCATTCAGGCTTGTTTGCATTTGTGTTCCTCACGTGTGCCCCAAAGAATGAGGTGATTTGATAAAATGCTATGCCCAAGATTACCATCCGAGTGCCGGCGGGGAAGTGGTTCAAATAGCTTCGGCTATCACTTCCTTATTGTCCGGTCGTGATGGTCAAGCGGATTAAGGCGTCCCTGTACATACCAGTTGCGTTGCTCCTGGCAGTATGGGTTCGAGTCACTTCTGGGGTGTGAGTTTTCAGTTGTATATAGTCCTGGGGACCATTCAGGCTTGTTTGCATTTGTGTTCCTCACGTGTGCCCCAAAGAATGAGGTGATTTGATAAAATGCTATGCCCAAGATTACCATCCGAGTGCCGGCGGGGAAGTGGTTCAAATAGCTTCGGCTATCACTTCCTTATTGTCCGGTCGTGATGGTCAAGCGGATTAAGGCGTCCCTGTACATACCAGTTGCGTTGCTCCTGGCAGTATGGGTTCGAGTCACTTCTGGGGTGTGAGTTTTCAGTTGTATATAGTCCTGGGGACCATTCAGGCTTGTTTGCATTTGTGTTCCTCACGTGTGCCCCAAAGAATGAGGTGATTTGATAAAATGCTATGCCCAAGATTACCATCCGAGTGCCGGCGGGGAAGTGGTTCAAATAGCTTCGGCTATCACTTCCTTATTGTCCGGTCGTGATGGTCAAGCGGATTAAGGCGTCCCTGTACATACCAGTTGCGTTGCTCCTGGCAGTATGGGTTCGAGTCACTTCTGGGGTGTGAGTTTTCAGTTGTATATAGTCCTGGGGACCATTCAGGCTTGTTTGCATTTGTGTTCCTCACGTGTGCCCCAAAGAATGAGGTGATTTGATAAAATGCTATGCCCAAGATTACCATCCGAGTGCCGGCGGGGAAGTGGTTCAAATAGCTTCGGCTATCACTTCCTTATTGTCCGGTCGTGATGGTCAAGCGGATTAAGGCGTCCCTGTACATACCAGTTGCGTTGCTCCTGGCAGTATGGGTTCGAGTCACTTCTGGGGTGTGAGTTTTCAGTTGTATATAGTCCTGGGGACCATTCAGGCTTGTTTGCATTTGTGTTCCTCACGTGTGCCCCAAAGAATGAGGTGATTTGATAAAATGCTATGCCCAAGATTACCATCCGAGTGCCGGCGGGGAAGTGGTTCAAATAGCTTCGGCTATCACTTCCTTATTGTCCGGTCGTGATGGTCAAGCGGATTAAGGCGTCCCTGTACATACCAGTTGCGTTGCTCCTGGCAGTATGGGTTCGAGTCACTTCTGGGGTGTGAGTTTTCAGTTGTATATAGTCCTGGGGACCATTCAGGCTTGTTTGCATTTGTGTTCCTCACGTGTGCCCCAAAGAATGAGGTGATTTGATAAAATGCTATGCCCAAGATTACCATCCGAGTGCCGGCGGGGAAGTGGTTCAAATAGCTTCGGCTATCACTTCCTTATTGTCCGGTCGTGATGGTCAAGCGGATTAAGGCGTCCCTGTACATACCAGTTGCGTTGCTCCTGGCAGTATGGGTTCGAGTCACTTCTGGGGTGTGAGTTTTCAGTTGTATATAGTCCTGGGGACCATTCAGGCTTGTTTGCATTTGTGTTCCTCACGTGTGCCCCAAAGAATGAGGTGATTTGATAAAATGCTATGCCCAAGATTACCATCCGAGTGCCGGCGGGGAAGTGGTTCAAATAGCTTCGGCTATCACTTCCTTATTGTCCGGTCGTGATGGTCAAGCGGATTAAGGCGTCCCTGTACATACCAGTTGCGTTGCTCCTGGCAGTATGGGTTCGAGTCACTTCTGGGGTGTGAGTTTTCAGTTGTATATAGTCCTGGGGACCATTCAGGCTTGTTTGCATTTGTGTTCCTCACGTGTGCCCCAAAGAATGAGGTGATTTGATAAAATGCTATGCCCAAGATTACCATCCGAGTGCCGGCGGGGAAGTGGTTCAAATAGCTTCGGCTATCACTTCCTTATTGTCCGGTCGTGATGGTCAAGCGGATTAAGGCGTCCCTGTACATACCAGTTGCGTTGCTCCTGGCAGTATGGGTTCGAGTCACTTCTGGGGTGTGAGTTTTCAGTTGTATATAGTCCTGGGGACCATTCAGGCTTGTTTGCATTTGTGTTCCTCACGTGTGCCCCAAAGAATGAGGTGATTTGATAAAATGCTATGCCCAAGATTACCATCCGAGTGCCGGCGGGGAAGTGGTTCAAATAGCTTCGGCTATCACTTCCTTATTGTCCGGTCGTGATGGTCAAGCGGATTAAGGCGTCCCTGTACATACCAGTTGCGTTGCTCCTGGCAGTATGGGTTCGAGTCACTTCTGGGGTGTGAGTTTTCAGTTGTATATAGTCCTGGGGACCATTCAGGCTTGTTTGCATTTGTGTTCCTCACGTGTGCCCCAAAGAATGAGGTGATTTGATAAAATGCTATGCCCAAGATTACCATCCGAGTGCCGGCGGGGAAGTGGTTCAAATAGCTTCGGCTATCACTTCCTTATTGTCCGGTCGTGATGGTCAAGCGGATTAAGGCGTCCCTGTACATACCAGTTGCGTTGCTCCTGGCAGTATGGGTTCGAGTCACTTCTGGGGTGTGAGTTTTCAGTTGTATATAGTCCTGGGGACCATTCAGGCTTGTTTGCATTTGTGTTCCTCACGTGTGCCCCAAAGAATGAGGTGATTTGATAAAATGCTATGCCCAAGATTACCATCCGAGTGCCGGCGGGGAAGTGGTTCAAATAGCTTCGGCTATCACTTCCTTATTGTCCGGTCGTGATGGTCAAGCGGATTAAGGCGTCCCTGTACATACCAGTTGCGTTGCTCCTGGCAGTATGGGTTCGAGTCACTTCTGGGGTGTGAGTTTTCAGTTGTATATAGTCCTGGGGACCATTCAGGCTTGTTTGCATTTGTGTTCCTCACGTGTGCCCCAAAGAATGAGGTGATTTGATAAAATGCTATGCCCAAGATTACCATCCGAGTGCCGGCGGGGAAGTGGTTCAAATAGCTTCGGCTATCACTTCCTTATTGTCCGGTCGTGATGGTCAAGCGGATTAAGGCGTCCCTGTACATACCAGTTGCGTTGCTCCTGGCAGTATGGGTTCGAGTCACTTCTGGGGTGTGAGTTTTCAGTTGTATATAGTCCTGGGGACCATTCAGGCTTGTTTGCATTTGTGTTCCTCACGTGTGCCCCAAAGAATGAGGTGATTTGATAAAATGCTATGCCCAAGATTACCATCCGAGTGCCGGCGGGGAAGTGGTTCAAATAGCTTCGGCTATCACTTCCTTATTGTCCGGTCGTGATGGTCAAGCGGATTAAGGCGTCCCTGTACATACCAGTTGCGTTGCTCCTGGCAGTATGGGTTCGAGTCACTTCTGGGGTGTGAGTTTTCAGTTGTATATAGTCCTGGGGACCATTCAGGCTTGTTTGCATTTGTGTTCCTCACGTGTGCCCCAAAGAATGAGGTGATTTGATAAAATGCTATGCCCAAGATTACCATCCGAGTGCCGGCGGGGAAGTGGTTCAAATAGCTTCGG
This sequence comes from Procambarus clarkii, assembly GCF_020424385.1. NCBI lineage: Eukaryota > Metazoa > Arthropoda > Malacostraca > Decapoda > Cambaridae > Procambarus > Procambarus clarkii. The sequence continues at coordinate 17,622,489 of NC_059576.1, read as the reverse complement.
CTATCACTTCCTTATTGTCCGGTCGTGATGGTCAAGCGGATTAAGGCGTCCCTGTACATACCAGTTGCGTTGCTCCTGGCAGTATGGGTTCGAGTCACTTCTGGGGTGTGAGTTTTCAGTTGTATATAGTCCTGGGGACCATTCAGGCTTGTTTGCATTTGTGTTCCTCACGTGTGCCCCAAAGAATGAGGTGATTTGATAAAATGCTATGCCCAAGATTACCATCCGAGTGCCGGCGGGGAAGTGGTTCAAATAGCTTCGGCTATCACTTCCTTATTGTCCGGTCGTGATGGTCAAGCGGATTAAGGCGTCCCTGTACATACCAGTTGCGTTGCTCCTGGCAGTATGGGTTCGAGTCACTTCTGGGTGTGAGTTTTCAGTTGTATATAGTCCTGGGGACCATTCAGGCTTGTTTGCATTTGTGTTCCTCACGTGTGCCCCAAAGAATGAGGTGATTTGATAAAATGCTATGCCCAAGATTACCATCCGAGTGCCGGCGGGGAAGTGGTTCAAATAGCTTCGGCTATCACTTCCTTATTGTCCGGTCGTGATGGTCAAGCGGATTAAGGCGTCCCTGTACATACCAGTTGCGTTGCTCCTGGCAGTATGGGTTCGAGTCACTTCTGGGGTGTGAGTTTTCAGTTGTATATAGTCCTGGGGACCATTCAGGCTTGTTTGCATTTGTGTTCCTCACGTGTGCCCCAAAGAATGAGGTGATTTGATAAAATGCTATGCCCAAGATTACCATCCGAGTGCCGGCGGGGAAGTGGTTCAAATAGCTTCGGCTATCACTTCCTTATTGTCCGGTCGTGATGGTCAAGCGGATTAAGGCGTCCCTGTACATACCAGTTGCGTTGCTCCTGGCAGTATGGGTTCGAGTCACTTCTGGGGTGTGAGTTTTCAGTTGTATATAGTCCTGGGGACCATTCAGGCTTGTTTGCATTTGTGTTCCTCACGTGTGCCCCAAAGAATGAGGTGATTTGATAAAATGCTATGCCCAAGATTACCATCCGAGTGCCGGCGGGGAAGTGGTTCAAATAGCTTCGGCTATCACTTCCTTATTGTCCGGTCGTGATGGTCAAGCGGATTAAGGCGTCCCTGTACATACCAGTTGCGTTGCTCCTGGCAGTATGGGTTCGAGTCACTTCTGGGGTGTGAGTTTTCAGTTGTATATAGTCCTGGGGACCATTCAGGCTTGTTTGCATTTGTGTTCCTCACGTGTGCCCCAAAGAATGAGGTGATTTGATAAAATGCTATGCCCAAGATTACCATCCGAGTGCCGGCGGGGAAGTGGTTCAAATAGCTTCGGCTATCACTTCCTTATTGTCCGGTCGTGATGGTCAAGCGGATTAAGGCGTCCCTGTACATACCAGTTGCGTTGCTCCTGGCAGTATGGGTTCGAGTCACTTCTGGGGTGTGAGTTTTCAGTTGTATATAGTCCTGGGGACCATTCAGGCTTGTTTGCATTTGTGTTCCTCACGTGTGCCCCAAAGAATGAGGTGATTTGATAAAATGCTATGCCCAAGATTACCATCCGAGTGCCGGCGGGGAAGTGGTTCAAATAGCTTCGGCTATCACTTCCTTATTGTCCGGTCGTGATGGTCAAGCGGATTAAGGCGTCCCTGTACATACCAGTTGCGTTGCTCCTGGCAGTATGGGTTCGAGTCACTTCTGGGGTGTGAGTTTTCAGTTGTATATAGTCCTGGGGACCATTCAGGCTTGTTTGCATTTGTGTTCCTCACGTGTGCCCCAAAGAATGAGGTGATTTGATAAAATGCTATGCCCAAGATTACCATCCGAGTGCCGGCGGGGAAGTGGTTCAAATAGCTTCGGCTATCACTTCCTTATTGTCCGGTCGTGATGGTCAAGCGGATTAAGGCGTCCCTGTACATACCAGTTGCGTTGCTCCTGGCAGTATGGGTTCGAGTCACTTCTGGGGTGTGAGTTTTCAGTTGTATATAGTCCTGGGGACCATTCAGGCTTGTTTGCATTTGTGTTCCTCACGTGTGCCCCAAAGAATGAGGTGATTTGATAAAATGCTATGCCCAAGATTACCATCCGAGTGCCGGCGGGGAAGTGGTTCAAATAGCTTCGGCTATCACTTCCTTATTGTCCGGTCGTGATGGTCAAGCGGATTAAGGCGTCCCTGTACATACCAGTTGCGTTGCTCCTGGCAGTATGGGTTCGAGTCACTTCTGGGGTGTGAGTTTTCAGTTGTATATAGTCCTGGGGACCATTCAGGCTTGTTTGCATTTGTGTTCCTCACGTGTGCCCCAAAGAATGAGGTGATTTGATAAAATGCTATGCCCAAGATTACCATCCGAGTGCCGGCGGGGAAGTGGTTCAAATAGCTTCGGCTATCACTTCCTTATTGTCCGGTCGTGATGGTCAAGCGGATTAAGGCGTCCCTGTACATACCAGTTGCGTTGCTCCTGGCAGTATGGGTTCGAGTCACTTCTGGGGTGTGAGTTTTCAGTTGTATATAGTCCTGGGGACCATTCAGGCTTGTTTGCATTTGTGTTCCTCACGTGTGCCCCAAAGAATGAGGTGATTTGATAAAATGCTATGCCCAAGATTACCATCCGAGTGCCGGCGGGGAAGTGGTTCAAATAGCTTCGGCTATCACTTCCTTATTGTCCGGTCGTGATGGTCAAGCGGATTAAGGCGTCCCTGTACATACCAGTTGCGTTGCTCCTGGCAGTATGGGTTCGAGTCACTTCTGGGGTGTGAGTTTTCAGTTGTATATAGTCCTGGGGACCATTCAGGCTTGTTTGCATTTGTGTTCCTCACGTGTGCCCCAAAGAATGAGGTGATTTGATAAAATGCTATGCCCAAGATTACCATCCGAGTGCCGGCGGGGAAGTGGTTCAAATAGCTTCGGCTATCACTTCCTTATTGTCCGGTCGTGATGGTCAAGCGGATTAAGGCGTCCCTGTACATACCAGTTGCGTTGCTCCTGGCAGTATGGGTTCGAGTCACTTCTGGGGTGTGAGTTTTCAGTTGTATATAGTCCTGGGGACCATTCAGGCTTGTTTGCATTTGTGTTCCTCACGTGTGCCCCAAAGAATGAGGTGATTTGATAAAATGCTATGCCCAAGATTACCATCCGAGTGCCGGCGGGGAAGTGGTTCAAATAGCTTCGGCTATCACTTCCTTATTGTCCGGTCGTGATGGTCAAGCGGATTAAGGCGTCCCTGTACATACCAGTTGCGTTGCTCCTGGCAGTATGGGTTCGAGTCACTTCTGGGTGTGAGTTTTCAGTTGTATATAGTCCTGGGGACCATTCAGGCTTGTTTGCATTTGTGTTCCTCACGTGTGCCCCAAAGAATGAGGTGATTTGATAAAATGCTATGCCCAAGATTACCATCCGAGTGCCGGCGGGGAAGTGGTTCAAATAGCTTCGGCTATCACTTCCTTATTGTCCGGTCGTGATGGTCAAGCGGATTAAGGCGTCCCTGTACATACCAGTTGCGTTGCTCCTGGCAGTATGGGTTCGAGTCACTTCTGGGGTGTGAGTTTTCAGTTGTATATAGTCCTGGGGACCATTCAGGCTTGTTTGCATTTGTGTTCCTCACGTGTGCCCCAAAGAATGAGGTGATTTGATAAAATGCTATGCCCAAGATTACCATCCGAGTGCCGGCGGGGAAGTGGTTCAAATAGCTTCGGCTATCACTTCCTTATTGTCCGGTCGTGATGGTCAAGCGGATTAAGGCGTCCCTGTACATACCAGTTGCGTTGCTCCTGGCAGTATGGGTTCGAGTCACTTCTGGGGTGTGAGTTTTCAGTTGTATATAGTCCTGGGGACCATTCAGGCTTGTTTGCATTTGTGTTCCTCACGTGTGCCCCAAAGAATGAGGTGATTTGATAAAATGCTATGCCCAAGATTACCATCCGAGTGCCGGCGGGGAAGTGGTTCAAATAGCTTCGGCTATCACTTCCTTATTGTCCGGTCGTGATGGTCAAGCGGATTAAGGCGTCCCTGTACATACCAGTTGCGTTGCTCCTGGCAGTATGGGTTCGAGTCACTTCTGGGGTGTGAGTTTTCAGTTGTATATAGTCCTGGGGACCATTCAGGCTTGTTTGCATTTGTGTTCCTCACGTGTGCCCCAAAGAATGAGGTGATTTGATAAAATGCTATGCCCAAGATTACCATCCGAGTGCCGGCGGGGAAGTGGTTCAAATAGCTTCGGCTATCACTTCCTTATTGTCCGGTCGTGATGGTCAAGCGGATTAAGGCGTCCCTGTACATACCAGTTGCGTTGCTCCTGGCAGTATGGGTTCGAGTCACTTCTGGGGTGTGAGTTTTCAGTTGTATATAGTCCTGGGGACCATTCAGGCTTGTTTGCATTTGTGTTCCTCACGTGTGCCCCAAAGAATGAGGTGATTTGATAAAATGCTATGCCCAAGATTACCATCCGAGTGCCGGCGGGGAAGTGGTTCAAATAGCTTCGGCTATCACTTCCTTATTGTCCGGTCGTGATGGTCAAGCGGATTAAGGCGTCCCTGTACATACCAGTTGCGTTGCTCCTGGCAGTATGGGTTCGAGTCACTTCTGGGGTGTGAGTTTTCAGTTGTATATAGTCCTGGGGACCATTCAGGCTTGTTTGCATTTGTGTTCCTCACGTGTGCCCCAAAGAATGAGGTGATTTGATAAAATGCTATGCCCAAGATTACCATCCGAGTGCCGGCGGGGAAGTGGTTCAAATAGCTTCGGCTATCACTTCCTTATTGTCCGGTCGTGATGGTCAAGCGGATTAAGGCGTCCCTGTACATACCAGTTGCGTTGCTCCTGGCAGTATGGGTTCGAGTCACTTCTGGGGTGTGAGTTTTCAGTTGTATATAGTCCTGGGGACCATTCAGGCTTGTTTGCATTTGTGTTCCTCACGTGTGCCCCAAAGAATGAGGTGATTTGATAAAATGCTATGCCCAAGATTACCATCCGAGTGCCGGCGGGGAAGTGGTTCAAATAGCTTCGGCTATCACTTCCTTATTGTCCGGTCGTGATGGTCAAGCGGATTAAGGCGTCCCTGTACATACCAGTTGCGTTGCTCCTGGCAGTATGGGTTCGAGTCACTTCTGGGGTGTGAGTTTTCAGTTGTATATAGTCCTGGGGACCATTCAGGCTTGTTTGCATTTGTGTTCCTCACGTGTGCCCCAAAGAATGAGGTGATTTGATAAAATGCTATGCCCAAGATTACCATCCGAGTGCCGGCGGGGAAGTGGTTCAAATAGCTTCGGCTATCACTTCCTTATTGTCCGGTCGTGATGGTCAAGCGGATTAAGGCGTCCCTGTACATACCAGTTGCGTTGCTCCTGGCAGTATGGGTTCGAGTCACTTCTGGGGTGTGAGTTTTCAGTTGTATATAGTCCTGGGGACCATTCAGGCTTGTTTGCATTTGTGTTCCTCACGTGTGCCCCAAAGAATGAGGTGATTTGATAAAATGCTATGCCCAAGATTACCATCCGAGTGCCGGCGGGGAAGTGGTTCAAATAGCTTCGGCTATCACTTCCTTATTGTCCGGTCGTGATGGTCAAGCGGATTAAGGCGTCCCTGTACATACCAGTTGCGTTGCTCCTGGCAGTATGGGTTCGAGTCACTTCTGGGGTGTGAGTTTTCAGTTGTATATAGTCCTGGGGACCATTCAGGCTTGTTTGCATTTGTGTTCCTCACGTGTGCCCCAAAGAATGAGGTGATTTGATAAAATGCTATGCCCAAGATTACCATCCGAGTGCCGGCGGGGAAGTGGTTCAAATAGCTTCGGCTATCACTTCCTTATTGTCCGGTCGTGATGGTCAAGCGGATTAAGGCGTCCCTGTACATACCAGTTGCGTTGCTCCTGGCAGTATGGGTTCGAGTCACTTCTGGGGTGTGAGTTTTCAGTTGTATATAGTCCTGGGGACCATTCAGGCTTGTTTGCATTTGTGTTCCTCACGTGTGCCCCAAAGAATGAGGTGATTTGATAAAATGCTATGCCCAAGATTACCATCCGAGTGCCGGCGGGGAAGTGGTTCAAATAGCTTCGGCTATCACTTCCTTATTGTCCGGTCGTGATGGTCAAGCGGATTAAGGCGTCCCTGTACATACCAGTTGCGTTGCTCCTGGCAGTATGGGTTCGAGTCACTTCTGGGGTGTGAGTTTTCAGTTGTATATAGTCCTGGGGACCATTCAGGCTTGTTTGCATTTGTGTTCCTCACGTGTGCCCCAAAGAATGAGGTGATTTGATAAAATGCTATGCCCAAGATTACCATCCGAGTGCCGGCGGGGAAGTGGTTCAAATAGCTTCGGCTATCACTTCCTTATTGTCCGGTCGTGATGGTCAAGCGGATTAAGGCGTCCCTGTACATACCAGTTGCGTTGCTCCTGGCAGTATGGGTTCGAGTCACTTCTGGGGTGTGAGTTTTCAGTTGTATATAGTCCTGGGGACCATTCAGGCTTGTTTGCATTTGTGTTCCTCACGTGTGCCCCAAAGAATGAGGTGATTTGATAAAATGCTATGCCCAAGATTACCATCCGAGTGCCGGCGGGGAAGTGGTTCAAATAGCTTCGGCTATCACTTCCTTATTGTCCGGTCGTGATGGTCAAGCGGATTAAGGCGTCCCTGTACATACCAGTTGCGTTGCTCCTGGCAGTATGGGTTCGAGTCACTTCTGGGGTGTGAGTTTTCAGTTGTATATAGTCCTGGGGACCATTCAGGCTTGTTTGCATTTGTGTTCCTCACGTGTGCCCCAAAGAATGAGGTGATTTGATAAAATGCTATGCCCAAGATTACCATCCGAGTGCCGGCGGGGAAGTGGTTCAAATAGCTTCGGCTATCACTTCCTTATTGTCCGGTCGTGATGGTCAAGCGGATTAAGGCGTCCCTGTACATACCAGTTGCGTTGCTCCTGGCAGTATGGGTTCGAGTCACTTCTGGGGTGTGAGTTTTCAGTTGTATATAGTCCTGGGGACCATTCAGGCTTGTTTGCATTTGTGTTCCTCACGTGTGCCCCAAAGAATGAAGTGATTTGATAAAATGCTATTCCCAAGATTACCATCCGAGTGCCGGCGGGCAAGTGGTTCAAATAGCTTCGGCTATCACTTATATGTCCGGTCGTGATGGTCAAGCGGATTAAGGCGTCCCTGTACATACCAGTTGCGTTGCTCCTGGCAGTATGGGTTCGAGTCACTTCTGGGGTGTGAGTTTTCAGTTGTATATAGTCCTGGGGACCACTCAGGCTTGTTTATTAAATATGACCGAAAAAGTAAGATTAATAACTTGTAACACGAATTTGTTCACGAAATTTCTTAATCTTTCATTTCTTTTCACTGCTGGTGGTAATTCAAAAATCAATTCTCCAAAATTCAATTTTATTTCTAGTCTGACGCGACACTTGAGCGCGTTTCGTAAAACTTATTACATTTTCAAAGACTTTAGTTTACACATACACAACTGAATAGAACTTACACATCTCCGATTTGTTTATCTACATTTGAGTGAGGTGGATGGGGTGAGGTGGTATTAATAGGGTATTAAATTCATCAACACAAGACAGAACACGAAACAATGGGTATTGAATGGAAGTGATTGTAGAAAGCCTATTGGTCCATATTTCTTGATGCTTCTATATTGGAGCGGAGTCTTGAGGTGGGTAGAATATAGTTGTGCATTAATTGGCTGTTGATTGCTGGTGTTGACTTCTTAATGTGTAGTGCCTCGCAAACGTCAAGCCGTCTGCTATCGCTGTATCTATCGATGATTTCTGTGTTGTTTACTAGGATTTCTCTGGCGATGGTTTGATTGTGGGAAAAGATTATATGTTCTTAAATGGAGCCCTGTTGCATAAGCAACAGGGCAATATGTACGAAATAGGCGAAATCATGGAGATCGCATCCCAAGTATTCACAGCTTTTGTCATTGTTGTATGATATCACTCCCAGTAGATCGCATGCAGAGTCATGAAAGTACATGTAAAGTACATCAGACTCTCAAATTCTACCCACCAGAGAGGAAGATTACTTTCCGTAACTATGGACGGGGATATGGTCCTAGTCACATGTTTTTTTATGACTTTGAGTTCATGTTAGACCGCTCGAACCCTAAGGGAATGATAGAATCACGTCACAACGCAGTGGCGTATGCGTACATCATCATTGACAGACAGATGAATATTGTTGAGAATGACACCTATTTGGGTAAAGATGCAGTCAATCACTTTCTAACCACGCTAGAAGCGTCATGGGGCTAGAATCAAGAAGGGGTTAGTATCCTATCAACTTCATATGTCGCAGCAACAACAGGCGATATTTGAGACAAAAATGGTCTGTGAACTCTGTGATGAACCTTTTAACGAAGAAGATGTAATCAATGTCCGTCATCACGACCACACAGTAAGATTCCACAATTATCAAGCAGCTTACTGTGATGGATGTAATTTGCAGTATATAAATTCATACAAGTTCCTATACACTTTTCCCACAACGCTTCCTATGACTTAGGAGTAATCCTAAACGAGATGAAAGATAGACCAGGAAGTGAAATAGATGTATTAACTAGGGATGAATTTAAATTTATGAAAGTTGATGTGAACAACTTAAGATTTTTGGATAGTTTAGCCCTTCTCAACGGCTCGCCAGGAAGAATAGCCAAGGATCATATTGATAGTGGGGAACCTACCACATTCACTTTGGCTATGTTAAAAGGTGTAAATAAAGCAGCCATCCCAAAACTGCTCAAGGGTAAACAATCATTCTGCTATGATTATTTATCCTCTATGTCTGTGTTAGATGAACCACACCTTCCTTCTCGCGATAAGTTTTACAATACACTAAAAGACGAAGAGTTGTCAGAGAAAGATTATAAACAAGCCTTAGAAAATTTTTATTTGGCTAAATGTTGCAACATAGGGGAGTATCTACTCCTTTACCTCAAAGTGGACACAGGATAGCTAGCTGATGTGTTCACAGTCTGGCGAGATAATATGCTTGTTCTCTACAAATTAGACATTTCCCACTACATTTCTTTACCCTCATTTGCTTGGGATGCATTCTTGCTTAAATCGAAAGTTGAACTTGTTGTTGTGTCAGACCCATTGTTATATGATTTACTTCGTCGGAATCTCCGAGGTGGGTTCACCAGTGTGACGAGACAGTACACGAATGTGGAGAACCAGCAAACAGGCTTAGATCTAGGGGAAGATAGTAGCTACATCATTTACCTCGATTTTAATAGTCTTTACGGGGCGTGTATGACTGAACTGCTCCCTCGTGGTGGGATTCGGAAACTGACACACAATGAGTGTGACGTGCTGCTGGAGCAAGGCTTGGAGAATATCCCATGTGATGGGTCCAAGGGATATTGGGTTTTGTGTGATACACTGCAGGTCCGACCTGAGGTAGCTAGGTATACAGATGAACTACCCCTTGTTCTTTCACATACTTGCATTACCGAGGATCACATTTCACCCTACAGTAAGAATATTCTTACAGAAGTAAGAATGCCTAAAAACAACACTAAATTAATTGCTTCTCACCTTCCTCAGAAAGACTACCTGGTTAGTCTGGACTTGTTACAGTTGCTCATGCGCATTGAATTAGAAGTAGCTAAAGTTCACGACATCTACGAATTCGAGCAGGAGAACTACCTTAAAGACTTCATTGAAACCAATGTTCGTGAACGGGCCAGTACCAAATGCGCGATAAAAAAAAAGGCTTTCAAACTCGTATCAAACTCTAAATATGGAAAGAGTCTCACAGATGTATCTAAATATGGGAACAAACACTATTTGGTCACAGATCGTAGACATTTCCTGAAACATGCTCGAACCCTTTCTTCAAGCGGAGTCTTTTGTTAAGTAAGGATCATGTGATATGTACCATCAAACAGAAGTCTCTCCTAGTCAACACTCCTACATACCTGGGTTATCATATACTTCATATTGCTAAGAGGCGACTCTATGAGTTCTGGTATGATGTTGTCAAACCTGCGTATGGTGATAAAGCGAGTCTGTTATAAACAGACACAGACTCTTTCATAATTAAACTGGACTATCAGGATGTGTTTGAAGAGTTGAATAAGTCTCCTCTCTTTGACTGTATGGATTTTAGTAATTTTAATGACACACACCCATCCTACTCTAAAGCGCGAGAAGGTGAACTAGGATTGCTCAAGTCTGATAGAGGCTCTAAGATTATTAGCCAGTTAATTGCTCTCAGACCTAAAACATATTCGTTCACCACACATGATGGGGAGCACACTTGTAAGTGTAAGGGTGTACCATACCACCTACAAGAGAAACTCTCACACGACTCGTTTCAGCACACTCTTGAAACAAACACTTCAATCAGGTTTGTGTCGAGATCTATACGTAACCTGCAAGGAAAGATTTGTACATGTCGCAGTACCTGCAGAGGATTGTCCGCATATGACGATAAACGGTACATTTTAAGCCCCACACAGTCCCTAGCGAATGGTCATCCTGATATTCCCAATAACAATGATGATGAGATGGATGTAGAAGTGGGGGAGGAGGAGATAGAAGAAGTGTTCATGGAGGAGGAAAAAGAGAAGGTAGAGCAACTACAGAGACTCTACCCAATATTCCGCCCCAGGAACAAACGTGATGCTACAGCTCAGAAACTATTCAACCTTCACTAGATTTGTACATGTACATGTGTCAAAAAATGTTGTACAATTTTTAGTTAGTATTAAGACAGATGGCCCATATGACTAGAACTATTTATACTAAATGAATAGGATGTTTAATATTATTGTTTGTGAACTGTAAGAACTATGATTGGTTTTAAAAATGTTGCTGTACATAAAAAAATATGTGAATAAACACCTGTAAATGACTATGTTTGTATAAATGCTACCTCATTTCCTTAATTTTTAGCAGTCTTAACGAAGCATTAATCATGGACAGTTCCTATGATACAATCCATGAGGAACATCTAGATATTTTCCGAGAACCATCACGTGTTATTATTGCTGGATTGCGGTCCTTAACCTAGTCACGCGATAGACAGACAGACCGACAGACAGACAGACAACAACAATAGGTACACCGCTCGAACGCTCGCTCCAGCAGTCATGTGGTAGCGGGCCTCGCCCCTATTTTATTTGATAGAAGAAAAAAAAATGAAGACTGATAGTCCTGTTTTTAAGATGAAAAACTTTTAACTATAAACATTTTTGACTGAGTGACTGACTGACTGCTTTTCTGGTGAGTTATTTATGTGGACTCAGGAGTTATGATCACCACATATAAGTTTCTCAAAGAAAATGATAAGCTAGGCAAGGTCCGTATATTTAACACACAAGACATCCTTGCAGTAGTGAGATTCCCTTTGATGGCTATGCACGTGACAATGAAAAAATAAAGTGCAAAGATGTTTCGGAGTGCTATTTTAGTCAAGAAATAACACAAAATTGTGTTTATTGACTAGTGCGAGGCAGAACAAGAGATCAGGAGGTATATGTTGTGATAACGCAGTTAACAACAAAAAAAAAATATTAGAATTTGTAGGTGGTGAACACGTCTCCCCAAACTCTTCTGTGCCTATTTTACAAAGTCATTCTTCACAAAGTCATTCTTCCTAACTCAGCACTCTTAGTTCGTGGACTGGTGGCACACCTTTGTTTAAAATTAAATCTACAAAGCTTCACATTTACAAAAAAAAATGACATTTTGGACTGCAGAAAGTTGATGATTTCCACATTACGTTTCGTAACGATATAATGTGTTACAAGAACTAAACAGACCTTCGGAAATATTTTATTTGTGTTTGGATGTAATGGCTAAACATGGTTTATTTTTTCAATAATGTTATTTGGTCATCATACAGAAAGTTGATTTGCGTTACGTTACAATGTGTTACAGGGGCTAAAACTGGTAAACACCAATATTTATATGGTAAGAGATGTAATGAAGATGGACTAAGTCTCACTTTTCATTTCAAAATGACATTTTGGACGGCAAAAAGTTGATGATTTCAGCGTTACGTTACATTGTGTTACAGAGGGCTAAAACTGGCAGACAGTAATATTTATATGGTATGAGATGTAAAGGAGATATTGTGTTTGGCTCAACGGGGTTCACATTTCAATAATGATATTCGGACAACAGACAGAAAGTCGATTTCCACGTTCCGTTACCAAGTGCCTCGCTCACTCCTTCAGTATTGAACGTTGAACATTTTGCGACATTGTCTTGCTATGATATTACAAGTCTACTGTTGCGCACACTGTAATACAGTCCTAATGGCATAAGACCAAGCTAACGTCATTTATTAAAAAAAAGTTATTTGATCATCAGACAGAAAGAAGTTTTCCATGTTACGTAATGATGATGTAATGTGATACAAGCGTGTGTTAATATTTTACTTGTGTTTGGAATGTAAGGGCTATAGGAGACTGTCTAGACTTGCATACATTTTCAAATGTTATTTATTTAGGCGGTAGAAAGTTTATTTTCCCGCATTACGCTGCATTGACTGTGTGTTACAAGAAATGAGTGCTAATGCTGATGTGTGTTACAAGGTCTGCACAGCAATATTTGGTGTTGGATGAAGAGGGGGGATGGAGATTGAGTAGACATGCATACATTTTCAAATGCTATTTATTTAAGCAGTAGAAAGTCTCTTATCCCCCATTACGCTAAATTGACTGTGTTACAAGAACTGAAAAACGACATAACCCAGAACTATTTCACTATCGACTCATCCGGTCTTATAAAGGTGAGAGTGATGGGGGTTCGAAAATTGACATTAGTCTTCCATCCTCTGATGAGCTGTTAGTCTAAGTGAAATGAAAAAAAAGTTACGTGAACAGCAGCTGCAGGAGAAAGGAATTGATGTTACTTTCCCCTAACTATTAAATGATCTGACTCGTTACTCTTAAAATGATATTTGGGCAAAGAACGATGATACCATGTTGGTCACGTTACATTAACGATATTTGGGCAAAGAACGATGTCATCATGTTGGTCGTGTTATGTTACAAGGGTATAAGGGGTTGGTCACGTTACGATACAAAGGGTTTACTTCTCCTAACTATTTATTTATTTTTTATTCTGTATTGCGAGAAAAGTGTGTAAGATGATAACTTGTGAATGTCAAGTGTGAGGGGAGGGAGCGGTCGGCTAAGGTGTGCGGTGTCACCTCATTTAGCCTCAATCATGTGTCAACCTTTACAGAGGCTAGCCACGTTCGAAGGCTCGCTTCCCGCCAAAAAAAAAAAATATTTCCCTCTTTCTGTAAACGCTAACCTACTGACTTTGACTGAGTTTATTAAGTGATGTGCTGTGTGGTGACACTTCTCAGCTCTATGTGTCGGTATGTGGTCCTGGTCCGTACCACTCTAGAAGGTAAGGGAGGGGAGGGAGAGGGGTGCCCCACTCTCCCACCCTGTTTACAAAAACAGTGCGGCTAAATTCACACCTTCATTTGTACACACCGCTCCCATGGAAATTGTATGTTGAGATCATGGCTCATCTTTGAGAATGAACAATGACACACACTCAAAGCTATGAAGAGGTTTGTTACTCACAGTCCTAGCAAATTATGATATATATATATATATATATATATATATATATATATATATATATATATATATATATATATATATATATATATATATATATATAATGTGTTTACCTCGTTTATGGCGAGCTGAGGAAATGTGATGTGGGGAATTGACGACTGGCAGCTGCATGGGAAAGGAGTGAGGGGCGGGTGGGACATATGACCACACCTTAATGTGTGAGGCATTAAAGACTACACACCAGTACAGTTCTCCTTTCTTAAGGGTATGTGGGCTGCCTCATGGCCCATGTCTCGCTGCTGCTATGTGGCAGAGTGAGCTGGGGCAGGAGTGACTATGGTGAGCCGTATTGCTGTCATCAAAAGCAGTCCTCCAGACCTACGGAGTGAGTGTGTGAAATTGATAGGTGATAGATACAGGCCTCTCACCTCTCGAAGGGGAGCTGATGGGAAGTGGGGGGGGGAGGGGAGGAGCACATCTGCCCAGGTGCAGCTCCCAACACAACCCTCGATGAAAATAATGGCTGTCAAAAACCGCCAAACCACAATGACCCTCCAACCCTCTCCCGTCGAGGGTAAGCTCCCCTCCCTCACCCTTCCCCCCACCCAACCCCCTCCCTCACCCCTCCCCCACCCCATCAACATATCCACCTATGTTGGGGCCCCTCACACCCTCTACATAGCTTTTACTTAGTATCATCTTTAATCAAACTATTATCTACACACAATATTAACTCTACGGCAAACACCCATACATATTCAACTACTCTCATCCACATATTATACTCATATCCTCGTATTAAATACTATACCACATACACCACATAGCCCCACACACTCTCCTACCCCACACAAAATAACCCCTGATCATCCCAGACCGCGTAACCTTAAACCGGACGCTCACACGCGACCGACACGCGCCAAACTTCCGGGAAAATTCCCCCCAAACCCTTTGCGACTAGACACCTGCGCTCCACCTGGACCAGCTGGCTCTATTAGAGCCACCTGACAGATGGTGCGCACGGTTCTAGTCGCACATTTCACTACTCAATATGTCAGAGTTTTCTGAACACATATTTAAAACTTGAAAAATAATTTTAATCAAGGTAAAAAGCACAAGATATTTAACCTGAAATTCGAACTTAAGTTTTACTGGGAGTGAATAGCGAAACTTTTCAGTTCTGCCGCACACACACACACACACACACACACACACACACACACAAACAATATCAGATTGAAAAAGTAATTTTTTCCAATTAAGGAATTAATAATTGATGAGGAAATCAATCTGAAGCATTTTAGGGGATTCCAGCTTGTACCATGGGTTCTTCCAAGCAAACACCTTAAGCGCCTGAACCCCAATGTGTAGTGTAACCTGGAATTCAGCTGAATCCAAGATTACATTACATATATCGCATTGTGGCTCAGTGGTTTAAGGCGTGCGCTTGGGAATATCTATGATGCAGGATCGGATCTCCCTCATCCGGCGAGATTTTCTTTTGTATATTTATGTAAACCTTTTTATAGAGTATCAGACACAACTCTGTTCTTCTCTAGTTTATTTGATGAACTGTACTCACCTATATGTGCTTGTAGGGGTTGAGCTTTCGCTCTTTGGTTCCGCCTCTCAACTGTCAATTAACTGGTGTACAGATTCCTGAGCCTACTGGGCTCTATCATATCTACATTTGAAACTGTGTATGGAGTTAGCCTCCACCACATCACTGCCTAATGCATTCCATCCGTTAACTACTCTGACACTGAAAAAGTTCCTTCTAACGTCTCTGTGGCTCATGTTTATCCTTGTTTACCAGGTCGATTCCTCTGAGGATTTTGTAGGTTGTGATCATGTCTCCCCATACTCTTCTGTCTTCCAGTGTTGTAAGATGCATTTCCCGCAGCCTTCCCTGAGCTCTGTGTGTGTGTGTACTCACCTATTTGTACTTGCTGGGGTTGAGCTCTGGCTCTTTGGTCCCGCCTCTCAACCGTCAATCAATAGGTGTACAGGTTCCTGAGCTTATTGGGCTCTATCAAATCTACATTTAAAACTGTGTATGGAGTCAGTCTCCACCACATCACTTCCTAATGCACTCAATTTGTCAACCACTCTGACACTGAAAAAATTCTTTCTAACGTCTCTATGGTTCATTTGGGCACTCAATCTCCAACTGTGTCCCCTAGTGCGTGTGCCCCTTGTGTTAAAAAAGTCTGTCTTTATCTACCCTATCAATTCCTCTAAGAATCTTGTATGTGGTGATCATGTCCCCTCTAACTCCTCTGTCTCATAGTAACGTAATGTTCAATTCCCGTAGTCTCTCCTCGTAGCTCATACCCCTCAGTTCTGGTATTAGTCTGGTAGCAAACCTTTGAGCCTTTTCCAGTTTAGTTTTATGCTTGACTAGATATGGACTGTTCTTATGTTAGCCTACCTGGCATGTGCCGCTGATGTTATCCTCCTGATATGAGCTTCAGGGAAAGCTCCTTCCCTTTCTTCAGGGAAGTGTGTGTGTGTGTGTACTCACCTATTTGTGCTTGCAGGATCGAGCATTGACTCTTGAATCCCGCCTTTCCAGCTATCGGTTGTTTACAGCAATGACTCCTGTCCCATTTCCCTATCATACCTAGTTTTAAAAGTATGAATAGTATTTGCTTCCACAACCTGTTCCCCAAGTGCATTCCATTTTTCCACTACTCTCACGCTAAAAGAAAACTTCCTAACATCTCTGTGACTCATCTCAGTTTCCAGTTTCCACCCATGTCCGCTCGTTCTGTTATTATTACGTGAGAACATTTCATCTATTTCCACTTTGTCAATTCCCCTGAGTATTTTATATGTCCCTATCATATCTCCTCTCTCCCTTCTTTTCTCTAGTGTCGCAAGGTTCAGTTCCTTCAGACGCTCTTCATATCCCATCCCTCGTAACTCTGGGACAAGCCTCGTCGCAAACCTCTGAACCTTCTCCAGTTTCTTTATGTGTTTCTTCAGGTGGGGGCTCCATGATGGCACGGCATACTCTAAGATGGGTCTCACGTAGACAGTGTAAAGCGCCCTAAAAGCCTCCTCATTTAGGTTTCTGAATGAAGTCCTAATTTTCGCCAGTGTAGAGTACGCTGCTGTCGTTATCCTATTTATATGTGCCTCAAGAGTTAGATTAGGTGTCACATCCACTCCCAGGTCTCTTTCTCGAATCGTTACAGGTAGGCTGTTCCCCTTCATTGTGTACTGTCCCTTTGGTCTCCTGTCACCTGATCCCATTTCCATGACTTTACATTTACTGGTGTTAAACTCCAGTAGCCATTTCCCTGACCATCTCTTCAACCTGTTTAAGTCCTCTTGGAGGATCCTACAATCCTCGTCTGTCACAACTCTTCTCATTAATTTTGCGTCATCCAAACATTGACATGTATGATTCCACTCCCGTAAACATATCATTTACGTAAATTAGAAAGAGGATTGGTCCCAGCACCGATCCTTGAGGTACTCCACTTGTTACTGTTCGCCAGTCCGATTTCTCGCCCCTTACCATTACCTTCTGGCTCCTTCCTGTTAGGTAGTTCTTCACCCATACTAGGGCCTTTCCGCTTACTCCTGCCTGCCTCTCAAGTTTGTATAGCAGTCTCATGTGCGGTACTGTATCAAAGGCCTTTTGGCAGTCAAGAAATATGCAGTCTGCCCAGCCTTCTCTGTCCTGCCTTATCCTTGTTACTTTATCATAGAATTCTAAAAGGTTTGTTAGGCATGATTTCCCTGTCCAGAACCCATGTTGGTTCTTGTTTACAAACCCAATGCTCTCCAGGTGCTCAACAAGTCTTAGCCTAATTATTCTTTCAAGTATTTTGCAGGGGATGCTTGTCAGTGATACGGGTCTGTAGTTAAGTGCCTCCTCCCTATCACCTTCCTTGAAAATCGGTACGACATATGCCTCCTTCCAGCAACTGGGCAATTCTCCCGACATAAGTGACTCATTAAAGATCATTGCCAGAGGCATGCTGAGAGCCTGCGCTGCCTCTTTAAGTATCCACGGTGATACTTTGTCTGGTCGAACAGCTTTATTTGCATCCAGTGTTGTCAACTGTTTCATTACCTCCTCTCCTGTCACCTCTATATCTTTCATCTAGGGTAATCGCTTCTAACAATGGGAGCTGCTCAGGCTCGGTTGTGAACACTCCATGGAATTTTGCATTCAGAACCTCACTGATTTCCTTGTCGCTTTCTGTATATGCCCCTTCTGTTTTCCTCAGTCTTGTCACTTGGTCATTTACCGACATCTTCCTTCTTATATGGCTATGTAGTAATTCAGGTTGCTTTTTTGCTTTGACTGCAATATCATTCCCATAATTTCTTTCCGACACTCATCTTATGTTAATGTAATCATTCCTAGCTCTGTTACATCTAATCCTGTTGTCCTCTGTCCTTTGTCTTCTGTACTTCCTCCACTCCCTCCTGCTTCTCACCTTTGCTTCCTGACACTGTCTATTAAACCATGGGTTATTATATTCCCTCCTGCTTTTTTCCTTTATTGTTGGAATAAATCTCTCTTCAGCCTCCTTGCATTTCAATATGACTTGGTTCATCATACCTTGCACTGTTTTTCCTCTAAGTTCTTCCTCCCACTGCACTTCTCCCAGGTAGTCCCTTATTCTTCTGTAGTCCCCTTTTCTGTAATCAAGTCTCCTTTCCAGGACCTCTTGTCCTTTGGTCACAATTTTAAGCTCCATCATGTAGTCAAAGACTAGGACACAATGGTCACTGGCTCCTAGTGGTATTTCATGTTCCAACTGCTCGATGTCTTCTACATTCTGGGTGAAAATGAGATCTAATAGGCTGGGCGTATCCCCTCCTCTTTCCCTAGTATCTTCTTTCACATGCTTTGTTAGGAAATTCCTGTCAATAACATCTACCAGCTTCGCTCCTCAGGTCTCCTCCCCGCCATATGGATTCCTCGTTTCCCAATCTATCTCTCCGTGATTTAGGTCCCCCATGACCAGCAGCTTCGCTCTCATTCTATGCGCTATAGTTGCTGCCTTCTGCAGTTCATCTATACATGTCTTGTTGCTGTCCTCGTACTCCTGCCTTGGCCTTCTACTGTTTGGTGGGGGATTGTAGAGTATCAAGATTACAATCTTCTTCCCATCCACTGTCAGAGTTCCATGTATGAAGCTCGTGCTTTCATTGGTACCTTGATTTTCCAGCTCATCAAACTTCCATTTCTGCTTTATTAGTAGTGCCACTCCTCCTCCCTGTCTCTGTGTCCTTTCTTTTCTTATCACCTGGTACCCCTCTGGAAAGATTGCATCCGAGATCATGCCATTTATTTTAGTTTCCACTATTACCACTATGTCTGGGTCTGCCTCGCTAACTCTTTCTTTTACCTCTTCTGCTTTATGGCTACCCCATCAGCATTGGTGTACCAAACCTTGAGACTCTTCTTGGAAACTCGGGTGTCAGAGTTCCCCCTTTCACCGGGGGTCTGGGGGGAACTGGGGGGTGTCTGGGGGGCGAGTGGGGGCTGTGGGGGTGAATGGGGGGTGCTAGGGGGTGCCTGGGAGTGCCTGGTAGGCGAATGGGGTCTGGGCATCTAGGGGGGTAGGAAGGGCATAATGGGTCTGAAAGTTAGGGGTCTGAATAGCATAGGGGGGTTGAGAAATAGAGTGAGACTGAGAGTCAGATAGAGGTTGAGAGGTTGGGGGGGAGAGGGATACTGAGGGCAGAGGGCTGAGATGAGAATGGAGCATGGGTGCTGGGAGTGGAAGAGAGGGTGTATTAGTTAGAGGGGAATCGGGGGTAGGTGGGGGTTTTGGGGTAGAAGAGGGGAAGAGGGAGATGGGGGAAGGTGTTAGTGGGTCACAAGGTGAAGGAGTTAAATGTGGGCTGGAGGTGCATAGGAGGGGTGAGGGTTGGGTGGGGTTTGGGGGTGAGTGGAAGAGGGGTGCAGTGGAAGCTGGGATGGAGTAGATGGAATTGAAGTCAATGGGGTAGAAGGGGCAAGGGAGTAGGAAAGGGTAGTTGGGGAGGGGGGATGGGAAGGTGGGTTTGGGGAGGGCATGGCTTGACCCATTGGGGTCTTGTTCGATCTCCTACCACCCCCCTTTTTTTTATTATACAGTTACATATCTGATTTTATACAAAAAAATGAACATTAAGACACATTAAGAGGACATATATATATATATATATATATATATATATATATATATATATATATATATATATATATATATATATATAGTAGCCTTAATGCACATCTCGGCCTACTATGCAATGCCCGATTTGCCTAATAGGCCGAATCATTTTCATTATTTGCAATCAATAAACTGTTTCCAATTATTTTATTTGAATAAATTTTATTATAATATAATAAGAACATAAATTATTGACTTAGTTGTGATAGTTTAGATATGGTTAAGATAAAATAGGTCAGGTTAGGTAAGGTTGGTTAGGTTCGGTCATATATCTACGTTAGTTTTAACTCAAATTGGAAAAATTAAGCCATATATAATGAAATGGATAACTTTATCATTTCATAAGAAAAAAATTAGAAAAATATATAAATTCAGGAAAACTTGGCTTATTAGGCAAATCGGGTCTTGCATAGTAGGCCGAGTACTGCGTTCTGGCTATTAGGTACAACATATATATATATATATATATATATATATATATATATATGTATATATATATATATATATATATGTATATATATATATATATATATATATATATATATATATATATATATATATATATATATATATATATATATATATATATATATATATATTGGTGTATACTGGCAGCAGGTTTTCTTTCAAACATGTTTCATTGAATATGACCGCATATTCTGTATTTATTATTTTCTGGTTTAGGGCTTCTATCCCTCTAACTATTTCCTTAGCATCAGGGCTTAATTGAAATAGGAGTTCTCCAAAACTCATTTTCGTACTTTTAAGGTGAAGAAAAGAAGTGATTTACTATAGAGTGTATTACACTTATTTGTATAATTTGCACGACGTTTCGAACCTCCATGGTTCATTCTCAAGTGAACAGATCTTACAATACTAGTTGATTTTATACCCGCATTAGGTCAGGTGATAATACAATGAAGGCGAAAACATGGGGGGATACATAAGGGATAAACATAGGGGCTGCAGAAGGCTTATTGGCCCATACGAGGCATCTCCTATCTAAACACAAAGATTAATCCAGTGTAATTGGCCTGTTATGTTGGACATTGTCTTCTGTGTTGGCATCGATATGTTCTTGTCTTGTCCTTACTCTCATGGTGGGTAGAGTAAATAGTTCCGTGATTTGGGTGTTCATGGTAGGTCGCTCTATTCTTATGTGAATTGCCTCAAGAATTTGTAATCTTCTTGAATCTTGGGTTTTGTCTATTATGCAAGTATTCTTGTTCAACATTTCTCTTGTTAGAGTAATGTCATGGGCTTGTCTCATGTGATTCCTAGGGGCACCAGATTGAAGATGGCATGTCAAACGCCTCGTCAGCTTGGTCGACGTCATACCTATGTACTTACATTGAAGGTTACATCCTTCGTGGGGGCAAGTGTACATGTATACAACGCTTGACTGCTGTAGAGGGTTCTCCGTCGGCTTCGGGCTGTTTTTGATAAGGAGTTCGGAAGTCTTCTTGGTTTTGTAGAATATTATCAGGTTTATGTTTTGGTTAGGAGTAGTGCTTTTTACTCCTTTACGGATTATTTCTTTCATTATTCTTTCCTCTTTTATATGTTCACTGTGCATGGTTGATTTGTAATATAATTTTATTGGGGGTGTTGTGGTTTCTGTTTTAGGTTCTGAATTATGCCAACGGTCCAAGTGTCTTCTTATAGCAGCGTTTATTTCCGCGTTGCTATATCCGTTGTTCACCAATACCTGAGTTACTCTTTCAAACTCTCTACTCACGTTGCTCCATTCAGAGCAGTGGGTAAGCGCTCGACGAATATAAGCATTGAGAACACTGGCTTTGTATCTTTGGGGGCACTCACTTCTACCGTTCAGGCATAATCCTATGTTGGTGGGCTTGGTATATACGTTGGTGCTTAAAGAGGTTCCTGTTTTTGTTATTAGTACATCCAAGAATGGCAGACTGTTATTTTCACTATTTTCATGTGTAAATCGGAGTACTGACTCTCTCTCTAGGTGTCTTTTTAGGTCAATTAGATCATCTGAGTCTTTTACTATTACGAATATGTCATCTACATAACGGCAGTATACAGTTGGTTTTTGTCTGCTACTGAAGACCCTATCTTCGATGGTTCCCATATAAAAATTAGCAAATAAAACTCCTAAGGGGGAGCCCATTGCTACTCCGTCTATTTGTAAATACATGTCTCCTTGTGGACTGATGAAAGGGGCTTCCTTTGTACATGCTTCGAGAAGACTTTTCAAGTGTGGCTCAGGTATGTCTAATTTGGGGGTGCTCTCGTCTCTGTATACTCTGTCCAGTATCATTCCTATGGTTGTGTCGACAGGGACGTTGGTAAAAAGGGATTCAACGTCCAGGGAAGCGATGATTCCATCGGGCTGGGTAGATTTGATCAATTCTAGGAAATCTGCTGATGATTGTAGACTAAACTTACTTGGAGTGTATGGAGTTAGGAGTTCATTGAGTTTCTTTGCCAGGTGATAAGTTGGGGTTGGTATTTGGCTGATTATAGGGCGTAGTGGGTTACCTGGTTTATGCGTCTTAACATTGCCGTAGGCATATCCTAAGCCGTAGTCGCCTTGAAGTTTATTGAAATGCACACTACCTTTCTTTGCGTTGATTGCTGTAATTGTTTTGTTTACTTTCCGCTTAAGGTCTTCTACGGGGTTCCTCGTGATTCGTTGAAATTTGGAGTCGTCACTTAGGATGTCGCTAATTTTGTTCATGTATTCATGGGTAGGAATCAATACATATGCTGCTGTTTTGTCGGCTTTTCTTATTGTTACGTCTTTCAGATTTTTTAGTTGTTTCGCTGCTTCTTTGAGTCGTGGGGTTAAGATTGTAGATGAATATGTTCCTCGTTTTTTCCCTGCTTCTGCAAGTAGTTCAGCTTGAAGTGTGTCAGTGGTGATGACTTTTTTGTTGTCTTCTAGCTTATGGATGTCGTCCAGAAGCATTTCGATTTCCAGGCGTTTTTGATGCATCTTTGGTTTAGATAAGAATTGACAATTTAGACCAAGATTTAAGAGGTCTCGTTGGTCCTGGGTAAGATCATAAGAAGTCAGGTTAAAGTAGCCATCTTTAGGACGAGGGATTTTTAGCTGTCCACCGTTTAGGGATGTTAACTTACGGAGTGTCTTTGTTTCTACAAGAGTTTTATGTTGTTGTTTCAGGTTAAATAGTTCACTGTTGATGGTTTGCTTGAGTTGGATAGGGATGTCGTACTGGGTCCATTTGTTTAACAAATGGACCATTCGGCATCAACTAAACAAGAAGAAGGAAGCCCTCCAAACCTTTATAGAGCAGGCGGAGCATCTGTTAACATAACGGAGCATAACGAACAAGTTAGCGTGTAAAGAACAAGTCAACCTCTAAAGAACAAGTTAGCCTCTATGTAACAAGTTAGCCTCTACAGAACAAGTTAGCCTCTATGGAACAAGTTAGCCTCTGTGGAACAAGTTAGCCTCTAAAGAACAAGTTAGCCTCTATGGAACAAGTTTGCGTCTAAGAACAAGTTAGCCTCTTCAGAACAAGTTAGCCTCTACAGAACAAGTTAGAGTGCAGAGAACAAGTTTGCATCTACAGAACAAGTATGCGTCCACAGAACAAGTTAGCATCTACAGAACAAGTTAGCGTCTACAGAACAAGTTAGCCTCTTCAAAACAAGTTAGCCTCTACAGAACAAGTAAGCCTCTACAGAACAAGTTAGCATCTATCAAACAAGTTAGCCTCTATGGAACAAGTTAGCACCTTCGGAACAAGTTAGATTCTACAGAACAAGTTAGCCTCTATGGAACAAGTTAGCCTCTACAAAACAAGTTTGCCTTTACAGAACAAGTTTACCTCTACAGAACAAGTTACCCTTTTTGTAACAAGTTAGCCTCTCCAGACAAAGTTAGCGTCTACAGAACAATTTAGCGTCTACAGAACACTTTAGCATCTACGGAACAAGTTAGCGTCTACAGAAGAAGTTTGTGTCTACAGAACAATTTAGTCTTTACAGAACAAGTTAACTTCTACAGAACAAGTTAGCCTCTACAGAACTAGTTAGCATCTGCATAACAAGTTAGCCTCTACAGAACAAGTTAGCCTCTACAGAACAGGTTAGACTAAACCGAGCAAGTTAGAGTCTACAGAACAAGTTAGTATCCACAGAACAAGGTGCAGAACAAGTTAGCGTCTACAGAGCAAGTTAGTGTCTACAGAACAAGTTAGTGTCTACAGAACAAGTTAGCCTCTGCAGAAGAAGTTAGCCTCTACAGAACAAGTAAGCCTCTACAGAACAAGATAGCATCTACAAAAAAAGTTACCGTCCACAGAAAAAAGTTAGCCTCTACGGAACATGTTAGCGTCTATGGAACAAGTTAGCCTCCTCAGAACAAGTTAGCGTCTACGGAACAAGTGAGCCTCTTTTGAACAAGTAAGCCTGTATGGAACAAGTTAGCCTCTATGGAAGAAGAAAGCCTCTACAGAACAAGATATCATCTACAAAAAAAGTTACCGTCTACAGAAAAAGTTAGCCTCTACAGAACATGTTAGCGTCTATGGAACAAGTTAGCCTCTTCAGAACAAGGTAGTCTCTATGGAACAAGTTAGCGTCTACGGAACAAGTGAGCCTCTATGGAACAAGTAAGCCTCTACGGAACAAGTTAGCCTCTATGAAACAAGTAAGCCTCTACAGAACAAGTTAGCATCTACAAAACAAGTTAGCCTCTAAAGAACAAGTTAGCGTCAACAGAACAAATTAATTTCTACAGAACATGTTGGCCTCTACTGAACAAGTTAGCTTCTACAGAACAAGTTATCATCTACAGAACAAGTTAGCCTCTATGGAACAAGATAGCCTCTAAGGAACAAGTTTGATTGTACAGATCTAGTTTGCCTCTATGGAACCAGTTAGCCTGTATGGAACAAGTTAGTCTCTAGAGAACAAGTAAGCCTCTATGCAACAAGTTAGCCTCTACAGAACAATTTACACCGCAGGATGTCCAAGATCAATCTTAGCATTAGGGATATTCCCCAATGAAGAATCAAAAACATTCAATTTACACATCCTGGAAGAACAAAGAGTAAGAGGAGGCATAAACAATTTACAAATAGATAAAAAGAGTCTTAATAATATTGGTCGTTTACAAGCGGGGGGTTAATTAAAGTAGGCTAATTAAATTCGTTTGTAAATATTAGTTGGGAAAAATATGGCTCTAGATCTGCGGAACAAGTTAGCCCTCTTCGGAACAATTTTGCTCCTACGGAAAAAATTAGCCCTCTACAGAACATGTTAGTCTCTACGAAACAACTTACCCTCTACGGAACTAGTTATCGTCTACGAAACAAGCTAGCCTATATGGAACAAGTTAGCCTCTATGGTACAAGTTAGTTTTTATGGAACCAGTTTGCTTCTACAGATCATGTTAGTTTCTCCAGAACAAGCTACCCGCTATGGAACAAGTTAGCGTCTACGAAACAAGCAAGCATCTATGGAAAAAGTTACCCTGTAGGAAACAAGTTAGTGTTTACGGAACAAGTTAGCTTCTACAGAACAAATTACCCTCTATAGAACAAGTTAGCCTCCATTAAAAAAGTTAGCCTCCACAGAACAAGTTAGCCTCTACAGAACAAGTTAGCCTCAATAAAACAAGTTAGCCTCTATGTAACAAGTTAGCCTCTACAGAATAAGTTAGCCTCACTGGAACAAGTTAGCCTCTAAAGAACAAGTTAGCCTCTATGTAAGAAGTTAGCCTCTGCAGAACAAGTTAGCCTCACTGGAACAAGTTAGCCTCTACATGACAATTTAGCGTCGATGAAACCAGTTAGCCTCTATGTAACAAGTTAGCCACTACAGAACAAGTTAGCCTCACTGGAACAAGTTAGCCTCTATGGAACAAGTTAGCATCTATCAAACAAGTTAGCCTCTATGGAACAAGTTAGCATCTTCGGAACAAGTTAGATTCTACAGAACAAGTTAGCCTCTCTGGAACAAGTTAGCCTCTATGGAACAAGTTAGCCTCTACAAAACAAGTTAGCCTCTATGGAACAAGTTTGCCTTTAAGGAACAAGTTCTCCTCTACAGAACAAGTTACCCTTTTTGTAACAAGTTAGCCTCTCCAGACAAAGTTAGCGTCTACAGAAAGAGTTTGCGTCTGCAGAACACTTTAGCATCTACGGAACAAGTTTGCATCTACAGAAGAAGTTAGTGTCTACAGAACAATTTAGTCTCTACAGAACAAGTTAACCTCTACAGAACAAGTTAGCCTCTACAGAACTAGTTAGCATCTACATAACAAGTTAGCCTCTACAGAACAAGTTAGCCTCTACAGAACTAGTTAGACTAAACCGAGCAAGTTAGAGTCTACAGAACAAGTTAGTGTCCACAGAACAAGGTACAGAACAAGTTAGCATCTACAGAGGAAGTTAGTATCTACAGAACAAGTTAGTGTCTACAGAACAAGTTAGCCTCGGCAGAAGAAGTTAGCCTCTACAGAACAAGTAAGCCTCTACAGAACAAGATAGCATCTACAAAAAAAGTTACCGGCTACAGAAAAAATTAGCCTCTACAGAACATGTTAGCGTCTATGGAACAAGTTAGCCTCCTCAGAACAAGTTAGCCTCTACGGAACAAGTTAGCGTCTACGGAACAAGTGAGCCTCAATGGAACAAGTAAGCCTCTATGGAACAAGTTAGCCTCTATGAAACAAGTAAGCCTCTACAGAACAAGCTAGCCTCTACAGAACAAGTTAGCCTCTACAGAACAAGTTTGCCTCTAAAGAACAAGTTAGCGTCTACAGAACAAATTAACCTCTACAGAACATGTTGGCCTCTACAGAACAAGTTAGCTTCTACAGAACAAGTTAGCGTCTACAGAACAAGTTAGCCTCTATGGAACAAGATAGCCTCTAACGAACAAGTTTGATTGTACAGAACAAGTTTGCCTCTATGGAACCAGTTAGCCTGTATGGAACAAGTTAGTCTCTTTAGAACAAGTAAGCCTCTATGCAACAAGTTAGCCTCTACAGAACAATTTACACCACAGGATGACCAAGATCAATCTTAGCATTAGGGACTTTCCCCAATGAAGAATCAAAAACATTCAATTTACACATCCTGGAAGAACAAAGAGTAAGAGGAGATATATAAACAATTTACAAATAGATAAAAAGAGTCTTAATAATATTGGACGTTTACAAGCGATGAAACAAGTTAGCTTCTATGTAACAAGTTAGCCTCTACAGAACAAGTTCGCCTCTATGGAACAAGTTAGCCTCTGTGGAACTAGTTAGCCTCTAAAGAACAAGTTAGCCTCTATTGAACAAGTTTGCATCTCAGAACAAGTTAGCCTCTTCAGAACAAGTTAGCCTCTACAAAACAAGTTAGAGTGTAGAGAACAAGTTAGCATCTACAGAACAAGTATGCGTCCACAGAACAAGTTAGCATCTACAGAACAAGTTAGTGTCTACAGAAAAAGTTAGCCTCTTCAAAACAAGTTAGCCTCTACAGAACAAGTTAGCCTCTACAAAACAAGTTAACATCTATCAAACAAGTTAGCCTCTATGGAACAAGTTAGCATCTTCGGAACAAGTTAGATTCTACAGAACAAGTTAGCCTCTATGGAACAAGTTAGCCTCTTTGGAACATGTTAACCTCTACAAAACAAGTTAGCCTCTATGGAACTAGTTTGCCTTTATGGAACAAGTTATCCTCTACAGAACATGTTACCCTTTTTGTAACAAGTTAGCCTCTCCAGACAAAGTTAGCGTCTACAGAACAATTTAGCGTCTACAGAACACTTTAGCATCTACGGAACAAGTTAGCGTCTACAGAAGAAGTTTGTGTCTACAGAACAATTTAGTCTTTACAGAACAAGTTAACTTCTACAGAACAAGTTAGCCTCTACAGAACTAGTTAGCATCTACATAACAAGTTAGCCTATACAGAACAAGTTAGCCTCTACAGAACTAGTTAGACTAAACCGAGCAAGTTAGAGTCTACAGAACAAGTTAGTGTCCACAGAACAAGGTACAGAACAAGTTAGCGTCTACAGAGCAAGTTAGTGTCTACAGAACAAGTTAGTGTCTACAAAACGAGTTAACCTCTGCAGAAGAAGTTAGCCTCTACAGAACAAGTAAGCCTCTACAGAACAAGATAGCATCTACAAAAAAAGTTACCATCTACAGAAAAAGTTAGCCTCTTCAGCACAAGTTATCCTCTACGGAACAAGTTAGCGTCTATCGAACAAGTGAGCCTCTATGGAACAAGTAAGCCTCTATTGAACAAGTTAGCCTCTATGGAACAAGTAAGCCTCTTTAGAACAAGTTAGCCTCTACAGAACAAGTTAGCATCTACAGAACAAGTTAGCCTCTAAAGAACAAGTTAGCATCTACAGAACAAATTAACCTCTACAGAACATTTTGGCCTCTACAGAACAAGTTAGCTTCTAAAGGACAAGTTAGCGTCTACAAAACAAGTTAGCCTCTATGGAACAAGATAGCCTCTAAGGAACAAGTTTGATTGTACAGAACAAGTTTGCCTCTATGGAACCAGTTAGCCTGTATTGAACAAGTTAGTCTCAACAGAACAAGTAAGCCTCAATGCAACAAGCTAGCCTCTACAGAACAATTTACATCGCAGGATGACCAAGATCAATTTTAGCATTAGGGACTTTCCCCAATGAAGAATCAAAAACATTTAATTTACACATCCTGGAAGAACAAAGAGTAAGAGGAGACATATAAACAATTTACAAATAGATAAAAAGAGTCATAATAATATTGGACGTTTAAAAGCGGGGGTTAAATACAAGTAGGCTAAGAAAATTCATATGTAAATATTAGTTGGGAAAAATATGGCTCTAGATCTGCGGAACAAGTTATCCCTCTACGGAACAATTTAGCTTCTACGGAAAAAATTAGCCCTCTACGGAACATGTTAGTCTCTACGGAACAAGTTACCCTCTATGGAACTAGTTAGCGTCTACGAAACAAGCTAGCCTATATGGAACAAGTTAGCCTCTATGGTACAAGTTAGTGTTTATGGAACCAGTTAGCTTCTACAGATCATGTTAGTTTCTCCATAACAAGCTACCCGCTATGGAACAAGTTACCGTCTATGAAACAAGCAAGCGTCTATGGAAAAAGTTAGAATGTAGGAAACAAGTTAGTGTTTATGGAACAAGTTAGCTTTTTCAGAACAAGTTACCCTCAACAGAACAAAGTTAGCCTCCATTAAAAAAGTTAGCCTCCACAGAACAAGTTAGCCTCTACAGAACAAGTTAGCCTCTATAAAACAAGTTAGCCTCTACAGAACAAGTTAGCCTCTGTGGAACAAGTTAGCCTATAAAGAACAAGTTAGCCTCTATGTAACAAGTTAGCCTCTACAGAACAAGTTAGCCTCACTGGAACAAGTTAGCCTCTACATGACAAGTTAGCATCGATGAAACAAGTTAGCCTCTATGTAACAAGTTAGCCCCTACAGAACAAGTTAGCCTCTACAGAACAAGTTAGCATCTATCAAACAAGTTAGCCTCTATGGAACAAGTTAGCATCTTCGGAACAAGTTAGATTCTACAGAACAAGTTAGCCTCTATGGAACAAGTTAGCCTGTATGGAACAAGTTACCCTCTACAAAACCAGATAGCCTCTATGGAAAAAGTATGCCTTTACGGAACAAGTTATCCTCTACATAACAAGTTACCCTTTTTGTAACAAGTTTGCCTCTGTGTAACAAGTTAGATTCTACAGAACAAGTTAGCCTCTATGGAACAAGTTAACCTCTATGGAACAAGTTAGCCTCTACAAAACAAGTTAGCCTCTACAAAACAAGTTAGCCTCTATGGAACAAGTATGCCTTTACGGAACAAGTTTTCCTCTACATAACAAGTTACCCTTTTTGTAACAAGTTAGCCACTCCAGACAAAGTTAGCGTCTACAGAACTAGTTAGCGTCTTCAGAACACTTTAGCATCTACGGAACAAGTTAGCGTCTACAGAAGAAGTTAGTGTCTACAGAACAATTTAGTCTCTACAGAACAAGTTAACCTCTACAGAACAATTTAGCCTCTACAGAACTAGTTAGCATCTAGAACTAGTTAGCATCTACATAACAAGTTAGCCTCTACAGAACAGGTTAGACTAAACCGAGCAAGTTAGAGTCTACAGAACAAGTGAGTGTCCACAGAACAAGGTACAGAACAAGTTAGCGTCTACAGAGCAAGATATCATCTACAAAAAAAGTTACCGTCTACAGAAAAAGTTAGCCTCTACAGAACATGTTAGCGTCTATGGAACAAGTTAGCCTCTTCAGAACAAGGTAGTCTCTATGGAACAAGTTAGCGTCTACGGAACAAGTGAGCCTCTATGGAACAAGTAAGCCTCTACGGAACAAGTTAGCCTCTATGAAACAAGTAAGCCTCTACAGAACAAGTTAGCATCTACAAAACAAGTTAGCCTCTAAAGAACAAGTTAGCGTCAACAGAACAAATTAATTTCTACAGAACATGTTGGCCTCTACTGAACAAGTTAGCTTCTACAGAACAAGTTAGCATCTACAGAACAAGTTAGCCTCTATGGAACAAGATAGCCTCTAAGGAACAAGTTTGATTGTACAGATCTAGTTTGCCTCTATGGAACCAGTTAGCCTGTATGGAACAAGTTAGTCTCTAGAGAACAAGTAAGCCTCTATGCAACAAGTTAGCCTCTGCAGAACAATTTACACCGCAGGATGTCCAAGATCAATCTTAGCATTAGGGATATTCCCCAATGAAGAATCAAAAACATTCAATTTACACATCCTGGAAGAACAAAGAGTAAGAGGAGGCATAAACAATTTACAAATAGATAAAAAGAGTCTTAATAATATTGGTCGTTTACAAGCGGGGGGTTAATTAAAGTAGGCTAATTAAATTCGTTTGTAAATATTAGTTGGGAAAAATATGGCTCTAGATCTGCGGAACAAGTTAGCCCTCTTCGGAACAATTTTGCTCCTACGGAAAAAATTAGCCCTCTACAGAACATGTTAGTCTCTACGAAACAACTTACCCTCTACGGAACTAGTTATCGTCTACGAAACAAGCTAGCCTATATGGAACAAGTTAGCCTCTATGGTACAAGTTAGTTTTTATGGAACCAGTTTGCTTCTACAGATCATGTTAGTTTCTCCAGAACAAGCTACCCGCTATGGAACAAGTTAGCGTCTACGAAACAAGCAAGCATCTATGGAAAAAGTTACCCTGTAGGAAACAAGTTAGTGTATACGGAACAAGTTAGCTTCTACAGAACAAATTACCCTCTATAGAACAAGTTAGCCTCCATTAAAAAAGTTAGCCTCCACAGAACAAGTTAGCATCTACAGAACAAGTTAGCCTCTATAAAACAAGTTAGCCTCTATGTAACAAGTTAGCCTCTACAGAATAAGTTAGCCTCACTGGAACAAGTTAGCCTCTACATGACAAGTTAGCATCGATGAAACAAGTTAGCCTCTATGTAACAAGTTAGCCTCTGCAGAACAATTTAGCCTCTGTGGAACAAGTTAGCCTCTAAAGAACAAGTTAGCCTCTATGTAAGAAGTTAGCCTCTGCAGAACAAGTTAGCCTCACTGGAACAAGTTAGCCTCAACATGACAATTTAGCGTCGATGAAACCAGTTAGCCTCTATGTAACAAGTTAGCCACTACAGAACAAGTTAGCCACTACAGAACAAGTTAGCCTCACTGGAACAAGTTAGCCTCTATGGAACAAGTTAGCATCTATCAAACAAGTTAGCCTCTATGGAACAAGTTAGCATCTTCGGAACAAGTTAGATTCTACAGAACAAGTTAGCCTCTCTGGAACAAGTTAGCCTCTATGGAACAAGTTAGCCTCTACAAAACAAGTTAGCCTCTATGGAACAAGTTTGCCTTTAAGGAACAAGTTCTCCTCTACAGAACAAGTTACCCTTTTTGTAACAAGTTAGCCTCTCCAGACAAAGTTAGCGTCTACAGAAAGAGTTAGCGTCTGCAGAACACTTTAGCATCTACGGAACAAGTTTGCATCTACAGAAGAAGTTAGTGTCTACAGAACAATTTAATCTCTACAAAACAAGTTAACCTCCACAGAACAAGTTAGCCTCTACAGAACTAGTTAGCATCTACATAACAAGTTAGCCTCTACAGAACAAGTTAGCCTCTACAGAACAAGTTAGTGTCCACAGAACAAGGTACAGAACAAGTTAGCATCTACAGAGGAAGTTAGTATCTACAGAACAAGTTAGTGTCTACAGAACAAGTTAGCCTCCTCAGAACAAGTTAGCCTCTACGGAACAAGTTAGCGTCTACGGAACAAGTGAGCCTCAATGGAACAATTAAGCCTCTATGGAACAAGTTAGCCTCTATGAAACAAGTAAGCCTCTACAGAACAAGCTAGCCTCTACAGAACAAGTTAGCCTCTACAGAACAAGTTAGCCTCTAAAGAACAAGTTAGCGTCAACAGAACAAATTAACCTCTACAGAACATGTTGGCCTCTACAGAACAAGTTAGCTTCTACAGAACAAGTTAGCGTCTACAGAACAAGTTAGCCTCTATGGAACAAGATAGCCTCTAACGAACAAGTTTGATTGTACAGAACAAGTTTGCCTCTATGGAACCAGTTAGCCTGTATGGAACAAGTTAGTCTCTAGAGAACAAGTAAGCCTCTATGCAACAAGTTAGCCTCTACAGAACAATTTACACCACAGGATGACCAAGATCAATCTTAGCATTAGGGACTTTCCCCAATGAAGAATCAAAAACATTCAATTTACACATCCTGGAAGAACAAAGAGTAAGAGGAGACATATAAACAATTTACAAATAGATAAAAAGAGTCTTAATAATATTGGACGTTTACAAGCGGGGGTTAAATACAAGTAGGCTAAGAAAATTCATATGTAAATATTAGTTGGGAAAAATATGGCACTATATCTGCGGAACAAGTTAGCTCTCTACGGAACAATTTTCCTTCTACGGAAAAAATTAGCCCTCTACGGAACATGTTAGTCTCTACGGAACAAGTTACCCTCTACGGAACTAGTTAGCATCTACGAAACAAGCTAGCCTATATGGAACAAGTTAGCCTCTATGGTACAAATTAGTGTTTATGGAACCAGTTAGCTTCTACAGATCATGTTAGTTTCTCCAGAACAAGCTACCCTCTATGGAACTAGTTACCGTCTATGAAACAAGAAAGCGTCTATGGAAAAAGTTAGCCTGTAGGAAACAAGTTAGTGTTTACAGAACAAGTTAGCTTCTACAGAACAAGTTAGCCTCTATAGAACAAGTTAGCCTCCATTAAAAAAGTTAGCCTCCACAGAACAAGTTAGCCTCTATGGAACAAGTTAGCCTTTTCAAAACAAGTTAGTCTCAACAGAACAAGTTAGTCTCTACAGAACAAGTTAGTCTCTATGGAACAAGCTAACCTCTACAAAACAAATTAGCATCTACAAAACAAGTTAGCGTCTACGGAACAAATTACCCTTCACAGAACAAGTTAGCCTCTACAAAACAAGTTTGCGTTAGGGGGAACAAGTTAAGGTCTACGGAAGAAATTACCCTCTATGGTACAAGTTAGCCTCTATGGAACAATTTAGCCTCTACGGAACAAGTTAGCCTCTACATAAAGGGTTAGCCTCTATGAAACAAATTACCCTCCACTGAACAACTTAGCCTCTACAAAACAAGTTAGTGTCTTCGGAACACGTTAGTGTCTACAGAACAAGTTAGCATCTACGGAATAAGTTAATATCTATGGAACAAGTTTGCTTCAATGGAACAAGTTAGCCTCTATAGAACAAGTCAGCGTCTACAGAACCAGTTAGCCTCTATAGAACAAGTTAGCGTCTACAGAACAACTTAGCCTCTACAGAACAAGTTAGCCATTACAGTACACGTTAGTGTCTACAGAACAAGTTTGCATCCACAGAACAAGCCAGTCTCTACAGAACAAGTTAGCGTCTACGGAACAAGTTAGTCTCTACAGAACAAGTTAGCCTCTACAGAACAAGTTAGCGTCTACAGAACAAGTTAGCATATGCAGAACAAGTTTGCCTCTATGGAACAAGTTAGCCTCTTCAGAACAAGTTAGCCTCTTTGGAACATGTTGTATATAGCCACTATATATATATAACCTCAATATAACAAGTTAGCCTCTACAGAACAAGTTAGCCTCTATGGAACAAGTTAGTCTCTACGGAACAAGATAACCTCTGTGGAACAAGTTAGCCTCTACAAAACAAGTTAGCGTCTATGGAACAACTTAGCGTCTACGGAACAAGTTAGCTTCTACGGAACAAGTTAGCGTCTACGGAACATGTTAGCCTCTATTTAACAAGTTAGCCTCTATGGAACAAGTTAGCGACTACTGAGCAAGTTAGCATCAACGGAACAAGTTAGCCTCTATGGAACAAGTTTATCATCTACGGAACGAGTTAGCATCTAAGGAACAAGTTAGCATCTATGGAACAAGTTAGCAAGTTACCATCTATGGAATAAGTTAGCCTCTACAGAACAATTTAGCCTCTATGGAACAACTTAGTCTCTTCAAAACAAGTTAGCATCTATGGAACAAGATAGCATCTGCAGAACAAGTTAGCCTCTATGGAACAAGGTAGCCTCTACAAAACAAGTTAGCCTCTGTGGAACAAGTTAGCATCTACAGAACAAGTTAGCCTCTATGGAACAAGTTAGCCTCTTCAAAACAAGTTAGCGTCTACTGAACAAATTACCCTCTACAGAACAAGTAAGCCTCTACAGTACAAGTTAGCTTCTACAGAACATGTTAGCCTCTACAGAACAAGTTAGCCTCTATGGAACAAATTACCCTGTACGGAACAAGTTAGTCTCTATGGAACAAGTTAGCCTCTAAGGAACAAATTACCCTATACGGAACAAGTTAGTCTCTAAGGAACAAGTTAGCCTCTACGGAACAAGTTAACCTCTTCGTAGCAAGTTAGCCTATACGGAACAAATTATCCTCTATGGAACAAGTTAGCCTCCTCAGAACACTTAAGTTAGCCTCTGAGGAACAAGTTAGCCTCTACCGAACAACTTACACAGAATCATCACAAAGGCAAATAACCTGGCCAGTTATACTCTTTCACTGACTTACTGCAGTTGTTTGTATTGCTTTAATGAAATACAATGTGTCCTTAAAACTGGATCTTGCCACAAGAGCAACATTTAGTATAATGCTTCATTATAGACCGGAGCTGGTATATAGCGACACTTATTATATTGCTTCACTCTAAACCGGACCCGGTGACGAGGGTCAGCTGATGAAGCCGGCCTTCACTTACGACACTTACGAGTCTCCCAGGAAGTAATTATGTTACGAGATTATTCACGATCCATCCCGCGGCCCCGGATCCTTCACCCGCGTTCCGTAATGTTAATGTTTCATCACTATTCTTGCTGTCTAAGACATCTGAAGAACGTCCTCAATTACATATAATTACAGTAAAAACATAAGACATATATAAGAATATATGAGAGAGAGAGAGAGAGAGAGAGAGAGAGAGAGAGAGAGAGAGAGAGAGAGAGAGAGAGAGAGAGAGAGAGAGAGAGAGAGAGAGAGAGAGAGAGAGAGAGAGAGAGAGAGAGAGAGAGAGAGAGAGAGAGAGAGAGAGAGAGAGAGAGAGAGAGAGAGAGAGAGAGAGAGAGAGAGAGAGAGAGAGAGAGAGAGAGAGAGAGAGAGAGAGACAGAGAGAGAGAGAGAGAGAGAGAGAGAGAGAGAGACACAGAGAGAGAGAGAGAGAGAGAGAGAGAGAGAGAGAGAGAGAGAGAGAGAGAGAGAGAGAGAGAGAGAGAGAGAGAGAGAGAGAGAGAGAGAGAGAGAGAGAGAGAGAGAGAGAGAGAGAGAGAGAGAGAGAGAGAGAGAGAGAGAGAGAGAGAGAGAGAGAGAGAGAGAGAGAGAGAGAGAGAGAGAGAGAGAGAGAGAGTGTCTTTTTAAATTTCCCAACAAAAACATAATATGTTGAAGTTCCATCTGCAGACTCTGCTGGTATGGAAATAATCCTGACCTTAACTCTGTGTGTGAAAGGGTTCCACACTGCCATTGTATGCAGTTTGTGCCGAGCTGCAATTCAGCAGTTGCTTGTGCAAGCTTACCACTGAGGATGTAAGTGGCAGGGAAGCCTGTTTGGTAGTGAAACTGTGCATGGGGTTTGTGGTTGTCTTGTGGTGACAGGTGCGCTGTTGAGTAATTAACGGTAGTAACCACCATTTATTTTAAAGACTGGTTCCCCTCCCGGCCGCCGCCTGAACGGGCTATGTTCAGTTATCACACTGCTCTGTTTTAATTACATTGTGGTGAATAGCATTTTAAATGCATTGAGAAATATACGCCTCCCACGACATCTGTGACTCGAAACGAAGGGTTCCAGCCTCACTACCCCGCCGGAACAGAAGGCATTGAGCAACATTACACACACACACACACACACACACACACACACACACACACACACACACACACACACACACACACACACACACACACACACACACAGGGGGTTGGTGGAGGCTGACTCCATACACAGTTTCAAATGTAGATATGATAGAGCCCAATAGGCTCAGGAATCTGTACACCAGTTGATTGACGGTTGAGAGGCGGGACCAAAGAGCCAGAGCTCAACCCCCGCAAGCACAATTAGGTGAGTACACACACACACACGTCAAAGGACCCACAAGAATGAGAGGCGGTGACGAATCAGCGAGAATTGACCCGATATTCATCCTGATCGAGTCAAACACTTTCTTGAGTGTGACATGTCAGCCACAATGAAGTCAAATTTGAAGCTACCCTGGACGACCTCATCCTACCAGTCTTTGAGTATCTGGTGGTGGAAGTACGAACACCTCTTCCAAATGAAGGGACCAGCAAGCCAAGGGCTGGCATATCAAAATTGGAAATTATGATGGGACGAGAAAATTCCTAACAGGAATACCATGGAGAAACATTACTCAGAAAACATAATGTTCTGAACTCTTCAAAGATGGCATTTAAATCCGTATAAATATATATATATGTTTATGACAACATGTTAGCCTTCTTTTACTCCAGCAAACACATAACGTATTCTCAACGCTGCTTCACGCTAATTAAACGTCAGTAACGTTTAAGTAGCGTAAATATATTTAACGATACGTTGAGTTATTTCTGTGATCATACTCAGACATAATTAATTAGAAACTGGTGTGTAATATGCTGTTGCCTCCAGAGTATATCAGTAGAGACGATATAGCTGTTGTTTTGAAAGTTAATGTGGTTCAGGCAGTGAAGTGCCGAGCTTGCTGGCCCAGCAAGCTTAACAAGCTTAACAAGTAGTAAGCTGAAGTGAAGCTTGTTAAACTACACTTAAGCGTAATAAGCTACAGCGTTAACCACCACCTGGGCTTCCTCCCGCTGGTTAAGGGTGTAGGTTGTTAAGTCTGACAATCCAACGCGACCTTCTAATAGAATGTCGCATTTTGACGTATATTCAACCTAAGGCCAAACATTTGTCGTACTAGAAAATAATAGCGGCTCGCGAAATGGACATATTGTCCCGTTTTCTGGTACCTCTGGTAGGTTTGGAAAAGGGCACTTTACTGTGTTTACCAAACCACACACTAGAAAATGAAGAGACGACGACGTTTTGGTCCGTCTTGGACCATTATCAAGTCGATTGTGATGAGAAGCATTGGCAATAAATAGGCTAGAGAAAGGTAAGGAGATGGAAATCTTAGAGAAGAAAAGACCAAGGGAAAACGTATGGAAGGTAAGATGTAATAAAGGGAGTAATAATAGGAATAAGAAAGGGAAAGTAAGAAAAAACAAATGATAGAAAAAGAGAGATAAAAGGAAGGGTAGGCTTATGTTAGGCAAACATTTGTTAAAAAGTTTAGAACTTTTGAGTATATACTGTGAAAGAGAAGAGTCAACAGCAACAAAGCCAGGACTCAGGTTCATGTTGGGTACGTTGTGTACTAGAGCCGAGTCAAGAAGACGGTGTCTGTGTAGAGTAGAGGCAGGAAAGATTATTTTGGAGGAAGACCAATCAATGGGATGATTAGAATCCCTAACATGACAGAAGAGAGCATTGCAGGTGTCTGCAGACTTAACACTTCGTTTGTGTTCCTTAAGTCTGTCATTAAGTTTACGGCCAGTTTCACCAAAGTATTGGGGAGGACAAGACGAACAGGAAATAGAGTAGACACCAGCAGCATTAGAAGCAAGAGGAGCAGTGTGAACTAGATTGCTACGAAGAATATTAGTTTGTCGAAAGGTGAGCTTTATATCAAGAGGACGAAAGGTATTAGTAAAAGTATTAAATTTAGTGCGACAGTTTCTTGAAGTTGGGAAACCTTAGGAGGACGAACTGGGAGCAGATAACACTGAACTGCGAGATATCAGGACTACGGGTCGTCTAAAAGTTCTAAATGGTATATGGGCTTCGCGCTTACTGTGAAGACTGTGTGGAGCCTTTTGGCTGTTCCTTGATTCACTCTCACAACGCTCTCTAGATGAGAGCCTCATCAATAGACTACAATGCCTTCGTTATGACGCAGTTCATATATATTGATAAAGAGTTAATGCATTTGTTATTGACATTTGTGTTAATAAACCAACTGTTCCGGCTGGATTGAAATCAGTTATTCATATAAATTCATTTTCAGCCAATTATAAAGGATTGACAATAATCCTTGCGAGCTCTGTTCTGTGAGTACCAGAGTGTATTACTGCCACGCGTATATTTCACCTGTGTATTGTATACACAGACTGAGACAGAGTGGAATATTTCACCTGTATATTGTGTACATAGACACGTTCAAGGCGGTATATAAAACTTGTATACTTTTGCTAAAGACAAATCCTCACAGTTTTGTGATACCAATTAACCGTTGTTGCCTGTTATAAGCTGCGTTATTGTCATTTGATCCATCATATATATGTGAGAATCTATTACTAGTTCTGAAAGGGACATACACTATTACATATAATATTAATGTGGATGACAATTCACCTTTCTTTATGTAAGAAAAGAAGAAAAGGGCACATGGCTGTGCTCGGGTCTCTCTGCTCCTACCCCTCTCTCTCTCTCTCTCTCTCTCTCTCTCTCTCTCTCTCTCTCTCTCTCTCTCTCTCTCTCTCTCTCTCTCTCTCTCTCTCTCTCTCTCTCTCTCTCTCTCTCTCTCTCTCTTTCACCCCTTCCTCTCCTCTACCAATCTTTCTACCTTCTCTCATCTTTCTTTCCCTATCCTTTCTCACCCCCTCCCCAACACCCCCCTTCTCACCCTCTCCCTTCACTTTACCTTTCTTTCTTTCTCCTCTCTCTGCCATTTTCTTAGTGACAGGAAAATAACATGTGATGACAGTGAGAAGAAGATATAATGACAGTGACAGTAACATGTGGTGACAGTGACAGCAATATGACAGTGACAACGCAGGCCAGACAGAGGGAGCAGACAGTAGACCAACAGTGAGTCAACAAGGGAGAACTGATGGTAAGTTTGCTCAACACTTCGAGACAGAACTCTTGAGGCCACACAAGCAAACTCTTCCTTCTCAACTAAATTGCCTCTCCTAACCTCTCAGGAGAGTCCAACCATATGTTTCTTTTGAAGAAAAATGTATCTTTAATATAAATGAGCGAAAATACTCATTCTCATGTTCCGTCTCACGTATTATGTTTGAATGGGAATTTGTATATAGTGTTTTGGGACACGAATGATGTCTTCATATATATGAATATAAGAGTTGAAGAATTATATCGTAGTGTGAATAATTTGAAATTAATATTGGTGAGTTTTTTTGAGTTTTCAGTCACTCTTTGGGTACGTTAACTTTTACCTCGTAAACACACACACACACACACACACACACACACACACACACACACACACACACACACACACACACACACACACACACACACACACACAAACACACACACCTTGGGAATGAGTCATCATAGTGTATTGAGCTTTGAGTAACTGGTTGAGCAGGGAATTATCACCCCCAAAAAAGAACTGGGAACCAAAGGGCTGGCGTACCGAAAGGGAAACTATGAGGAAATGAATAAATTCCTATGGGATATACATTGGGACGCAGAACTCGGAACCAAGTCCGAACAAGACATGTTGGACCATGTCACCCAAAAATGTCAGGAAGCTGTAAGCAGGTTTGTCCCAGCCCGACAGGAAAAAACAGAGAAGCAAAGGAAGAATCCGTGGTTTAATAAGGAATGTATGAAAGCAAAGTAGCTGAACAAAAGGGCATGAAGGAACTTCCGTAATAACAGAACACCAGAAAGTAGAGAGAGATACCAGAGAACCAGGAACGAGTATGTCAGTGTGAGAAGAGCAGCTGAGAAAAGGTATGAAAATGATATAGCTAATAAAGCCAAGACCGAACCAAAGCTACTACACAGTCACATCAGGCGGAAGACAACAGTGAAGGAACAGGTGATGAAACTTAGGGTGGGCGAGGACAGGTACACAGAGAATGACAAAGAGGTGTGTGAAGAACTCAACAAAAGGTTCCAGGAGGTCTTTACAATAGAACAGGGAGATGTCATGGCGCTAGAAGAGGTGGCAGCAAACCAGGTGACCTTGGATAGGTTCGAAATTACAAGAGATGAGGTCAAGAAGCACCTATTGGAGCTGGATGTGAGAAAAGCTGTTGGGCCGGATGGAATCTCGCCATGGGTATTGAAAGAGTGTGCAGGAGCACTTTGCCTACCACTCTCCATAGTGTATAGTAGGTCACTGGAAACGGGGGACCTACCAGAAATATGGAAGACTGCTAATGTAGTACCAATATACAAAAATGGTGACAGACAAGAGGCACTGAACTACAGACCAGTGTCCTTAACTTGTATACCATGCAAGGTGATGGAGAAGATTGTGAGAAAAAACCTAGTAACACATCTGGAGAGAGAGACTTCGTGACAACCCATCAACATGGGTTCAGGGAGGGTAAATCTTGCCTTACAGGATTGATAGAATTCTACGATCAGGTGACAAAGATTAAACAAGAAAGAGAAGGGTGGGCGGACTGCATTTTTTTGGACTGTCGGAAAGCCTTTGACACAGTACCCCGTAAAAGGTTGATGCATAAGCTGGAGAAACAGGCAGGAGTAACTGGTAGGGCGCTCCAGTGGATAAGGGAGTACCTAAACAATAGGAAGCAGAGAGTTACAGTGAGGGGTGAGACCTCAGACTGGCGTGAAGTCACCAGTGGAGTCCCACAGGGCTCTGTACTTGGACCTATCCTGTTTCTGATATACGTAAATGATCTCCCAGAGGGTACAGACTCATTCCTCTCAGTGTTTGCTGACGACGCCAAAATTATGAGAAGGATTACGACAGAGGAGGACAGCTTGAGGCATCAAGAAGACCAGGACAAGCTGCAGGAATGGTCGAACAAATGGCTGATAGAGTATAATCCAAGCAAATGTAATGTAATGAAGATAGGGGTAGGAAGCAGGAGACCAGATACAAGGTATCACTTGGGAGATGAAATACTTCAAGAGTCCGAGAGAGAGTAAGACCTGTGGGTTGATATCACGCCAGACCTGTCCCCTGAAGCTCATATCAAGAGGATAACAGCAGCAGCATATGCCAGGTTGGCTAACATAAGAACGGCCATTAGAAACTTGTGTAAGGAATCTTTCAGAACATTATATACCACATATGTCAGACCAATCCTGGAGTATGCGGCACCAGCATGGAGCCCATATCTAGTCAAGCATAAGACTAAAATGGAAAAGGTTCAAAGGTTTGCCACCAGACTAGTACCCGAGCTGAGAGGTATGAGCTACGAGGAGAGACTACGGGAATTAAACCTCACTTCGTTGGAAGACAGAAGAGTTAGGGGGGACATGATCACCTCATTCAAGATCCTCAAGGGAATCGACAGGGTTGATAAAGACAGGCTGTTTAACACAAGGGGCACACGCACTAGGGGACACAGGTGGAAACTGAGTGCCCAAATGAGCCACAGAGATATTAGAAAGAACTTTTTTAGTGTCAGAGTGGTTGACAAATGGAATGCATTAGGAAGTGATGTGGTGGAGGCTGACTCCATACACAGTTTCAAGTGTAGATATGATAGAGCCCAATAGGCTCAGGAACCTGTACACCTGTTGATTGATAGTTGAGAGGCGGGACCAAAGAGCCAGAGCTCAACCCCCGCAAGCACAACTAGGTGAGTACAACTAGGTGAGTACACACACAATTGTGTGTGTGTGTGAAGGGAATTGATAGGGTAGATAAAGACAGTCTATTTAACACAAGGGGAACATGCACAAGGGGACACAGGTGGAAACTGAGTGCCCAAATGAGCCACAGAGATATTAGAAAGAACTTTTTTAGTGTCAGAGTGGTTGACAAATGGAATGCATTAGGGGGTGATGTGGTGGAGGCTGACTCCATACACAGTTTCAAGTGGAGATATGATAGAGCCCGATAGGCTCAGGAATCTCTACACCTGTTGATTGACGGTTGAGAGGCGGGACCAAAGAGCCAGAGCTCAACCCCCGCAAACACAACTAGGTGAGTACAACTAGGTGAGTACACACACACACACACACACACACACACACACATACACACACGCACACTCACACACACGCAAATCAGAACAATAACAATGCCAATCCGAATACCCAGTCTCGTATGCCACACAGCAGGTCCATTTATAAATACATAAGCCTTAAACAAGACATGCACACGTGATTTACAATCAATAATTATATTTTCAATGCTTGTACAAGAGCGAGGGAGACTTGGG
The DNA here is from genome assembly GCF_020424385.1 of Procambarus clarkii. Classification (NCBI taxonomy): domain Eukaryota; kingdom Metazoa; phylum Arthropoda; class Malacostraca; order Decapoda; family Cambaridae; genus Procambarus; species Procambarus clarkii. The sequence continues at coordinate 17,580,026 of NC_059576.1, read as the reverse complement.
CATTAAGTAAGGCCCTGTGCCGCCCTCGCTCCCATCACAGTTGACTTGATCATGGTTCCAGGACGGAGCGAAACGTCGTCGTTTCCCAATCTTCTGATGTGTGGTTTGGTCATGATATCTTCAGCCTCGGTATTGTGACTCATCGTCTGCATGACCTTATTGACTTCGTAATCTGTCTTTGTATTGTAATATTTTTAGCTATTGATTATTTATTTTTGTGCTAATTATTTGGCAATTATTGCCAAATTGGCTTAACTTTTTCTTCTGCAAATTATTTATTTATTATTAATTTTCCATAAGAATTACTTATTAATCAATCAATGCGTCCCTAAATTGGTGATATATAAAGAAATTCTGCGTTACATATTTGTATTGACGAACCAATTCTTATTTAAAAGCCTATTGTTTTTCCATTGATGTTAAACTTTACGTCTGCGCTCAAGACTCGTCTTTGCTAGTAATACTTGCGGTCTCCATAGAGAATGTTACATTAATGTCCTCTGTACATTATTATTACATTAATGCATTGTTTCACATTTAATAGTTTTCACATTCTTGGCATCGTAAGGGGCCAGGGATGTGTTATGTGTTTGTCCAAAAAGAAAAACTCTCTAAATTAATTCAGAATTATATCCCTCATCCTCGTCAACACTAAGATCATTACAATTAATTAAATCCCATTTTCTCCGGCTAAACTAGAACTCAGGGTGTTTAAAATATTTAAATTTATTATTTTAGCTTTACTGAATATTAATGTACCATTTTCTTTAATTGTCTTGGCAAGGACTCCAGGTGGACCTGAGGAACACGATGCCTTCATGCTGCATTGTTGCAGATATTGCGTCTTGTTGTTAGTTAATGTTGCACACTACAGTCCCCACACAACCACTAATATTAACTCCCTCCTCCGTTATACCATAAATAACATGATATTGTCTGCTATAGGTATTGTTCCACTTCCCTGGAGCACCAGGTGGAGGTGGGACAGTAACTATGGTTTCTATTGTTCCAGGTGGAGGGGGAACAGTCACCATTGTGGTGGACACTGCTCCAGGTGGAGGGGGAACAGACACCTCTGCAATGTGCAACATAAACAGATATCGATGTCATCTCCTTACATCATGAAAATCTACCTCTACGGCACTCTGCTTGCAACATCTAACTAATTTTTTAAAAATTTCCTGCAGGCATACACACAACGTTTGCTTCCGTATAACACACGTTTTCCAACAACCAAAATACTAAGGTGTATATCATACGTTTGTATTTTGTTTGAATTGTGTTACAGATATACATAATGTCTACCTCCTCGCTTCGTCAAATAAAATACAAACAATTATGAAATAAATAAACGAAGATTGTTCATGCACTAACGATCTCGTTATAACAAAAGTGATGGGAATAATTAACTAAGAGCTGACTCTTAACTGTTGCACTCTTATGATTTCAAATCATTGTTCCCGTAAGCTTAGCAACAAGCAACGTCAAAATGAATGTTCGTGAATTTGCGTGTCTTGAGATGGATAGACGCTGCTCGCGTCTATCCATTTTAGCGAGAATCTTGCTTCTCTGATTCTTATCCTATTTAAGTAGCTTCGTTAGGATACATGAAGAACACTTGCAACGCTCTGAAATAGCCCCTAACATACAACGAAACGTTTCTCTGGGGAGGCGAATTAGGTGAATTTCTCATATTTGAATCTCTATTGATTACAGAGAGAAGCATTAGACAACCAATTCACCGAATCCATTAGATGACATTAGATAATGGTCCAAGAGGAACCGAAACGTCGTCAGTTCTAACTTCTGAATTGTGGATTGGAAGTCTAATTGTCAACCTCGTTATTGTGAGATTGTCTGTATTATAAACAATATCAGTTGTATACAAAGAAAGCGTGAAATAGAGCTTAGTGCTACCTAATGTATTAGTCCATGCTGAAGGATTAAATCCTATCAAATAACATCTAATTGTTACGAGATCTGCGTTTGCTCGAGTTTAATCGGATCCTAGATGCATTAGCCTCTGCTGCCAGCTATTGTTTGACTGTACTTAAGCTGTGAAGCTTAAGTGCTGTCATCTATTTGTTGACAGTACTTAAGCTGTGAAGCTTAAGTAAATTGGGACCTCACGCAGTTCAGGGCTTTTGTACCCAAATTGGACATATTTATTCGGGTAACTTGTACCTGCATTGTACCTGGATGGGGTTCTGGGAGTTCTTCTACTCCCCAAGCCCGGCCCGGGTACAGGTTTGATTTGTGAGAGCTTGGTCCACCAGGCTGTTGCTTTGCGTAGCCCACAGGCTCACATATCCACTACAACCCGGTTGCTCCGGAGCTTCATGAAGAAAACTCTCCATTTATTCCTTGAATATGTCCACTTTGCTCAGGCAATATTTCTTATACTCGCTGGGAGGATGTTGAACAACCATAGACGTCTGACGTTCATACAGTGTTCTCTGACTGTGCCTATTGGCACATCTGTTCTTTACTGGTTCTTTTCTGCATTTCCTTCCATATCGTTCACTTCAGTATGCTGTTATTTTACTGTGTAAATTTGGGACTTGGCCCTCCAATATTTTCCAGGTATATATTATTTCATACTTATCTCGTCTCATTTCTTGAGAGTACATTTGGAGAGCTTAGAGACGATCACAATAATTTAGGTGTTTACATTGGTGAAAACATGACCTATCAGTGATAGTGTTAATCGCCAATAGAAGATATTTAGGAAAATACATATTTAAGAACATATTTAAGAAAAGCAATGGTAAACTGGTGTTAAATTGGTGTTGCTAGTGGCGTTGTCCTCATCAAAACAAGGTGAATTGATGAGAAGTAGTGCAATATTATCAACATCTTGCATTACCAAATGGTAGTGAGGAAATGTTGACAAAGTCGATACGAAACACAAGTTACAGTGGTCGGTAGAGCAACGACTTTCTATCTTGCTGGTCTGTGCTCGATACTGGATAGTTCAAGAGACTGGATACCGTCCTTTCATCCCGTTCACTTCTACCAACTTGTTGTTATCATTTCCCAGCTTCTTCTCATATCCCAACTCCTTGTCCTTATATCCCAGTTGCTTCTCCTCATATACGAGCTTTATGTCCTCAAATCGCAGCTTTTGCTCCTCATATCCCAGCTTTTTCTCCTCATATCCCAGCTACATGTCCTCATATGCCAGCTTCTTCTCCTCATATCCCAGATTTTTGTCCTCATATCTCAGCTCCTCCTTATATCCAAGCTTTTTCTCCTCTTATCCCAGATTTTTGTCCTCATATCCCAGCTCCTTCCCCTTATATCTCTTCCACAGTATAGGTAATTATAAGGAGAAAGCTCTAAGTGCATTTCTATAAACATGTTCTTCCCTGTGTGTCTGATCACATTTCTGATTTCAGTGCTTAGCTGTTTTATATATAATTAATTAATTTTGTTTCCCCCAAAGTTTGAATCAATATTATCATGGGAACAGTTCTGAAAACACTAAATGATATTAAAATTATATTTTTTTTAGTTTAGAGTAAGAAGCCTTAAAAAAATTAAACATGTAAATGAATTTGCTAAAATTTTACGCTTGCTTATAAATTTTTCGAATGCAAACAGATCTCTGAATCTTATGTTTTAATGCTTTCCATGTAGGGGAATTCTAACAGATTTGTTAAATTAGAAACTATTACTAAGCATAAAATTTAACTTACACTTTTAACTTATTATACCTACAACGAATAACTAAGAGAATTTAGTGATAACACTCCACTGACGAAGCATGAAACAATGTTAACAATTCCTCAGGATATTAGAATTAAGGCAATAAACTTACTAGGAAGGAGATGTAGATTTCTGAGAACTTCTTTAATTGTTCCTTATGAATCCACGGAAATTACCTCTGAGGTTTTCCGAATCGGCTTTGGAATCTATAATCCGTGCATAGAGGTGTTCCACGCTCATATAAATATGCTAATTAGAATCATCTTCATAGGCGCATGAGTGCAAATTTACACTTCAGTAATCATGTGCATTTACATAAGTTTCTTATATGTAGTAAAAGATTTACATATATGTACGAAGAAAACCATGGAAATGTACACAGATATGTTAGTCAAATGTAACATTCTTACAGCTGCTTAATTTACGAAACTTTCATGAAGAACATTCATACTGTATCAAGTTTTTTTAGAAAGAACTTTCACTTCAACCATCTGTGCAACAATTCCTGCCACTTGAGCAAAAATCCTGTCATCTGTTTAGGAAATCCAAAAATTTAAATGTAAAACCCATATGGGGGCCTCACGGCTAAGTGGACAGCGTTCGGGGGTCGAAGTCGTAATAGCCCGGGTTCGATTCCCAGCGGAGGCGGAAACAAATGGACAGAGTTTCTTCCATCCTGATACACCTGTTCACCTAGCAGTAAATAGGTATCTGGGAGTTAGACAGCTGCTACGGGTTGGTTCCTGTGTATGTATGTGTGTGTGTGTGTGTGTGTGTTAGAGAGAAAAATATATGTAGTAGATATCACAGAGAAAATATAGCTTAGTTGGAGAGACGGGGTCCAAGAGCTAATAGCTCGATTTTGCAGGCACAAATAATAAATGCAAAGAGTAAATACACACACACACACACACACACACACACACACACACACACACACACACACACACACACACACACACACACACACACACACACACATTTCCTAAACAGATGACAGGATTTTTGCTCAAGTGACAAAGATTAAACAAGAAAGAGAAGGGTGGGCGGACTGCATTTTTTTTGGACTGTCGGAAAGCCTTTGACACAGTACCCCATAAAAGGTTGATGCATAAGCTAGAGAAACAGGCAGGAGTAACTGGTAGGGCGTGTTACGTACCCTTATAAGATACGTAAGTAAATATATTAATATGTACATTTATAATTGTGTATAAATTACAAGCATGTATATTGATATACTCATATGTTCTATGCAAATGCACATTCATGTTACAGTGTTGGCGTTAGGCCCAACGTATCGTGGGAATGATTGTTTTATTTCTTTGTGTGATCAGTTTTCCCACGGGAACTAATGATTTATATGTGATCGTAAGTGGGTAACAGAGGTGAATAATAATTGAGTGAACTGTATCTGGCAAATTGTCGTGGGATCGTCCGTTGCTGGGGTGCATGCCATTATTCTCTTCTGTATGCATATTTTAATTACTATGTAAAGAAATACTTACTTTATTTGTGTATATCAATATGTATTAATTATTCATTAAGTTAGTTTAAGATTACTCTTGTCACAATGTATTGCTCCATTGTTGAAATAAATAATATTGTAACTTTGGCAAATTGTTCGCGGGGCAAGGCAATGTTTTTTGACTCTCGCGTTTTGTTATTCAGTAGCTGAACGGGAACCAGGGAGATAACATCTTGGAGTTAAGTTACATTTTGTTCTGTCATAGCCATATATATTATAATTGTAATTTAATGTCTGGAAGATACAGTGATATTTTTAATGTGATATATTGTGACCATATAATCATCTGTTTGCTATTGAGATTTATTTAATATATATATTATAAGATTGTTTTATCTATTCTTCAGTCCTAGGAAGATTTATTATTGTGCTCATTACTTATCAAGGGGTTATACTGGTGATTCGCTATTGAGAACAGCAGTTGTCTCGTATCCCTAGACGTAATTAAAGTTTGGCTGCTGTAGAGTCACGAGCCTTAACGTACGATAGGTAACAAAGAGTTATGGGGGCCTGTGCCGGGAAATATCGTTCCCACTTTAACTTAACTATGCTAATCTAACCTTGCCTTCCTAGGTACCAGTGTGTCAAGTGTCTGTGTGTTTCTTAAGAACTACTCCATGTGCCAAGCAAGCCTTCCTGTGTGTCAAGTAACAACGTTTCACGATTTTGAGGTAAGTCATCCTATATATTTTGTTTGTGCAGTGAGGCCAAGCGAATTTTCAGTGTGGTGACAATTTTACAGTGAAGTGTAGTGCAGTGCCATTGTTTTAATTATTTTTGTGAATCAAGTGCCAAGTGTTAGTAACGATGGAGGAGAAAGTTGCAGCGTTGGTGGCTCAACCAGACTTTGAAGGGATTCAGAACCTTAAAAAGACTGAGTTAATACAAATGGCAAATCAGTTGGATTTGACCGCCAGCAATAGAATGGTTAAAGCCCAAATATTGAAAGTCATTGTGACGCATTTTGTTGAGAATGGGGAGTTAGAGGAAGAAATTCTAGAAGAGTTAAGAGAGGAGTCGAGTGATCAGATGACGTTAAAGCGTCTTGAGTTAGAAGCGCAAATAGCCAATGCTAAGCTTGAAGCTCAAAGGGAACAGAAAATATTAGAGGCTGAAGCTCGTCAAAGAGAGATTGAAGCTCAACAGCAACAGCAAATATTAGAAGCTGAAGCTCAGCAAAGGGAGCTTGAGACTAGGCGTTTAGAAATTGCGGCACAGTTGCAAATAGAAGCCACAAAAAACCAACAATTAGAGATTCAACAACAAATGGCTAACACTAACTTCAGGCTTGAATCACAGCGTATGGCAGCTGGGCATGGAAATACTAGTAATGTTTCAACAAATAGTGATAATAATCCCATCAGGATGAATAAGTATATAGAGTTGCCCAAGTTCAATGAGGAGGATCCTGAGGTTTTCTTTGCACATTTTTATAAAATTGCCATCAGTATGAACTGGCCAAGGGATCAGTGGGTAGCCATTATGCAGTCTCAATTTAAGGGGCGTAGTCAGGAGGTTTTCACATCCCTACCTGACGCTCATAGTTTTGATTATGATTTTGTAAAGAAAAGCATCCTAAATGCGTACCAGCTAAATCCAGAGGCACACAGGCAAAAGTTCAGAAACCTACGGAGGATAAGGGATCAGACAATAGCAGATTTTACTCGTCAGAAGACGAAATTTTGCAACAGATGGTTAAAGTCACTTGCAGTCACTGATTTTGATGCTCTAAAGAATCTTCTTATAATGGAAGAAGTATTGTCATGTCTCCCAGACCAGTTGTCTACTTTTATGGCAGAACAAAAGAATGTAACAGATATTGATGAGCTGTCAAAGCTCGCGGATGAGCATGAGTTGCTGACTAAGGCCCCGTTTACGGCCACTTCACCTAAGTCTAGTCGTAGAGTAAATTTTAATGCTCACCGTACTCCTTATCAGTATAAGTCTCCTCCTGGTGCGACAGTTACTCCCGTGAACTCTTCTCTTACTAACCCTAAGATGGTTACTCCATTGCCAGGATCATCTAAGCCTAGTAATGCTAATTCTAAACCGGCAGTTGGTTCTACCAGTGTGTCCACTGTCAAACATTGTACCCATTGTAAGAGAAGGGGGCATGTGATTTCTTCATGTTTTAGTTTGCATCCTGAACTACGACCAACTGGTCTTATTATGAGTAAAGGAGTGCAACCTATTAATTCTTCATGTATTACAGTCAGTCCCAATTGGATGGCTGAATTCAAACCCTATATTTCCACAGGTACCTTATTATGTAATAATGGTAGACATAAGACTGTTCAATTACTCCGTGATACTGGAGCTTCACAGTCTCTTATTAACCAGAATGTACTTGCTGATGTTGACACCCGAGATCTGGGTGAAGTTGTGCTTCTCCAAGGTATTGCCGGAAGTGTGCAACCAGTGTCCTTATTGCAAGTTAACCTTGATTCTAAATATACTTCAGGATGGTGTAATGTTGGTGTAAGTAAACAACTGCCCATTCCTGGGGTAGACATTATTCTAGGTAATGATTTTGGCAACCAAATGGTTGTAGGGCCCAAGTGTCCCATCATGTTAACTAAACCCCATAATGTATTAGCTCAACCAGTAGCAGATGATGATATTATTTACCCTGCTTGTGTTGTTACTAGATCAATGGGAAAAACAGGTGAGAGTAATCCTGTCTTCACTGAGGTTGCTGTTCCCAAGACCAGGACCCCTTCAGTAAAGGAGTGGGAGGTGGATCTTGAGGATTCTTTTATGACTCGTCTGGATGATGAGAGTGAGGCCGTAGTAGAAGCCCCGCCGAACCTAAATCACAAGGAAAGTGAAGGTGAGGAGGCTGAACTATCTGTACCTTGCCCGCTTGTCTCCAGTGCGCCAGTTGTCGAGAGTGAGGCCGAAGTAGCTATGACTCCATTTTATTCTGATCAATCGGGAAAAGAGATCAAGCTACTAGGTTCTTGCCCGCTCGCTGCTGAGTCTGAGTCATTGCCCTTAAGTGTTGTACAGACTACTGATCCTAGTTTAAGTAAGTGTATTTCTGAGGCTCCTGATAATATTGATGCATTGGAGGAAGGGACGGGTTTCTTCTTCAAGGATCGACTTCTGATGAGAAGGTGGAGACCCAAGGGAACTCCCTCTTCAGAGGATTGTGAGATTAGAACCCAACTCGTTGTCCCCAATGATTATCGTAGGCAGGTCCTGCAGGCTGCACATGATGATCCCATGGGAGGTCATCAAGGTATCACGAATATGTACCATAAGATAAGTAAATATTTTTTCTGGCCAAAGTTAAAGAAAGACGTGGTCAGATATTGTCATAACTGTATACCCTGTCAAATTGTCGGTAAACCAAATCAATCTGTACCTAGAGCACCATTGCAACCTATTGTAGTTCCTGATGAACCATTTACTCATGTTGTAATTGATTGTGTGGGTCCTTTACCTAAGACTAAATCGGGTAACATGTTTTTGTTCACTCTCATGTGTATGACTACTAGATTTCCTGAAGCTTATGCTCTACGGAATACCAAGGCTCATAATCTCATCAAGTGTCTTGAAAGATTCTTTTCGTTGTTTGGAATGCCTAGAGTTATTCAGAGTGATAATGGGGGAAATTTTGTTTCTAAAGTTTTCAGAACTTTTTGCGAATCCCGAGGGATTCGGCACAAATTATCCAGTCCATATCATCCACAAAGCCAAGGTGGACTTGAACGTTTCCACCAGACTTTGAAACAAATGCTGAAGACAACCGGAGAAACTCATCCACGTAATTGGGATGAGAATCTCCCCTTTGTGTTGTTTGCTGCTAGAGAAGGGCTACAAGAGTCATTGGGCTGTTCACCCTTTGAACTAGTGTTTGGTCACCAAGTAAGAGGTCCTCTTAAAATGCTACAAGAAAAGTTGTTGGGAGATGTCTCTGTTCATCAGAGTGGATTGTACTTGAGTGAGGTCAAGGCTAAGTTGTGTCGGGCTCGTGAGTTGGCGAAAGAACATCTGGGAAGGACTCAACAAGCCATGAAAGTAAGATATGACAAGAAGTTCAAAGCTAAGCTAAGGTCGTTTGATGTCGGAGATTTGGTGTTGGTGTTGAAACCTCGTATGGGGACTTCCATGTCCCATAAGTTCGTAGGACCCTACCAAGTGGTAGACAAGGTGGGAGACCTAACTTATAAACTAATTAACCCTAATCTTTCAGAACCCCAAATGACTGTGCACATTAACAGATTAAAAGCTTATGTTGGACCTGGTGTAGTAGCTTGTTTTAGTCGGGAAGAGTTACCACCTGAGGATAATTGTAGTGAGGGACATGATGTTAATATCCAACTTCTCAGTTCCAGTTCCAATGGCAGGGAGATGCTATGTCATTTACAGGAGGAACAACGTGATGAGTTCCAGGTTCTGCTGGACAACCATACATCTCTGTTTGGGGAGGTTCCTACCCAGACCCACCTCATCACACACGACATTCAGCTCCTGGACAGCACCCCCATTCGACAACATCCGTACCGAGTGAATCCCGAAAAGAGGAAAATTATACAAGCAGAAGTGGAATATCTGCTCCAGCATGATTTCATTCGGCCAAGTCAAAGTACTTGGAGCTCTCCGTGTTTGTTAGTGCCAAAACCAGATGGAACCTGGAGATTGTGCGTGGATTACAGGAAACTGAACAAGAACACTACAGTGGACGTTTTTCCTTTACCCTTGTTGGAAGAATGTATTGAGTCCATAGGTCATGCCGAATATGTAAGTAAGCTTGATTTGTCAAAAGGGTATTATCAAATTCCATTAACAGAGTATGCTAGAGAGGTTACTGCTTTTGTTACACCTGATGGTGCGTATGAATTTAATGTCATGCCATTCGGTTTGAGAAATGCACCTGCTACTTTTCAAAGATTCATGAATTTCTTACTCAAGAATGTGCCAGATTGTAGGGCCTACCTTGATGACATTGTTTTGTACAGTAAGAATTGGGCCGATCATCTCTTAGGCCTGAAGAACTTGTTTACAGTGTTGAAAAACGCAAAGTTAACCATAAACATGAATAAGTGTAGTTGGGCAAAAGGTACGATAACTTATCTTGGACACGAGGTAGGACAAGGTAAGATTATCCCCTTACAAGATAAGATTCAAGCCATTGTGGACTACCCAGTGTTAACCAATAAGAAAGGAGTCCAACGGTTTATTGGTATGTGTGCATACTATAGGCGTTATTGTAGAAATTTTTCAACAGTAGCTGCTCCTTTGACAAACTTGTTACGCAAGCAAGTAAAGTTTCAGTGGACACAAGATTGTCAGAATGCTTTTCAGAACCTAAAGGGCATATTGTCCACCTCACCTATTCTTGCTAGTCCCCAATTTGATAAACCATTTATATTACACATTGATGCGTCAGATGTTGGAATAGGTGCTGTGCTTATTCAAGTTGGTTTAGACCAGATTGAGCATCCTGTGTATTATTATTCTAGAAAATTTAATGCAGCCCAGAGAAATTATTCCGTGGTAGAAAAGGAGGCGTTGGGTCTTATATTGTCAATCAAGAAGTTTGAGATTTACTTATCAGGAAATAAAGTGTTAGTATTTACAGACCACAACCCCCTTATCTTTATAAATATGATGAAAGTCAAGAACCAACGAATTCTGCGCTGGTCATTGTTTTTGCAGGAATTTAATGTAGAAATCAAACATATTCCAGGCAGGCAAAATGTTATTGCTGATGCTTTGTCAAGAAGTTTTGATGTACCAAAAATGAAATGTTTCTTTTTACTTAACATTTTTACTTCGGAAAAAATGCCATTGATCTTCAATCCATTGCATTTTTTTTCTTGGAGGTGGAAGTGTTACGTACCCTTATAAGATACGTAAGTAAATATATTAATATGTACATTTATAATTGTGTATAAATTACAAGCATGTATATTGATATACTCATATGTTCTATGCAAATGCACATTCATGTTACAGTGTTGGCGTTAGGCCCAACGTATCGTGGGAATGATTGTTTTATTTCTTTGTGTGATCAGTTTTCCCACGGGAACTAATGATTTATATGTGATCGTAAGTGGGTAACAGAGGTGAATAATAATTGAGTGAACTGTATCTGGCAAATTGTCGTGGGGTGCATGCCATTATTCTCTTCTGTATGCATATTTTAATTACTATGTAAAGAAACACTTACTTTATTTGTGTATATCAATATGTATTAATTATTCATTAAGTTAGTTTAAGATTACTCTTGTCACAATGTATTGCTCCATTGTTGAAATAAATAATATTGTAACTTTGGCAAATTGTTCGCGGGGCAAGGCAATGTTTTTTGACTCTCGCGTTTTGTTATTCAGTAGCTGAACGGGAACCAGGGAGATAACATCTTGGAGTTAAGTTACATTTTGTTCTGTCATAGCCATATATATTATAATTGTAATTTAATGTCTGGAAGATACAGTGATATTTTTAATGTGATATATTGTGACCATATAATCATCTGTTTGCTATTGAGATTTATTTAATATATATATTATAAGATTGTTTTATCTATTCTTCAGTCCTAGGAAGATTTATTATTGTGCTCATTACTTATCAAGGGGTTATACTGGTGATTCGCTATTGAGAACAGCAGTTGTCTCGTATCCCTAGACGTAATTAAAGTTTGGCTGCTGTAGAGTCACGAGCCTTAACGTACGATAGGTAACAGGGCGCTCCAGTGGATAAGGGAGTACCTAAACAATAGGAAGCAGAGAGTTACAGTGAGGGGTGAGACCTCAGACTGGCGTGAAGTCACCAGTGGAGTCCCACAGGGCTCTGTACTTGGACCTATCCTGTTTCTGATATACGTAAATGATCTCCCAGAGGGTATAGACTCATTCCTCTCAATGTTTGCTGACGACGCCAAAATTATGAGAAGGATTAAGACAGAGGAGGACAGCTTGAGGCTTCAAGAAGACCTGGACAAGCTGCAGGAATGGTCGAACAAATGGCTGTTAGAGTTTAATCCAAGCAAATGTAATGTAATGAAGATAGGGGTAGGAAGCAGGAGACCAGATACAAGGTATCACTAGGGAGATGAAATACTTCAAGAGTCCGAGAGAGAGAAAGACCTGGGGGTTGATATCACGCCAGACCTGTCCCCTGATGTTCACATCAAGAGGATAACAGCAGCAGCATATGCCAGGTTGGCTAACATAAGAACGGCCTTTAGAAACTTGTGTAAGGAATCTTTCAGAACATTATATACCACATATGTCAGACCAATCCTGGAGTATGCGGCACCAGCATGGAGTCCATATCTAGTCAAGCATAAGACTAAAATGGAAAAGGTTCAAAGGTTTGCCACCAGACTAGTACCCGAGCTGAGAGGTATGAGCTACGAGGAGAGACTACGGGAATTAAACTTCACTTCGTTGGAAGACAGAAGTGTTAGGGGGGACATGATCACCACATTCAAGATCTTCAAGGGAATTGACAGGGTTGATAAAGACAGGCTGTTTAACACAAGGGGCACACGCACTAGGGGACACAGGTGGAAACTGAGGGCCCAAATGAGCCACAGAGTCATTAGAAAGAACTTTTTTAGTGTCAGAGTGGTTGACAAATGGAATGCATTAGGAAGCGATGTGGTGGAGGCTGACTCCATACACAGTTTCAAGTGTAGATATGATAGAGCCCAATAGGCTCAGGAACCTGTACACCTGTTGATTGACAGTTGAGAGGCGGGACCAAAGAGCCAGAGCTCAACCCCCGCAAGCACAACTAGGTGAGTACAACTAGGTGAGTACACACACACACACACACACACACCAAACAGACACCCAACCTGCCCCATCCCCTTTCAGCCCCCCACTAAGTACCAACCAAGGGCACCCTCCCCCCACCCAACCCCCCTCCTCTCACTCAACCCTCTCCCCAGGACCTCCCTTCTCCACCATCCCCCAAACCCTCCCTTCTCCCACATGCCTTCCCGTCTCTCCCACCCCCAAGCCCTCCGTTCTCCCCCGCCCCCCTAAGCCCTCCACTATCCCCCACCCCACCTAAGTCTTCCCCTCTCCACCACTCCCCTAAACCCTCCTTTCTTCCTCACCCTCCTCAGTCTTCCTTTTCCCCCCACGCTCCCCAAGCCCTCCCCCTTTTCTGCACCCTCCCAAGCCCCCCCCCAATCTCCTCTATCCCCCAAAGCCTCTCCTCTCCCCATGCTCCCCCAACCATCCCCTTCTCACCCCCCCCCCCAACCTTCCCCCTCTCACTCTCCCAGCAACCCTCCCCCTCTCACTCTCCCACCTACCCTCTCCCTCTCACCCCCCTACTCTCCCCCTCTCCCCCTCTCCCCCAAGCCCTCCCTCCTCCACAAGTCTCCCCTTACCAGATCCCCCCAGCTCCCACTCCCCCCAGATCCCACAGGACCCCCCCCCCCAGAGGACAAGCAGAAGAGAGTTAGTTTCAGGGTGATGTACTCGAACATAAATAGGATCACTAGCAAGACAAGTGAACTAAGGGAAAGAGCACAAGAAGTGAACCCAGACGTAATCGGACTCACTGAAACAAAACTCTCTGGATTCATAACGAATGTCGTGTTTTTCCAGGAATACACAGTAATAAGGAAAGAGAGGGTAGGTAGGGGAGGAGGCGGAGTGGCCCTACTCATGAGAAAGGAGTGGAGTTTTAAGGAGATGGCTATCCCGGGCTGTGAGGGGTTCAGAGACTACATAGCAGGCACCATGACAATGGGAGGACCAAGATTAGTAGTAGCAGTAATATACAACCCTCCACCAAATGACAGAAGACTCAGTCAAGAGTATGAAAACAACAACATGGCAGTTAACACTATATTTGAGAGGGCAGCCTCTGCTGCCTGTAGAAATAGATCCCACCTGCTCATCATGGGCGACTTCAATCACAGAAGGATTGATTGGGAGAACAAGGAACCGCATGGAGGCGAGGATACGTGGAGAGTCAAACTATTGGTGGTGGTGACTAGAAACTTTTTAACCCAGCATGTCAGAGAACCCACAAGGATTAGAGGCAATGACGAACCAGCGAGACTCGACCTAGTCTTCACTCTGAACGACTCCGACATAAGACAAATCGGTTTTGAGGACCCAGTAGGAATGAGCGACCACAGTGTACTGGTGTTTGAGTACCTGATTGAAAAAGAGTTATTGAACTCGAGGAGGGATATCGAAACCAAAAGGTTAGCATAACGAAAGGGAAACTATGAGGGGATAAGAAAATTCCTAACAGATATAGCATGGGAAACAGAGCTCAGGGGAAAGACGGCCCAAGATATGATGGATTACATCACAGAGAAGTGCAAGGACGCAGCAAACGAGTTTGTCCCAGTCCAAAAGGAAAACAGAGAAATGAAGATGAGAAACCCATGGTTTAATCAGAGATGTAGGCTAGCTAAGCAGGAAAGTAAAAGAGCATGGAGAAACTATAGGAATAACAGGACACTGGAGAGCAGAGAAATATACCATAATGTCAGGAATGAATAAGTCAGGATGAGAAGAGAGGCAGAAAGACAACACGAAAATGACATCGCAAGCAAGGCAAAGACTTAGCCTAAATTGTTGCATAACCACATCAGGAGAAAATCAACAGTAAAGGAACAGGTTATGAAATTAAGGATAGGGGTGGAAGGATTCACAACAAATGACAAGGATGTGTGTGAGGAAGTGAATAAGAAATTCTAGGAGGTCTTCACATTAGAGCAAGGAGAAATTCCAGAGATAAGAGAGGGAATAGCTAACCAGGAGCCACTGGAAGAGTTTGAGATTACCAGCGGGGAAGTAAGGAAGTGTTTACTAGAGTTGGATGTGACAAAGGCTATAGGCTCAGATGGAATCTCCCCTTGGATACTAAAGGAAGGAGCAAAAGAACTGTGCCTACCACTCTCCATAGTGTATAACAAATCACTTGCAACAGGGGAACTGCCAGATATCTGGAAAGCAGCTAACGTAGTCCCGATATACAAGAAAGAGGATAGACAGGAGGCAGTGAACTACAGGCCAGTGTCCCTAACCTGCATACCATGCAAGCTGATGGAGAAGATTGGGTGAAGAAAGCTAGTGGAGCACCTGTAGCGAAAGAACTTTGTAACACAGCATCAACATGGGTTCAGGGATGGCAGGTCCTGCCTCACAGGGTTACTTGAATTCTACAACCAGGCAACAAAAATGAGGCAAGAAAGAGAAGGGTGGGCAGACTGCATATTTTTGGATTGTCAGAAAGCCTTTGATACAGTACCACACAAGAGGCTAGTGAAAAAGCTGGAGATGCAGGCTGGAGTAAAAGGGGAGGTACTCCATTGGATAAAAAGAGTACCTAAGTAATAGGAGACAACGAGTCTGTGTGAGGGGTGAGGTCTCAGATTGGCGAGACGTTACGAGTGGAGTCCCGCAGGGGTCAGTCCTTGGACCTATACTGTTTCTGGTATATGTAAATGATCTCCCAGAGGGTATAGATTCGTTTCTCTCAATGTTTGCCGATGATGCAAACATTATGAGGAGGATTGAAACAGAGGATGATAGTAGGAGGCTACAAGATGACCTAGACAGACTGAGTGAATGGTCCAACAAATAGCTGTTGAAGTTCAACCCGAGTAAATGCAAAGTAATGAAACTAGACAGTGGAAACAGGAGGCCAGACACAGGATACAGAATAGAAGATGAAGTACTTAAAGAAACAGACAGAGAGAAAGATCTAGGAGTTGATATGACACCAAACCTGTCTCCCGTAGCCCACATAAAAAAAATAACGTCTGCGGCATATGCGAGGCTGTCTAACATCAGAAAAGCGTTCAGGAACCTGTGTAAGAAATCATTCAGAATGATGTACACCACATATGAAAGACCAATCCTGGAGTATGCGGCCCCAGCATGGACCCCGTTCCTTCTCAAGCACAAGACGAAGCTGGAAAAAGTCCAAAGGTATGCTACTAGACTAGTCCCAGAACTAAGAGGCATGAGATATGAGGAAAGGGTGTTAGAAATGCACCTTACGACACTGGAAGACAGAAGAGTAAGGGGAGACATGATCACAACCTACAAAATCCTCAGGGGGAATCCATCAGGTAAACAGGGATAAACTATTCAACACAGGTGGAACGGGAACAAGGGGACACAGGTGGAAACTGAGTACCCACATGAACCACAGGGACGTAAGAAGGAACTTTTTCAGTGTCAGAGTAGTTAACGGATGGAATGCATTAGACAGTGATGTGGTGGAGGCTGACTTCATGCACAGTTTTAAATGTAGATATGATAGAGCCCAGTAGGCTCAGGAACTTGTACACCAGTTGATTGACAGTTGAGAGGCGGGACCAAAGAGCCAAAGCTCAACCCCCGCCAGCACAAATAGGTGAGTACAAATAGGTGAGTACACATACGTAATGATATTTCTGATAAACGTAAATGGTCTCCCAGAGGGTATTGACTCATTTCTCTCAATGTTTGCTGATGATGCCAAAATTATGAGAAGGATTAGGACAGAGGAGGACAGCTTGAGGCTTCAAGAAGACCTAGACAAGCTGGAGGAATGGTCGAACAATTGGTTGTTAGAGTTTAAACCAAGCAAATGTAATGTAATGAAGATAGGTGCAGGGAGCAGGAGACCGGATACAAGGTATCATTTGGGACATGAAATACCTCAAGAGTCAGAGAGAGAGAGAAAGACCTGGGGGTTGATATCAAGCCAGATCTGTCCCCTGAAGCCCATATCAAGAGGATAACATCAGCGGCATATGCCAGGTTTGCTAACATAAGAACGGCCTTTAGAAACTTGTGTAAGGAATCTTTCAGACCTTTGTATACCACATATGTCAAACCAATCCTGGAGTATGTGGCTCTAGCATAGAGTCCATATCTAGTGAAGCATAAGACTACACTGGAAAAGGTTCAAGGGTTTGCTACCTGGCTAGTACCCGAGCTGAGAGGTATGAGCTACGAGGAGAGACTACTGGAATTAAACCTCACGTCGCTGGAAGACAGGAGAATTAGGGGGGACACGATCACCACGTACAAGATTCTCATAGAAATTGATTGAGTTGATTAAGACAGACTATTTAACACAAGGGGCACACGCACTAGGGGACACAGGTGGAAATTGAGTGCCCAAATGAGTAACAGAGATATTAGAAAGAACTTTTTTATTGTCATAGTGCTTGACAATTGGAATGCATTATTAAGTGATGTGGTGGAGGCAGACTCCAAACACAGTTTCAAATGTAGATATGATAGAGCCCAGCAGGCTCAGGAATCTTTACATCAGATGTTCGACGGTTGAGAGGCAGGACCAAAGAGCCAGAGCTCAACCCCCTCAAGCACAATTAGGTGAGTGCACACACATAAAGCGAATCAAGGGCTGATTAGTTTTCACATTTCTGGAGAATTTTAACTACACACAGAGAAGCTTGCCATTGTCACAAGCTTAACGCTAATGGAGACAATATCTCCATTAGCCCGTTCATATTTACTTATCTGGAGTTATGGATAAAACATTTTTCTTGATTAAACAGGAAGTTCTTGTATCAAATGCATTCATTTTTTATAAATCAATAAGCCATTCCCAGGAGTGTGGTGTCATTGCCGGCCATTTGCTAGTCGGGTAACGATCACTTCACAATTCTGAAATACATCGTAAAAGCTAATTGAATTTGCCGTCTCGTACCTAGTTGTTCTGTCTACCCGGGCCATTAGACAGGAGAAAATAAATTAATAGCCTGTGATCAGTGCGGCCAGTGACCGCGACCTTAACGTATCCTCCCCATTGTGACATTTTATCGCACGATCAGACCAGTGATTGCAAGATACAACAAAAAAAACAAAATCAGATACCAAAACCGCAAGGGGTCCTGATTGTCTGATATATATTAGAGGTATTGTGATAATCAGTATAACGTGCTTAGTTAGAATGTCATGATAATACTGGGAAGGGATATTGGAACAAGCAGCTGGATTATTAGGGGTGAAGGGATTATGCCCATCCCCACGGAGTCTCGGGGGATCGAACACTGATCCTGCAAGAAGCAGACGGTCGCTCTATTGACCAGTATTAACTAATATATAAGCTAATATACTAGAAATAAACTAGTGAAATTATACCATAAATAGATTTGATGATGAGAAAAATCATGTTTTAAAATTATGAGTAATATGACTCATAGAGCAATGTAGTAATATGACTCATAGAGCAATATCCTCTGAGAGCAAAGAGTAACAACGCTGATATCAATAGTCATTGTAAAAGAGACGGTAAATGAGCTTACAATGGTCAGCTCTTGATGCACCACTATCTCAATAACGTTCCTTTATTATTATTATAAAACAAAAACTGAAAATAGCTGCAAATCAACTCAACAACATCTCATGACGTTAACCTCAAAATCATGAGTCAAAATCCAAATCCTAAAATTGGGTTTGATGCTAGGCATACAGGCCTCGCATCCCCTGAAGACTTAATTAGTTCCAAGACAATTGCTAACCTAGTAAGCAGCATGAATACTATAGTGTTAAACATTATACAGGACTAACGTTAACTTCATTTGTATACCCACCAGGAAGTAAACCTCCCTTATACATGTATATACATATATACACAGAATTATAATAAAGTAAAAGTGTTTTATAATGATATTATGATTAAGGGCAACAAGATTAATAAATGATTAACCATTTTAATGTTGCGATATTGGTCAATGATAATTATCGGAATGTAATTTATTAGTGAGTTTTTTATTATTTACTAATTAGATAATAATGTAAGCTGATAGGCCTCTCTTTCAAGCAAATAGTAATCATTATTAACGCCAATTAAGCAAACTAATAGACAATGACCCGGATATAGGATTAGTGGGGACCACAAAAGCTCACTGTGAGCTTTTGTGGCATATTTACATATATATATATATATATATATATATATATATATATATATATATATATATATATATATATATATATATATATATATATATATATATATATATATATATATATATATATATATATATATATATATATATATATATATATATATATATATATATATATATATATATATATATATATATATATATATATATATATATATATATATATATATATGTGTGTGTATGTCGCGTGTTATGTGATGAAGTTCAACACTGGTTAAAAGTCTTTCAACATTCTGGGAAAGCTCTGGAAATTGTACTGAACTCATAAACCGTGTGAATACTTTAGATGTATAATTTGCAGTTTATTCAAGTCTATCCATGTAATGCAGGTTCCCAAAAAAGATGGTACCTACCCTGAACTTGGCTCCAGCCTGCTGGACGAGAGAGTGAGGCGGGGTAGCGAATTTCCTCACACCAGAGACAACAACGGGGTAGGGGAATTATTGAGGCCGCACACTAACCTGTTTGGGGACTCGCTAGGGGGGAGGGGGAGCTTGTTGATGAATACTGATGAGTCTCGGTTCGTCGCCACTCCAGTGACGTTCTTTATTGATGAAGGGGAATGTATTTTTTTTTTGTCATGGAAAGGGGGGGGGGGGTGCTGGCGATCAAATATTGTTCTGAGTGTGATATGTATGTGTGTGTGTGTGTGTGTGTGTGTGCGTGTGTATACTTACCTAATTGCCTAATTTACCTAATTGTGCTTGCGGGGGATGAGCTCTGGCTCTTTGGTCCCTTACCTCAACCGTAAATCAACAGGTGTACAGGTTCCTGAGGCTATTGGGCACTATCGTATCTACACTTGAAGCTGTGTATGGAGTCAGCTTCCACCACATCACTTCCTAATGCATTCCATTTGTCTACTACTCTGACACTGAAAAAATTATTTCTAACGTCTCTATGGCTCATTTGGGCACTCAATTTCCACCTGTGTCCCCTTGTGCGTGTGCCCCTTGTGATAAAAAGTCTGTCTTTATCTACCCTATCAATTCCCTTGAGAATTTTGTATGTGGTAATCATGTCCTCTCTAACTTTACTGTCTCCCAGTGACGTGAGGTTTAATTCCCGTAGTCTCTCCTCGTAGCTCATATCCCTCAGTTCTGGCATTAGTCTGCTGTAAAACCTTTGAACCTTTTCCAGTTTAGTCTTATGCTTGACTAGATATGGACTCCATGCTGGAGCCGCTTACTCCAGGATTGGTCTGACATATGTGGTATATAATGATCTGAAAGATTTCTTACACAATTTTCTAAAGGCCGTTCTTATGTTAGCCATCCTGGCATATGCCGCTGATGTTATCCTCCTGATATGAGTTTCAATTGACAGGTCTGGCGTGATATCAACCCCCAGGTCTTTCTTTCTCTATGACTCTTACAGGATTTCATGTCCCAAATGATACCTTGGATCTGGTCTCCTGTTCCCTACACCTATCTTCATAACATTACATTTGCTTGAATTAAACTCTAACAACCATTTGTTCGCCCATTCCTGCTGCTTGTCCAGGTCTTCTTGAAGCCTCAAGCTGTCCTCCTCTGTCTTAATCCTTCTCATAATTTTGGCGTCGTCAGCAAACATTGAGAGGAATGAGTCTATACCCTCTGGGAGATCATTTACATATATTAAAAACATGATAGGTCCGAGTACAAAGCCCTGTGGGACTCCACTGGTGACTTCACGTCAATCTGAGGTCTCAACCCTCACTGTAACTCTCTGCTTCCTATTGCTTAGGTACTCCCTTATCCACTGACGCGCCCTGCCAGTTACCCTTGCCTGTTTAACCACCTTATGCATAAGCCTTTTATGGGATACTGTGTCAAAGGCTTTCCGACAATGCGAAAAATGCAGTCCCCCCATTCTTCTCATTCTTGCTTAATCTTTGTCACCTGATCGTAGAATTCCATTACGTCTGTAAGGCAAGATTTACCCTACCTGAACCCAAGTTGATGGGTGGTCACGAAGTCCCTTCTCTCCAGATGTGTTACTAGGTTTTTTCTCACGTTCTTCTCCATCACCATGTATGGTTTACAAGTTAAGGACACTGGCCTTTAGTTCAGTGCCTCTTGTCTGTCGCCCTTTTTGTATATTGGGACTACATTTGACATCTTCAATATTTCTGGTAGGTTTCCCGTTTCCAGTGACCTACTATACCCTATGGAGAGTGACAAACAAAGTGCCCCTGCACACTCTTTCAATACCCATGCTGAAATTCTATCTGGCCCAACAGCCTTTCTCACGTCCAGCTCCAATAGGTGCCTCTTGAGCTCATCTTTTGTAATTTCGAACATTTCCAAGGTCGCCTGGTTTGCTGCCACCTCTCCTACCCCCGTGACCTCTCATTGTTCTATTGTAAAAACCTCCTGGAACCTTTTGTTGAGTTCTTCACACACCTCTTTGTCATTCTCTATGTACCTGTCCTCTCCCATTCTACGTTTTATCACCTGTTCCTTCACTGTTGTTTTCCTCCTGATGTGACTTTGTAGTAGCTTTGGTTCGGTCTTGGCTTTATTAGCTAAATCATTTTCATACCTTTTCTCAGTTGCTCTTCTTGCGCTAACATACTCGTTCCTGGTTCTCTGGTATCTCTCTCTCTACTTTCTGGTGTTCTGTTATTAAGGAAGTTCCTCCACGCCCTTTTGTTTAGCTCCTTTGCTTTCATACATTCCCTATTAAACCACGGATTTTTCTGTTGCTTCTCGGTTCTTTTCCTGTCGGGCCTGGATAATCCTGTTTACCCCCTCTTGAAACGTTTTGGGTGACATAGTCCATCATGTCTTGTACGGACTTAGTTCTGAGTTCTGTGTCCCATGGTATATCCCTTAGGAATTTATTCATCTCATAGTTTCACTTTCGGTATGCCAGTCCTTTGTTTCCAAGTTCTTTTTTGGGGGAGATAATTCCTAGCTCAACCAGGTACTCAAAGCTCATTACACTATGATCACTCATTCCCAGGGGGCTTCCAACATAACTTCCCTAATATCCGACTCATATAGGGTAAATATCTGAACAAGCAAAGCTGGTTCATGCTCTCCTCTCTTTCTTGTCGGTCCCTTGACGTGTTTACTTAGAAAATTTCTTGTTGCCACGTCCAGCAGCTTAGCTCTCCGTGTGTCTTGTCCTCCATGTGGGTCTCTGTTCTCCCAATCTATCTTCCTGTGGTTGAAATCTCCCATAATTAGTAATCTGGATCCATTCCTGCTAGCCACAAAAGCTGCTCTCTCTATAATATTGATGGTGGCCATGTTGTTTCTATCATATTCCTGTCTGGGTCTTCTGTCGTTTGGTGGGAGGTTATATATGACTACTACTAAAAAATTTTGTCCTCCAATTGTTTTGGTGCCTGATATGTAGTCACTGAAACCTTCACAGTTCTGATTAACCATCTCTTCAAAACTCCAACCTTTTCTTATCAGCAAAGCTACACCACCTCCTCCTCTCCCTTCTCTCTCTTTCCTCACTACATAGTAGTACTGTGGAAACACGGCATTTCTTATGGTTTTCGTTAGCTTTGTTTCTGTGAGTGCTATTATGTCTAGGTTTTCTTTCAGTGTCCATTCTCCGAGTTCACTTGTTTTATTTATAATCCCATCTGTTAGTGTACAGTGCCTTGAAGCTCACTTTCTTTTCTTCATTTCCTTGTCCCCTTCTTGGTGAGCATTCTGCTGGTGGGGAAAGCTGTACCCTGGGTGTGAAGATCTGAGAGGTGGTTTGCAGGGTCTCAGAGGATTTTGGGGTAGGGGGTGGGGGTTCATGGGAAGGGGAGACAGGTAGGGTATGAGGTAAGGAGATAGGGAGGACATGGAGGATACTGGGTGAGGGGGGAGGAGGGATAGGGAGGGTATGGGGTGAAGGGGGAGGGGGAACAGGGGGCGGGGAAGGCAGGAGGGGGGACATGGTAGGAATGGGGGGGAGTGACAGGGCCAGTATGGAGTGGGGGGGAGGGAGGGTTGGGTGAGCCTTTGAGTGGGGGCACGAAAGGGAAGGGGAGGGTTTCTATGCAGGAGGCAGGGAGGGGAAGGGGAGGTGAGGGGAAGGGAGGATTTTTATGCAGAAGGGGTGGAGGTGTTGCCCTCCCCTCTGGTGTTGCTGGAATGCTGGTTGTAGTTTCCCCTCTTGTTTCTGGAACTGTTGTTTTGGGGGCTGTGATTTTCTGGTTTACTCCTCTCTCCCTGCGCTTCCTCCTTGCCTCAGCTGCCCTGGCTCTCTCCTCCTTCGTTCAGTCCCTCTGCAAGAATATTTTTTTCTATTCCTCCACATACTGCAGATGACTCTTCCTTTCTAGTATAACCTCATTCGTGGTCTCCTTTGTAAACATCACCTTTAACAGTCGGTTTCTGTCCTTGTTGTACCAGCCCAACCTGAAAACCTTCTCAATGTTTTGTTCAGCCCCTTCCCTCTGTAACCCCTTCAGTATCCCATGTGCTGCCTCTCTGTCCTTGCTATTCCATTCCTGCCTATTGGATCCTTCCTGTTCTTTGATAACTACAACTACCACAGATCTTTTTCTTTCCAGTAGCTGACTGGTGCACTTTGCTGCTTCCTGTGAGGTAGCTGCTTGCATGGATACCTCCCTCACTGCGGCCATTGCTTCTGAGGTCTTTCTCAGTATGTCCGCAAATGTTTCAGGTACAGAGGCATTTCCTTCCAATGCAACATACCCACCTTCCCTTTGGATGATAATCTGTTGCTCAGCCACTTTATTTTTTTCTGTGAGGGATTTGATCTCCCTTCCTAATGTCAGCTCACTTTGCAGGTTGTTAATTGTAATCCTAAGTAATTGTAATTGTAATAAAGTCTATGCCTTCAAATGCCCACTTGGGGACTGTATGCCCCAAAGAACTCAGTATATAGGCAAGACAATAAAATCTCCTTCCAGGCGTTTAACAATGTGTAAGCAACAAGGCTCCATTAAGAAACACATAATCTCTTCCCACAACCAGACGATCACCAGAGAAGTCTTAAAAAACAACACAGAAATCATCGATATATATAGAGTGATGGCAGGTGGATCGACATCTACGAGGCACTACACATCAAAAAGTCAACACTAGCAATCAACAGCCAATTAATGCACAACGGTATTCTACCCACTTGAAGACTCCTTACCAATATAGAAGCATCAAGAGGAAGTATTGGCCAATAGGCCCTTTGCAGTTACTTCCATTCATATGCTCTCGTATGTCCAATTAATACCCATTGTTCCGTGTTCTGTCTTGTGTTTGTAAAAAATTTGTTCACCTCATCCAAAACTGTTGCATCATATCACCTCACCCACGTGCGCGTATATAAGTCGGATAAGCTGTTTGCTGTTAGCATATATATCAATATATATATATGCTATATATATATATATATATATATATATATATATATATATATATATATATATATATATATATATATATGCGAACAAGCCTGAATGGTCCCCAGGACAATATGCAACTGAAAACTCACACCCCAGAAGTGACTCGAACCCATACTCCCAGGAGCCACGCAACTGGTATGTACAAGACGCCTTAATCCACTTGACCATCACGACCGGACATAATGAGGTGATAGCCGAGGCTATTTGAACCACCCCACCGCCGGCATTCGGATAGTAATCTTGGGCATAGCATTTTACCAAATCACCTCATTCTTTGGGGCACACGTGAGGAACACAAATGCGAACAAGCCTGAATGGTCCCCAGGACAATATGCAACTGAAAACTCACACCCCAGAAGTGACTCGAACCCATACTCCCAGGAGCCACGCAACTGGTATGTACAAGACGCCTTAATCCACTTGACCATCACGACCGGACATAATGAGGTGATAGCCGAGGCTATTTGAACCACCCCACCGCCGGCACTCGGATAGTAATCTTGGGCATAGCATTTTACCAAATCACCTCATTCTTTGGGGCACACGTGAGGAACACAAATGCGAACAAGCCTGAATGGTCCCCAGGACAATATGCAACTGAAAACTCACACCCCAGAAGTGACTCGAACCCATACTCCCAGGAGCCACGCAACTGGTATGTACAAGACGCCTTAATCCACTTGACCATCACGACCGGACATAATGAGGTGATAGCCGAGGCTATTTGAACCACCCCACCGCCGGCACTCGGATAGTAATCTTGGGCATAGCATTTTACCAAATCACCTCATTCTTTGGGGCACACGTGAGGAACACAAATGCGAACAAGCCTGAATGGTCCCTAGGACAATATGCAACTGAAAACTCACACCCCAGAAGTGACTCGAACCCATACTCCCAGGAGCCACGCAACTGGTATGTACAAGACGCCTTAATCCACTTGACCATCACGACCGGACATAATGAGGTGATAGCCGAGGCTATTTGAACCACCCCACCGCCGGCACTCGGATAGTAATCTTGGGCATAGCATTTTACCAAATCACCTCATTCTTTGGGGCACACGTGAGGAACACAAATGCGAACAAGCCTGAATGGTCCCCAGGACAATATGCAACTGAAAACTCACACCCCAGAAGTGACTCGAACCCATACTCCCAGGAGCCACGCAACTGGTATGTACAAGACGCCTTAATCCACTTGACCATCACGACCGGACATAATGAGGTGATAGCCGAGGCTATTTGAACCACCCCACCGCCGGCACTCGGATAGTAATCTTGGGCATAGCATTTTACCAAATCACCTCATTCTTTGGGGCACACGTGAGGAACACAAATGCGAACAAGCCTGAATGGTCCCCAGGACAATATGCAACTGAAAACTCACACCCCAGAAGTGACTCGAACCCATACTCCCAGGAGCCACGCAACTGGTATGTACAAGACGCCTTAATCCACTTGACCATCACGACCGGACATAATGAGGTGATAGCCGAGGCTATTTGAACCACCCCACCGCCGGCACTCGGATAGTAATCTTGGGCATAGCATTTTACCAAATCACCTCATTCTTTGGGGCACACGTGAGGAACACAAATGCGAACAAGCCTGAATGGTCCCCAGGACAATATGCAACTGAAAACTCACACCCCAGAAGTGACTCGAACCCATACTCCCAGGAGCCACGCAACTGGTATGTACAAGACGCCTTAATCCACTTGACCATCACGACCGGACATAATGAGGTGATAGCCGAGGCTATTTGAACCACCCCACCGCCGGCACTCGGATAGTAATCTTGGGCATAGCATTTTACCAAATCACCTCATTCTTTGGGGCACACGTGAGGAACACAAATGCGAACAAGCCTGAATGGTCCCCAGGACAATATGCAACTGAAAACTCACACCCCAGAAGTGACTCGAACCCATACTCCCAGGAGCCACGCAACTGGTATGTACAAGACGCCTTAATCCACTTGACCATCACGACCGGACATAATGAGGTGATAGCCGAGGCTATTTGAACCACCCCACCGCCGGCACTCGGATAGTAATCTTGGGCATAGCATTTTACCAAATCACCTCATTCTTTGGGGCACACGTGAGGAACACAAATGCGAACAAGCCTGAATGGTCCCCAGGACAATATGCAACTGAAAACTCACACCCCAGAAGTGACTCGAACCCATACTCCCAGGAGCCACGCAACTGGTATGTACAAGACGCCTTAATCCACTTGACCATCACGACCGGACATAATGAGGTGATAGCCGAGGCTATTTGAACCACCCCACCGCCGGCACTCAGATAGTAATCTTGGGCATAGCATTTTACCAAATCACCTCATTCTTTGGGGCACACGTGAGGAACACAAATGCGAACAAGCCTGAATGGTCCCCAGGACAATATGCAACTGAAAACTCACACCCCAGAAGTGACTCGAACCCATACTCCCAGGAGCCACGCAACTGGTATGTACAAGACGCCTTAATCCACTTGACCATCACGACCGGACATAATGAGGTGATAGCCGAGGCTATTTGAACCACCCTACCGCCGGCACTCGGATAGTAATCTTGGGCATAGCATTTTACCAAATCACCTCATTCTTTGGGGCACACGTGAGGAACACAAATGCGAACAAGCCTGAAAGGTCCCCAGGACAATATGCAACTGAAAACAACTGATATATATGTGATGGTCAAGTGGATTAAGGCGTCTTGTACATACCAGTTGCGTGGCTCCTGGGAGTATGGGTTCGAGTCACTTCTGGGGTGTGAGTTTTCAGTTGCATATTGTCCTGGGGACCATTCAGGCTTGTTCGCATTTGTGTTCCTCACGTGTGCCCCAAAGAATGAGGTGATTTGGTAAAATGCTATGCCCAAGATTACTATCCGAGTGCCGGTGGTGGGGTGGTTCAAATAGCCTCGGCTATCACCTCATTATGTCCGGTCGTGATGGTCAAGTGGATTAAGGCGTCTTGTACATACCAGTTGCGTGGCTCCTGGGAGTATGGGTTCGAGTCACTTCTGGGGTGTGAGTTTTCAGTTGCATATTGTCCTGGGGACCATTCAGGCTTGTTCGCATTTGTGTTCCTCACGTGTGCCCCAAAGAATGAGGTGATTTGGTAAAATGCTATGCCCAAGATTACTATCCGAGTGCCGGCGGTGGGGTGGTTCAAATAGCCTCGGCTATCACCTCATTATGTCCGGTCGTGATGGTCAAGTGGATTAAGGCGTCTTGTACATACCAGTTGCGTGGCTCCTGGGAGTATGGGTTCGAGTCACTTCTGGGGTGTGAGTTTTCAGTTATATATATATATATATATATATATATATATATATATATATATATATATATATATATATATATATATATATATATATAGCATATATATATATTGATATATATGCTAACACTAAACAGCTTATCCGACTTATATATGGTAATATATAGCATATATGTGCTATGCACAAATGGTAATCTTGGCCATAGCATATATATGTGTGTATATATATATATATATATATATATATATATATATATATATATATATATATATATATATATATATATATTATATATATGTGTGTGTGTATATATATATATATAATGTGCCTAAATGCCAACAGCGACTGCCCTGACAGGTACAAGAGGAGTGTTGTTAACGCATACGTCGACCGTGCTCTCAGCCACAGCTCAGAATGGAAGCAAGTCGACGTAGAACTCTGTAGGGTAAGGCAGGTCCTAGTCAATAACGGCTTCTCCAATGGTTTCATCGAAGACATCATAAGAAGGAAAGTGAAAAGCCATGCAACCTCCGAAGAGACAACTAACACAACACCTATACCCCCTATTAGACTATTTTACAGGAACTTCTTTTCCACAGCTCATAAAACGGAGGAAAGGGTCCTGAAAGATATTGTTAATAGAAACGTTATCCCTACAGACAAAAATCAGAGGATACAACTGACGATTTACTATAAAACCAGAAAAACGGCCAGCCTACTCATGAGAAACTCTCCAGACACAAAACAGAACGCTTTAAAAGAGACTAACGTCGTCTATGCTTTCAAATGCCCACTTGGGGACTGTAAGCTCCAAAAAACCCAGTATATAGGCAAGACAACAACATCTCTTTCTAGGCGTTTAACGATGCATAAGCAACAGGGCTCCATTAAGGAACATATAATCTCTTCCCATAACCAAACCATCGCCAGAGAAATCCTAGTAAACAACACAGAAATCATCGATAGATACAGCGATAGCAGGCGGCCTGACGTTTGCGAGGCACTACACATCAAGAAGTCAACACCAGCAATCAACAGCCAATTATTGCACAACTATATTCTACCCACCTCAAGACTCCGCTCCAATATAGAAGCATCAAGAAATATGGACCAATAGGCTTTCTACAAACACTTCTATTCAATACCCATTGTTTCTGTTCTGTCTTGTGTTGATACTTTTAATACCCTATTAATATCCCCTATTGTTCTGTCTTGTGTTAATGCCACATCACCCTTCCCACCTCACTCAAATGTAGATATAAAATCAGAGAAACGCAAGTTCTAATCAGTTGTGTATTTGTGAAGTCTTTGAAAATGTAATAAGTTTTACGAAACGCGCCCGTGTCGCGTCAGACTAGAAATAAAAATGAATTTTGGAGAAGTGATTTTTGATTTACCTCCAACAGTGAAGCGTAATGTACGAAAGATTGAGAAAATTCGTGTTAGAATTATTAATCTTACTTTTTTGGTCATATTTAATAATATATATATATATATATATATATATATATATATATATATGTGTGTGTGTATATATATATATATATATATATATATATGTGTGTGTGTATATATATATATATATATATATATATATATATATATATATATATATATATGTGTGTGTATATATATATATATATATATATATATATATATATATATATATATATATATATATATATATATATATATATATATATATATATATATATATGTGTGTGTGTATATATATATATATATATATATATATATATATATATATATATATATATATATATATATATATATATATATATATATATATTGATAATCAAAAGGGAAGGGAGTTCCACCTCTGGCTGGAAGAAGGGGGACCCATAGCCTCGGAGGAAACCACACATAACGCACTGGAGGGAATGTAGGTCCCCTCCAATACAGTTTCTGTGTGCTTTTCTCTTACCACCCCCTTCCCTTTTTTTTTTTTTTCTTTATTGTGTATTTAAAGGTTACAAAACATACAAGACAAATGCCTAAAGGTTATGGATCTTCTGAAGCTCCTCCGCTTCTGGACAGGAACCGAGGACGCAGCAAGCATTTCCCCTCTGGATCGCCACACTTAGATGCTGAAACAAAAAACTGGAAGCCCTTGGGTCTCTGGTGACGTCAATGAGCTTGGAACCCAATTCCTTGAGAAATCCCAAGGCACTCTTGCCCCAGGGGCCATGCGTCTCAGACGCTATGGGAACAACGAGGTATTGACCTTCCAGTCGCCTGTACTTGAGTGATTTAGCTGTTTCCCTGTGGTTGGCTGCCCCACCTGCTTGATCAGCTCCGAAGTGTACATAGGTGTCAGCC
This sequence comes from Procambarus clarkii, assembly GCF_020424385.1. Taxonomy (NCBI): domain Eukaryota; kingdom Metazoa; phylum Arthropoda; class Malacostraca; order Decapoda; family Cambaridae; genus Procambarus; species Procambarus clarkii. The sequence goes on along the minus strand of NC_059576.1, from coordinate 17,549,876 downwards.
AGGGTGGATACACATGTGTAGTCCCACACCAACTGTCTACCCTCCTTCCATAAGTATATGGTGATGCCATCAGGGCGAAGTGCGGGGAAATCCGTGTTTTGGACCCCTAGGATGTGAGGTTCTCTCTCCGCTGGGCACCCAGCTGAGACGAGGCTTCTCTTGATGATGTCATTGACCTCATTGTGTCTTGCATGCCAGCCCTTTGTGCTTCCGCAATGCAACCCATGCAGTCCGTGTTGGTCTGCTTCCACCCTGTTGCAAATACACTTGTATTCAGTGTGAATTGGGGCACCAAGGCGGAGGGCCACTGCTACACGAAGGGATTCTGGATCTAGGCGCGTGCCCATTGCTGACATGGGTACTGCCAGGAGGAGGTCTCCTGCATTGGGGGCACGCACTGCTCTGAGGCGGGCTTTCTCCTTGTCTGATGTTGCGACGCTGAGCATGGCATCAGCTACTTTTTCCACTAGAGGGTGGTCCCAGCCGGACTGTTTTGTATATATATATATATATATATATATATATATATATATATATATATATATATATATATATATATATATATATATATATATATATATATGTTGTACCTAGCCAAAACGCACTTCTCAGCCTACTATGCAAGGCCCGAAGGAGTTAGACATGACATATCGAGGAGGTCGGATGTGCGATCGGGGGTCCAGTCAGTCTGACAGTTTCTAGATATCTGCGAGGCACTACACATTAGGAAGTCGACACCAGCAATCAACAGCCAATTAATGCACAACTATATTCTACCCACTTCAAGACTCCGCAGCAATATAGTAGCATCAAGAAATATGGGCCAATAGGCCTTTTGCAGTTACTTCCATTCTTCCCTTTAACTTACAAAATAATATACCCATTGTTTCGTGTTCTGTCTTGTGTTGAAAGTTTGTTTTCACCTCATCCAAAACTGTTGTAACATATCACCTCACCCAAATGCAGGTATAAAATCGAAGATGTTTAAGCTCTGTTCAGTTATAGTTGTATCTGTGTAAACTAAAGTCTTGGAAAATGTAATAAGTTTTATGAAACGCGCTCAAGTGTTGCGTCAGACTAGAAATAAAAATGAATTTTGGAGAATTGATTTTTCAGTTACCATCAACAGTGAAGAAAAATATAAGAAACATTGAAAAATTTCGTGTTAGAATTATTAATCTTACTTTTTCGGTCATATTTAATAACATATGTGTACAGGAAAAACTGCTACCAAAATACATACATATATATATATATATATACATATATATATATATATATATATATATATATATATATATATATATATATATATATATATATATATATATATATATATATATATATATATATATATATATATATATTTTGGTAGCAGTCTTTCCTGTAGACATATATTATTAAATATGACCGAAAAAGTAAGATTAATAATTCTAACACGAATTTTCTCGATCTTTCGTACATTCCTTTTCACTGTTGGTGGTAATTCAAAAATCAATTCTCCAAAATTCATTTTTATTTCTAGTCTGACGCGACACTTGAGCGCGTTTTGTAAAACTTATTACATTTTCAAAGACTTTAGTTTACGCATACACAACTGAATAGAACTTACACATCTCTGATTTGTTTATATCTACATTTGAGTGAGGTGGATGGGGTGAGGTGGTATTAATAGGGTATTAAATTCATCAACACAAGACAGAACACGAAACAATGGGTATTGAATGGAAGTGATTGTAGAAAGCCTATTGGTCCATATTTCTTGATGCTTCTATATTGGAGCGGAGTCTTGAAGTGGGTAGGATATAGTTGTGCATTAATTGGCTGTTGATTGCTGGTGTTGACTTTTTAATGTGTAGTGCCTCGCAAACGTCAAGCCGTCTGCTATCGCTGTATCTATCGATGATTTCTGTGTTGTTTACTAGGATTTCTCTGGCGATGGTTTGGTTGTGGGAACCCACAACCAAACCATCGAATAAGCTGACTCCGAATATATATAGAGGAGAGAGATAGAGAAAGAAAGAGAGAGTAAACATGCATGTGAAATTTAATTCATATGTTTGTTTTATTTTAATGAAAAAAATTACTCAAATTGCCATGTTTCGAATTCTAAATAAGTACATTTCAAAATTTCACTGCCATGGTCACAAAAAAAGCAAAGTTTCAGGGGAATAATAGACCTTTTCAATACTTTTTAGGTATAAGTAATTAGGAAATACTACACAGAAACAAAAATTGAGCCACATTGTGGACGTTTCATAATAATAACGAGACCTGATGAAATTCGTAACTAAATATTACGTTTTAGAAATATGTATTATACAGTTATATTTTATATAACAATATATATAACAATTTTATATAACAATTTCATATAACAATATATATGAGTTATATACAAAATATTTTAACTTTTTGACGACGTGCAACTGTATGGCTATCATTCATCAAACAAAAATTTTTCTAAATGTATATATGTAAATGAGATATCAGCGAGGCAGAAGCTCTGAGTTTCTGCCAAGCATTAACATTCCCTGGAAGTCCTAACTTACAGAAACATTAAACATGGCCATCTTTGAACATAACTTCACATCGTAACTTTATGATCAGCTGCCTCTTGAGCTCTAAACTTGTCAAAAGATCATGGTACATTTGCACAAATCTAAATTTTTTCATGAAGTAAAACTAATATTAGAGCAGACGTTTTAACAAAATATTATTAATCACTAGAATTTCTACTGAAGAAGCAGTAAGGAAGCTAGAACTACTTGCTTGGTTAATAACGCGAAAATTATCGAAACTGGTTTAATAATAGTTGGTTGGAAACTGGTTGTAATAGAGGTAACAGGACTGGCAACTGGTTGAGAGGAGTTCTTTGTCAAGTTGATATGGCTTGCAGCAGGTGAAATGATACTCCCACAGAAGTGCAAATAATTGAGGTAATTAACAGGAAAGTGAAAAAAAAGTAACTCCAGAAACTCACAGGACTCGTGATATCAAAGGAATCAGATCCATCGAGGATTTTAATCGAGTTCATATATAGTCACAATCGTTAAGGAATGAATTCACAGAAATCTGAGTGGTGGAAAATCTTGGGAACGCGTCCTCTAGATTGTTCAATCATCGAGTGTAAAAAATTATTTAATTCCATGATTCAGATCTATGATAAAGTTCAAAAAATTGTCAGAAAATTTATATATAATAAATAAAAGTGATTAATATAAAAATGCATCAATTAGTTAACACTACTCAGTTTACTTTTTACTTATTTTTAGAATAAAATACCTTGTTTTGAAGCACTTTTCCGTATATCTTTCTGAAAGAAAGGTTTCCACTGATGGTAAGTTAATAATGATGAAAAAGAGCTATGCTAGAATAACTATGCAATACTCAACGCTACTATATGAAGACGAGAAACTGGATTTGACGAGGAGGAGCTGAAATATAAAGACGAGAAGCTGGGATATGAAAGAAGGATTGTTGTTAGATAAAGGTTTTTACTCAATTGTTGGACCAAAGCCTTACAATCTCAATCGTCGATGATTACCAGTGAGGTGCCTATATCCTAGATATTTAAGGCTCATTTTTGGAGACCCACAGTTGATGTGTTATCGTTTCGTCCTTGTTACAGTACGAATAGTCTCTGTTCCAGGTTCAGTACTAATATAAAATTTGGACTTATGTACACCTACTTAGTTCTTCCGTTATTGTAATTATGTGTATTAGTTACGAATATAGTTTGTTACGGAATTTGACAACTGTAATGAATTTTTAATCACTGATAAATGTAGTTTTTAAATGTAAGCCTTAAGTATACATTATGTAGTTATATATGTTACGTTATATTATAATACCTTTGTCTTCTGTTACCGTAAATGTGTGTAAACTCTCCCTGCAATAAATGAGGAAACATTTATGACTAATACATTTACATATGAATTTGAATTAATAACCACATTCGTACTCCCTCGAGATGTTGTAATGTCGATAATTGTTCCTAAACAATTGATAACGAAGATCACGAAAATAACGTCTTGGGGAGAAAAGAGCAATTGGTAAGGTTTCTTCGCCTCCGGAATGACCCAGAATGCGTTGCCAATATCCCACCTTGGCAATAAAATCCTCACCTCCATCTTTACTGATTTTGGAAGACAATTCTCACTCGCCGCCAATGTACCAAATTGAATTTGAATGCCCCTGTGCTTAAAATTCTGCTAAAAGTTAAAAGGTACTTATGATGCTTAAAATTATTGCATAGTTTTTTGACGACTATCAACAATAGATTAAGTTAACAAAATGTCTTTATGTTTGCTGTCCCCTCCAAAAAATTATTGGGCCAGTTTGGGTTCACATTTGTAAATATATGATCATTATTTTCCATTCAACTTTACATACATATTAGAGGTAAATGTTGTTATGGAGAGTGTTTTAGTCGGAGGAAAATATAATGCAAAACAAAAAACAAAAGAAACCGTTTTGTGAAGTGGCCGCATGACTTATAAAGATTATTGATATTTCATATATAATTAATCTTGACAGTAATATTTTTAAATTAATTTGATAAATATTTAATATTGTAGTCTCAGAGGTATTCTTGCATTTGCGTAAACCAAACTAATTAATGGACAGCTGTCAAAGAATACAACAAATATACTACTGAAGCAAACTAAACAGCTGACCAAATATAGAAGTTAAAATACAATTATCCTCTCTCACTTCGTGATCATGTAGGTCTGCGTTCAATCCGCAAACAAGTGATTGGTCACCAATCCTTACCCCTGTCCCTTCCCAAATCCTTATCCTGGTCCGTTCCCAGTGCTATATAGTCGTAATGGTCTATAGGACTATATATGGGAGTATGTTACTGCATAACTAAATATTTCAGTACAATTTCCTCACTTGAAAACAAAGATATCGGTTGAATAAGGGTGAATATAATACCATTGATGAACAGATATTATGACAAAACAGTCTCCATTATTGAAGAAATATCAAATATATTTAAACAAGTAATCGGAAGAATAACTGACATGTTACTTGCTGAATTCCTCGACATTTACTCAAAATTTATGATAAAATATGGGATTAATATGCAGAAATGTGCATTGAATTTTGGAATAATATTGCTGGAGAATGAGATTTTTAAATACAGAAACGAGATATTAACTTTAATACTACAACGGGGGTCAGGAGTAAATAATTAAGGTTTTAGAATTTACAAAATGTTGACTTCAAAGCACACCTGAAGCACACATATTCATGAATAGACATATTCGTCATATTTAATATAATGAGATAGATATTGAAGAAGAATGAAATAGACATGAAAGTAGGTGTTAAAATACCCATTAGGAGAATAATAAGTATTAATTTGGCGAAGAATATGAGCTCGTCTGAACCCATCTTGCTTAATAATTTTTTTGCAGATTGAAAGATATCAACACTCCTTAAACTGTTATTGTCTACACTGAACTGGGCCCTTGACCTCAGCTGAGACAGTTGAACTACAAGAACTTGACCTTAAGAGAAAGACCTCAAGCGTCACCGTTCGACTTTAAGGATGTCATCTTTAGAAAACGTATATATTACGATGATTTAAATGAACCTAATTCGATATATTTATAACGAATTGGTCGATTCCATAAAATTTGCGACGTGTTAAGTGAGAGGGAGATTTTGCTCCTGGGCAGAAGCATTATACATCCACCATTATTCCTCGACACTTCCAGACATTAACCATAACTCGTAGACACAACCAGACATTAACCATAACTCGCAGACACAACCAGATATTAACCATAACTCGTAGACACAACCAGACATTAACCATAACTCGTAGACACAACCAGACATTAACCATAACTCGTAGACACAACCAGACATTAACTATAACTCGTAGACACAACCAGACATTAACCATAACCCGTGGACACAACACAGACCTCCTATTGACCAGGGTATCCATACAACCACATTATTTGTGTAGGTATATGGATACACTGTGTGTGGTGTGTGTTGTATCCATACAATCACACTATTTGTGTGGTTGTTAGGATACACTGTGTGTGATGTGTGTTGTATCCATACAACCACACTATTCATGCTATCACGACCAGCTTCATGACCTGGGTAAAAGTGTGTGGATTTCTGCCACACCTCTTCCAACAGCTGCTACTCTCCAGTGCTAGGGGAAAAATGTGATGCTCAATGTTACTGAACATTGAAGCAGGTCGTATCGAAGATGCTCATCGAGTAGGTCTGGTGTTCAATAAGCAGGTGTAATGCTCACAGAAGTATAATTCCTCTAATAGGTTCAGCACTGTTCCTTCACTACATACCAATATCCAAACTCTATGTCTTTGTATACTTTCCAAGTGCTATACAGCATTTGGAATGTTGCTGTCAATCAATCTCCCCCAGTTGATTGACAGTTGAGAGACGGGACCCAAGAGTCGGAGCTCAACCCCCAGCAAGCACAACTAGATGAGTACAACTAGGTGAGTACAACTAGGCGAATACAGCAATGCTTGGCTTCGCGCTTGCCGCAAATATTTACACTAATCTCGTCCTAAATTTGTAATATATATTGTACGGTGGTACCCTGGCACATTTGGTTACATTGTCATATCTCCATATATTATCCCACGTTGAGCTATCAACGACTATCGACCTCACAGTTTAGGTCTTCAGGTTTCACCACCTTGCTTTCTTACTTAGCAAGGTTTTAGAGAATGGTTCTGAATATACTGTATAACAGGTATATTATTTACCATTAACTATGAAGGTAAAACTGCATCTCTTCACCTTCAGCGTCAATGATTACCAATGAGACATTTTAAATAAAGCAGGTTATCGTCCCCAAAACTACACTTTACTGACATAACTAACAGGCCAACAAGTGAAAGTCAGGCCAACAAGTGAAAGAAAGTGATCGAGTCCCTCGATCACTTTCTAGGGAAAAAACTTTGATGGGAAAGTGAGTAAATGACTTGGAAGCACTAGAATAGCGGTGATAAGTTACCTACGGATTTTTAAGCAAGTGCGACCCCTCTGTTGTAAAAGAAAAGCAGCATCCCCTCATACGTGCTCAAACCCGCAAATGAGGGGATGGCAGATGACAGGGTATCCACCCTCTGCCATCCCCAGAGGGCGAATACCCGGAAAAATACCAACAAATACTCATTCATCTAAAACAACTACCTGTTTGTGGGAAGCCGCCTGCCAGTTAACAGCGGACTCCCGATGTCAGGACCGTTACTGATGAGGCGAAATCCTCACGTCGGTTAGTTCAATGCCATTTATCAGGCTCCAAGGCTGTATATATATATCAACGGGTTGAGTTGCCTTTACCGCCAAATATATCACCGAACCTTCAGAAACATTGGAGCTTGCAAGTAAGATGTTTCCTCGTGTCAGAGCTTTCGAGTGCGCCAAAATGGCTCTTTTTTGCGTTGGATTTCGTGTTTATTACAACCGTGAGTGTCATTACAGTTACACTAACAAATTACTGACAAAGTGTGACTTTCGCTAATTTCAAAATGTGGTCCAGTCTTACCAACACTGACAATCATTCTGTTGGAGCTGGGCTTAATATCATGACCCCAAAGAGTGTTACCAGACCCACAAGACTGGGGGCGAGGGCTGGAAGGTATCAAACAGTTTGGAAACGTATCAGACCATGTTGAAATATATTATAATTTTATTAAAGATATTAAACAATGTTTGGAAGCATCACAAGGAGCTGGAAAACAGGAAGTTATCAGAGTGTGCTAGAAAAAATAATGCGTTCCTAGAAGACACCACACAATGCTGGAAGATATCACACGGTGTTGGTAGATATCAGACAGTGGGATCGTAATCATACTCTACTATAATAAAACAGACGCTGCTGGAAGATATCAGGCGTCCATCATGTTCTTCTGACCTGGTGTGTCATGACGTATCTTCCTCATAAGGTAGACGGAAAGATCTGTAATCTTCCCTCACTTCTACTGGTGCTGCAGAATTTCTATTTTGCTCCGAGGGAGACCAATTCATTACTCTTTTCGTCTACAGAAATATTTCCTTTAAGATGAACGTTGGTCAGTGCTCTTTCCAACTCGGATGGGATGGCATGGACTAGCTTGAAGATGACCTGGTCTAACCTGGAGATAACCTGGTCTAGCCTGAGGAGGACTTGTCTTAGCCTGACCATGACCGCTTACCTCTAGAGAACTATCCACCCAAAACCTTCATTTCGTTGAAAAACAAGTTGAAGACCAAGAGGATCATTGGGCTTGTTCAGGTCTTGGAGACCGGGGTCATTAATGCTGGGTCATAATGTCATTTTCGAAGAACACTCTCTTCAGTTTTGCGTTCCAGTTGAAGTAATTAACTTTTATTATACTTTGCTCCAAGAAGTATCATACTTTTATCTATGAATATGAAAACATTGGGTACAAATTAAATTAAATTTTGTTTATATTTACATGTATATGAATAAAAATAAAATTATTGATAAGCAGATAATGACATAACAAATATTATACATAAAATATCATTATCATCCTTTAATGTTCACAAAGTAAGATAAATTACTATTTATTACTAAAGTTTCAATTATCTATTGTATTCAAGTGTCAGCAATTCTTAATCGACTGTTGCTGGAATAACAGCTTACTCTTAAAGTATATCACTATTCAGCCTGTCCTCCTAAGGTTTCCCAACGTCAAGAAATTGTCGAAGTAAAGTTCCCTATCCTAACCTACTTGACGACCCAAAACAGAAAACGGTCCAGCATGTCAATTTCGCGAGCCGGTATCATTTTCTAGGACAACAATTTTGAGGCCTTAGAGTATACGTCAAAATGCGATGTTCTATAGAAGAACGGTTTGGACTATTACACTAGATTCCAAAGGAAGACACTAGGTTAAACTCTTGTTATAGCTCCTTTACGTATACCACAGGAGTAAACCCAGAAATACACCGATACAGACTTTTGTTCGTCTTCAATTTTTCTTTATTTCCTGAAGTCAAATTCACCATGTCTTTTTTAAGATTAACCCTGTGAGAATATAGCTCCACAATGCTTGCTTGCGCTAGAGTGACCGCATGGTAATGAAGACTACCATGCAGGGTAATGGAGGCCGATTACAATCTAGGTTACTCATGAGTACTTGCAAAGGTAACTGGGTGCAGCCTGTAGCTATGTAGCTTGGTAATGCTGCAATTTAGTTTAGTATTACGTTGCTGTATTAACTGGATTTCCTCATAACGCAAATTATTATGCGTTGCTATTCTTTCTCTTCTTTTGTTTTGCTCTTGTATTTTGGGGTTGTATTTGTAAGCAGCCTTCGTCAGCGTCAGTTTGCAACAACAAGCAAGCATCAGTATGCAACAACAAGCATCAGTGTGCAATTTGTAAAGCCTTTGTCAGCGTCAGTTTGCAACAACAACAACCACAAGCATCAGGCTGCAACAATCTGCAACATTTCCATTCCTGCCGTCATCAGCTTTACGGTCAACAAACCTGGCTTTACCTCTTATGCCAAGTCATACATAACAGATGTGATTGGCTTTTTTCCCCCAGGCAGATGCACAGGGGATGGAGGGAAGGGAAGCATATGCAGTCACGCCATTGTTTCTGTGGCACTAAACTGCTCCGTTGATTAAACTAATTGATTTTTGATGCACACATTGCATTCATCATTCACAATCAGACAAATGTTACATTTTAAGTGGCTTTTGTCTAACCAGAAGCGTTTGAATAATCTATCCCATTAGCTGGTTATTTTTTTATTAATATCTTTCAAGTGTACGGTATTAATTAATCTTTAAAACAGGTTTGTACACTTATACCTGGAATTATATTTGTATAAACTAAAGTCACTTTCACGATACCAGAATTTAAAGTGCACGATTATCTTAGATGGCGCGTAGGTTATCGTATATGACGCGTAGGTTATCTTAGATGACGCATAGGTTATCAGCAATGGGTAGCTTAGAATGCCAGTTTACTTTCTCATTAAAATCGTGATTAATTTGACTTGTTTGGCTAACTATAACGATCCTGTGGTATTGCTGAATGTTGTAAATGGTTTCATGAATTGTAAGAAAATAAGAATTATGTTGCATGGCAAGAGGCCAGTTGATGCTTTACTCGTTTTAATTAACTTCGTCTCCCCGTTGATCCAATAATCTATTTCTGAAACCTGTTAAATGGTTTGCCTTAAAAGTTCTTACTGGAAGCCCATTTGACTCATCCACATCAGTTCCCAACCCTTAATTCTATTCTATATTCATTTAAAAATTTATTTCTCCAGTTTCGACCTGTGGTTATGCGTTATGAGGTCTTCCAACAGTGACTGTTGTTGTTTTAGATTCAGCTACTCGGAACAAAAAGTTACAAGTAGCATGGGCTATGGTGAGCCCGTAGTGGAGTAGTGGACTTAACAGGCACAGGAGCGGGGCTGTAACTCAGTGTTCTGACAGCGACAGAGCCCTGTCTATATAACCCTTGTTTATGTCCCTAATCCAATTGAAAACTTCGAGTATATCACGCCCTGGTTGGACGACTCTCCAGTGAGGGTAAATTGAGACGCTTGAATCTGTCTTCATAAGAAAGGTTCCTCTGTATTTTCCAAGAATAATTTGTATCCATTTATTAATACTCCGACCAAAACACTGAAGCTTATTCCAAGTTGGGTTTAACTATTGTCGTCCTCCATTACTACTCTAAGGCCAGGAAAATGGAAAGACCGGAACGACTCTTGTGAACGTGTGCTGGGAGCCTTTTATTATCAACTACGATTATACACGATAGTTAATAAAACTTATTAAAACTATCATATAAATAAAAGCTTAATCAAAAATTAATAAAATTACAAGAGGAATTTTATAACTACTAAAACAAACCTTACGATTAAACTTACGCAAAGTGATCAACTCGAGGGAAACTTAATAGTTAACACATGGATACTAAACACTATTACAAATATTAATGTAATGACTTCACATCTACAAAAAATGTATATAAAATGCAAGCAAAATAGACGGCAACTATAAAGTACTAACTAAAATCTTATAAAAACTCAAATATTTCAAATATTTGTAATAGCGTTTAGTATCCATGTGTATACTATCAAGTTTCACTCTAGTTGATCACATCGCTTAAGTTTAATCGTATCGTTTGTTTTAGTAGCTATAAAATTCCTCTTGTAATTTTATTAATTTTTAATTAAACTTTTATTTATGTGATAGTTAATAAGTTTTATATGTACTGATCACTTTAAGTAAGCTTAAGTGCTTTGTGTTTTTATTGTTTTCCTTTCAACTCTTTGACAGGCCATTATATTCAGTATGAGTTCATTGTTTATTAGTTATTAGATTGTGATTTCTGTTTTTTTCTTTTAGATCTGATGATGAATACGAGAAGTATTCGAAACGTTATGCATTTTAAAGTAAAGAATCTGAAACAAGACGTTCAGTATATCCCTGGTTTTCCTATTCATCTTATATATATATATATATATATATATATATATATATATATATATATATATATATATATATATATATATATATATATATATATATATATATATATATATATATATATATATATATATATTAGTATATTTTGGTAGCAGTGTTTCCTCTAGACATATATTATTAAATATGACCGAAAAAGTAAGATTAATAATTCTAACACGAATTTTCTCTATCTTTCTTATGTTTCTTTTCACTGTTGATGGTAATTCAAAGATCAATTCTCCAAAACTCATTTATTTCTAGTCAGACGCGACACTTGAGCGCGTTTCGTAAAACTTATTACATTTTCAAAGACTTTAGTTTACAAACACACAACTGAAACTGAATAGAGCTTACACATCTTCGAGGTTTATATCTACATTTGGGTGAGGTGGATGAGGTGAAAAACGAACTTTCAACAATGGGTATTCAATGGGTATTAAATTCCAACACAAGACAGAACACGAAACAATGTGTATTGAATGGGTATTAAATTCAAACACAAGACAGAACACGAAACAATGGGTATTGAATGGAAGTAATTGTAGAAAGCCTATTGGTCCATATTTCTTGATGCTTCTATATTGGAGCGGAGTCTTGAAGTGGGTAGAATATAGTTGTGCATTAATTGGCTGTTGATTGCTGGTGTTGACTTCTTGATGTGTAGTGCCTCGCAGACGTCAAGCCGCCTGCTATCGCTGTATCTATCGATGATTTCTGTGTTGTTTGCTAAGATTTCTCTGGTGATGGTTTGTTTGTGGGAAGAGATTATATGTTCCTTAATGGAGCCCTTTTGCCTATGCATCGTTAAACGCCTGGAAAGAGATGTTGTTGTCTTGCCTATATACTGTTTTCTTTTTTAGGTTTACAGTCCCCAAGAGGGCATTTGAAGGCATAGACGACGTTGGCCTCTTAAAGCGTTCTGCTTTGTGTCTGGAGAGTTTCTCATGAGTAGGCTGGCCGTTTTTCTGGTTTTATAGTAAATCGTCAGTTGTATCTTCTGATTTTTGTCTGTAGGGATAACGTTTCTACTGACAATATCTTTCAGGACCCTTTCCTCCGTTTTATGGGCTGTGGAAAAGAAGTTCCTGTAAAATAGTCTAATAGGGGGTATAGGTGTTGTGTTAGTTGTGTCTTCAGAGGTTGCATGGCGTTTCACTTTCCTTCTTATGATGTCTTCAACGAAACCATTGGAGAAGCCGTTGTTGACTAGGACCTGCCTTACCCTACAGAGTTCTTCGTCGACTTGCTTCCATTCTGAGCTGTCGCTGAGGGCACGGTCGACATAAGCGTTAACAACACTCCTCTTGTACCTGTCCGGGCAGTCACTGTTGGCATTCAGGCACATTCCTATGTTTGTTTCCTTAGTGTAGACTGCAGTGTGGAAAACTCCGCTCCTTTCCATGACCTGTTACATCTAGAAAGGGCAGCTTCGCATCCTTCTCCATCTCGTAAGTGAAACGCAACACAGAATTCTGATCAAATGCCTCCTTCAGCTCCTGCAGATGTCTGACACCAGGTACCTGTGTGAAAATGTCGTCAACATACCTGCAGTATATGGCCGGTTTCAAGTTCATGTCGACTAAGACTTTTTGCTCGATGGTACCCATGTAGAAGTTTGCAAACTGGACACCTAGGGGAGAATCCATGGCGACCCATATATATATATATATATATATATATATATATATATATATATATATATATATATATATATATACATATATATATATATATATATATATATATATATATATATATATATATATATCGTACCTAGTAGCCAGAACGCACTTCTCAGCCTACTATGCAAGGCCCAATTTGCCTAATAAGCCAAGTTTTCATTATTTAATGTTTTTTCGACTACCTAACCTTCCTAGCCTAACTTTTTCGGCTACCTAACCTAACCTAACCTATAAAGATAGGGTAGGTTAGGTTAGGTAGGGTTGGTTAGGTTAGGTCATATATCTAAGTTAATTTTAACTCCAATAAAAAAATTGACCTCATACATAATGAAATGGGTAGCTTTATCATTTCATAAGAAAAAACGTAGAGAAAATATATTAATTCAGGAAAACTTGGCTTATTAGGCAAATCGGGTCTTGCATTCGTAGGCTGAGAAGTGCGTTCTGTCTACTAGTTCTGTCTATATATATATATATATATATATATATATATATATATATATATATATATATATATATATATATATTATATATGACCGAAAAAGTAAGATTAATAATTCTAACACGAATTTTCTCAATCTTTCGTACATTTCTTTTCACTGTTGGGGGTAAATCAAAAATCAATTCTCCAAAATTCATTTGTATTTCTAGTCTGACGCGACACGAGCACGTTTCGTAAAACTTATTACATTTTCAAAGACTTTAGTTCCCAAATACACAACTGAATAGAACTTACGCATCTCCGATTTTATATCTACATTTGAGTGAGGTGGAAGGGGTGATGTGGCATTAACACAAGACAGAACAAGATGTGGCATTAATAGGGTATTAATTTCATCAACACAAGACAGAACACGAAACATTGGATATTGAATAGAAGTGTTTGTAGAAAGCCTATTGGTCCATATTTCTTGATGCTTCTATATTGGAGCGGAGTCTTGAGGTGGGTAGAATATAGTTGTGCAATAATTGGCTGTTGATTGCTGGTGTTGACTTCTTGATGTGTAGTGCCTCGCAAACGTCAAGCCGCCTGCTATCGCTGTATCTATCGATGATTTCTGTGTTGTTTACTAGGATTTCTCTGGCGATGGTTTGGTTGTGGGAAGAGATTACAGGTTCCTTAATGGAGCCCTGTTGCTTATGCATCGTTAAACGCCTAGAAAGAGATGTTGTTGTCTTGCCTATATACTGGTTTTTTTTGGAGCTTACAGTCCCCAAGAGGGCATTTGAAGGCATAGACGATGTTAGTCTCTTTTAAAGCGTTCTGTTTTGTGTCTGGAGAGTTTCTCATGAGTAGGCTGGCCGTTTTTCTGGTTTTATAGTAAATCGTCAGTTGTATCCTCTGATTTTTGTCTGTAGGGATAACGTTTCTATTAACAATATCTTTCAGGACCCTTTCCTCCGTTTTATGAGCTGTAAACAGCTCATAACAGCTCGTTTTAACAGCTCATAAAACGGAGGAAAGGGTCCTGAAAGATATTGTTAATAGAAACGTTATCCCTACAGACAAAAATCAGAGGATACAACTGACGATTTACTATAAAACCAGAAAAACGGCCAGCCTACTCATGAGAAACTCTCCAGACACAAAACAGAACGCTTTAAAAGAGACTAACGTCGTCTATGCCTTCAAATGCCCTCTTGGGGACTGTAAGCTCCAAAAAAAACAGTATATAGGCAAGACAACAACATCTCTTTCTAGGCGTTTAACGATGCATAAGCAACAGGGCTCCATTAAGGAACATATAATCTCTTCCCACAACCAAACCATCGCCAGAGAAATCCTAGTAAACAACACAGAAATCATCGATAGATACAGCGATAGCAGGCGGCTTGACGTTTGCGAGGCACTACACATCAAGAAGTCAACACCAGCAATCAACAGCCAATTATTGCACAACTATATTCTACCCACCTCAAGACTCCGCTCCAATATAGAAGCATCAAGAAATATGGACCAATAGGCTTTCTACAAACACTTCTATTCAATATCCAATGTTTCGTGTTCTGTCTTGTGTTGATGAAATTAATACCCTATTAATAACACTTCTTGTTCTGTCTTGTGTTGATGAAATTAATACCCTATTAATGCCACATCTTGTTCTGTCTTGTGTTAATGCCACATCACCCCTTCCACCTCACTCAAATGTAGATATAAAATCGGAGATGCGTAAGTTCTATTCAGTTGTGTATTTGTGAACTAAAGTCTTTGAAAATGTAATAAGTTTTACGAAACGCGCTCGTGTCGCGTCAGACTAGAAATAAAAATGAATTTTGGAGAATTGATTTTGATTTACCTCCAACAGTGAAAAGAAATGTACGAAAGATTGAGAAAATTCGTGTTAGAATTATTAATCTTACTTTTTCGGTCATATTTAATAATATATGTCTACAGGAAAGACTGCTACCAAAATATACTATATATATATATATATATATATATATATATATATATATATATATATATATATATATATATATATATATATATATATATATATTCCTACGTCAGTAAAAATAGATTCTTGAAAATATAACAATATAGATATATAGATCAATTTCCATTATCATATATTTTCTATCTTCCATTTAGGCAGCAGAACTCACCTGTACAATTTTAGCCATTTTCGCGATAAAGCGAGGAACGTTAACTTGGCCAGAATACAGACGGCTGGACCATTAGCCCAATATGTCCATAAACCACCGAGAGCCTCAAACGCTGATGGGATTGGTTACCACGCATATTGGCAAAGCATCGAGATGCCTCCCAGTGGGATGAAGGAACCGCGATAGATTAAGACCGCTAGTGTGATAGATATTAACAAGGCGGAGGTTGTTGTTAAGTTAATGTAGGGATGATATGGATGGTACAGGTGATGTTTTGGTCAGGTGGTGATGTTTTGCTGGTGATGTATTGGTCAGGTGGTGATGTTTTGCTGGTGATGTATTGGTCAGGTGGTGATGTTTTGCTGGTGATGTATTGGTCAGGTGGTGATGTTTTGCTGGTGATGTATTGGTCAGGTGGTGATTTTTTGTTGGTGATGTATTGGTCAGGTGGTGATGTTTTGGTCAGGTGGTGATGTTTTGCTGGTGATGTATTGGTCAGGTGGGGATGTTTTGCTGGTGAGACATTGGCCAGGTGGTGATGTTTTGCTGGTGATGTATTGGCCAGGTGGTGATGTTTTGCTGGTGAGAAATTGACCAGGTGGTGATGTATTGGCCAGGTGGTGATGTTTTGCTGGTGAGACACTGGCCAGGTGGTGACGTATTGGCCAGGTGGTGATGTCTTGGCCAGGTGGTGATGTTTTCCTGGTGAGACTTTGGCCAGGTGGTGATGTTTTGCTGGTGATGTATTGGCAGATGGTGATGTTTTACTGTTGAGACATTGCCCAGGTGGTGATGTATTGGCCAGGTGGTGATGTTTTGTTGGTGATGTATTGGCCAGGTGGTGATGTTTTACTGTTGAGACATTTTCCAGGTGGTGATGTACTGGCCAGGTGGTGATGTTTTGCTTTTGATGTATTGGCCAGGTGGTAATGTTTTGTTGGTGAGACATTGGCCAGGTGGGGATGTTTTGTTGGTGAGACATTGGCCAGGGGATGACGTATTGGCCAGGTGGTGACGTATTTATTTATTTATTTATTTATTTATATATATACAAGAAGGTACATTGGGTTTGTGAGAATACATTGGATAGTACAGTAATTACATTCTTGTAAAGCCACTAGTACGTGCAGCGTTTCGGGCAGGTCCTTAATCTAGCAGATAATATTAAGTAGGTAAGTTCAATCAGAATTGATAAATGAAAGATACATTACAAGATAAAAATGAGATGAGAGAGATAAGTAAGTATATTAAAGCACATTGTTATATTAAAGCTCTGATTGATTACATTGACAGCTTGATTAGTAATTTAAACAAGATTAATAGACACCATACAGCAGATTGACAGCACATATAAGACAGCAATGATCACAATGGTAAAGATGTTCATATTGGGTACATAAAGATTGGGAGACATGGTAGCAAAAGATACAGATAAACAAGATTTATAAACACCATACAATAGAATGGCAGCACATATAAGAAAACAGCAATGATCTCAATGGTAAAGATGTTCAAATTGGGAACAAAAATGTTGGGAGATTGGGTAGCAATAGATACAGTGCAATTTTAAGGCAAAAAGATAAAAACTATGAAGATGAAATTAGGTACTTTTTAGTATTGATTTTGAATGATGTAAAAGTTGGACAGTTTTTCAATTCAGTAGGGAGTGAATTCCATAAACTGGGTCCCTTTATTTGCATAGAGTGTTTACACAAATTAAGTTTAACTCTGGGGATATCGAAGAGATATTTATTTCTGGTGTTGTGATAATGGGTCCTATTACATCTGTCCAGGAAGAGTTTCAGACAAGGATTTGCATTTAAGAATAGGGTTTTGTAAATGTAGTTGACACAAGAGAATTTGTGGAGTGAGATTATGTTTAGCATGTTTAGGGAGTTAAACAAGGGGGCTGTGTGTTGTCTGAAAGCAGAATTTGATATTATTCTGATAGCAAATTTTTGCTGGGTGATGATGGACTTGAGGTGGTTTGCAGTGGTTGAACCCCATGCACAGATACCATAGTTGAGATAGGGATAGATTAGTGCATAATATAGAGAGATGAGAGCAGAGTTAGGAACATAATATCTGATTTTGGAGAGTATACCAACTGTTTTAGAGACTTTCTTAGTTATGTGTTGTATGTGGGTACTGAAGTTAAGTCTCTTGTCTAGGAATATGCCAAGAAACTTTCCATCATTTTTATTGCTAATGTTTACATTGTCAATCTGAAGCTGAATTGCATTTGTAGATTTGCTTCCAAATAGGATGTAGTAGGTCTTTTCTATGTTAAGTGTTAGTTTGTTGGTTGACATCCATAAGTGGACTTTTTTTAGTTCATTATTAACAACATCATTTAGTGTATGTGGGTTGGGGTTGGAGTAAATGAGGGTAGTATCATCAGCAAACAAAATAGGTTTCAGAATGTTAGAGACATTAGGAAGATCATTAATGTATATAAGAAATATTAGGGGTCCCAAGATGCTGCCCTGAGGCACTCCAACGGTTATTGGTAGAATGGGAGAGATTATATTATTGATGGCTACACATTGGTGTCTATCACTAAGATAGGATTGGATATAGTCCAGTGCATGGCCTCGGATTCCATAATGATGGAGTTTACATAAGAGGCAATCGTGATTAACAGTATCAAAGGCCTTTCTCAGGTCAATGAAGAGTCCAATTGGAAACTCATTTTTGTCAAGGGCAGAGTAAATTATATCAAGGAGACTAATAATTGCATCGTTGGTACTCTTTTGAGAGCGGAAGCCAAACTGACAGGGGCTAAGAATGTCGAATTTTACGAGATAGGAGTAGAGCTGTTTGTAGATAATTTTTTCAAATATTTTTGATAGTATGGGTAGGTTCGATATTGGTCTGTAGTTGTTTATGTCTGACGGATTACCTCCTTTATGAACTGGCGTTACTCTTGCGTTTTTAAGGATATCAGGGAAGGTATGACACTCAAGGAATTTGTTGAACAGCAGAGCTATAGGTGGTGCAAGGGCATGGGAGGCGCTCTTGTATACAATGGATGGGATTTCACTGATGTTCCCAGCTTTGGTTTTTAGTGAGTGTATGATGGACACAACATCTGACTGGCTGACTGGTGAGAGGAGAAGAGAGTTTGGATAGCTGCCTGAGAGATATGTGTTGATATGTGTCTGAATTGACCAGGTGGTGATGTGTTGGCCAGGTGGTAATGTTTTGCTGGTGAGACTTTGGGCAGGTGGTGATGTATTGGCCAGATGGTGATGTTTTACTGGTGATGTATTGGCCAGGAGGTGATGTTTTGTTGGTGATGTATTGGCCAGGTGGTGATGTTTTACTGGTGAGACATTGGCCAAGTGGTGATGTATTGGCCAGGTGGTGATGTTTTGTTGGTGATGTATTGGCCAGGTGGTGATGTTTTGCTGGTGAGACATATTTGTGATATTGGTACCCATATTTACATACATGTGTGTGTACTTACCTATTTGTGCTTGTGGGGGTTAAGCACTGGCTCTTTGGTCCCGCCTCTCAGCCATCAATCAACTGATGTACAAATTCACTGAGCCTACTGATCTCTATCACATCTACGTTTAAAACCGTGTATGGAGTCAGCCTCCACCACATCACTGCCTAATGCATTCCATCTGTTAACTACTCTGACACTGAGAAGTTCTTTCTAACCCTGTGTGTCATATTAAGATGTTCTGTGTCTTGATTACAAATAATGGTTTAAAACGCATTTCCATACTCATCCGCTCAGCTCTTTCATGACGGGATGGTAACAAGAACGCAGCAATACGCGTTCACCTCTGAACTGTTACACTGGGTCGATGAAACATGAATCTATCTCCCCCCCCCCCATACCTTTCTCCGGTCTCTTGTCGTATCTTTAAACTTTGAACTAAGTTTGTTTGAGAGTTCTGATGGTTTTATTTTGTTCCTGGGGTCGAGGCTTTCGCGTGCAATGAAATAAACGTTCCTTAAAGGTCCAATGCATTTCATTTATAATTTATTTGCTAGTTTCGCATTAGTTGAAGGAGCTATCTGCTTTAACAAACCTGAACACCCAGGACTCTGCCAGGGTAAATAAACACACAACGTTTTCCAACGCAATATATTCATGAAATTCTTCCATGAATATAATTTAATCCCATTTGGACATCAATTTCTCATACCTGAGTTATGGAACCAAAGAAAATAATTTTGTTTCCCCACTGTTTGGGTAATTTCACGGAGTATGTAAGCAATGAAGACTTCGTTTTTTGTCCAAACTTATCTATACATTTTGCCTCCGCTCTTCATATGAAGGAAACCGCATGAATCCTCTACTGTCTTACCATAAAGTCGTTTGTATTCCAAGTGAGCTGAGGCGACAAAATGGAGATCAACTAGGCTACAGACTATAGGGTCATGTAACATGACAAAGGAGGCGTAGGACTGCTTCTTGTAAACATGTTTTCCGAAGTATAACGCTTCGGTAAAGCCTTTCTTCCCTCCATCTACAATTGGCTTCGATATCACTAAATCCTTACAACTATGAAGCACTAGGAAGGGATATTAGGTTAAGCATCTAGGATAGCATGGAAGGAAGGCACGAATGATGTCCAACCAATCGAACGGTCGGGGATTGAGCGTCGACCTACATGAAACTGTGAGTTTGAGTATACTTTGAGTAGAGTTTGATTTCGTAACAATATACACACACGAACCTAAACAAGAGAGGCAAACATACGTGACTTATCAACCTGTTCTCTTACAAAGAACGTCGCATTTCGCTCGTATACGTTACATATTTAAAAAAAAAAAATTACTAGAAAGTCACATATCTAAGTCTCTTCTTTTTATTGTTACACTAAAGGTAAATAGGTTATTGGTTTGCTATTTTCGTTTCTGATTAACATAGGTATAATTCTAGTTAATAAAATACAGTAAACTTTTTTTAAATTGACGGAGTGATTTTGAGATCAATCGACGGTGGAGGCGATTGTCAGACATTAGACATTTGGGACATTATTTTGCTTAGATATGAGCGCGTATGATTCACCTAAACTATTGTGTGTGTGTGTGTGTGTGTGTGTGTGTGTGTGTGTGTGTGTGTGTGTGTGTGTGTGTGTGTGTGTGTGTGTGTGTGTGTGTGTGTGTGTGTGTGTGTGTGTGTGTGTGTGTGTGTGTGTGTGTACTCACCTATTTGTACTCATCTATTTGTGCTTGCGGGGGTTGAGCTTTGGCTCTTTGGTCCCGCCTCTCAACTGTCAATCAACTGGTGTACAGATTCCTGAGCCTACTGGGATCTATCATATCTACATTTGAAACTGTGTATGGAGTTAGCCTCCACCACATCACTGCCTAATGCATTCCATCCGTTAACTACTCTGACACTGAAAAAGTTCCTTCTAACGTCTCTGTGGCTCATGTGGGTACTCAGTTTCCACCTGTGTCCCCTTGTTCGCGTCCCACCAGCGTTGAATAGTTTATCCTTGTTTACCCGGTCGATTCCTCTGAGGATTTTGTAGGTTGTGATCACGTCTCCCCTTACTCTTCTGTCTTCCAGTGTCGTAAGGTGAATTTCCCGCAGCCTTTCCTCGTAACTTATGCCTCCTAGTTCTGGGACTAGTCTAGTGGCATACCTTTGGACTTTTTCCAGCTTCGTCTTGTGCTTGACAAGGTACGGGCTCCATGCTGGGGCCACATACTCCAGGATTGGTCTTACATATGTGGTGTACAAGATTCTGAATGATTCCTTACACAGGTTCCTGAATGCTGTTCTGATGTTAGCCAGCCTCGCATATGCCGCAGACGTTATTCTTTTTATGTGGGCTTCAGGAGACAGGTTTGGTGTGATATCAACTCCTAGACCTTTCTCTCTGTCTGTTTCATTAAGTACTTCATCTCGTATTCTGTAGCCTGTGTCTGGCCTCCGGTTTCCACTGCCTAGTTTCATTACTTTGCATTTACTCGGGTTGACCTTCAATAGCCATTTGTTGGACCATGCACTCAGTCTGTCTAGGTCATCTTGTAGCCTCCTACTATCGTCCTCAGTTTCAATCCTCATAATTTTTTCATCATCGGCAAACATTGAGAGAAACGATTCTATACTCTCTGGGAAATCATTTACATATATCAGAAACAGTATAGGTCCAAGGACTGACCCCTGCGGAACTCCACTCGTAACGTCTCGCCAATCTGAGACCTCACCCCTCACACTGACTCGTTGTCTCCTGTTGCTTCGGTACTCCTGTATCCAACGGAGTACCTTCCCTTTCACTCCAGCCTGCATCTCCAGCTTTTTCATTAGCCTCTTGTGTGGCACTGTATCAAAGGCTTTCTGACAATCCAAAAATATGCAGTCTTCCCACCCTTCTCTTTCTTGCCTTATTTTTGTTGCCTCGTCGTAGAATTCAAGTAACCCTGTGAGGCAGGACCTGCCATCCCTGAACCCATGTTGATGCTGTGTTACAAAGTTCTTTCGCTCCAGATGCTCCACTAGCTTTCTTCGCACAATCTTCTCCGTCAGCTTGCATGGTATGCAGGTTAGGGACACTGGCCTGTAATGTGTGTGTGTGTGTGTGTGTGTGTGTGTGTGTGTGTGTGTGTGTGTGTGTGTGTGTGTGTGTGTGTGTGTGTGTGTGTGTGTGTGTGTGTGTGTGTGTGTGTGGATGTGTGTGTGTGTGTGTGTGTGTGTGTGTGTGTGTGTGCGTGCGTGCGTGCGCGTGTGTGTGTGTGTGTGTGTGTGTGTGTGTGTGTGTGACGAAGAACTTAACAAGTGAAGAATTATGAGAAAATGTTTCATAATGAACGTTATAAATACATGAATAACTTGCTATGCTTAACATTTGTTGAAATACACACACACAAATGCTTTAATTTTCCTTGAACCCCAACTTCCTCCCCCCATCACCGCCATAATCCTCTCACCTTTCCCCTCCCGTCATTCTCCCCCTCTATCCGGTCGGAGAGCCGCTCGGCCGAGCGGACAGCACACTGGACTTGTGATCCTGTGGTTCCGGGTTCGATCCCGGGTGCCGGTGAGAAACAATGGGCAGAGTTTCTTTCACCCTGAGGCCCTTTTACCTAGCGGTAAAATAGGTACCTGGGTGTTAGTCAGCTGTTACCGGCTGCTTCCTGGGGGTGGAGGCCTGGTCGAGGACCGGGCCGCGGGGACACTAAAGCCCCGAAATCCTCTCAAGATAACCTCAAGATATACCCAATCACACCCGTTCCCACTCCTTTGGCCGCTGAACATTGAACAGACGAGCTGACAGAGAGGAATTTCCGTCTATATCAATAAGATTGACCTTGTTCGAGGTTGGCGGCCTGAAGCTAGTGTGTAGTCTCACGAAGCTTTGCATTATGACCTAAGAGTGTATGGGGGAGTGTCATAGGCTGTCTGGGGTCGACCTTCTTGGTTCCTTTTTATGAAGGATCTATGAAGTCTGAAAATTGTGGGTTTGATTTTCCTTGGTGTGTTTCAACAGATTTTTAAGCAGTTATTGACGTCGGATCAACGCCGATGACGTCGACAGCGTTGATAATCAGTTCAACGTCCTCAAACGTTGATTCACAAACCTGCTGACGTATGCCTCAACCTTTTCAACATCACTTACTATCAGCAATGGTGAATTTAACGACTCAACAATGTAATTGCTCTTCGTAGGCTAATTTACTTTGAGTGAAGGATTCATCTGACGAAAATTTAGTCTTTGGTAACTCGATACACTCCTGCTCGCGATGCTGGTTGAGTCAAGCTTTTCAAACGTAAATAAATGAGATTGGAATCTCTCATCATTTCACCCTTGCATATCTCTCACGAAAAAAGATTTGCATCATTCCCGTTAGACAGACTGTTAATATTTATTATGCCTATGACAATATTATACACTTTGCTGCAAGTGATTTTTCTGTGTTGAATTGCCCTTATATCATGCACATATATTCCTCAATGTCTGTTAAATGCTTGAAGAGTCAAAATATAATTAACACGTATTTTCTATTACTAAATGTTACATAGAATTTCCTCTCCAAATTCTCCCCAACATTTAATTTAAGGTCTGCGTGATGGGCACATGAAACTGCAGCTCATCTGCACAGGGACACATGCATGTGTTGCCAACATGACAATCCTCTGCAGTCTCCTAAAGCCTTTCAATTAGTTGGTGAATACATGATTAGTGTAAAGTCTTGCAGAGAAGACATTCAGGAAGTCCCAACCTCTCGTCAGTATTAACAAGTTTCCCAATTATTTGTATGTTGTATTATTTGTATTATTTGTATGTTACCTAGCAGTAAATAGATTCCTGGAAGTTAGACAGCTGCTACGGGCTACTTCCTGGCGATGAGTGTGGAAAAAATAACATAAAGACATATTAAAAATATGTTAATATAAAAATATATTAAATAAAATTATTATAAATAATATCTAACTTACACAAATCTTTTGAATTCGAATTCCTGTATTTAAAGAAGTAATAATATTATATGAATGAATAAATATAAAAATGTCTGTCTGTACGAAGCCAGACGCTTTGGGATTAAACATAAGAACATTAGAATAGAGGTAACTGCAAAATGCCTTTTGGCCCATACGAGGCAGCTCCTATTTGTATCTACCCCGATCTCATTCATATATATGTCTAACCAACGCTTGAAACAATCAAGGGACCCCACTTCAGTTATGTTACTCAGTAATTGGTTCCACAAATCAACAGCCCTATTAGCGAACCAGCCAAATAGTTCGATAGACATTTAAATGTATTAATATAGACTAATTAGGTGCCCAGGAGCTGACGCAACACAAGGGCACAATATTACTAAGCAATAAAGAACATTCAGAATAACAAGAGATCAAGTTATTTAATAAAACGTTGACTGTAAAGACTTTCTCGAGTGAAGTTTTATTAGAAGATTAAGAAGAGTCTTAGTGAAGACTTGGAGACTAAGCATGAGAAGGTAAGATAATATAACTCATGAACTTCTAGGTACGGGTTAAGCCAATTTAAGAGCGTTCAGGGGGCAGATTCATAAAGCAGTTACGCAAGCACTTACGAACGTGTACATCTTTCCTCAATCTTTGGCGGCTTTGTTCACAATTATTGAACAGTTAATGAGCTCCGAAGCACCAGGAGGCTGTTTATAACAATACCAACAGTTGATTGGGAAGTTTTCATGCTTGTAAACAGTTTAATAAATGTAACCTAAGCCGTCAAAGATTGAGGAAAGATGTACACGTTCGTAAGTGCTTGCGTAACTGCTTTATGAATCTGCCCCCCTGAACGCTGTTAAATTGGCTTAACCCGTACCTAGAAGTTCATGAGTTATATTATCTTACCTTTTCATGCTTAGTCTTCTAAGTCTTCACTAAGACTCTTCTTAGGGAAGAGTCACTTCACTTCTTAGTCTTCTAATAAAGCTTCACTTGCTTAGTCCAATATCATTAGATCCTGCGTCGTCAAAAACATTATTAAAATGTTTTTTATGAACACGAAAGCACTCATAAAAATTTGATAGAAAAAACGAAACACATTAATGTATTTGTAAATTTTGGGAAAATATTTACACCAAGTTTTTCGCACGCTCCTGAGTGCTCTTTCATGGTCTGAATGTGTGGTTAGGACGAGACATGCGGTAGATCTTAACAACTAATGCGGTTGCTACACATACACATCTAATAAATGTAAACGATCTTCCGGAGGGTATAGACTCGTTCTTCTCAGTGTGTGCTGATGCAAAAATTATGAGAAGAATCAAGACGGATGAAGATAGACATAGACTACAGGATGACCTGGACAAACTGGAGGAATGGTCTAGGAAATGGCTGCTAAAGTTCAACTCAGGAAAGTGTAAGGTAATGAAATTGAGCGAAGGGGGCAGGAGGCTGAAAACAAGGTATAATTTGGGAGGTGAAATCCTGCAAGAGTCAAATAAAGAGAAAGATCTGGGGGTTGATATCACACCGAACCTGTCTCCAGAGGCCCACATCAAAAGAATATCATCAGCGGCATATGCTAGGCTGGCCAACATAAGAACTGCCTTTGGAAACTTGTGTAAGGAATCGTTTAGGGCCCTGTATACCACTTATGTAAGACCAATCTTGGAGTATGCAGCTCCAGCCTGGAGTCTATATCTAGTTAAACACAAGACAAAGTTAGAGAAGATTCAGCGGTATGCTACCAGGCTCGTCCCGGAACTGAGAGAAATGAGCTACGAGGAAATGTTAAAGGAGCTGAACCTCACATCCCTGGAAAACAGAAGAGTAACGGGAGGGATGATAACCACCTACAAAATTCTCAGGGGAATTGACAGGGTGGACAATGACAAACTCTTCAGCACGGGTGGGACACGAACAAAGGGACACAGGTGGAAACTTAGTACCCAGATGAGCCACAGAGACGTTATAAAGAATTTTTTCAGTGTCAGAGTAGTTAATAAATGGAATGCTCTAGGAAGTGATGTGGTGGAGGCTGACTCCATACACAGTTTCATATGTAGATATGACAGAGCCCAGTATGCTCAGGAATCTGTACACCAGTTGATTGACAGTTGAGAGGCGGGACCAAAGAGCAAAAGCTCAACCCCTGCAAGCACAATTAGGTGAGTACAATTAGGTGAGTACACACCCTATCTCCTTATCCCATACCCAACCTGTCCCCCCCTTCCCTTGAACCCTCCACCCCCCACCCCAAAATCCTCTGAGACCCTGCAAACCACCTCACAGATCTTCACACCCTGGGAAGAGCTTTCCACACCAGCAGAACGCTCACCAAGAAGGAGACAAGAAAAAGAACAGAAGAAAGTGAGCTTCAAAGCAATGTACACTAACATAGATGGGATTACAAATAAAAAAAGTGAACTCGGAGAATGGGCACTAGAAGAAAACCCAGACATAATAGCAATCACAGAAACAAAGCTAACGAAACCCATAACAAATGCAGTGTTTCCACAGGAATACTATGTAGTGAGAAAAAAGAGAGAAGGGAGAGGAGGAGGTGGTGTCGCTTTGCTGATAAGAAAAGGTTGAAGTTTGGAAGAGATGGTTAATCAGAGCTGTGAAGATTTCAGTGACTACATATCAGGCACCATAGCAACTGGAGGACAGAAAATTATAGTAGTAGTCATATATAACCCCCCCACCGAACGACAGAAGACCCAGACAGGAATATGATAGAAACAACATGGCCACCATCAATAAAATAGAGAGAGCAGCTTCTGTGGCGAGCAGGAACGGATTGAGACTACTAATCATGGGAGACTTCAACCATGGGGAAGATATATTGGGGGAACAGAGACCCACATGGAGGACCAGACACATGGAAAGCTAAGCTGCTGGACGTGGAAACAAGAAACTTTCTAAGTTAACACGTCAAGGGACCGACAAGAATGAGAGCAGAGGATGAACCAGCTTTGCTTGATCTGATATTTACCTTAAATGAGTCGGATATAAGAGAAGTTAAGACGGCAGCCCCCTAGGGAATGAGTGATCATAGTGTATTGAGCTTTGAGTACCTGGTTGAGCTAGGAATTATCTCCCCCCAAAAAGAACTGGGAAACAAAGGGCTGGCATACCGAAAGGGAAACTATGAGGAAATGAATAAATTCCTAAGGGATATACCATGGGACACAGAACTCAGAACCAAGTCCATACAAGACATGATGGACTATGTCACCTAAAAGTGTCAGACGGCTGTAAGCAGGTTTATCCCTGCCCGACAGGAAAAAACCGAGAAGCAAAAGAAGAATTCGTGTTTTAATAAGGAATGTATGAAAGGAAAGGAGCTGAACAAAATGGCGTGGAGGAACTTCCGTAATAACAGAACACCAGAAAGTAGAAAGAGATACCAGAGAAACAGGAACGAGTATGTTAGTGTGAGAGGAGCAGTTGAGAAAAGGCATGAAAATAATATAGCTAATAAAGCCAAGACCAAACCAAAGCTACTAAACAGTCACATCAGGAAGAAAACAGTGAAGGAACAGGTGATGAAACTTAGAACGGGTTAGGACAGGTACACAGAGAATGACAAAAAGGTGTGTGAAGAACTCAACAAAAGGTTCCAGGAGGTCTTTACTGTGGAACAAAAAGAGGTCACGGCGCTAGGAGAGGTGGCTGCAAACCAGGCGACCTTGGAAGGGTTCGAAATTATGAGAGATGAGATCAAGAAGCACCTATTAGAGCTGGACGTAAGAAAGGCTGTTGGGCCGGATGAAATCTCACCATGGGTATTGAAAGAGTGTGCAGGACCACTTTGTTTGCCACGCTCAATAGTGTATAGTAGGTCACTGGAAATGGGAGACCTACGAGAAATATGGAAGACGGCTAATGTAGTCCCAATATACAAAAAGGGTGACAGACAAGAGGCACTGAACTACAGGCCAGTGTCTTTAACTTGTATACCATGCAAGGTGATAGAAAAGATCGTGAGAAAAAACCTAGTAACACATCTGGAGAGAAGGGACTTCGTGACAACCCATCAACATGGGTTCAGGGAGGGTAAATCTTGCCTTACAGGCTTAATAGAATTTTACGATCAAGTGACAATGATTAAGCAAGAAAGAGAAAGATGGGCGGACTTCATTTTTTGGATTGTTGGAAAGCCTTTGATACATTACCCCATAAAATGCTGATGCATAGGCTGGAGAAACAGGCAGGAGTACCTGGTAGGGCGCTCCAGTGGATAAGGGAGTACCTAAGCAATAGGAAGCAGAGAGTTACAGTGAGGGGTGAGAACTCACATTGGCGTGAAGTCACCATTGGAGTCCCACAGGGCTCTGTATTCGGACCTATCGTGTTTTTGAAATACGTAAATGATCTCCCAGAGGGTATAGATTCATTCCTCTCAATGTTTGCTGACGACGCCAAAATTAAGAGAAGGATTAAGGCAGAGGTGGACAGCTTGAGGCTTCAAGAAGACTTGGAAAAGCTGCAAGAATGGTCGAACAACTGGTTGTTAGAGTTTACCCCAAGAAAATGTAATGTAACGAAAATAGGTGTAGGGAGAAGGAGACCCGATACAAGGTAACATTTGGGAGATGAAATACTTCAAGAGTCAGAGAGAGAGAAAGACCTGGGGGTTGATATCACGCCAGACCTGTCCACTGAAACTCGTATCAAGAGGATAACATCAGTGGCATACGCCAGGTTGGCTAACATAAGAACGACCTCGACAAACTTGTATAAGGAATCTTTCAGAACATTATATACCACATATGTCAGACCAATCCTGGAGTATGCGGCTCCAGCATGGGAGTCCATATCTAGTCAAGCATAAGACAACTGGAAAAAAATCAAAGGTTTGCCACCAGACTAGTACCCGAGGTGAGAGGTATGAGCTACGAGGAGAGACTACGGGAATAAAACCTCACTTCGTTGGAAGACAGAAGAGTTAGGGAGGACATGATCACATTCAAGATTCTCAAGGGAATCGACAGGGTAGATAAAGACAGGCGATTTAACACAAGGGGCACACGCAATAGGGACACAAGTGGAAACTGTGTGCCCAAATGAGCCACGGAGATATTAGAAAGAACTTTTTTAGAGTCAGAGTAGTTGACAAATGGAATGCATTAGGAAGTGAAGTGGTGGAGGCTGACTCCATACACAGTTTCAAGTGTAGATATGATAGTGCCCAATAGGCTCAAGAACTTGTACACCTGTTAATTGACGATTGAGCCGCGGGACCAAAGAGCTAGAGCTCAACCCCCGCAAGCACAATTAGGTGAGTACACACACACATATATATATACACAGGGGCCTCGCGGCTGAGTGGTGAGCGCTCCGGATTCATTGTCTAAAGGGTCAGGGTTCGATTCCTGGCCGAGGCGGAAACAAATAGGCAGAGTTTCTTTCATTTTAGTGCACCTGTTCACCTAGCTGTAAATAGGTACCTGGGACTTAGGCAACTGCTACGGGCTGCTTCCTGGGTATGTGTATGTGTGTATGTGGAGACGGGAGGAGGGTGGTGTGTGGAGACAGGAATAATATGTAGGAATTACCTTGGTACACTGGAGGAAAAGTATCCATTTACCCTCACTAGTTTCTTGAAAAGTGCAGAATGGCAACGTCGCGTTTGTTGTTGTCGTGCCGAGTGGCAACGATGCTTTTGTTGTTATCGTAGTATTGGGTGAGATCATGAATGTAAAGGGGCTTTGTAACGACGAGTCTCATTGGTCAAAACACCTCTGACTTGTTTATATAAATTCACACAACTATCGAAAGGAGAAATTAGTCTAGAAATCACTAATCTCAAATCACAAGAAATAGTATAGGCTAGTGATTTGCAAACATTTACATATGCAGAAATCGTTTAAATACTTCATACCAATAAAGATATCACCAAATTAACCCACAACTTATCATCTTGAGGATTCGAACACGCTAGAGTGATAAACGTTTATTAGTAAATTTAATTATTAATAAATTTAATTATAAATAGTATAAATATTAATGTATATTAAGGGTAATTAACGACGAGGACAGGAAGCTGGTGGCTTGTCAAAGGTCATCCCGTTGGGCAGGGTGATTGATACTCGCACTAGGAAAAAACTAATATTTAATTAATGGAGTTGCTCCTGAGCTACCGTGCAGTGAGGACGTGTCGCCTGCTCGCTCCGGTAGTTTGAGATGGTTAACGTTTTCGCCGGCAGGGGGTGTGGGTGTCTCTACCCTCCCTGCTGTTCCTGGTGGTGTGGACGTGGCGCTTCTACGATGGGCGGCCATCTTCCCCCTGTCGTGAGGGTAAACTCCATCGGCTTGGAGTTTACTGGCCGTGCTGGATACCCGCTGGTGGACGTGGTATTGAGTGCCATGCTTCGTGTCCCGGTTGGGGACGTATATGGCATTGAGCTGGTAACTGCTCACCGTGTTGTTGTCAAGTTTGTGGGTGAGGCGGTGTACCGTGCTTTCTTACGGAGGTACGAGGGACGTACTTTGCAGCTCCAGGACGGCACCGGGTCTGTGACCATTTCAGACCGTAGTGGTGCTGTGACGTATGTCAGTGTTCATGGCGCCCCCATGGAGTTTCCTGAGACTCTCCTCCGGCGATTCTTCCAGAGGTACGGCTCCGTCGTCAGTGTGCGGATGAACTCACTGTCGTCTGGCACGTATTCGGGTGTGAAGACCAACATTCGGACCCTTGGAATGCGACTGAGGTCGGACATACCGTGCTCTGTCCGGCTGTTGGGGTACTATGTGCGTGTGTTTTATGCCCGGCAACCCCGTACTTGCTTCCGGTGTGGCTTGTTGGGGCATCAGGCTGCCGGGTGTACTGCTGATCCGGTCGCTCCCGTGAACTTGTTCCGTGAGGAGGATTTCCCGCCGCTCCCTCTGGAGGAGGACTCCGGGGGTGAGGAGGTGAACGTCCCGTTCGCTGCTGCGGCTCCCCCAGTGTCACCCGACGTTCCCCCGGTTGTTGCGGACCCTCCTCCGGGTGTTGCGGTGCCGTCGGATGTTCCTCCTGACCATGTCTCTGGCCCTGCTGTTCCCGTGGACCTTCCTGGTGATCCCTGTGGAGCGTCGCCGTCGGCTTCCTCGTCTTCGACTGTGGACCCTGGCCCTGCGTCCTCCCCTCGGGTTCCTCCTGTGCTGGGTGCTGGGGTGGCTGCGGTGCCTCCTGCTGTGTGTGGTCCGGTTCCCCCTGTGGTAGAGGCTGCTGCCGTTCTGCGACGGGCGTCGGTTCGCCCGGTTCGTGAGGCCCGTGGTTCTGGGTCCGCCTCCGGCTGTGAGGATGTGCGGCCAGTGCCCAAGCGGTCCAGGCGTTCTTCTGCTGCTTGGGCTGATGCGGAGGACTACGACGCAGGTGGAGCTTCGGGAGATGATGTGGCGCCTCCGGGTGCTTCACGCTCTACGACGCTGGTGGTGGCTGACGTCCATGTGTCTGCTGTTGACGATGGTTGTACCTATGATTTACCTCCTGTTCTTTCTCCTGCAGAAGGTTCTCCACAGTGGGGGGTGGTCGCTCCTACTGACGTGGATGATGAGAGTTCTGGTGCGCGCCGAGGCATCAAGCTGGTACTGAAGAAAGATGCCAAGCGTGGGGGGTCCCGGCAGGAACAACGTTCGGTGGTTGACGCGGAGCGCTGTGAGGCAGCCGAGGAGGCTCCCAGTGCGCTGCCCATTGCCCGGCCTCGTGGGAAGGAGCCCCTCCCTCTCATCTTGGCCTCCGGAGTGGCGCATGATGCGCAGCATCCTCTGCAGTTTAACATTATTGACCGCGTGCATCCTGTTCCGTGGTGCCCTTCTTCCATCTGGGTACAGCGGGCTCGGTGTTTTGTTGTGGGTGTGCCCGAGTTGATGCCTGATCCTCGTACTGTTAATACTGTGCCTGTTCCGAATGACGTAATGTTACTGTGGGAGGCGTATTGTGTTCGGTTCCCGGCGGCGGAGTGGCCGGATAAGTATGAACAATTTGAGTAGTCTGTGTGCTTGCTGTGACCTGTGGTTTGTTTGCAATGTATTGTACCTATTGTGCGCCCTTCAGGCCGGTGTTGTGTTTTTCATGACTGTTGTTTTGTTTTTTATTGTATTTCCGTCCAGTATTGTTGTTTCTTTGTGTTCATTGTTGTGATTTTGTTGTCGGTCCTTCAGGCCGGTATTTAGTGTATTTGTGTTACTTTGTGTATATTTGCTTTGTGCTTTTGTATTTTTTTGTTGTCTGATTGTTTATTATTGGTTTCTTATTTTATTATATTTATTGTATTGTATTTCTTCGCATGTTCGCATGTAAAAATAAAAAAAAATAAAAAATATTTAATTAATTAATTTATTAATAGGAGCACTCGTTGAATTTGCTTTAAATGAGTAAAAATATAATCCACTTAATATAAGTAAAAGTCAAATGATAAGTAAATTATAGGTGGTATATATAAAGTATTATTATTATAAGTGAAGTAATTGAAATAAATAGTAATTTATAACCTGTAGTTAACGGATAACTGTTATTAGGCCTCGTTGGGAACCAACCTAATTACAGTAAAGAATGCAGCAGGTACAGTAACAGTATGGTACTTAACAAAACTTAAATTCAAGAAAACAACTAAATTAACTACAACCCACTTGAACATAACTAAGTTAAAGTCCACAATTAAAGGGGTAAACAGTTAACAATCAGTAATTATCACCCTCCTGGACAAGCCCAGTTCCTGATGTATGATAACAATTGAATCGTTACCTGAACCAGGCGTGAGGTAGCACAGGTAACAAGCCTCTTCAGGCTGCTAACGAAAGGTATATAGACACCTGGACCCAAGTACCTAAGAGGCAGCACAGTGGCAGTTAAGGTATATGCAAAACACCTTACGGAAAAGATGGCAGCATCTGCTATTAGAGTGCGATGCCAGTTCTCTCACGTTGTGAGTCCTCCCATACTGTGAGACACGCCTCGCTGCTTCAACTGGCCTATGTCTTGGCAGCAGTCGTCTGGTAACGAGGAAAATCGTCCATGGAAATCGACAATTATCGTGAGTGGGATACATCGTTACAGTTGAACTCGTTCATTTATACTCATTTTATGTTGCAGTTTATTTCCGGAGTTTATGGCTATTTACACTGTGCAATAAATTACTAATTTGCATAAAACCTGTTTATTATTCGTCCTGCAAATATACTACTAAATTACAAATTGCCACTTGCTTTAATGAAGAGCACAAACAGGCAAACACAGACACACACACACATACATACACATAAACACACACAAACACATGCACATATATCAGATCAATCCTGGAGTATGCAGCTCCAGCATGGAGTCCATATCTGGTCAAGCATAAGACTAAACTGGAAAAGGTTCAAAGGTTTTCCACCAGACTATTACTCGAACTGAAGGGTATGAGCTACGAGGGAAAACTACGGGAATCAAACTTCACGTCGCTGGGAGATAGAAGAATTAGAGGGGGACATGATCACCACGTACAAGATTCTCAAAGGAATTGACATGGCAGATAAAGACTGGCTATTTAACACAAGGAGGCACACGCACTAGGGAACACAGCTGGAAATTGAGTGCCCAAATGAGCCATAGAGACATTAGAAAGATTTGTTTTCAGTGTCAGATTTATAGACAAATGGAATGCATTAGAAAGTGATGTGATGGAGGCTGACTCCATATATAGTTTCAAGTGTAGATATGATAGAGCCCAGTAGGAACCTATTCACCAGTTAATTGACAGTTGAGAGGCGGGACCAAAGAGCCAGAGTTCAAACCCCACAATCACAACTAGGTGAATACGCACACACACACAATCTTTTCCACAATGTTTAGAATCAATGGAAGGAATAATGACAGATAAGAACTACATCTCCCAATAAAAACTCCATGTGGAATTTAACACTTGAAAGATTCTTAAAGAAATGGCTATTTGACTTTAATCCTAGTAAATAGAAGCTATTAATATACACGATAGGGAAATGTGGGAAATAGGAAGACTATAAGATGATGGAATGGCAAATGATTACCAGAAGTAAGGGGACAAGTCTCGTATAGAGGGTATGCAAATATTAAAATCATATTAAAATAGGTTACACTTACACAAATATTAAAATATATTAAACGTATCGCCATAGACGGCAAACATTCGCCTAATCTTCACACACTCCCCAAACTGGAAGTTTCCAAGATATTGTTCAATGCCTTTGTTACACCAGCACTAAAATATTTAGTCGTTGTGCGAAATAATTCCCGGATAAAACACATAAAAATTGTGAAAATCAAAAGAATTGCGCCAAGACAGGTCCCTGAGAGAAGAGGACTGAAATTCAAAGAAAATCCGACAGATCTAGACCTAATCACTCATAAAAAGTCAAGAAAACGAGAAGACATAATTACGACATACAAAATTCTTCAAGGCATTAACGAATTAGACAAGTAACGAAATGATAGAAGTTTAAATGCACTCTGTGGATGTAAGAAATCACTTACTCTGTTTAAGTGTAGTGGTTAGTAGAAATAGTACAAGAGAATAAATAATTAAAAGTAACAGGATTCGTAACATTTGCAATAGTCGATATAACGAATAAAAGACACGGCCCCGGAGTTTAAACTTACAAGTACATATAGGTGAGTACTCAAGCACATACGCCAGTGTGAAAAGATATATATAAATTCTAAATTAAATTCTAAATTGGTAATTATAACAAATTAGGCGCTAGGCAGCTGCACTTACGACTAAATATCAACAATGGCTTTAAAACCAGCAAAAAGTGTAGTTTTTATGACCTGTTAGCATTAATACACGAAATGTGACTTTGCTTCTTTCTAAAGACAAACATTTCTGGACGTAATAACTTTTCAAATGCATTCAGTGAGCCTTTTCAATGTAAACTTGACTTGCAACTTATCATGAACATAAATCAGGCGTCGAATAACTGTACCTTATTGATCCTATTAATATAAGTGCAATAAGCTATAATAAAGTGGCTTCTCTTCCTCTCTTCCCCCTCTCCTTAAAAAATAATTAAAAAACAATTTCTTCTAAATTGAAGATTATGGTGTATATCCTAAAACACTAAAACTGGTGCATACAGCCAAATTCATTGTTTTGGTAAATACACAAGTAGCTTTAAATTCCCTTGTAATACAAGGGAAGGAGGGGGGAGATAAATGTTATTCCAGCCCACTCTCCCAACTTACAAATCCACAAATCACAACCCGTCAATTCACAATCCTCAACTCACAATCCATTTTGTGACTCACGATGATAATATGCCTTCCCACACACACACAAAACTTCTGTTCCACCGCCTCTTGCCCATCAGTCCCCCCTCCCCAGGACCCCCCCCCCCATCGTAGTAGGACAACAATGGGAGTTAATTTATTTAACTTTGTTAATTAAGCACAATGAATGTGTTAAACTCCATAGTTCCGGAGAGAATTATCTTGCGAGGTGAGTACAACATCCTTGGGCACTTAAGTGTCCATAACTATAATTACAGTTCGCCCGAAAATGGTAACCCAGCAAACAATTTTAGGTTGCCACAACATATCTGGAAAGTATTTGAAAGTATTGGAAACGTTTGTTTTATCGTATCAGATACGATATTGTGTGTGGACTTAAATAGGTTTCCAAAACTTATAACCAAGACATATGT
>NC_059576.1:17494014-17509014 GCF_020424385.1 Procambarus clarkii | reverse complement strand
TGCAAAAATAATGGCATTTACTATTTTTAAAAGATTATTAGCAAATTTACAGAAATGGTGCATTCGGAAGACAAAACCGTGGTAGACATGGTTGGAACAAGTTAGGTGAGAGGGTGGTGGAGGCCAAAACCATAATCATAATCATCTGTATCAAACCTTATTACAGGTAAAACCAGTAGGCAGTCTACTGTATTTTATCAAACCGTTATTAGTATAATAGATCTCGTAATAATTTTGCAAAAATAATGGCATTTACTATTTTTAAAAGATTATTAGCAAATTTACAGAAATGGTGCATTCGGAAGACAAAACCGTGGTAGACATGGTTGGAACAAGTTAGGTGAGAGGGTGGTGGAGGCCAAAACCATAATCATAATCATCTGTATCAAACCTTATTACAGGTAAAACCAGTAGGCAGTCTACTGTATTTTATCAAACCGTTATTAGTATAATAGATCTCGTAATAATTTTGCAAAAATAATGGCATTTACTATTTTTAAAAGATTATTAGCAAATTTACAGAAATGGTGCATTCGGAAGACAAAACCGTGGTAGACATGGTTGGAACAAGTTAGGTGAGAGGGTGGTGGAGGCCAAAACCATAATCATAATCATCTGTATCAAACCTTATTACAGGTAAAACCAGTAGGCAGTCTACTGTATTTTATCAAACTGTTATTAGTATAATAGATCTCGTAATAATTTTGCAAAAATAATGGCATTTACTATTTTTAAAAGATTATTAGCAAATTTACAGAAATGGTGCATTCGGAAGACAAAACCTATTTTTCACTTTTGACAATTGAGCACCTGCTACATCCAGATTCTAGGGAGGAAAGGAAGGACGATCTTACTGGATCCCATAGCCTCTCCGAGGCACAAACCAGGCTTTTACATAACCCCCCCCCCTGCACCCGAGCTTTTTAAAATAGTAAATGCCATTATTTTTGCAAAATTATTACGAGATCTATTATACTAATAACGGTAAATAAATAATAAATAGTAAATAAATCAAAATCAGTTACATTATTTTATCTTATTCATAGCATAAATGTTCTCGAAGATTACTAAAAAGAAATTGAATTAGACTACAGCAAATTGGCAAACTTTACCTTGTATCTGTTTCCACCGAGTTTGTTTGGGGCGTTCTTCAACATATCAGCAATACTTGTCTCAACATCTCTTTCAGTTGCATTAGTGTGGGTGTTGATACAGGCTTCTGGAAATTTATAAGAATTAATTAATATATATAATTATAATTCACTTTGCTATTCCCCATTCCACAGTCCTCTCGTCCTTCCCACTTCCCTGTCCCCACATCATCCCCACTATTCCCACTTCCCTGTCCCATCGTCCTCCTTACCATTTTCCCCTCCCCTGTCCTTCTTCCTCCCCCACCATCTCCCATTCACCTGTCCCTTTGTCCTCCCCAGCATTCCCCTGTCCCCACCATCCCCAACTCCCCAGTCCCCTCGTCCTCCCCACCATTACCCTCTCCTCTGTCCCCTCGTCTTCCCCACCATACCCCCCTCTCGTCCTCCCCACCATTCCAAACTACCTCATCCGATGCATTCTATAATGGTCTGATGCTTCCATCAGAAAATTGGGAACATCAAATGATCTGATATTCCCATCACTGAAAAATAAGAACAGCTAAAAAAATGAAATGAAAAAAATAAAAAAATAAACTATACTCATGAAATGAACAGTATGGTAAACAACACAGCTCAATTTCAATGCAATGTCACACAAAATTATTAAATCGAAATGAAAATAAATTGAAATCTATGAAAATTCAAATTATCAATACAATCGGAAATATTGAAATAATATCGCAACATAATATAGTGTGGGTTGCTCTTACGTGCAACAGACGGTGCTGTTTTTCAAAAAAGGCATGGTTTTACCTGTCACAAGTGTGGCATCTATACTTATACTCACGAAATGAACGGTATGGTAAACAACATAGCTCAATTGCAATGCAATGTCACAATAACATTTAATAACAATAATAACAATAACATTTAAATATACTTTAAGATATAATCTAGAAGAAAATAAGAACATTGAAACGGTTCATGAACTCGATTTCAATAAAGGACACTATGGGGAACTTTGAAAAACAGTTAATGAGTATAATTAGACAGACTTGTTGCTAGGCAGAGGAGTAAATAATGAGATATATGGCAAATTTTGCAAAATATACGGCACACAAACATTCATACCCAAACAAAGCAAAATGCTAGGTAAGAACAAAGCAGTTGGCCCGTAGGGGAAAGGAGATACCCACAAGACTGGAATACAAGTCATTAACAAGCACACAAGTACTACACTACACAACAACCGCACTACTACCAGAACTGGACGAATCACTACCAAAACAACACATTGCACATCACTACCAAAACAACACAACACAACACAAGCATTGGCAAAGAATTATAGACCAGTTGCACTAACATCCCACATAATAAAATTATTTGAGAGTGATCAGGAGTCAGATTACTAGTTTTATAGAGACCAATGACCTCCACAATCCAGGCCAACAAGGATTTAGAGCAGTTTCTATGATCGAGCCACTGAGATCTATAAAGAATTCTGATCAAGAAAGAGATCTAGGGGTGGTTTTAGATAGAAAACTATAACCTGAGGATCATATTAAGAACATTCTGCGAGGGGCCTATGCTACACTTTTTAACTTTAGAATTGCTTTTAAATACATAGGTCAAAAAGTTTTAAAAGTTTTAAAAGTTTTTTAAACCTCTCGTGTATCATGAGTGTGTTAAAGCATCAGATGGTGCATTCAGATGATGAATATTACCTAGTTCCTTCATCTGGGAAGAATGAACACATATTGGTGCATTCGGATGATAAAAACTAACTACTGTAGTTTAATTGATCAACAGACTGTATATCATATGCAGACTGTATGTGGATCTGCGGGCCACTCCAAACAACAGCCTGGTGGACCAAGCTCCACCAGGGCTAAAGCACAAAGTGATATAGATGTGATAGAGAAACTAGGTCAAATGGAGGAGTAGGTCTGTATATTAAACAGCACCTGACGTGCACAGAGCTACTAAACTCAATGTGGTGGTAGAGTGGGGGGGGGGGGGGGGGAAACATTGCAGAAAAAAACAAAAATACAATTTGGTCAACAAAACAGCATTGTTTAAAATAGAAGACATGGGTTGTCATTTTGGGGGTAAGGTAGGTTACATTGAGTTAATTAGTTAGTACTTAGTTTTTATCTTAAACTGGTTGGGAGAGGTACAGTGTTGCTGTGCTGGTGAAAGAACACCTAAAGGTAAATTAAATAATGATTGCGAATCCACAAGAAGTTGACATAATATCGCTAGAGATCTGCAATCAGGATGATAAACTTTCCTTAAAGAATTTGACAAACACTTGCTGATAGGACATGAAGTAAATGAAATGTATGTCAAGTTTTGTGAAATATATGATAAAAGCACAACAAAATTTGTACCAAAGGAGAGATGCAGAACTAGGAAAAGGGGTTTGTTCAACAGAAATTGCGAGAGGGCCTGAGACCCAAACACACACAAATGGAATCAATATATAGCAAGAGGCCAAACCCCCAAACATACAAGCGATGCAAAGATGCGAGAAACAGCAGCAGCATTAAGGAGAGGGACTTAAGGACCATAAATAAAGTGTGAAAATAAACTCGAGTAAATTTTTTTAACTACTCTCGACAGTGAAGAAAAACAAATATTCAGACGATTTGTGTTAGAATCATTAATCTTACACTTTCGGTCATATTCAACAACACAAATACATACACACACATTCCTGTTGCTGTAGCAAGTGAAGAATTACACACACAGATCACAATAACGTGATGCATCAAATGAACAAATCCACAAGGGCCGTGACGAGGATTCGAACCTGCGTCCGGGAGCATCCCAGACACTGCCTTAATCGACTGAGCTACAACAGGGTAAAAGGGTTGAAACCGAAGTTCTACTGAACTTACTGGATCCCATAGCCTCTCCGAGGCACAAACCAGGCTTTTACACAACCCCCCCCCCCCCCCTGCACCCGAGCTATGTCAACAGGCCGTTCTCCCTCTTCGCCCTTCCGAATGCACCATATCAGTAAATTTTTTAATAATCTTTTAAAAATAGTAAATGCCACTATTTTTGCAAAATTATTACGAGATCTATTATTCTATAGAATAATGCATATAAATGCATATATGCATATAAATACAAAACATAAATACAAAACAAGTAAATGTAAATAATTTTACCTTGCACCTAGATCCACCAAGCCTGTATGGCGCGCGTTTCAGTACTTCGGAAATCTAGAACTATCTTGAATCTCTAATCTGCAATGAAACAATACATATTATTGCACTTACCAAAACATGGATGAATGTAGAAAATACAGAACTATTAGCTGAATATCAAATAAATGGATTTAATCTATTTCACACAGATAGATATATTACACCGTGTATATTAGGTAATACCTAACATACACGCCTCCACACACACTACATTTGAAATGTAGTCTCAAAAAGACTACATTTCAACAGCAAAGATTACTCCATAAAAAAATAATTAAATTATTGACCAACATGAGAGAGGGTTAGCCAACATGAGGGTTGTGTTGATTGCCTGAAAATATTTAAATTGTGTAATGTATTGAATGGCATTTTTCAAGTTACAACATTTTTTAAATTACTGAACTAGGTTCTAGGCTTTGCTAGGCTTAATTCAATTATTACAGATAAGCCTAACCTAGCCTAGAACCCAGTGGGTTTTCTTCCTATTGGGGAGTGTTGTACATGCCTCGCCTCCACATACACACTAGCACAGCCAGGCCTCGCCTCCACATACACACTAGCACAGCCAGGCCTCGCCTCCACATACACCAGCACTGCCAGGCCTCGCCTCCACATACACACTAGCACAGCCAGGCCTCGCCTCCACATACACACTAGCACAGCCAGGCCTCGCCTCCACATACACCAGCACTGCCAGGCCTCGCCTCCACATACACCAGCACTGCCAGGCCTCGCCTCCACATACTCACCAGCACAGCCAGGCCTCGCCTCCACATACACCAGCACTGCCAGGCCTCGCCTCGCCTCCACATACACCAGCACTGCCAGGCCTCGCCTCCACATTTAAACCAACCAAGCCCACAAATACGTTAACATGGACCAGCATTACACCGTCTAACATACTCTGTCAGATGTAACAACTAAATTTGTGAATTCAAGACCAAATCTATTGTATAACACAGTGTTAGTACGAGAAAAACATTACTTACATTCGAAGCCGTGTTTTAAAATGGCGGCGGTCTTGTACTGACGCTCCAAACTGTGTGTTCGTTTGCGTATGATGAACGTGTGACAATTTACTACAACAATTATTTAATTATTCTTATTCTTTATTTTAATATTTTTAGGGTACATGAAATTTCAAACTTATTTGCACACAATAATATAATTGCATTGTCATAACCTTTATATATTACGGAAAATACGATGACATGAACGAAGTCAAAGTGAAGTTGAAGTCAAAGTCATTCGCCGAACGTATTAGTCATTTTTTTTCTCCCAAACGATAGGGGTAACAAATCCACAGAGAATATAAGAAA
The DNA here is from genome assembly GCF_020424385.1 of Procambarus clarkii. Classification (NCBI taxonomy): domain Eukaryota; kingdom Metazoa; phylum Arthropoda; class Malacostraca; order Decapoda; family Cambaridae; genus Procambarus; species Procambarus clarkii. The sequence goes on along the minus strand of NC_059576.1, from coordinate 17,503,383 downwards.
TTGAAATTGAAATTGAAATTGAAATAAGTTTAGAGAGAATATAAGTGTACAGTAAAGTCAATTTTATTCAGGAAAGTACATACATAGTTGATTTACAAACATAATGTTGGATTTATAGATAGAGCTAGTGCATACAATACCTAAAGCCACTATAGTAGGCCTATAGCATTTCAGGCAACCGGGCAGTATATATGGACCCCTTACTCAAATCTCTGAATATGTTAGATATTAAGTCCCTGCACATACTCTCATGTGTATTTTATATATATAAAACGCTGCACTGTAATGTCAATCCTGACCTTAAAAGCTTCCTAGAAGGTTGTAACAGATCCCATGAGCACCACACCAGAAACAAATACCTATTTGATATTCCAAGAGTACGACTTAGTCAAACTAGAAATGCTTTACAAATCAAGAGACCTCGAATGTGGAATGACCTTCCCAATTATGTTAAAAACTGTACCTCTCCCAACCAGTTTAAGATAAATAAAGATAAATTTATAAGTTAAGAAAAATTCCACAAATCAACAACCCTGTTACTGACCCTGTATTTACCCAAGTCTTTCCTAAATCTAAACTTATCCAATTTATACCCATTGTTTCGTGTTCTATCTTGTGTTGACAATTTTAATACCCTATTAATATCCCCTTTGTTATATCTATTCAGGAAATTGTGGTTGATCTCGAACCCATTGATAATGTGACGACTTATACAGAATTTTGTAACTATATCATCAAGATTGTAACCAGCTTAGCTAAATGTAGTGTGGGGTTCAGTCCCTAAGCCCATATATGTGCCTCTCTAACCATTTAGGTTACAGGGCAAAAACATAAAAACAAAGGTAACTGCAGAAGGCCTATTGGCCCATACCAGGCAGCTCCTATCTATAACAGATAAACACTAAGTACTACCTAATTAACTCAATGTAACCTACCAACCTAACCCCCAAAATGTCAATCCATATCTTTTATTTTAAACAATGCTGTTTTGTTGACCAAATTGTATTTTTACTCTTTTTCTGTCATGTTTCTCCCACCCCTGTTTTTTCCCTTTTTTCTTATTTTTTCTCAACATAATTCATACTTTAATTATGCGGATCAGGACATCACCTGATCAAACACATCAAACATCGTTTGACCACCATCAAACACACACATTTCGTGTGTGTTTGACGCTCACTGATATGTACCAGCGTTGTTTTATATATGGTGCTATTCTATCTTACGCTTTGTTGCTCTTTTTTACCTACGGGCTCATAGAACATTCTATTGCGAAAACATTGGCACAAAAATGAATGACGTACATACAATAATAATGTCAGGACAGTGATATAATTATAAACTTTCAAAGCACTGTATCGCCCATGTGTCGTCTTGTCACCAATACTGGGTAACAGTTCCGCCACTTCCCACACTCTTGCGGGTGGGCAGCGACCATTATTCTACGTTTATATTCATATCACCGTGTTGGGAATTTCATTGCGAGTACATTGATACCAAAATTAACGCTGTAGGACAAGTGTGGAAGTGATAACAATCCCAAGAGTAAAAACATTTTGTTGCTCTTGGGCACTCACGGCGAGTCATCTACGTAGGTATTTATTGGGTGCTGGTATTCATATAACTTTTGGTGACCGTTTTTGCTGATTTTCTTCTAGAGAATGTTATTGCGAACACGTTGGTACCAAAATGAAATACATAGCTCGAGAACTAAGGTCAGGAGAGTAAAAAGAGTATACACATTTTTGTTTTGACGCTTAATTAAGGTTATTGTGAGTACTCATCGCCTGCCTAGAAACTGGAACTAGTAATTCCATCTATCATACATATCATACAAGAGGAGCCACACATCTATGGATCATCCAATAAAATCAGCAGACTTCTAGATGTTACTACTGCTCGGCTTAGACTCGGTTACAAGTATCTCTGGGAATTCTCATTATCTGCTGATGTAGACCTGACCAAATGTAAACTGTGTCAACAAAATTATTCGCACACCCTCCGTCACTATGTGATGGAGTGCGAAAAGATACATGAATTTAGAGACAATTCTATAACCAATGTTCCAGCGATGTGTCAATATTTCATTCAAAATGATCTGCTACCAGAAATTTTAGCCAAATATCCCCAGTTTGCTAACTGTAGATAACAACTAAGTGATTGTAACCTATCCACCGCTGCCCACTGGATGGGGGACGGTGTGCAGGACAAACATATAAATTTTGATACTAGCTCTCCACATATGTCAGTTGCTTAATTTAGAACCTGTACTTGAGGTCGATCTCGAACCCATTGTTGATGTGATGACTTATATTGAATTTTGTAACTAGCTCATCAAGATTGTAACTTGCTTAGCTAAATGAATTGTGGGGTTCAGTCCCTGAGCCCATTATGTGCCTCTGTAACCCTTTCCACAACCGCCCACAAGATGGGTATGGGGTGCATAATGGGGTGGGGTGTCTTGGCCAAACGTGCCACATCAAAACCACAAGTTGACATTGAATGTGAATTAACAATGAGACAAGTAAGATTTATACTAATACATTTATACTAACTCTGTTGAGCGTTGACCATTTATACATCAAATCTGTTGATGTGAGCACTTTAGTTTAGTCTGCCGTTTAAAGAAAAAAAGAGCATATCAATGGTATATCACAGAAAACGAATTTATCATAAACTCATGTATTTGTCTTATCATATTGAACTGCATTCATATTTTTAATATATAACAATATGAATATACAAATTTCTGTAAATCCCCTACCTTGTTGGAATCTGTGGAAATGAATGAGCAAATGTGCTGGCTGAAGGCGCTGAAGGAAACCACATTGGTTTCATTTTGGATACAAATGTCCATGGAAATTCAAAATGGAAACTAATTATATAGTTGAACCTGCAGAGACGAGTTTAAGAATCTGTGTTGAGAGTGATGGACACAGCCTTCACAATTATACTTCAGAGAATGTAAACATCTAAGAGTCATTAGAAATATGTGTAGAATAATAAACCCTACATTGTTTGAGTTAGGGAAAACACCATTTGTGATATATAGATACTATAGCTGTTCCTAAAGATTCACCCTTTTTTGCACCAGCAAGATAACATATAAGATTTTAAGAGTTGACGAATGTTAATATTCTTGTTTGATAAACTGTGAACTTGAGACATAGTTAATAAGAACATATTAACACAACAAAATGTTTTCAGAATCCTTAACACCACTTTCCAACAACTTATATAATTTATATAAATTATTTTAGAGAATAATACATAAATTATATATTTAAACATGATATAGTGTTTAGTGGAATGTATAAGGAGTCAAATTGTGTTAAAAAGAGCAATTTTTAGAAAATTTGGAAAAATACTTTTTTCTGTTCAAATTATAACTAAATGGATTATAAAGGTTTCACTCAGCCAATATATATCATTCACAATTTATTAATGAATTTTACAAAAAAACACCATAAATTTTATATTTAAACATGTAAAAACTATTTGTTTTACATTTGGAAGAAAATAATTGTAGAAAAACAATTTATAATTAAACCTTTGTGTTTGGATTTTTTGAGTAAAAGTTTCTCAAAGGCTTTCCTGCACCATTCTCAATGCAAATCATTCCCACACCTATGGCAAGAGATAGGCGAACGTTGTGTAGATGATTTGTGTTTGCTGTCCTGCAAACACGAATAATTTTAGAAGTTCGCTGGGACACTTAACTAAACTTTTTTAGCTGTTGTTATTATAGATTCAGCTACTTGGAACATAAAGTTCCAAGTAGCACAGACTATGGTGAGACCGTTGTGGACTTGATTTTCTAGTGACCATACTAGTGGCAACACGCAAATTGTTCGTCAACAATAATTTGGTGAGGCGCTGTCAACCATGGAATGTTAATAAGGTCACCACATTAGTTCACACTGATACTCACCATAACCGAACACATACTGTTCTTATCCGGGGATACAGATGTTAACGGAGAACTTTTTTTTTGCCATTGATATTTTTCAACTTTTCGACCGCACACTGATAACGACGCACCCTTCACTGCCTACAGTTAACAACTGAATGACCTGCTCCACGAGTCATGCAACCTGTCCTCAGGTTGGGCTCGTCCAGGTGGCGGTCAAACCAGAAGACACATTCATCAATTGTTAACGCACTGCGCATTTAACATAAGTTTTGTTTTCTCAACTAAAAGGGGACACTGGTGGATGCTGAGTACCAAATGAGCCACAGAGACATTAGAAAAAATATTTTCAGTGTCAGAGAAGTTAGTAAACGGAATGCTTTAGAAGGTGATGTGGAGGAGGCTGACTCCATTCACAGTTTCATATGTAGATATGATAGAGCCCAGTAGGCTCAGGAATCTGTACACCAGTTGATTGACCGTTAAGAGGCGGGACCAAAGAGCCAGAGCTCAACCCCCCCACAAGCACAAATAGGTTAGTACACTCTCAGACACACACACACACACACACACACAGGAAGCAAAAGTTATCTGCTCTTTGCCGTCGTAGTGTAACAAAACAACGAGGCATACGAACAATCCATCCTCACTCCCCCAGATACAGTTCTGTTTGAATGCGAGTCGCCTGTAGAGGACCCGGTGCCCTCTGGTACCTCGTTTGCTTTACAATCCCAGAAATAAATTATAAATTACCAAATATGGTAATGTTGGAAGTCATAGTGGATGAGTCAGACCCTATTTTTAGACGTGAGATCACTATGACTTCCAGCATTACCATATTTGGGCAGGCAGGATACTGTCACCTGAGGTTCACGTGATCAGAGTGATGTCATGTCTAAAAATAGAGTATGACTCATCCACTATAAAATTAGCCACCGGAAGTAGGCGGGGCCAACGACGGTATAAAAGGCCAGGAGGAGTGGTGCGTGGCCACTTCTGCAGCCGGCACCAGCTCCAGCACTTCAGCTCCACCTCAACTTCGGCCTTCGACATCCAAGCAGCCACTTTTCCGGAGCTTCAGGGAGGAGGAACTTTGACCCCCACACACCGGCAACATCCCAGCCACTTATCGAACCCGCCATTGCCGCCTCCACCCCATCCCGGCCAAGCACTGTACAGCACAGTAAAAGCTTGATATGACGATGTGTACTGAATTTTGTAACTAGCTCATTAAGACTAACTTGTTTAGCTAAAAGAATTTTATGTGGATCATCCCCTGAAACCATTATGTCCCTCTGTAATCCTTTCCACTATCGCCTAAAGGACGAGTATTGGGGTATACAATAAATGAACTAAAATAATTTTATCCTAATGTAACATTTTTTTTTTTAATTTATGTAACTTCTGAAATAATCTTTGATAAGGAGATGACATTTTTTATTGTTTTCAATGCGTTTATGTTCAAGTTTATTGATTTTTATATGTTTATATAGCATGAAATAACTGTTCATAACTAAAAAACATATGATAAATGAAGTAACTGCTCTTGGTGAATCAATGACTTGTGATATAAAACAGATTATTGATATGTGTATGTATTTGTGTAATATAATAACAACCTGTGACTTGTGAGCTATACAACTTGTGACAAGTAGCCTTGTACCCTGCACTGTAACCAATGTTGTAAACCCATTTTGTGTAATGACATTTTCAAATAAAGTCAGATATATATATATACACACACACCAAAAGAAAAGGGGTGGTAGGAGAAGAAAATATCAGTGTTCAGTGAGGATCCACAAGGCCTGCCTCTGAGTAATCTTTATTTTCTTCTCCGAGGCTATGGGTCCCTACACTTGCACCAGAGGCAGTACCCCTTCTAGGAAATATATATATATATATATATATATATATATATATATATATATATATATATATATATATATATATAAATATATATATATATGTATATAAGAGTACCACCTCTAGCTGGAAGAAGGGGGACCCATAGCCTCGGAGGAAACCACGCATAACGCATTAGAGGGAATGTTTAGATCCCCTCCAATACAGTTTCTGTGTGCTTTTCTCCTACCACCCCCTTCCTTAAATATTTTTTGTGCTTTATTATGCATTTGATGGTTACAAGATATACATGGGTTGATACAAAAATAATAATGCAAAAAGGTGCTTAAAGGTTATGGATCTCGTGAAAAACACAACAATGGGAAACATTGATGAATGTCACAGACGGGTTCGATCATTGTTGCAAGTCAAACACCTTCTATGCATATATATATATATATATATATATATATATATATATATATATATATATATATATATATATATATATATATATATATAATATAAGTATGAACATGTGTATGTAACATTAACAATTGTGTCTCTAGCTTTTTTGACCCTTCTATGCATATATCCCTTATGAGAATTTTATTGTGAAAAATTTGACATCAAATTTAATGACGTAGCACGAAAATTATAAAGTGAGAAAACTGAAAAGATTATACACTTTTTAATGTAGGTGAGCTCTCACAGGAAATGCCAGGCCCACTCACTGTAGGTTGCGCTGGGGATCGCCTGCCGGGCCATGCCAACGACTGCCTATATTCTTTTAGAGAAACTCATGAAATCCAAAATTAATGCCAACCATAGAATTTTATTTTTAATGTGCTTAACAGCTTTTCCAAGACCCCAACTGTTTCTTATAATGTTGCAATCATTTATGAAAATCATTAAAACACGATTGGAGCAATATTAACAGAGGTAAAGCCAAATAATGTTTTACAAGGATCATGTGTTTTTTTCTACAGAAATAAATAAAATCTAAAAATAAAAACGAACCATTGATTATTATTGGAATGTGCTTAATAGCTTACATAGTTTTACTCACCTAGTTGTGTTTGGGAGGATCGAACTTCGGCTCTCTGATTCCACCTCTTAATTGTCAATGAACTGGTGTGCAGATTCCAGAGCCTATTGGGCCCTATCATATCTACATTTGAAACTGTGTATGAAGTCTGCCTCCACCTCATCACTGTGTAATGCATTCCGTTTGTTAGGTACTCTGACACTTTTCTTCCTACACTGCATAACTGTATACAGTATATATAAACTAAACTCTTATTCGGTATTTCTTTTTTTAATAAGTAAATAATATAATAATATTATTATTTATTACTTACAAAAAAAAAAGAAATAGAGAGTATAGTTAAATATATACTGGTTGAAATTTTATTTTCATATGTGTATGTGTGTGTGTGGTTGTGCTTGGGGACGATTGAGAATAGGCTCTTTGGCCAGGTGCAAATTCCTGAGCCTAATGGAATCAATCATATCTACATATGAAACTGTGCTTTGAGTCTGCCTCAGTCTCATCTCAGCGTAAACTATTCCCTCTGTTAGGTACTCTGGCACTTCTCTTTCGACACTCAAGTTTTCCAAAGCCTCACCAAACATTTACCAACAAAACGATTGCTTTCAACTCTCAAATTTCATGAAATCTCTTGTCTGGGGTCTCTCTCTCTCTCTCTCTCTCTCTCCTACAACTGAGTGAAGAAAAAATATTACAATGCCAAAAACTCATGGCTTAACTTAATATTCTCTTGGATGCCTAAAATTGACCACACAGGTCCAATCTAGCTCTGTGGCCTGCATAACTGTATACAGCATATATAAACTAAACTTTTATTCGTTATTTCTTTTCTTATTAAGAAAATAATATAATAATATTATTATTTAATACTTACCAAAAAAATAGGGAGCATAGTTAAATATATACTGGTTGAAATTATATTTTCATATGTGTATGTGTGTGTGTGGTTGTGCTTGGGGACGATTGAGAATAGGCTCTTTGGCCCGGTGCAAATTCCTGAGCCTAATGGAATCAATCATATCTACATATGAAACTTGTTACGGCCCTCTCGGGACGCAACGGGGTTCTTACTCTGATGTTGTTAGAGGAAGATATATCCGACCCCAAACCAGTAGTGCCTTTCAATTGATGTGATCCGTGACGCAAGAAACTCAAAGGGGGAAGGGAAAGAAAGTTAAGAACTTAATGTAATATAATGTCCGCCACCAATAAATAATATATAAAAAGGTTACACAGGGGAAGGGGTATTAACACTATATAAGGGGATTATCCACAATCGTTGTCTTCTGCTGAAGACTCTGGTGCCAAAACTCTCGGTGCTGAGTCCTCGGTGCTTCTTCGTGGCCTCACAACGAATCCTTCTGAGAAGCTGAGCCTACCCTGGCCACAGGTCAGCCAAAACACAGGTCCACTGGGGGCACCGCCGTGGAGGCCGTCAACCACAAATCCAGCCGGTCTGCTGGCAGGTTCCGGACCCACAACGCTGGTCAGGCCACTCCACGAACGATATAAGGGGAACGCCCTAGACAGGAGCCTCGTGTGGCACCACAAATCACTCTCCTGTCCTCGATACCCCAGTGGATGATCGTCTCCAACAGTCGGTCCCGGGTAATCCTTTCACTGCCACTCCACTGGCAGGCTAACACACCACAGTGTTCTTCCGGGGGGGACGACTTCACAACTGCTGCAGCAAAGTACAAGGTATGGAGACGGCTGCCTCGGGTAGACTGACTCCACTTCCATCACAGCAGTCCCAGGTCGACTCTGTAAGCAGACACGTCATCAATAACAGGGACACTAAAACACCTCACTTACAGGCTCAGACACAAACGCCCGACATATCCACTCCATAGATGGCGTTGTAGTCTGAGCACCACCTCACTAGAGGTCAGCGGCGGCGATGTTGAGTGCTGAACGGGACTGGAAACTGGCCCTTGTAGCTAGTACACGTCGTCCACACACGGTGTCGTCGTCGGTTTGGGAGGGGGTTTCGGGAGCTGACCCACAAATGGCGCTGTCGTCACTGCTCCGTGATTGGACGCTGGATCAGGGTCCGTAACAAAACTGTGTATGGAGTCTGCCACAGTCTCATCTCTGCGTAAACTATTCCCTCTGTTAGGTACTCTGGCACGTTTCTTTCTACACTCAAGTTTTCCAAAGCCTCACCAAACATTTACCAACAAAACGATTGCTTTCAACTTTCAAATTTCATGAAATCTCTTATCTGGGGTATCTCTCTCTTACAACAGTCAAGAAAAAATTAAATAATGACAACAACTTAATATTCTTTAGGATGCCTAAAATTGGCCTCATATGTCTAATCTTGCTTTTTGGCCTGCATAACTGTATACAGTATATATAAAACTAAACATCTAATCTTTGTTTTTTTATTAGTAAATAATATAATAATATTATTGAAATCTCTTATCTGGGGTATCCCTCTCTCTCTCTTACAATTGAGTCAAAATTTTTTTAATAATAACAACAACTCATAACTTAATATTCCCTAGGATGCCTAACATTGACCATAGGTGTCTAATCTAGCTTTGTGGCCTGCGTAACTGAA
>NC_059576.1:17431514-17489014 GCF_020424385.1 Procambarus clarkii | reverse complement strand
TATACTGAGGATGACAAAGAAATTAGTGAAATCCTAAAAAAGCAGTATGAGGACATGTTTAGCACTCTGATACAAAGCATGAAAGTGGAGGATCTGGACAACTTCTTTATGGGTGATATCCAAACCCCCTGTAAATATAACTGATATCAACACGAGTGTGACAGATTTTGAAAGAGAAATTGACAATGTGCCCATGCATTCAGCCCTGGGTCCAGACTCATGGAATTCAATATTTATAAATAAATGCAAAGTGCCAGTAGCACAGGCACTCAGTATAGTGTGGAGGAAGAGCTTGGACACGGGGAAGATACCAGAGGCTCTTAAAGCAGCAGACATAGCTCCTCTACACAAGGCAGGTAGTAAAGCATTGGCAAAGAATTATAGACCAGTTGCACTAACATCCCACATAATAAAATTATTTGAGAGTGATCAGGAGTCAGGTTACTAGTTTTATACAGACCAATGACCTCCACAATCCAGGCCAACATGGATTTAGAGCAGGAAGATATTGAAATATCTCTTACAGCTATCTCTCATGTCCTCAACTTGTACAGTACAGCTTCTTGACCATTACGACAAAATCACTGAGATATGAGATAATGATGATACTAACCTCATCTACTCAGACTCCAACCAACTCATATTAAATAATGATGTAAACAATAAATTAAAAAAAAATCCACTTATTAATGTCAACCAACAAACTCACACTACACATAGAAAGGACCTGCAACATCTTACTTGGGAGCAAATCAACAAATGTAATTCATCTACAGTTACACAATGTTAACATCAGAAATAAAATAGATGGTAAGTTCCTTGGTCTATACTTAGATCTGCCCGAAACGCTATGAGTGCTAGTTGCTTTACAAGAATGTATAACTTCAAGTCACTGTACTCTCCCCTAATGTACCTTCTTGTATATAAAGAAAAAATAAATAAATAAACAAACACATAATAAATCAATACTTACTAAATTTTGTCTATTATGTAGCAAAGAAGCAGGTCTACGGAAGGCTTTTCTGTTGAGTTCGAAGCCCAGATAACTCGTGGTCTCTGAAATAAGTTAAGATTATAAGTATAAAATTTATAAAACCAAATAATAAATCCGGTATTGCTCAATTTCAGATGCAGATGTACTGAATGATATATCAGACTGTCAGCATGGTATTCGATCTGGAAGGTCCAGTGTAACGAATTTACTCAGTTTCTATGATCGAACCACAGAGATCTATAAAGAATTCTGATCAAGAAAGAGATCTAGGGGTGGTTTTAGATAGAAAACTATAACCTGAGGATCATATTAAGAACATTGTGCGAGTGGCCAATGCTACACTTTCTAACTTTAGAATTGCTTTTAAATACATAGGTCAAAAAGTTTTAAAAGTTCCAGAAGAGCAGCCCAGTGTGTCCCCAAAGAAAGCTCTCCCAGAAAAATGGATTAATAATAAAGTGACTTTGCAAAGGAAGAATTTGAGTTAAAACTAATGTAGAAATATGACCAAACCTAACCTACCCTGATAATTTTGGCAAACCCAATAGCTGATAGTACATGATAGATTTTAGAGCGGGAAGATCATGACTCTCACAGTTACTTGATCTCTATGACAAACCATGAAAATTACCTCTGCTGAAGAAATGGAAAAACTACAAGCAGATGTTAATAAAGTTTTTAACTGGGCAGAAGAAAATAACATGATGTATGTTTAACAGTGATAATTTCCAAATACTAAGGTGCAGTCAAAATAAAGAAATCAAACATTATACAGGCAACCTAGTTTAGATCCAAACTAAACCTCTTATCAAGTATCTATGACAATCATCACTTTAATGATCAAAATTGCAGATTTTATACTATAAACATCAGATGTCCAGAGTTGTTCAACATCCTCCCAGCGAGTATAAGAAATATTGCCGGAACAACCATGGACATCTTCAAGAGAAAACTAGATGATAAAAACTAACTACTGTAGTTCAATTGATCAACAGACTGTATATCATATGCAGACTGTATGTGGATCTGTGGGCAACTCCAAACAACAGCCTGGTGGACCAAGCTCCACTAGGCCTAAAGCACAAAATGGTCCACTGGCACCGGCAACTTCAACCATAAATGTTCTCAAAGATTACTAAAAATGATTGAATTAGACTAGACTACAGTAAATTGGCAATCTTAACCGTGTATCTGTTTCCACCAATACAGTACATGCTTCAACATATCAGCAATACTTGATATGCAAATATATACACATATATCCATATACAGTATATACACATACATATATAATACAAAAATTATAAAATTTACTTACTTAATATTACATTGCAAATATTCAAGGTTTTGAAGACAATTTTCTTATTGTGCTCAACAAGGTAAGGCTTGCACCACAGATTCTGTCAGGGGTGGAAGCGTATTAGCATTGTATAGAAAATATTTACCAAATAGTTTTAAATACATAAAACTACAAATAGTAATTATTGAATTATTACATTACGCTTATACTCGTACATTCTGTTAAAAGAGTGTCAAATTTCTACATTTGACTACCATATTACCTATATTATTGTTAATAATGTATTGACAGATGCAATATGTATTAAAATTCTAAAAATAAGTCATGCATTATAATTCAGAATCCCAGTTAATATTGTGAAGTGCATCTGTAAGATTGCCTAAAGCTGATTCACTGTGTAGCCTAAATGAAAGTTTCTTGCTTTTTGGTGGTGTTATGTCCATGTTTGCTATGAGAAAGATAGGATAGTGGTCAGTTGTTCTGTCGTAGATTATACCAGATACAAGGGGAGCTGTTATGTTTGTCCATATGTGGTCCAAGGTAGTGGCTGATGTTTGAGTGACTCAGGTAGGTTTTTTTTTTTTATTAGGCCTACAGTTATGAATGACTTTATAACCAGCTAAGTTGTAGAGTTGGGTATAGTCTTTATTTAGCCAAGTTTCTGTTAAAATAATGAACGCTAAGTTAGTACCTAGTGCTGTGAGTAATGCATTAAAATCGTCAAAATGTTTACCAAGTGATCTAACATTTTGATTGTAAACTGATAGACAGGTGCTATTTTGGAGTTTGTTTTTAGCCTGGTGTGCTGTGAAATACTTGCAATAATGATGTGCTGGTTGGTGTAGATATGAGACAGAAGATTTTGATCAGGATCAATATCAGTGTGCATGGAGATGCAGAGGGATCACGATACAAGATACACGATAAAGCAAAACACAAGAATAAAAGCAAATGCAATAAAATAGTAACAATTTAGAAGTAAAATAAAGATCCAATAGATAGCCAGGAAGGACACAGAAGTTACATAAAATAAAAAACAAAAAATCAGTAAAGACTGACAATATAAATGTAAAATAAAAAATAATAAAAATAATATAAATATAAAGTAAAATGTTTATATAAAGTTAAAGTTTATATAAAGTAAAATGATCTTGAAGATAATTAGCTTAGTAATGGTTAATTAAAATGCGACTTATAAAAACTCACAGGATGGTGCATACAGCTGATAAACCTCTCGTGTATCATGAGTGTGGAAAAGCTTCAGATGGTGCATTCAGATGATGAACATTACCTAGTTCCTTCATCTGGGAAGAATGAAGACATATTGGTGCATTCGGATGATAAAAACTAACTACTGTAGTTCAATTGATAATATCAATAATAAATAAATACCAAAATATAAAAAATACCAAAATAAATAAATACCAATATAAATTTAATAAATAAATACCATTAAACTATTTTCTGTTTAACTGTTAGAAAAAATCAGTTAGATATATAAAAAGAAATAAAAAAGATTACATGGATAGTAAAATCTGGATTCCCAACTACAATTTATATAGATGTGATAGAGAAACTAGGTCTGTATATTAAACAGCACCTGACGTGCACAGAGCTACTAAACTCAATGTGGTGGTAGAGGTTCTTGGAATTAAGGAAGAAAAATAAACCTAATTATTATTCTAATATATAAACTGCCTGATATAAAGGTTGAGGAATTCACAGACAGCACATACTGTGCCGGCATCAACTGCCGTGCCTGCCTCACATGCCGTGCCGGCATCAACTGCCGTGCCAGCATCAACTGGTAATTTAAACAAAAATAATAGGCACCACACAGCAGATTGATAGCACATATAAGAAACCCACCACACACTACAACCACCACCACACACTACTGTTATTATCTCACTCTACAACCTCCACCACACACTACAACCACCACCACACACTACTGTTATTATCTCACTCTACAACCTCCACCACACTCTACAACCACCACCACACACTACAACCACCACCACACACTACTGTTATTATCTCACTCTACAACCTCCACCACACACTACAACCACCACACACTACAACACCACCACACACTACAACCTCCACCACACACACCACCACCACCACACACTACAACTACCACCACACTACACTCCACCAACACTCCACCACACACTACCACCACCACCCACTACACTACCACACCACACACTACCACACTACAACCACCACACACTACCACCACCACCACACACTACCACCACCACACACTACAACTACCACCACACACTACCACCACCACACATTACAACCTCCACCATTACATATAACAACCACCACCATGTGAGAAATCTTTAAGGAATTCTGATAAAGAAAGAGATCTAGGGGTGGTTCTAAATAGAAAACTATCACCTGAGGACCACATAAAGAACATTGTGTGAGGAGCCTATGCCATGCATTCCAACTTCAGAATTGCTTTTAAATACATGGATGGCGAAATACTAAAGAAATTGTTCACCACTTTTGTTAGTCCAAAGCTAGAATATGCAGCAGTTGTGGGGTGCCCATATTGGGGTGCCATCACATTTAAACCAACCAAGCCCACAAATACGTCAACATGGACCAGCATTACACCGTCTAACATACTCTGTCAGATGTAACAACTAAATTTGTGAATTCAAGACCTAATCTATTGTATAACACAGTGTTAGTACGAGAAAAACATTACTTACATTCGAAGCCGTGTTTTAAAATGGTGGGGATCTTGTTCTACTGACGCTCCAAACTGTGTGTTCGTTTGCGTATGATGAACGCGTGACAATTTACTACAACAATTATTTAATTATTCTTATTCTTTATTTTACTATTTTTAGGGTACATGAAATTTCAAACTTATTTGCACACAATAATATAATTGCATTGTCATAACTTTTATATATTACGGAAAATACGATGACATGAACGAAGTCAAAGTCAAATCGAAGTCAAAGTCATTGGCCGAACGTATTAGTCATTTTTTTCTCACAAACGAGAGGGATAAAAAAGAACCACATAGTATATAAGTATACAGTAAAGTCAGTTTTATTCAGGAAAGTACATACATAGTTGATTTACAAACATAATGTTAATTAACAAACATAATGTAAACAAAGAAAACATAAAATAAACAATAATGTAAACAAAGAAAACATAAAACAAACATAATGTATGCTTTTGTAAAATGATGGAAAGGATTTTGTTAAATAGGCTACTCTACCTTGTAGGTGATAACATGTCCAGTAATCTCTTTGGTTTTATCAAAGGCAAAAGTACTGCGGATTGTCTCTTAAAGTGTTTGTCTAATGTGGATGACAATTGTAGAGTTTTTGTTGATCTACAAGGAGCATTTGATAAAGCCAATGGGGAAGTAATCTTATACGAATTAGCCAATCGGGGAATAACAGGGAGATTGCTACACTGGATAAGGGATTATCTACAAGGCAGAAAAGGTCAGGTGTATTACCAGGGATACATGTCTGAGGAACGGAGGTTTCAGTTAGGTACCCCACAAGGGGGAGTATTAAGTCCCACCTTATTCAATGTATTAATGAACAGATTAGCATCAGAGATGTATCCTCCAGGGGTCACGACGATCATATATGCTGATGACATTCTTATACAAGGCACTTCTGGGAACAAAATTCAAAATGCTCTTAACATACTTGGTACAACCTGTCACAAGTTAGGCTTAGTTATAAATGCAGATAAAACCAAATACGAGTATAGGAAACGAAGAAATATAACACTTACTCTAAATGGTGTGGAACTGAGCCGTGTTCAGAAGTACAAGTATCTGGGCATGTATGTTGGATACACATGTGAGAGTAAAAATGCTGAAATAAATCATATCAGCACCTTATGTAAAGCCCGTCTGCATCCTCTGAAAGCACTGGCTTTTTCTGGTAATGGTGTTGGGGTACCTATCTTGCGGATGTTATACATAAGTACTGTTCGGTCCCTGATAGACTACGCAACACCCGTTATCCTTACACAGGCCAAGGCAGAATTAAAAAAATAGAGCTGATACAGAACGAGGCTATGAGGATTATTCTTGGATGTCAAAGAAATGCAATGATTGAAATAATGAGAATGGAATTAACTTTACAGAGTGTGTGTGATAGAGTCCGTGACATTAACACTAGAGTATCTATTCGTTTTATGCGGAGAAAAGGAGGGGATAAGCTGTTTCAGAGGGTTCAGACCTGCTTGAGTGACGTACACACTTCCAGGAAACTGAGGGAGACACACTACACGAGGGGATTAGCTCATGACCTCAGGGAATACGACGTACTGTAAACCCTCTCGACAGTGTAATATGTTTGCTCCCTGGAAAGTACAGAAAATAGACGTCGAAATTGTACCCCTCAAGGTGAAAAAGATTCATCATGAACCGGGACAATTACGGTGTTTGTATGGAAGCATGATATCTCGGTTACCAAGAGGCAACAGTTTACATGTATATTGCGATGGGTCGGTGGCTGAGGATGGCAGGGCAGGGTGTGGTGTGCTAATAAGGGAATATACGGAGTTTGGGACTGTGGACAGGATAATTGAACTCCGGCTTAGTAATTATATATCATCCACACAAGCTGAACTGCAGGCCATTCTGGCGTGTTTGGAGGAAGTACGTCATGACGAAAAAATGTTTTTGTATTTGTCGATAGCCGAGGAGCACTGGAGTCCTTAAAAAGTCGAAACCCAGTCTTCATGTCTATAGTTGAGGACTGTAAGAGAAGAATGACTGAGATACAGCTGAAAGGTTATAGTGTGAAATTCATGTGGATTCCATCTCATGTTGGAATAGTGCTCAACGAGGTGGCGGATGACTTGGCCAAACGTGCCACATCAAAACCACAAGTTGACATTGAATGTGAATTCACAATGAGACAAATAAGAAGCAAAATCAGAAATATTCAGGCACAGGCGGGAGTGGAGAGGAGAGAGATAATGTATGAGAGTAGTCAAACCATGCAACACTACATGTATGTGAGTCAAAACACCCATTTCGCTTATGGTAAAAGGAGAAATGCTTGGAGTGACTCTGTGTACATGCGGCTCAGGCTTGGGTACAAATATTGCTGGGCATATAGGATAGATGTTCATGATAATGACACGAAGTGTAAACTATGTGGTATGTTAAGGTCTCACACCCTGGCCCATTATGTTCTTGATTGTCCGTTGATTAATGTATATAGAAACACTGAGATAAGGACTGTTCCTGAACAAATAGCCTGGATGTGTCACAACGGAAAGGTTGATGATATTCCTGTGAGATATAAGAATTTTGCACCAAGACTGTAATATTTTGTTGAATTATCTGCAGGTGTCTTGCAAATTGTCTATACAGTATACCTAGGTCATAAAAGTATTTGTGTGTACGTCTGATAACATACTACTTGTGAAGGAGGAAATGTATATGTTTATCTCTCAGAATGTTTGGTAATATGTTTATTTGTGATGTGTGTCTATGTATGTATTAACACGTTATACTGAATGGGGTGAGAATAGCTTGAGCTACCTCATCCCTTTGTGTGTATTTTACCTCAATAAACTTATTTCAATTTCAATTCAATTTCAACATAATGTAACAAAGATTGTAAATACTGTACTATTCAATGTATTCTCACAAACCCAATGTACCTTCTTGTATATATATAAATAAATAAATAAATAAATACAATACCTAAAGCCACGAGTATGCATAGCATTTCAGGCAACCGGGCAGTATATGTACCCTTACTCAAATCTCTTAATATGTTTGATATTAAGTCCTTGCACATCCTCTCATGTGTATTTTATATATATAAAACGCTTAACTGTAATGTCAATCCTGACCTTAAAAGCTTCCTAGAAGGTTGTATCAGATCCCATGAGCACCACACCAGAAACAAATACCTATTTGATATTCAAAGGGTACGACTTAGTCAAACTAGAAATGCTTTACAAATCAAGGGACCTCGAATGTGGAATGACCTTCCCAATTATGTTAAAGACTGTACCTCTCCCAACCAGCTTAAGATATAACAACAGTAAAAACATTTCGTGTGTGCTTGACGCTCACTGATATGTTCCAGCGTTGTTTTATATTTGGTGCTATTCTATCCTACGCATTGTTGATCTTTTTTACCTACAGGCTCATAGAACATTCTATTGCGAACACATTGGCACAAAAATGAATGACGTACATAGAATAATAATGTCAGGAGAGTGAAATAAGTATAAACTTTCAAAGCACCGTATCGCACATGTGTCGTCCCACCACTGATACTGGGTAAGAGTTCCGCCACTTCCAACACTCTTGCGGGTGGGCCGCGACCATTATTCTACGTTTATATTCATATCACCGTGTTGGGAATTTCATTGCGAGTCCATTGATACCAAAATTAACGCTATAGGACAAGTGTGGAGGTGATAACAATCCGAAGAGTAAAAACATTTTGTTGCTGTTGGGTGCTCACGGCGAGTCATCTACGTAGTTATTTATTTGCTGCTGGTATCCCTATACGTTTCGTGACTTTTTTACTGATGTTCTTCTAGTGAATTTTATTGCGAACACGTTGGTACCAAAATGAAATACATAGCTCGAGAACTAAGATCAGGAGAGTAAAAAGAGTATACACATTTTTGTTTTGACGCTTAAGTGACAAAAACGCCGCGCGCACATACCACTAACATTATACTGTGTGACTCACTATAGATGTAAAGTGCCTTGTATAGTGACTGTTGTGAGCCTCTTGTAATGTCACTTGTGACACCTCTTTGTATCACTTGTGACACAAATATATTATATTATATATATTATAGGGTACAAATACACAAATCACAGTACAAAAAGCACATTTAACATACTGTCTATCATACAATTATCACACATCCAAACAATGTGATGTGGTAAACTACTCTACTACTAAACTACATATTCTACAATCTGATTCTGCCTATTGCTTAATTTAGAAACTGTATGACCAGACCACACACTAGAAGGCGAAGGGATAACGAAGTTTCGGTACCGAACCAGTATTTTCCCAGGTCTTTCCTAAATCTAAACTTATGCCATTCTAAACCATTCATCAACTTGTAAACCTCTATCATGTCACACCTAACTCTTCGCCGTTTCAGTGAATGCAATTGAGGAATTAACTTTGTCATTCTATGCTGGATACCTTCAAGTGAATTTATATAAATTCTATAGTACGGCGACCAAAACTGAACTGCATAATCAAAATGGGGCCTGACCAGAGCAACAAATTGATTGATTGATAATAATAAAGCCACCCAAGAGACGGCACGGGAATGAATAGCTTTAAAGAGCAAGATATAGCTAAAGAACAAAACCAGGTGTCTTGTTATTAACCCTTCGATTAATAAATCCTAGTTTACAATTTGCCTTATTACGAACATTCATGCATTGATCTTTTGGTTTTAAATTCTTACTAATCATAACTCCAAGTTCCCTTTCGAAATACCAGACTTCGCAATCACAACACCATCTATCTCGTATCTTGTAACTCTATCATATCATTACCTAACCTCAAAACATTACATTTATCAGCATTGAACTGCATCTGTCAACCTTTTGCCCATTTCAAAACTCTATTTAGATCAACAACTATCAAGAGATAGTGAGTCTTCTTCTGTGTTGTTTCCCTACCGATTTTTGTATCATCGGCAAATTTGCAAATGTTGTTACTCAAACCTGAATTTAAATAATTTATATATACAGTATTTAGCACTGTCTGTTTTTTTTTTTAAATGACGCTGTTTGTCGACCGAATTGTATTTGTGCTGCTTTCAGCCATGTTCCCCCCTTTTTATCTCTTTTTTTTTTATTTGTTCTCAACTCTTTTTATTCTTTATGCTCAATTAGTATTAAGCTTTAGTCATTTTAGTTTTTCATGCCCGAAACGCTTTGCATAATAGTGGCTTTAGGCATTGTATGTACTAGCCCTATCTATAAACTCATTACTCTTTGTAAAATCTCTGGTATGTATGTACCTTACCTAAATAAACATTTGATTTGATTTGAGTATTATAAACAACAGAGGTCCCAGGCCAGAGCTTTGAGGTACTCTTATTTATTTATTTATTTATTTATTTATTTATTTATTTATTTATGCATATACAAGAATGTACATAAGGAATGTGAGGATACAAATATGGTAATTACAGTCTTGTAAAGCCACTAGCACGCGCAGCGTTTCGGGCAGGTCCTTAATCTAAGAAAATTTTAAGGAGGTAAATACTTGCAAAATTTATAGACAAAAAATGATAACAGATTACATGAAATGAAAAAAAAAAAGAAGATGAGAGAAAATTGTAGGTACAGTATATTAAAGCACATAGGTAGCTAAGATTGATTGCAATGACAGCTTGAATGGTAGTTGACAAAAAATAAGTAGGCACAATACAGCAGAAACAATATAAGATTGATTGCAATGACAGCTTGAATGGTAGTTGACAAAAATTGGTAGTCACAATACAGCATTTGGCTAGCACATAAAAGAAGACAGCAATGAACACAATGATAAGGTTGTTTGATATTACATAAAAATTAGGAGATTGGGTAACACTAGGTACAGAGCAAATTTAAAGCTCAGTGTAGGAAACTAAGAAGATGAAGTTAGGTACTTTTTGGTTTTGCTTTTAAATAAGGCAAAAGTTTTACAGTTTTTCAATTCACTAGGGAGTGAGTTCCATAGACTAGGTCCCTTAATTTGCATAAAGTGTTTACACAGATTAAGTTTGACCCTGGGGATATCAAAGAGATATTTATTTCTGGTGTGGTGATAATGGGTCCGATTACATCTGTCCAGGGAGAGTTTCAGAGCATGGTTTGCATTTAAGAACAGGGTTTTGTAAATGTAGTTGACACAAGAGAATGTGTGGAGGGAGTTAATATTTAGCAAGTTTAGGGATTTAAACAAGGGAGCTGAGTGTTGTCTGAAAGCAGAGTTAGTTATTATTCTGATAGCAGATTTTTGCTGTGTAATGATGGGCTTAAGGTGGTTTGCAGTGGTAGACCCCCATGCACAGATACCATAATTAAGATAGGGGTAGATTAGTGCATAATATAGTGAGAGGAGAGCAGAGTTAGGAACATAATATCTGATTTTGGAGAGTATACCAACTCTCTTAGAGACTTTCTTAGTTATGTGTTGAATGTGGGTGCTGAAGTTGAGTCTCTTGTCTAGGAATAGGCCAAGAAACTTGCCATCATTTTTATTACTGATGTTAATGTTGTCTATCTGTAGCTGAATTGCATTTGATGATTTGCTTCCAAATAAGATGTAGTAAGTCTTTTCTTTGTTTAATGTTAGTTTGTTCGTTGACATCCATAAGTGGACTTTTTTTAATTCATTATTCACAACATTATTTAGTGTATGTGGGTTGAGGTTTGAATAGATAAGGGTAGTATCGTCAGCAAACAATATAGGTTTGAGAATATTAGAGACATTAGGCAGATCGTTTATATATATAAGAAATAGAGGAGGTCCTAAGATGCTGCCCTGTGGCACTCCAACGGTAATTGGTAGAGTGGAAGAAGTTGTATCATTGATGGTTACATATTGGTGTCTGTCACTAAGATAGGATCGGATGTAGTAAAGGGCAAGGCCTCGGATTCCATAATGCTGGAGTTTAAGTAAGAGGTAGTTGTGATTAACAGTATCAAAGGCTTTTCTTACGTTAATGAAGAGTCCAATCGGAAACTCATTTTTGTCAAGGGCTGAGTAGATAATGTCAAGGAGACTAATGATTGCATCGTTGGTGCTCTTTTGGGACCGGAAGCCAAACTGGCAGGGACTGAGTATGTCGAATTTTACGAGGTAGGAATAGAGCTGTTTGTAAATAATTTTTTCAAATATTTTTGATAGAATGGGTAGATTAGATATTGGTCTATAATTGTTTATGTCCGCCGGATTGCCTCCTTTATGGACTGGCGTTACTCTTGCTTTTTTGAGGATATCAGGGAAGGTGTGACACTCTATAGATTTGTTGAACAATAGTGCTATGGGTGGGGCAAGGGCATGGGAGGCTCTCTTGTACACAATGGACGGAATTTCACTGGTGTTCCCTGCCTTGGTTTTTAGAGAGTGTATGATGGACACAACATCTGCCGGGCTGATTGGTGAAAGGAGAAGAGAGTTTGGATAGCTGCCTGAGAGATATGTGTTAATATGTGTCTGAGTCTGTGGGATTTTACTGGCAAGATTAGCACCAACCGATGAAAAGAAACTATTAAATTCATTTGCCATTTCTAAATCAGTTGACGGTATATCCCCATCCTTGTAGAGTTTTATTTGGTTATGTGAGTGTTGTTTAGTTCCTAGGATACTAGAGATAGTTTTTCCAAGTACTTTTGCTTCATTGAATCTATTCACATAATATGCAAGTTTTGCCTTTCTTATGATACTGGTAAGCATTGATGAGTACCTTTTAGCTACTTCCTTTGAAACTAGGCCAATCCTAACTTTCTTTTCATATTCATGTTTCTTGTTGATTGAGTTGAGAATGCCACTTGTGAGCCATGGATTGTTTAATCTTTTGTCAGTTACTTGCTTGGTAAGAAGGGGACAATGAAGGTTGTAGAGGCTTAGAGTTTTGGAGAGGAAGAGGTTAGCTAATGAATTTATATCATGGGTATTATTGAATTCAGAATCCCAGTTAATATTGTGAAGTGCCTCTGTAAGATTGTCTAAAGCTGATTCACTGTGTAGCCTAAATGAAAGTTTCTTGCTTTTTGGAGGTGTTATGTCCATGTTCGCTATGAGAAAGGTAGGATAGTGGTCAGTTGTTCTGTCGTAGATTATACCAGATACAAGGGGAGCTGTTATGTTTGTCCATATGTGGTCCAAGGTAGTGGCTGATGTTTGAGTGACTCGGGTAGGTTTGGTGATTGTGGGGATTAGCATACAGGAGTTCATGCTGTTAAGGAAATAGTCAACTTGAGAGCAATTTTGTTGACCCAGGTCAATATTAAAGTCTCCTCCCAGAATGATGTGGTTTTTGTTGAGAATGTTGTTTATAATAAGATTCCTTAGGTTGTCTGAGAAAGAAGCTATGTTAGTATTGGGAAATCTATAGATGGCTCCAATAGTCAAAGAGGATTTAAGGGATTTAATTTTAAACTGAGCAAAAGTATATTCACATTAGTCATCTCTGTCACTAATAACACTGTTGCAGATAAATGTATCTCGGTAATATATAGCTGTGCCACCACCTTTTTTATTAGGCCTACAGTTATGAATGGCTTTATAACCAGCTAAGTTGTAGAGTTGGGTATAGTCTTTATTTAGCCAAGTTTCTGTTAAAATAATGAACGATAGGTTAGTACCTATTGCTGTGAGTAATGCATTTAAATCGTCAAAATGTTTACCAAGTGATCTAACATTTTGGTTATAAACTGATAGACAGGTGCTATTTTGAAGTTTGTTTTTAGCCTGGTGTGCTGTGAAATACTTGCAATAATGATGATCAATGTGCTGGTTGGTGTAGATATGAGATAGAAGATTTTGATCAGGATCAATATCAGTGTGCATAGAGATGCAGAGGGATCACGATACAAGATACACGATAAAGCAAAACACAAGAATAAAAGCAAATACAATAAAATAGTAACAATTTAGAAGTAAAATAAAGATCCAATAGATAGCCAGGAAGGACACAGAAGTTACACAAAATAAAAAACAAAAAATCAGTTGAGACTGACAATATAAATATAAAATAAAAAATAATAAGAAAAATAATAATCATAAAAAAATGATCTTGAAGATAATTAGCTTAGTAATGGTTAATTAACAGGGTAATAAAAAGCCCTAGGTTTAGTGACAAGGGGATTAACTAAGAACAAATAATTAAGAGTATAAAACAGGCAAAGATGACAAACAAAAAAATAAAATAAAAATAAAAATAAACACCTTTGGAAAGGAAAGGCAGAGCTTAAGTACACTTTGGTTGTATGTGAGACTGCAAATTATGTTCTGGTTATTCAGCTGATATCCCACAGTCATCCAGGAAAGAAGTGAGGTGTGCTTCAGTGGTTATGACATAAGTTTTTCCAGAGTCAGTCTTCCTAGCTATTATTTTACCATCGCGCACAAAACAATGTTTAATAGCAGTGGATCTTTTGCAAATTCCACGTAGTTTAAATAAGAGATTTTGTCTGAATCTGGTAAGACATTCGTCCACATAAACATTGGATTTCCTAGCGACTGCAGCAGTGATAAGGTCTGACTTGCGGGAGCAGCTATCTAACTTCACACATATCTTTCTGTTGTTTGTACCAGATGATTTGGTACCCACTCTATAAGCTGACTTAATGTCTCTTCCTTCGATTGAATAATTCAACTTAGTACGCAATTCCTGGATCACGATGGCAGTACAGTCTTCTTTGTCAGTTTCTTGGGGAAAATCCTGTGATGAGATGATGACAGAATCAAGGAGCTTAAGTTGGTCTGATTCGTCTTGGGTTGCAGTGTGTTGCTGTTGTAGGGAGTTAAAATGGTTCTCTAACTTTTGTAACATCTCTTCTTGCTTCTTAGAGGTTTCTGCTGGTTTAAAGTTAGTAACCGAGATCTGAAGAGAGCTTAATTCCTGTTCGAGGTGGCCGACTTTGGCAGACAGATCTTGGTTAATCTTGTGCATGGCCAAAGCATCACTCTGTAGCTTCATTATCAGGTCCGACTGCTCTCGGATTATAGACTTTTGGTCATCATGTATTTGAGTCAATAATCTGAGCCATAGATTATCAGCGAGACGCTTAAAGTCAGAACATGGGGAGGCAGCTCGTTTAAGTTGCTCCATATGGTTACATAACTGTTGTAATGCTCGAGTCAGTGACGACGCTTCAATCAGCTGAGAAGGTTTGTTATTGTTGACGCAGGGAGGGTCGGTACTCCCCCCGGTAGCCACTAAGGGGGAGACAGCCGCGTTATTCCTGTTGCTAGCTTGGCTGGTTGGGTTCATCCTGATAGGTGTGCTATCATTCTTTGCGGCCTTGCCAAGCTTAGAATTGTTTTGCATGGTAGCAGCAGAGATGTACGCAGCAGATGGGGAAGACTCGTTGATATGGCAGCAGCAACCTACTCAACCTACAACATTTTCCAACTCTGATTTAACCCCATTTATACTAACTCTGTTGAGCGTTGACCATTTATACATCAACTCTGTTGAGCGTTGACCATTTATACATCAACTCTGTTGATGTGAGCACTTAATTGGCGGTCAGTGGTGGAGCTTAATTCTTAAAAAGCAATATATACTTTCGATCGTGATTTAGTTTAGTCTGCCGCTTAAAGAAAAAAAGAGCATATCAATGTTATATCACAGAAAACGAATTTATCATAAACTCATGTATTTGTCTTATCATATTGAACTGCATTCATATTTTTAATATAGAACAATATGAATATCCAAATTTCTGTAAATCCCCTACCATGTTGGAATCTGTGGAAATGAATGAGCAAATGTGCTGGCTGAAGGCGCTGAAGGAAACCACATTGGTTTCATTTTGGATACAAATGTCCATGGAGATTCAGAATGGAAACTAATTATATAATTGAACCTGCAGAGAGGAGTTTAAGAATCTGTGTTGAGAATGATGGACACAGCCTTCACAATTATACTTCAGAGAATGTAAACATCTAAGAGTCATTAGAAATATCTGTAGAATAATAAACCCTACATTGTTTGAGTTAGGGAAAACACCATTTGTCATATAGATACTAGCTGTTCCTAAAGATTCACCCATTTTGCACCAGCAAGATAACATATAAGATTTTAAGGGTTGACGAATGTTAATCTTCTTGTTTGATAAACTGTGCACTTGAGACATAGTTAATAAGAACACGCCAATATATAAGAAAACAAAAAGTTTTCAGATTCTTTCACACCACTTTCCAGCAACTTTTATAATTTATATAAATTATTTTAGGGAATAATACATAAATTATATATTTAAACATGATATTAGTGTTTATTGGAATGCATAAGGAGTCAAATTGTGTTAAAAAGAGTGATTTTTAGAAAATTTGGAAAACTACTTTTTTCTGATCATATATTATAACTAAATGGATTTTGAACGTTTCACTGAGCCAATAAATATCATTCACAATTTATTAATGAATTTTACAAAATAACACCATGAATTTTATATTTAAACATGTAAACACTATTTGTAATACATTAGGAACAAAATAGTTGTAGAAAAACAATTTATTATAAAACCTTTGAGTTTGGATTTTTTGATTAAAAGTTTCTCAAAGGCTCTCCTGCACCATTCTCAATGCAAATCATTCCCACACCTATGGGAAGAGATAGACGAACGTTTCCTAGATGATTTGTGTTTGCTGGGAATCCCCTGCAAGCACAAATAGGTGAGTACATACTCATTGGATGCAAATAAAATTTCAATTAGTATACATAATATAACTATACTCTCTATTTCTTGTTTTTTAGTAATTATTAAATGATAATATTATTTTATTAACTTAGTAAAAAAAAGAATAAGAGTTCTAGTTTTATATATACAGTTATGCAGACCACAAAGCTAGATTAGACACGTGTGACCAATTTTAGGCATCCTAGAGAATATTAAGTTATGAGTTGTTGTCATTATTATATTTTTTCTTTACTCAGTTATAGGAAAGAAATACCCCTGATAAGAAATTTTATGAAATCTGAGGATTGAAAGAAATTGTGTTGTTGGTGTTAAAGGAATAGCCGATGCTTTTTCCAATACTCCTCTAAACTGAAGATATTACAAATTCTCCCCTTTACCACCTATTCCATAGACATTGATGAGCATGCCCACAACTTTCTTCACTTTATTTAATTATTCCTCTGAAGAATTTCTCATCATGGGTAGAATTTTTCCTGATAATTTTAGTTGTTTTGGATGAAGATACCATGACTATTGTCTTGCAGTTCCTGCCTCGTCTTGTATAACAATATGATAAACATCTATATCAAATGCCTTAAATATGTGTGGTGAAAATAAAATCTTGTTCTTCCCATCTAGTAATTGATATGGTGA
The DNA here is from genome assembly GCF_020424385.1 of Procambarus clarkii. Taxonomy (NCBI): domain Eukaryota; kingdom Metazoa; phylum Arthropoda; class Malacostraca; order Decapoda; family Cambaridae; genus Procambarus; species Procambarus clarkii. Next base: position 17,471,644 of record NC_059576.1, on the reverse strand, counting down.
AATCTTCATATCATCCCATTCTATTACAATATTTAGAATTTGGGATATGAGTTTGATAAATGATGGGATCAATTTGGGTAGTGACTGACCAAAAATGGATGTCAGCATTGATGTTATACAAGTTTCCAAGGATGGCATTCTTCCATTTGTTTTTACTGTATTAATTCTAAATACTAATGAAAAAGCTACACTCACTAATTGCTGAAATTTTACCGGGTCAATAGGAAAATAAGATCCTTGTAAGTACCAAATTAAAATATACTGTAAATGAGGTAAAACAACCTTATGAGGTTGTTGTTTGCGTTTATGGATATTATTAAATTTTACTATTTCATAATCAATATTAAAAGAATTTATCGGAATAACATATACTATAGTATTTGTTTTTATTAAATCTAAATTAGTAGACGAATTTAAAAGTCTATTGGAATAAACATAAATAGACATTTTTTTAATAGAGTCATAGCATAAGTGATGAGATTCGATTGACACATCTACAAGTCTTCTTAATGTTGGAATTTGGAGGAAGTGTAGTGGTTTATTTGACTGATGACTTTTGTAACAGCTTGCTACATTCTTAGATCTTTCTAGTTGACACCATTTTTCTACTCTTTGGTATATAGATAAAGTCGGATGGATCGTGTTTAGAAATAAAGGTGTCAGAGTAGTTAACAGATGGAATGCAATGTAGGCCGTGATCTGGTGGAGGCATCACATCCATCCACATTTTCAGATCTAATCCAACACAAAATTAAATTAGAAAAGGTTCGGAGGGAACCTTTTCCCTGAGAAGTTATAAGTTGTTGTCATTATTATAATTTTTCTGGTCTCAGTTGTAAGAGAGAAATACCCCAGATAAAAAAATTGCATGAAATCTCAGAGTTGAAAGGAATCCTGCTGTTGTTCAATGTTTGGTGAATCTTTGAAAAACTTGAGTGTAGAAAAAAAAGTGTCAGAGTATCTAACAGACGGAATGTGATGACGTGGAGGCAGACTCCATAAGCAGTTTTAAATGTAAATATGATAGAGCCCAATGGGCTCAGGAATCTGTACACCAGTTCATTGATAGTTAAGAGGCGGGGTCCTATGAGCCTAAGCTCAGTTCCCTTCCCCAATCACAACTAGATGAGTGTATACACACATACACATATTGGATGAAAATAAAAATTCAACCAGTATATATGAAACTATATTCTCTATTTGTTTTCTTTATTTTGGTAAGTATGAAATAACAGTAATATTATTTTATTTACTTATTAAAACAAAACAAAAAAGAAATAATAAGGGTTTAGTTTTATATATACTTTATACATTCAACCAGACCACAGAGTTAGATTAGACACGTTTGGACAATTTTAGGCATCCTAGGGAATCATATTATATAATAAACCCCTTGAAAATTTCTTTAAAAACTTATGATGACAAAAAAATCAGCTGTGTTATGCCAAAAATTACATAGAACGAGAATTTTTTTTCTTGATTCAGTTATAAGAGATAAATACATTAGAAAAAAGATTTCATGAAATCTGATGGCTGAGAGGAATCATGCTCTTTGTCAATGTTTGGTGAATCTTTGGAAACTTGAGTGTAGGAAGTAAAGTGTCAAAGCAGCAACTCCTAAATTAATATTCTCTAGGATACCTTAAATTGTCCACACGTGTCTAATCAAACTTTGCGGCCTGGTTGACTGTATTACAGTATGTATAAAACTAAACTCTCTTATTCTTTCTTTTTTATATAAAATAATAATAATATGTACTTACTAAAAAAGGAAAATATTGAGTATAGTTTCATATATAATGGTGTATTTTTTTATTATCCATTGTGTGTGTGTGTGTGTGTGCACTCACATAGTTGTGCTTGGGGGGATTGAGCTTCGGCTCTTTAGTCCCACCTCTCAACAGTCAATGAACTAGTGTGCAGATTCCTGAGCCTAATGGGCTATATCATATCTACATTGGGAACCGAGACATGATCACTTCTTTATAAAATTCTCTGGAAATAAAAAAACAGGAAAGAACTAAAAATGTTCCTTGTTGTTACAAATTCCACCAGTCTAATAAACCATTACACCTCCAAATTCCAACATCATAGCAAATCGATTGACTCTTATTTTATTGCTTGGAAATCTTCATATCTTTCATCTTGACATCCATTTGTGGAAATTCCCTTAAACAATCGATTCTATCATTCATGAAACTCCTGTAACAAATTCCACATAATGGAAGAGAAGGGGGGATAATATGGTGCTTTTACCATATCAGTTACTTAGAAGGAAACCAAAAGATATTTTCACCATATCAGTTATTTAAGGCGTCATGTTGTTCTGTAAGGAACTAGAAGTCACTAGTCCTTCGGTAGAACTTCTCAAATAAACCACATGGGTCTAATTTAACTTTGTGGTTTCTATATAAAAAATATATGTTCAGGAATAGAAAATTCACATATTTTATACTTATTGTATTAGTTATTTTATGTCTGTTCATTACGATAATATCTATTATGAATATGTATATACTTATTGAATTAGTTATTTTATGTCTGTTCATTACGATAATATCTATTATGAATATGTATATACTTATTGTATTAGTTATTTTATGTCTGTTCATTACGATAACATCTATTATGAATATGTATAACAAAATTCCATATATGGGATCACTTGCAGTTGGAATGACTGATGGTAAAATGAAATATGTTATGGGTTCACTACATGCCATAGCTAGTTCCCTTGTGGTAATTCTGGCAACTTTGGCAATTTTCACAATAATTAACACAAATAAAAGTATAAAAAGTGAAGAAAAAGAACAAATGAATTTCGAAGCACCATAAAAAAGGTAGGAATTATCCAAATATTAAATTAAATGGATGAGAATATATTTAATAATTGGGCTAAAAAAGACCATACTGTGTGAACCAGGTGCTTGGTTAAAAATATAATAATGACAACAATTCTTAACTTAATATTCTCTAGAAGGCCTAAAATTGTCCACACGGGTCTAATATAGCTTTGCTGCCCGGTTGACTGTATACAGTATATATAAAACTAAAATTCTTATTCTCTCTTTTTGTTTTGTTTAAGAAAATTCACCTAGTTGTATTTGGGGGGACTGAGTTTCGGCTCTTTGGTCCAGCATCTGAACTGTTAATGAACTGGTGTATAGATTCCTGAGCCATTTGGTTTCTATCATATCTACATTTGAAACTGCGTAAGGAGTCTGCCTCCTCATCATCATTGCCTAATGCATTCCATTGGTTAGGTATGCTGACACTTTTCTTTCTACACTTAAGTTTTCCGAAGATTCACCAAACATTGACCAACAACACGATTCCTTTCTACCCTCAGATTTCAAGAAATCTCTTATCTGGTGAATTTTTTTCTTACAACTGAGTCAAGAAAAAAATAGTAATAACAACAACTCCCAACTTAAAATTATATTCTCTAGGATGCCTAAAATTGTCCACGCATGTCTATTCCAGCTCTGCAGCCTGGGTGACTGGATACAGTATATATATACTACACTCTTATTCTTTCTTTTTTTGCTTTAGTAAATAAAATAATATTACTGTTATTTAATACTTACCAAGAAACAAAAACGAATTGAGATTATAGTTTCATATATATACACTGGTTAAATTTTTATTTTCGTCAAATGTGTGTGTGTGTGTGTGTGTGTACTCACCATTTGTGCTTGGAGTGGAGGATTAAGCTTAGGTTCTTTGGTCCCGCCTCTTAACTGTCAATAAACTGGTGTGTAGATTCCTGAGCCCATTGAACTCTATCATATCTACATTTGAAACTGTGTATGGAGTCATCCTCCACTGCCTAAGGCATTCCGTCTGTTAGGTACTTATCATTGTTATATTTTTTCTTTACTCGGTTGTAAGAGAGAAATACCCCAGATAAGAGATTTCATGAAATCTGAGGGTTGAAAGGAATCGTGTTGTTGGTTAATGTTTGGTGAATCTTTGTAAAACACTGCAATAGAAAATATATTTTCATTAAGATGAGACTTGGGGTAATAATGTACAATATAACGAGAGCCGAGAGATTTTAGACTGGCCTCTTTATCAATAATATTGTTCGTTCTTGTTTTATTTACTAACTGATGAGGATCCCAATTACCCTGCAGAACTTTACATTTAAGTTGAGAAGATGGTATCACTAATATGGGTTCTAGGAGTAAAAAGAGAATTGAGGACCAATGATAAGCTACAATTAAGCCACTGTCAGGAAGTCTAAAGATATTAATCACGTGGGGTGAATTAAAAACAGGTTGTATTTTAGGTTTGAGCATTGTAGTTGCAGTCCAACCTGGATTGGTAACCATTTCAGAAAAGGCAGAGACCGAAGTTGGAATAACCCAGTTGCACGGTAAATCAGAGGTGAAAAATGAAAATGACACTATACCTTTCTTTTGCTTCTCGATATCATAACCTAAGAGCAAGAGACCAGATAGTAGACATCTTCCTCCATCATAATCATTATGATTAACGAGTGATTAATATATCTGTCTGCAGTATTTGAGGAAATTAGTAACTATTTGAAAAAAAAACTTGGTGTCGTGTAGTGGGAGGTAATAATAATCATCCATATTATTGTCCAGGGTATTATTACACCAAGACCAACTTTCATAGGAAAAAGGCATGTCAGTAAAAGCACATTCTTTTTAATAATTTTCTTCTTTTTGACATTTAAACATTCCTTAAATTTTGAAGGATATATTTTTTGTAATAGTTTATTGTAAAAACTGGGTCATTATCGAGGATCAAATAATGTTGCATACCGATGAAAAAAAAATAACGCAACCATAATTGTCGTAAATATAATTAAAAAAAGGAGGGGAGAGACAATTTTGATTTGCTACTGCATTATGGGAAATATGTGGGCAAGAATTTACATAGACATAACAAAATGTTAAATAGTCAAATTCGCTTTTATTTCACCGGTATCAGTTGTAAATTGAACTTTTAATTTAGATGACTTATTATTTTTTCTTAGTAAACCTGCTTCTACATATGAATTTACATCATATAAATTTATTGGTTGTGGTTTATTATTATTATTATTTTCTATTATATATAAATTTGCATAATTCACATTTGCCTCACTATACAATTTTTGAATTAAAATACTCACGCAAGCAGTAATATTTGTCATATCTTGATTAAAAGGTGAGGAATAGGATGATGGAGGAAAAATATAGAAGTTTGTATTAGTAATATTAATTAAATCAGGTATAGTTTGCCCAGATATATACTGCATATTAATGGTTTGTTAAATATATATAATGATAAAACAGCTTTTAATGAAACTGAGTTTTAAGCTATGAATCTCAAAAGGATAGAGTACCTTAGGCTGAAATCTAAAATTTGCTGATATCATGTTATTAAACTTGTTTATGTGGAAGATTTTTCATGTAATCTTAAAGTTGATTATATATTTACTTCCTCACATAATGTCAAAGTAAAAAAAAATATCACATGTGTCGTCAACCCCTAGTAATTTTTCCCTAATTTTATATACAAATCGCTAGTTTTATATACATTTGTAATGTTTTATATACCACAGTATATAAAATCCCCGGGCCTTTTATATCCCTGCATAAATAAAATTAAAATGACCCTATGGAAGGGCCAAAAAATGAGGGAAGTAAACTTTATCTAATATTTGGGAGATGTTTATATAGCGACTATTTCACCTGATAAAGAACCCTCAGACAGATAGAGTAGAAGGTATTGTTCTTAACTTGAGACATGATCACTACCTTATACAATTCTCAGAGGGATTGATTCCCATCCTACTTTCTGGAAAGAACTAAAAATAGACAAATCAATAGAATTACTATTTTCTATGTTGACATCGATATTACCTACTTCCCCAATATTAGTTCTTAAGACATATATCTTCACCAGTCTAATTACTTCTGCCAATTTATATTGAAGTTATTTGTTCATATAAAACCTTACTATTGATACCAAAATAAACGACGTAGCACGAAAATTGAGGAGAGAAAACTAAAAAGTATACACATTTTAGTGCCAGAGTAGTGGGCTTGTTGATGGATGCTCGTTCCCAGGTATGGCTCAGCCGATTTTCGGGTTGACTGCGGGTGGTACGCTTGGCTTTTTTTTGGCCTTCTATGCATACATCCCTTTAGAGAATTCTATTGCAAACAATTTTATATCAAATGAACGACGTAGCATGAAATTAAAGTGAGAAAACTGAAAAGATTATACACATTTTAAAACGATCTAGTGTTTTTTTAGTGAAAACGAACCATTTTAAGGTGCTTTCCCAATACACCAACTGCATCTTATAATGTTGATTGAGTGCATCTAAAAAAAATTATTGACAATGCGATTGGAATGATATTCAGAGAGGCTTCATAGATCTCATATTTTAAAACGATCTTGGGTTTTTAATAAAAACGAACCCTAAATGATTATTTTTAACATGTATAAAAAGCTTTCCCAACACACCAACTGCATCCTATAATGTTGATTGAATGCATCTTTAAAAAATCCTTGACAATACGATTGGAATGATTTTAAGAGAGGTTTCATAGTTCTCATATTTTATAACGATCTTGTGTTTTTTAATGAAAGCGAACCATAAAGGATTATTTTTAAGATGCCTAATAACTTTTCCAATACATTAAGCTGCACATTATAATGTTGAGTGCATCTATAAAAATAAATCATTGGCAATGTGATTGGAATGATATTTCATAGATCTAAAAAAAAATTTTCAGAGGTTTCATAGATCTAATTTTTCAAAGCGATCTAGTGTTTTTTAATGAAAACGAACCATTTTAAAGTGCTCTCCCAATACATCAACTGCATCTTATAATGTTGTGAGCATTTATAAAAAAATATTTGACAATGCGATTGGAATGATATTGAGAGAGGTTTCATAGATCTCATATTTTATAACGATCTTGGGTTTTTTAATGAAAGCAAACCATAAACGATTATTTTTAATGTGCCTAAAAGCTTTCCCAATGCACCAACTGCATCTTATAATGTTGACTGAGTGCATCTATAAAAAAATAATTGACAATGTGATTAGAATGATATTAAGAGAGGTTTCATAGATCTAATATTTTAAAACGACCTTGTGTTTTTTAATGAAAACGAACCATAAACGATTATTTTTAATGTGCCTAAAAGCTTTCCCAATACTTCAAATTGAGAGATTCGTCATAGTCCGTGCTGCTTGGAACATTTTGTTCTGCATAGCTGAATCCAGTTTTTACCTTTTGGTGGGGGGGTTCTCCTCCTTCTCCTCCTACTGTTTGGGATTCTCCTCCTCCATAACGAGCTTGTAATAACTGTGCTATGTGCATTCCTAATGCTTGTGATTCTCTTCCTCGTTCTCCTCCTGCTGTTTCTGATTCTCTTCCTATTTCTTCTCCTACTGTTAGTGAATCTCTTCCTCTTCCTTTTCCTCCTACTGTTTGTGTTTCTCTTCCTATTTCTTCTCCTCCTACTGTTTGTGAATCTCTTCCTCCTCCTTTTCCTCCTACTGTTTGTGATTCTCTTCCTCCTCCTTCTCCTCCTAGTGTTCGTGATTCTCCTCCTCCTCCTTGTGATTCTTTTGTTGTTTCTTCTTCTCCGACTTCCACATAAATGTTAAATTTAATGCTAGCAAATGTGTCTGAAGAATTAATATTCTTAGCCAACATTTTACATTACACCTCATTATTACCGTCTTGAAGTTCAAGTTTCATGACCACAAATGGGGGTAGTGAATTTTCTGTCATTGGGAAATTATCCGTATAAAATCCACAATGAAATATATCTTGACTTGCAGCATGGGTACATGATATCAACAATTTGTTCATGTAAAATCGTTTTCCTTCCTTTTGTAATTTTATACGTGATGCGTCTAAATTGTTCTTTAATATGACGTCTTCTATTTCATTTAGATCTGTATAAATATCAGGTATGATATTATGGAAATTCCATGGAAATATTAATATAATTGGATTTTTGTATAATATCCCCTATCAATATTAGAATGTTTATATAGTTTATGTACGTAATATGCAGGCTAACCATTGATAAAGTATTTGTGGATTTTATCATAATAACTAAGGAATTTATTAAGGGGTTGAATTATTGTCTTGTCAGTTTCGGCAGTATTTTTAGGATTATACGAAATTGGTGGTTTGAGAACAATAAAGAGACCTTTATAGCTTTTTATGTCTTCGATAAATAGCGAGAATAATGATTCTACAAGTTTGGATTTCATTTTGGATTTTCGAAGTTCAGACGAATCTGTTTGACAAACGAATTCTTTTGTTTCTTGTGCATATTCTTTTGTTTCTTGAGGTAGTTCAGAGAAATCTGCTTGACAGATGGAGGATTGTAATAATTCTCGAAGTAATTTATGAGGTAGTTCGACGGATTCCATTTGACTGATGACATGAGGAACGTCAGAGGACTCATTTTCACTTGTTTGTAATTCTCCTCCTCCTACTCCTCTTCCTTCTCCGGCGTCTTGTAATTCTCCTCCTACCCTTTCTCTTGCGTCTCGAAATTCTCCTCCGTCTTGTAATCGTCCTCCTACCCCTTCTCCAGTATCTTGTAATTGTCCTCCTACTCCTGCTGTGTCTTGTAATTCTCCTCTTACTCCTTCTCCTCCTTGTAATTCTCCTCCTACTCTTTCTCCTGCATCTTGTAATTGTCCTCCTCTGTGTGATTCTTTTGCCTATTCTTCTTCCCTGATTTAATTAAATCACATTAATGTTAAATTTAATGCTAGCAAATGTGTCTGAGGAATTAATATTCTTAGCAAACATTTTACATTCCACCTCATTATTACCGTCTTGAAGTTCAAGTTCCATAATAACAAATGGGGGCAAGGGATTCTCTTTAATTGGAAACTGACTCATATAAAATCCCTGAAGATATATATGATAACTTTTTTTTTTTTTTTTTTTTTTTTTTTTATTTTTACATGCAAGCATGCGTATAACGTACAAGAAAAACAGAACAAATATAACATAGAACAAAAGTACAAAGCACACATATGTACAAGGACAAAGGAACAAATCAATAGAAGACCAGCCAGAAGGGCTGACCACAAAAAAATGCATATACAAACAATACACAATTAGTAACACAGTGTAATACAAACATAAGGGAAAACCCCAGGACAAAATGCACACAAAACAAGCCTGCTAATACCTCAAATACATACAGAGAGGCGAGAAACATACAAGAATAAGGACAATAACAATAAAGAAAACAGATCCGCCATAACAAACGGAAGGCAAAACATAAAGAGCACACGCCAACAGCCTGAAGGGCACACAATATGACAAACAAGTGCACACGACATCCATAACCGAACACACAAACGCATAGGAACCGCACACCCCCCCACGAGCCATACAAAAAAACCCACAAAACAAACCGGAGCACGCAGGAACCGGGAAACAATACCCACCCCACCCACTCACATACACACCCCACAACCAGGCAACACAAAATACATAGAAATCACTTGCGAGGAACCTCGTGAGAAATGTACTTCTCCGGGAACTGCTCACGAGGATATTTCGACTCGTAAGCTTCCCAGACGAGATCTTCAAGGTCGGTAGGGTTTTTGATCCCCCGCGCTCGAGCGGGTATCATAAACTCGGGAACATCTATATCTGGCGGCATCGGCCAAAGCCTAAGGTCACTGACGCAAGTCGCATAACGAGGCTGGGGAGCGCCAACCACGCCCTTCGAGGAAGCAGATGACACCGGAGAAGCGGACGAGGGACGCCGAGCCTGCCACGCCTTCGCCATCGGAGCAGGTGTCGGACGCTGAGACGACAGCACTTCCACGGATACCGCAGGAGACACGGAAGGGACTGCAGGAAACGGAAGAGGCGGCAAGACCGCTGCCGAGGAAACGGGTAACGAGGAAGGGGCCACAGAACATCCAGAGCGAGCATCCTTTCTCAACATCACCACCAGGCCACCCCGCTCACCACCAACTACAGCAGGGGGAACCACCGCCCACGAAGAACCGGAGCCATCCGACGCAGGACCCTCGGACACCGGACCAGAGGTTGAGGCCGAAACGCCGGCACCGGCATCCTCAGGCAAGTGTACCTCCGCCACCACCGTAGTGTGCACCACATCCGGAGCCACGCCACCGTCAACGGAAGGACGACACTCGTCGAATTCGCCAACATCAGCCCACACAGAAGAACGCCGGGAACGCTTAGGCTCGGGCCGCACATCATCAGACCCGGAGGCAGACTCAGCGACCCGCGCAGCACCAACCGAGCGAACCGACGCACGCCGCAGCACGGCAACCTCCTCAACCACACGGGGCACCAGGCCAGGCACAGGAGGGAATGCCGGATCCACCTCAGCTCCCAGCACAGCCGGGACAGACGGCGAGGGTGCAGGGACCGGGACAGACACAGCAGAGGAAGAACTGGAAGACGAGGGGACCGAGCAAACGGCAGGCGGAAGAGGCTCAGGGACACCAGCTGGAGCACTAGGCGAGGACACAACCTCTGGAGGAGATGCGGCAACAACAGGGGGCGCAACAGATGCTACAGAGGGCACCTCCTCAGCCGAAGAGACGTCCATACCCACCGAATCATCCCCCACAGGAAGGGGCGGAAAATCCTCCTCACTGAAGAGGTTCACTGGTGCAACAGGAGGCGCAGAACAGTCAGCAGCCTGATGGCCCAAAAGACCACAACGATAACACGTCCGCGGCTGACGGGCGTAAAACACCCGAACGTTGAACCCCATAAGGCGCACAGAGGACGGAATATCCGCCCGGAGTCTCATGCCCAGGGTGCGAATGTTAGACCTCACACCCTTAAGAGGACTAGAAGACACCACGTTCACTCTCACACTAACAACTGCGCCAAACCGCCCGAAATACCGCCGTAGCAGAGCCTCTGGAAACTCCAAGGGAGCCCCATGCACACTGATGTAAGTAAGTGCACCACTTCTATCCGAGAGGGTGACAGTGCCCGCACCATCCGGCAGGGGCAGTGTCCGCCCCTCGTATCGCCGGAGAAAATCGCGATACGCCGCCTCCTCTGCAAACTTCACAATGGCCCTACGGGCCGTTACCAACTCTACCCCATAAATCGCAAACACAGGGACAGAGAGCAGTTCACAAGCCAGGGCAATCTCCGGGTAACCAGCCCGCACAGAGAACTCTAGTCCCACAGACTGAGCCCGGACGACTGGGGGTAGAGGGACCCCCATCGTAACGCCACGTCAGCACAGGCGAGCAGACACACACCCGCCCCCAACCGGCCGAAACGGGCAAACAACACCAAACTGCTGGAGCGTGGCGTTACGATGGGGGTCCCTCTACCCCCAGTCGTCCGGGCTCAGTCTGTGGGACTAGAGTTCTCTGTGCGGGCTGGTTACCCGGAGATTGCCCTGGCTTGTGAACTGCTCTCTGTCCCTGTGTTTGCGATTTATGGGGTCGAGTTGGTAACGGCCCGTAGGGCCATTGTGAAGTTTGCAGAGGAGGCGGCGTATCGCGATTTTCTCCGGTGATACGAGGGGCGGACACTGCCCCTGCCGGATGGTGCGGGCACTGTCACCCTCTCGGATAGAAGTGGTGCACTTACTTACATCAGTGTGCATGGGGCTCCCTTGGAGTTTCCAGAGGCACTGCTACGGCGGTATTTCGGGCGGTTTGGCGCAGTTGTTAGTGTGAGAGTGAACGTGGTGTCTTCTAGTCCTCTTAAGGGTGTGAGGTCTAACATTCGCACCCTGGGCATGAGACTCCGGGCGGATATTCCGTCCTCTGTGCGCCTTATGGGGTACAACGTTCGGGTGTTTTACGCCCGTCAGCCGCGGACGTGTTATCGTTGTGGTCTTTTGGGCCATCAGGCTGCTGACTGTTCTGCGCCTCCTGTTGCACCAGTGAACCTCTTCAGTGAGGAGGATTTTCCGCCCCTTCCTGTGGGGGATGATTCGGTGGGTATGGACGTCTCTTCGGCTGAGGAGGTGCCCTCTGTAGCAGCTGTTGCGCCCCCTGTTGCCGCATCTCTTCCAGAGGTTGGGTCCTCGCCTAGTGCTCCAGCTGGTGTCCCTGCGCCTCTTCCGCCTGCCGTTTGCTCAGACCCCTCGTCTTCCAGTTCTTCCTCTGCTGTGTCTGTCCCGGTCCCTGCACCCTCGCCGTCTGTCCCGGCTGTGCTGGGAGATGAGGTGGATCCGGAATTCCCTCCTGTGCCTGGCCTGGTGCCCCGTGTGGTTGAGGAGGCTGCCGTGCTGCGGCGTGCGTCGGTTCGCTCGGTTGGTGCTGCGCGGGTCGCTGAGTCTGCCTCCGGGTCTGATGATGTGCGGCCCGAGCCTAAGCGTTCCCGGCGTTCTTCTGTGTGGGCTGATGTTGGCGAATTCGACGAGTGTCGTCCTTCCGTTGACGGTGGCGTGGCTCCGGATGTGGTGCACACTACGGTGGTGGCGGAGGTACACTTGCCTGAGGATGCCGGTGCCGGCGTTTCGGCCTCCACTTCTGGTCCGGTGTCCGAGGGTCCTGCTTCAGGTGCGTTGCCTGCGTCGGATGGCTCCGGTTCTTCGTGGGCGGTGGTTCCCCCTGCTGTAGTTGGTGGTGTGCGGGGTGGTCTGGTGGTGATGTTGAGAAAGGATGCTCGCTCTGGATGTTCTGTGGCCCCTTCCTCGTTACCCGTTTCCTCGGCAGCGGTCTTGCCGCCTCTTCCGTTTCCTGCAGTCCCTTCCGTGTCTCCTGCGGTATCCGTGGAAGTGCTATCGTCTCAGCGTCCGACACCTGCTCCGATAGCGAAGGCGTGGCAGGCTCGGCGACCCTCGTCCGCTTCTCTGGTGTCATCTGCTTCCTCGAAGGGCGTGGTTGGCGCTCCCCAGCCTCGTTATGCGACTTGCGTCAGTGACCTTAGGCATTGGCCGATGCCGCCAGATATAGATGTTCCTGAGTTTATGATACCCGCTCGAGCGCGGGGGATCAAAAACCCTACCGACCTTGACGATCTCGTCTGGGAAGCTTACAAGTCGAAATATCCTTGTGAGCTGTTCCCGGAGAAGTACGTTTCTTCCGATGTTCCTCGCAAGTGATTTCTATGTATTTTGTGTTGCCTGGTTGTGGGGTGTGTATGTGAGTGGGTGGGGTGGGTATTGTTTCCCGGTTCCTGCGTGCTCCGGTTTGTTTTGTGGGTTTTTTTGTATGGCTCGTGGGGGGGTGTGCGGTTCCTATGCGTTTGTGTGTTTGGTTATGGATGTCGTGTGCACTTGTTTGTCATATTGTGTGCCCTTCAGGCTGTTGGCGTGTGCTCTTTGTTATGTTTTGCCTTCCGTTTGTTATGGCGGATCTGTTTTCTTTATTGTTATTGTCCTTATTCTTGTATGTTTCTCGCCTCTCTGTATGTATTTGAGGGCTTGTTTTGTGTGCATTTTGTCCTGGGGTTTTCCCTTATGTTTGTATTACACTGTGTTACTAATTGTGTATTGTTTGTATATGCATTTTTTTTGTGGTCAGCCCTTCTGGCTGGTCTTCTATTGATTTGTTCCTTTGTCCTTGTACATATGTGTGCTTTGTACTTTTGTTCTATGTTATATTTGTTCTGTTTTTCTTGTACATTATACGCATGCTTGCATGTAAAAATAAAAAAAAAAAAAAAAAAAAAAAACTGCTGGAGCGCCGATTCAACACGTCTGCCCCGCACCGAAGCTAGGGCCAGACTCCTATGATAACTTGTTGCATGGGTACATGAAATCCATAACTTGTTCATGTCAATTATTTTTCCTTGTTTATATAATTTTATAAAATTGTTCTTTAATTTGTTGTCTTCTATTTCACTTAGATCTGTATAAATGTCAGGTGTAAAATCAGAAATATTCCAAGGAAATATTAAGATAATTGTTTTCTTTATATAATATCCCATATCAGAATTAAAAATTGTCCTAACTTTATTTATGTAAAATTAATCTTTTCTATGAAAATATATGTGGGTTTGATTATAATTTGAAAGAAAGTCATTTAAGGGTTGTATTTTTGTCTTGTCAGTTTCGGCGATATTTTTAGGATTATACGAAAATGGTGGTTTGGGAACAATGAAGATACCTTTATAAGTATTTATATCTTCAATAAATGAAGTGAATAATAATTTTAAAATGGATTACTTGATGACGGATTGTAATGTTTGCTGGATTATGGATTGTAGTTCTTCTTGAGGTACTTTAGAGGACTCTATTTGACTGATGACTAGCTGTAATGTTTGATCGATGATGGATTGTGATATTTCTTGTGGTACTTCAAGTTCTTCATAGAGCTGATGATAGATTGTAATGTTTCATGAGACAGTTCAAAATCCTTACTTTGTAGTGTTTCTTGAGGTAGTTCAGAAACCTCAATTTTTAATGTTTCTTGAGGCAGTTCAGAGGCCTCGGTTTGTAATGTTTCTTGATGCACTTCAGAGGCCTCAGTTTTTAATTGTTTCTTGAGGCAGTTCAGAGGCCTCAGTTTTTATTGTTTCTTGAGGCAGTTCAGAGGCCTCAGTTTTTATTGTTTCTTGAGGCAGTTCAGAGGCCTCAGTTTTTATTGTTTCTTGAGGCAGTTCAGAGGCCTCAGTAGTTAATGTTTCTTGAGGCAGTTCACAGGCCTCAGTTTTTATTGTTTCTTGAGGCAGGTCAGAGGCCTCGGTTGTTAATGTTTCTTGAGACAGTTTAGAGGTCTCAGTTTGTAATGTTTCTTGGGGCAGACCAGAGGCCTTAGTTTGTAATGTTTCTTGAGGCAGTTCAGAGGCCTCAGTTGTTAATGTTTCTTGAGGCAGTTCAGAAGTCTCAGTTTGTAAAGTTTCTTGAGGCAGTTCAGAGACCTCGGTTGTTAATGTTTCTTGAGGCAGTTCAGAGGCCTCAGTTTTTATTGTTCCTTGAGGCAGTTCAGAGGCCTCAGTAGTTAACGTTTCTTGAGGCAGTTCAGAGGCCTCAGTTTTTATTGTTTCTTGAGGCAGTTCAGAGGCCTCAGTTTTTATTGTTTCTTGAGGCAGTTCAGAGGCCTCAGTAGTTAGTTTCTTGAGGCAGTTCAGAGGCCTCAGATTTTATTGTTTCTTGAGACAGTTCAGAGGCCTAGGTTGTTAATGTTTCTTGAGGCAGTTCAGAGGTCTCAGTTTGTAATGTTTCTTGAGGCAGTTCAGAGGCCTCAGTAGTAAGTTTCTCGAGGCAGTTCAGAGGCCTCAGATTTTATTGTTTCTTGAGACAGTTCAGAGGCCTCAGTTTTTAATTGTTTCTTGAGGCAGTTCAGAGGTCTCAGTTTGTAATGTTTCTTGAGGCAGTTCAGAGGCCTCAGTTTGTAATGTTTCTTGAGGCAGTTCAGAGGCCTCAGTTGTTAATGTTTCTTGAGGCAGTTCAGAGACCTCAGTTGTTAATGTTTCTTGAGGCAGATCAGAGGCCTCAATTTGTAATGTTTCTTAAGGCAGTTCAGAGGCCTTAGTTTGTAATGTTCCTTGAGGCAGTTCAGAGTCCTCAGTTTGTAAAGTTTCTTTAGGCAGTTCAGAAGTCTCTGTTTGTAATGTTTCTTGAGGCAGTTCAGAGACCTCAGTTTGTAATGTTTCTTGAGGCAGTTCAGAGGCCTCACTTTTTATTGTTTCTTGAGGCAGTCCAGAAGTCTCGGTTTGTAATGTTCCTTGAGGCAGTTCAGAGACCTCAGTTTGTAAAGTTTCTTTAGGCAGTTCAGAAGTCTCGGTTTGTAATGTTTCTTGAGGCAGTTCAGAAACCTCAGTTTGTAATGTTCCTTGAGGCAGTTCAGAGGCCTCACTTTTTATTGTTTCTTGAGGCAGTCCAGAAGTCTCGGTTTGTAATGTTCCTTGAGGCAGTTCAGAGACCTCAGTTTGTAAAGTTTCTTTAGGCAGTTCAGAAGTCTCGGTTTTTAATGTTTCTTGCGGCAGTTCAGAGGTCTCAGTTTGTATTGTTTCTTGAGGCAGTTCAGAGGCCTCAGTAGTTAATGTTTTTTGAGGCACTTCACAGGCCTGAGTTTTTATTGTTTCTTGAGGCAGTTCAGAGGCCTCGGTTGTTAATGTTTCTTGAGGCAGTTTAGAGGTCTCAGTTTGTAATGTTTCTTGGGGCAGATCAGAGGCCTTAGTTTGTAATGTTTCTTGAAGCAGTTCAGAGGCCTCGGTTGTTAATGTTTCTTGAGGCAGTTGAGAGGCCTCAGTTTTTATTGTTTCTTGAGGCAGTTCAGAGGCCTCAGTAGTTAACGTTTCTTGAGGCAGTTCAGAGGCCTCAGTTTTTATTGTTTCTTGAGGCAGTTCAGAGGCCTCAGTAGTTAACGTTTCTTGAGGCAGTTCAGAGGCCTCAGTAGTTAATGTTTCTTGAGGCAGTTCAGTGGCCTCAGATTTTATTGTTTCTTGAGGCAGTTCAGAGGCCTCAGTTTTTAATTGTTTCTTGAGGCAGTTCAGAGGTCTCAGTTTGTAATGTTTCTTGAGGCAGTTCAGAGACCTCAGTTGTTAATGTTTCTTGAGGCAGATCAGAGGCCTCAATTCGTAATGTTTCTTGAGGCAGTTCAGAGGCCTCACTTTTTATTGTTTCTTGAGGCAGTTCAGAAACCTCAGTTTGTAATGTTCCTTGAGGCAGTTCAGAGACCTCAGTTTGTAATGTTCCTTGAGGCAGTTCAGAGACATCAGTTGTAATGTTCCTTGAGGCAGTTCAGAGACCTCAGTTTGTAATGTTTCTTTATGCAGTTCAGAGGCCTCACCTTTTATTGTTTCTTGATTCAGTTCAGACGTCTCGGTTTTTAATGTTTCTTGCGGCAGTTCAGAGGTCTCAGTTCGTAATGTTTCTTGAGGCAGTTCGGAGGCCTCAGTTTGTAATGTTTCTTGAGGCAGTTCAGAGGCTTCAGTTTGTATTGTTTCTTGAGGCAGTTCAAAGGCCTCAGTTTGTATTGTTTCTTGAGGCAGTTCAGAGTCCTCAGTTTGTAAGGATTTTTGAGGCAGTTCAGAGGCCTCAGTTTGTAATGTTTTTGGAGCCATTTCAGATTCCTCGGTTTGTAATGTTTCTTTAGGCAGTTCAGAGTCCTCAGTTTGTAATGTTTCTGGAGGATGTTCTGAATCTTTTGTTTGTAATTTTAGTTGTGGCAGTTCAGAGGCCTCAGTTTGTAATGTTTCTTGAGGCAATTCAGAGGAATCTGTTTGAATCTTGATCAGAAGATGAAGGTGTTGTTGGAGTTGCTGCCATTTCTTCATTATTTGAATCTTAGAGGATTTTAATGTTTCTTTGGGTTTTTCGAAAGATTCTGTTGAAGTGATGGAAGAGGATTGTAATGGTTCTTGAGGTACTTTATAGACTGATTTTAATGATTCTTGAGGTACTTTATAGACTGATTTTAATGATTCTTGAGGTACTTTAGAAGCTTCTGTTAGACCGAAGGAGGATTGTTGAGATAGTTCAGTGGACTCTGGTATTGGATCATGACTGATGGAATTGTCATTGTTTTCCTTTTTATATAATTTTTAGTATTTGTAGATATTTTCCGTGAATGAATGACTACTATAACTGTTAGGAAAATTAATAATATTATTAAAATAATAATTGTTGACAGTAGATTCATTCCTAATGTTCTCTTTTTTTTAATTATATGATTTTTAAAGTATTAAAAAAATAAAGTAATTATTCAAACAAAGTCAAATATGTTATTGAAATATTATATATACACATTCACTCAGAAAGTTATTCCTAGAGTCAATTAGGGGTCAAAAATTCATACATTGTCCCTCACCGTTTTTATCCTATTCTCAACAATTATAATTTTACATTCTATCGGTTATTATGTTTCTGGACTCATAATCGGGAACCATATCAGGGACTCCTCCTGCTCTTCCTCCTGTTTCTTGTTCTTCTTCCGAGACTACCACATTGATATTAAATTTAATGCTAGCTAAGGTTTCTGAGGAATTAATGTTCTTAGCCACCATTTTACATTCCACCTCATTATTACCATCTTGAAGTTCAAGTTTCATTACCACAAATGGTGGTAATGAATTTTCTTTAATTGGAAAATCATACATAGAGAATCCCTGAATAAATATATCTTGACTTGCCGCATGCGTACATGATATCCACAATTTGTTCATGTAGAATTTTTTTCTTTTATTGTGTGATTTTGCCCGTACTGCATTTATATGGTTCTGTAATGTAACATCTTGTATTTCACTTTGATCTGTATAAACATTAGGTTTCAAATCATGAAAATTCCAAAGAAATATTAAAATAATTGGATTTTTTGTATAATATCCCTTGTCGTAACTAGAATTTTGCCATACATAATTTACGTTAATTGATACGTTATTATTATATAAATATCTGTGGATTTTATTATAATTTATAAGGAAGCTATTAAAAGGCTTAATGATTGTATTTTCACTTTCGATTCTATTCTTAGGATTATACGAAATTGGTGGTTTAGGAATAATTACGAGACCTTTATAGGTATTTATATCTCTGATAAACGGGGAGAATAATGATTCCAACTTTGAGATGATTATATTAGATTCTTCAGAGGACTCTGTTGTTGTTGTTGAACTAATGGTGGATGGTAATATTGTTTCTTGAAGTACTTCAGAGGACTCTGTAGTTGTTGTTGAACTAATGGTGGATGGTAATATTGTTTCTTGAAGTACTTCAGAGGACTCTGTTGTTGTTGTTGTTGTTGGACTGATGGTGGATTGTAATGTTGTTTCATGAGGAAGTTCAGAGAATTATGTTGTTTGACTGTTGACGGATTGGTATGTTTCTTGATTGGAGGACTCTGGAATTGGATCATGTCTGATAGCCTTACTGACACTGATACGTTTTCTGCGTAAATTAATAATTATAATAACGACTACAATTAGGATTATAGCAACTGAAATTCGTATTAACCCCATTGCTACTTTTTTTTTCTATTGTTTTTTAGTTATAATAAATTCATAAAAACTATTTTAAAAGAATATCAAACATATGCTGGTTTGAACCCAAAAATGCATTGATTAACGGTTATACATATAATTTTTGAACAATAAGTTTTACAATTAGACCAGCAAATATTGTTATTATAATTAGTATCAATATAATCCATCCCATTTTTTCAATGAATTCGGTATAAACTGCAACACATTAGATTGGCCGATACCCTTAACGACCTGACCAACACCATCACCTAGTGCTTCAGCAACATTTCGCAAAAACGTACCCTGTTCACACCTATACATATAAAATGTTTCCCTAAAATCAACCGGTATATATCCTCCCTGGACAAACTGTATGAGCAAATTATAGTTATGAGGATTACATATTCCATTACATCCTAAACTTAATATATTTTGGGTTTCAATAGTACTGGGTATATTAAAGTTACAGTCCCATGCACGTGCGTTAGATAAAGGATGAGTTACGTCTTCCAGTATTGTGTCAGCTCGACTGGTAGCGAATTGACAAAATCAGTTTAAATAAACTTCTTTCTGTAAGTATTGAGATTCTTGTCCCACACGATATCTAAAACAACCACTATTCTTTCGATTATATTTTTGTAGATAAGGTACTAATACGCCTAATGTTAGCCCACTTAAGAGTATAAAAGTTTTATTTTCATCAGCCCATTTGCCCATGGTTTTAAAAATACGGACTAATGTTTTATCTTTCAGTGAAGGATTACTCTCTATAAACTTCAGAAATTGTGTTTTGTTTTCAAACCCCAGTTCCTGAACCAGCTTATTTACTCTGTCAACATGTGCTTTATAGAGTTTAAATAGATATTTCACAGATAAGTGTTGTTTCAGAGCTTCGTTTTCTTCTGCATTTAGAAGAGAAGAATCGTATTCTCCGTGAAAAAGAGATTCTATAAATTCTTTGGACTGACTATAAGATTTTATGTGAAGGTTGTCATGGACGAATGCAATAAAGGTTTTAGCTTTAAGATTTGAACCTTCAATATCTCTGGATATATCAGCCAAATATTTATTTGTGGTAGTAAATCCCCTACTTTCTTCACCCAAACTCTGAGAGAGACGAAGCAAGGGATCAAGACCCCGGTCAATTTCTTGTACTAATGCTTCGGTCATTTAATATTCTATATTTTGTTTTTAAATTAGAAATTCATCTCATTTTATTTTTAATCCATCATAAAATTTCTCCTACTAGATAAAAAATGGATGACAATTTTATTAGTCAAATATTTCGTAAATTTTTGAATGACAGTGACTTGGAACGAATAAAACAAGAATTCAACCATCCTGTTCTTAATCCACGTACACAAAGAGAAATTATTACATACGTTGAAGAGGAACAAAATGAGGAGAGTGAGAGAGATACTGTAAGAGGACTACCACGTCAGCTTAAAAGGCGACTGTTACTTAACCCTTCTAGCTCAAGGAATTACAAGTGTACTCTGGAGAAATTCGGCTGCTTTAAACTTAGAAGGGTTGGTCGTGAGGCCCCCGTTACCCCCGATCTGATAAATGATTACAATGTGTATCTGAATCGCGATGCAAATTTGAAATACATGACACGACTAACCAACGTTCGCACACTCAACAAGTATATCGTAGGTCCTATTCTGGCGCAAGAAATGCGCCTGCCCCGTACTGCCGACAAATTGCGCCGTAATAATAAACCTATTTTAGACAGCCGTTTGATTGCTCAGACCGTTAGTAGAATTTGGAATTTTTCTCAGTCTGAACACTCATATAAAATTCTATTAATATACCATACAGGTCTGTGAGCCAAAGAAACCAAAATGAAAACGAATCATTAATTTAATGATCATTTTTAATGTGCCTAATAGCTACCCAAACACACCAACTGCATCGTATAATGTTGAATGCCTCTTTAAAAAATCATTGACAATACGATTGGAATGATATTAAGTGAAACATAATAGATGTATATTTTATAATGCTCTTGAGTTTTTTTAATGAAAGCAAACCATAAACGATTATTTTTAAGGTGCCTAATAGCTTCCCCAACACACCAACAAAATTTTATCATGTTGAATGCATCTATAAACAAATCATTGACATTACGATTGGCATGATATTAGGAGAGGTTTCAAGCATCTTTAAAAAAATCATTGACAATACGATTGGAATGATATTCAGAGAGGTTTCATAGATCTATTATTTTATAACGATCTTGGGTTTCTAAAGTAAACGAACCATAAACGATTATTTTTAATGTGTCTAATAGCTTTTCCAATTCATTAACTGTATCTTATAATGTTGAGTGCATCATATATAAATTCATTGACAATACGATTGGAATGATATTAAGAGAGGCTTCATAGATCTAATATTTTAAAACGATCTTGGGTTTTTTATTGAAAACGAACCATAAATGTTTACTTTTAAGGTGCCTAATTGCTTTCCCAATACACTAACTGTATCATATAATGTTGAGTCCATCTTTAAAAAAAATAATTGACAATAGGATTAGAATGATCTTGAGGTTATCTTGAGATGATTTCGGGGCTTTTAGTGTCCCCGCGGCCCGGTCCTCGACCAGGCCTCCACCCCAGGAAGCAGCCCGTGACAGCTGACTAACACCCAGGTACCTAATTTACTGCTAGGTAACAGGGGCATAGGGTGAAAGAAACTCTGCCCATTGTTTCTCGCCGGCGCCTGGGATCGAACCCAGGACCACAGGATCACAAGTCCCGCGTGCTGTCCGCTCGGCCGACCGGCTCCCTTTTTAAGGGAGAGGTTAGAGAGGTTAAGAGGTTAGTAGAGGTTAAACCTCTATTAAGAGAGGTTTCATAGATCTAATATTTTAAAACGATCTTGTGTTTTTTTAATGAAAACGAACCATAAATGTTTACTTTTAATGTGCCTAATAGCTTCCCCAACACACCAACTGCATCTTATAATGTTGAATGCATCTTTAAAAAAATAATTGACAATACGATTGGAATGATATTAAGAGAGGTTTCATAGATCTAATATTTTAAAACGATCTTGTTTTTTTTAATGAAAACGAACCGTAAATGCTTACTTTTATTGTGCCTAATAGCTTCCCCAACACACTAACTGCATCTTTTAATGTTGAATGCATCTTTAAAAAATAATTGACAGTACGATTGGAATGATATTCAGAGAGGTTTCATAGATCTATTATTTTATAACGATCTTGGGTTTCTAATGAAAACGAACCATAAACAATTATTTTTAATCTGCCTAATAGCTTTCCCCAACACTCCATCTGCATCCTATAATATTGAGTGCATCTATAAAATTCCTTAACAATGCAATTGGATTTTGGGCAGGCAGGTTACGGTCACCTGATGTTCATGTGATCAGCGTGATCTCACATCCAATAATGGTGTCTGACTCATCCTCTATGATGATTCATCTGATCACGTGAACATCAGGTGACCTAAACACTTTCCCATTGGTTGAGAAAAACTTTCCACCGGTCTAATCTAGCTTTGAGGCCTGCATAACTGTATACAGTATATATAAAACTAAACTCTTATTCTTTTTTTTATTAATTAAATAATATAATATTATTATTTAGTAATTACAAAAAAAGAAATAGAAAGAGTAGTTACATATATACTGGTTGAAATTTTATTTTCATCCAATATGTGTGTGTGTGTGTGTGTGTGTGTGTACTTCTTTAGTTTTGTTTGGGGGAGATCGAACTTCGTCTCTTTAGTTTCACCTCTTAATTGTCAATGAATTAGTGTGCAGATTCCTGGGCCTATTGGGCTCTATCATATCTACATTTGAAACTGTGTATACGGAGTCTGCCTCCACCTCATCACTGCGTAATGTATTCCATCTGTTAGGTACACTGACAATTTTCTTTCTACACTCAAAGTTTTTCAAAGCCTCACCAAACATTGACCAACAAAACGATTCCTTTCAATCCTCAGAATTCCTATAAATCTCTTATCTGGGGGTCTCTCTCTCTCTCTCTCCTAACGAACCATAAATATTTATTTTTAATGTGCCTAATAGCATTCCCAATACACCAACTGCATCTTATAATGTTGAACGCATCTTTTAAAAAAATCATTGACAATACGATTAGAATGATATTAAGAGAGGTTTCAAAGATCTAATATTTTATAACGATCTTGGGTTTTTTAATAAAAACAATATTAATAAATTTATTATTTAATAAATTTATTTATTAAGTAAATAAATAAATAAATAAATAAATAAATTCAATATATAATAAAAGTAATATTTTATAACGGTCTTGTGTTTTTTAATGAAAACGAGCCATTAATGATTATTTTTAATGAGCCTGAATGCTTTTCCAAGACACCAACTCTTTCTTAAATTATTGAGTGCATCTATAAAAATCATTAACAATGCGATTGGAATGATATTAAGAAATGTATAGAGATATGGGAATGATGTGATTTTATTTCACAATGTTCCCTATTGTTAACGTGATACATATCACATTACCTGTTATTTAAAATGTACTTTTTTAAAGAGTGATGGATACAAATATTTGTTGGATGTTTTTATTGGGATAAGCCAATGGCAATGTCTATAGTTCAAAGATTAACGTCATCTATAATTTATTTATTTATTTATATATATGCAATAAGTTACATTTGGTTTATGAGAATACATAGTATGATGTGTTCACATTCTTGTAAAGCCACTAGTAAGCACAGCGTTTAGGGCAGGTCCCTAATCTAACAGATAATATAAAGAGGTAATTTTTAGCAAAATGGCGGGATTATTCAGATCATCCTTAAACTCGATAAAATAATTGTCTAAATTATCCTTACTCGTTTTTAAACTTTTACTGTACATAATAGAGTCAAGTCGATGTATGTTCTGTATTCACAACTCGTTTATTAGGTTGGATATTTATTGCCATCTCTCAGACCTGGTTTTTCCCCCGCATGTTGTGATGGATGATGGTGGTTTGGGTTCAGTACTGGCAGTAAGTACTGCCTTTCCATTCTTATTAATAATATTATGCGGTGAGCGGTGACTCACTATTAAGTGGAGGGGAAACTTTAAGTGTAAATTGATGATGAGAATCAGGAAACAAAAATAATAAGTGCCATGAAATTTAATTATTTAATAAATTTATAAGTTGTTTAGCTGGAGGGGCTATTTTCTGGGCATAAGAAACAATTGATTTGTATTGATATTGATGATAGGTTAATATAAATGTAATTAATAAAAGAGCAATAATACAAATTAATAATGACACTAATGATTTATAAATATTTGTTCCTAGTAGATAAAACGTGACTATTAAACCAATCAAAAAAGACAGATACATAAAAGAAATAGCCCAATTTTTCATTTTCTTACCGACATTTACTTTTTCTGGTGCTATTTCTGTATTCTTATTATTATTTTGCCCATGAGTAGTTGTTATTGGACCCCAGTAAGAATCTTCATGTATTCTGTTAGCTGTTCTCAACTCTGCAACATGCGGCTGGGGTAATAACTGAGGCAGTTGTTGAGGATTTACAGTATTCTTTGTTGATGTGGTTGTTATTAACGAAAGTGGAGTATGTGTCATCGTGGTAAAAGCAATTTACTTTTATTTTTTTAATTTTACATTTAATTAATCTTTCACTATCAAAGGGTATTAGTGCCTTTAGTCGATGGCAATTCATGAATATTAGGGCTTCCCCCAGTGGGATAAAAGGTAGTTTTTGCTTCATCCAAACGATGGCTGAAAAGAATACGATATATATACTTCTCAGTTGTTGGTCTTGTTATTCACATCAGAAATCACAATAGGATGATGCATCAAATGAAAAAATCCACAAGGGGCCCGTGATGAGGGTTCGAACTTACTCCCAGGATGATCCCTGACACACCTAAGTTGACAATGCCACGACATGGCATAGTGAATGTGTGTGTGTGTGTGTGTGCATGGGGAAATTGTGTAAAACCCTGGTTTGTGTCTCTGAGAGGCTGCAGGATCCGTGTGAGGGCAGTAGCACTCCCAATTGCAATTCTTTTACCAACTACCTATATATACCAATTCCTTCCTTTTTATTTATGTGACGCATGGTAATGCAAATGGATACAATGAGGACGAAGAAGTACTTCCTCTACCTCAACATGATCGTCCACTTTTGAATGTCAGACGTCTCGTAGAACTATTTGAAAAAGAAACTAACAGGCCCAATCTTCAAAAAACCTATATATTTATTGTGGTGACTGACGATGGTAGAAGCCAAAAAGATTCTATAGAACCCTCTTCGTTTGTATCTTTTTATACAAAAGCTAACACCCATGTAATATATGTTAGAACATCGTCAGGAATATCTTTTTTAGACTAGATACTTCTGATGAATGCTGACCTAAGATCTATTGTGTCGATAATGTATGGGAATTAGTTTCTCTGTAACGCTGGTATGAATATGAGAATAGATATCGGTGGGGGTCAAATTTTCGTTTAATCTGTATGTATCGACCCAGATCACTTTCACTCCCTGGTCTATGAGATTAGACGGCATAGCTAACATCTGTAAAAAGATCTTTGAATCAGGGATAAGAATATCTCCCGGATGAACAGATATATTTATGGCATTTTGCATATTAGGATAGACTTTTTGATCAACATTAAAACTTGCTATGGCGTGAAACATAAGGCCTAGATTATAAGTATTTTGTGGTCCAGTTTTTCTGGAACAAGACACACACCGTATATATATATCAGACCTATACTAGAAATATGCGGCTCCAGCATGGAGTCCACATCTAGTCAAAAACAAAACGAAGTTAGAAAAGGTTCAGAGGGATGCCACCAAGCTAATCCCTGTGCTGAGGGGTATGAGCTATGAGGAAAGATTTATGGAAACGAGACATGATCATTAGCTTATAAATTTCTCAGAGGGATTGATACCCATCCTACTTTCTAGAAAGTACTAAAAATGTTGCATGTTGTTACAAAATAAATTCCACCAGTCTAATAAGCCACTACACCTTTCCCAAATTTGTTTTAATATGTAATATTATATAAAATTTACTTATTAAAAAGGAAAGTTGATAAAAATATTTTGTATGATGTTAAACTCAGTTTTTATTTCGACCAATGTTAACAAGGAGACAGACAAACAGACTAGAAGTGGTAGAAATTATATCGGGAAACGTTATGAATGTTCGGACTGTAATAAAAAAATTAGATGGCCAGACTCCTTGAAGACTCACTTGAAAATACATGAAAAGCTTTATCAATGTTCTGTATGCATGAAATGTTTTAGTAAAAAACGTACCTTGAAAATGCATTTGAAAATTCATACAGGTGAAAGTGTTCATAAATGTTCTATGTGTGGGAGAAATTTTAATTATAAAACCAGCTTAAAGACACATTTAAAAAGACATAAAGGCGAAATGCCTTATAAGTGTCATATATGCGCTAAAGGGTTTGTTAGTAGGGGCCACTTGGATGATCATCTTAATATACATACAAGCATAAAACCTTATATATGTTCTATGTGTGGAAGAAAGTTTACTATTAACAACCACTTGCAGAGACATTTAGAGAAAGAGGCGATATGTATTGAAGAATATAGGTAACAAGTAATTTATTAAACTGATCTATAGTGAGGGAGAGACAGGAACAGTGTAAGAGTTTACATTATTTTTAGATGCATTTAGTTTTCTTCAAGACTTACATCAAGCATTTGGCCTTCAACTTTAGATTTGAAAAACAGATTCAATTTGATTTCACAGATTTGAAAAAATTAATGAATGGTCATTTAGAAAACAGGTATAGACCTCGTATGTATGTTCGATGTAATCTAAGTCTGTAAATTCCGATTCTTTGACGTAGTAATATAAAAACATTATGACGACTTTTATTAAACTATTATTCTTTTAAATCTGACTCCTCTGGTGTCAAAATAACACAATAATTAAACGAGGAACAATAAAAGAATTGGTGTAGTAACGCTAATTTGGAAGTTTTTTTAAATTTATGGATCTTTTTTTAAATTTTAAACTTTTTTATTTATGTGGTATATAATTTTTTCTATTTATAAAAAATCTATAGAATCTTTTAATCTTTTATAAAATAAAAATATAATAATATAATTCATCTTTTTTCATATATAAGAAAGAAGTAAATATTTATATATATGTACATATATATAGTATAATCTAACCATGACAAACCGATGGAGAGAAGTCTTACAAAATGAACGTGATGAAGATAAAGTGGGTGAAAGTGATAGAAATTGGCTACCATTACCACCTCATCCCAAGATAAATTATCTCGAGAAACGTTATCAGTGTTCAGATTGTAATAAGAAATTCAGATGGCCAGACTCCCTGAAGACACACTTAAAAATTCACGAAAAGCCCTATCAATGTTCTGAATGCATGAAAATTTTTACACATAAACGTACCTTGAAAACGCACTTGAAAAAACATACAGGTAAAGATCTTTATAAATGTTCTACGTGTGGAAGAAATTTTAATTATAAAATGTGCTTTAAGAGACATCTTAAAATACATACAGGCAAAAAGCCTTATATGTGTCATATATGTGTTAAAGGTTTCTTCCTTAAGATTTACTTGAACGATCATATTAATAATAAACATATAGGCATAAAGCAATATAAATGTTTTATATGTAGGAGAAGTTTTAGCAGTAACAACAGCTTGAAGAGACATTCGGAGAAAGATTTCATATGTACTACAGAATATAGGTAACATTTATTCATCTAACTGAGCAAATGATAAGGTAGAAAAATCATGAGGGAGAGAAGGGAACCGTGTATAGGTTATTATTATTATAATTAGATGCATTCAGTTTTCGACAGGTCTTACTACAAAATAAAATAATGTGTTTAGTTAAAGACTAGCCCCAAGCATCTGACCTCCAACCATGGACAGACAGATTGACTCAATCTTAAAACAAAGAAATCACAATGATGTGATATATCAAAGAGAAAATTGAAGGGGTTAAGGCATGAAATTAAGCCATTGTAAACAATATGTTATAACCACTAACTAACTCTGACACCCGGGGTGACAGTTATTGGACTTAGAGGTTTTAATTTCATACATGTATCTGTTCATGATTTCAAACATTGTTCAATAGACGTTTCAAGTACAATATCTTTTAATTGATTCTTGTCTTTCAAAGTAAATATAACTTCAAACACGCACATATTTCAAAATACAGTTCTTTATATTAATTATATTAATAAATATATAATATATATAATGTAAATATAATATATATAATAATATTATATCAATATATATATGCTTACTTAATGAAAGGGTTTAGAGTTTTCTAATATTTTCATATTTCAAAACTGATTCAATGGAATTTTTTATGATTCCCAAGGAAAAAATAACTATTTAAATGTATCTAACACAGAATTTAGTGCCGAGAGAACAAAATTTAGCACCGAGAACACAGATTTTTGTATCAAGAATACTGAATTTAGTACCGAGTTTGACAGTCAAAGAAACAAAAAAATAATGACATTTTAGAAAAGTAACTTTTTTGTAAGAATTTTCTTTAGATTTATAATATTTTATATACCAAAAAGACATGATAAAACTAGAAAAAAATCCTTTACTGCCACTTTTTATTGACTTTTATTACAATTTATTAACACAATTTTATGCAATAAGGAGATATTATTGTTTAGGAGTAACTTGTTTTCATGATTTTTATATATTATTTTGAAATATTATTGTGAAGATAAAATTATGAAAGGTTTCTCCAGGTATATATAATATAAATTTATTTCCAGTTGATTAATTTTATGAAACAAATTTTATATGTGTTGTGTATGTTTTAAGAATTTATATAATATTTCTTATTTTATTTAATTTTTTTTATATATATTTTTACATAACAATACTGGAAGTCTATACTGGAGGTCTTTAACTCGCAAAATATATTATTTGTGGGTAATAAAACCCAAAAATTATTTTTTGGGGAATATTATAAAATGCCCAAATTTATTTTTGTAAAGATATTTTATATAATAAATTAAATAATTTGTTCTAAATAAAATGTAAAGTTTGTCACCTAAAAAACAAAGTATTTACTTTTGGTTTTTACTTGGCAAAAATATATTTTTTTGTGAAATAAAACCCCCAAATTTATTTTTTGTAAATAATTTTGAATGTATTTTATAGAATCAATTATATAATTTTAAAAAGTTACCCTTGAATGTGAGATACAAAAGATAAAAAAAAAACTATTAATGGGATTTGGTATTTACGTTTATGGAACATGTCGTAACAGCAGTTGTGGTTTAAATGATTTTTCGCACTTATCCAAACATGGTATGATAAAGGATATTGAAATGTATAAGTATTTGATTATTATTATTATTATTATTATTATCAACAATTTTTACAGATTTGTACATTATGTCGGCATTTGGGGGTACACCTTTGACCGTATCTCTGGCAAATACATCTGTGATTCATACACGGCAAGAGTTTACAATGACACACTAGAATCTTCCTATAGCGATTATCACTGAGAAAATAATCAGACTGTCTTCGAACGACTTCTCGAAGACCTACTGTCTCACTCTTATTAATTTGATTTGGTATAATTCTGTCTACACATTTATCGAAGTCAGTCCTAGAAAGATACTGATCGATGGTTCCAAATTTGGTGGCCACACGATATAAATCTCTCCGGTGATCAATTTCGATAACTATTCCACTGATGGTACGCATCCCCATCTTCGATTCTCTGTCTGCTTTAGGGATTATGACATTAACTGCGTCGTATAAACTTATAGGTGTAACATCTGATGAAGACTGTGACAACATTTTAAAAGCGTTACTCTTCTGGCGCTCCTTCACTCTACTTCTTATTTCTTTTACTTTTTTGACATGCAAGTGATGGGGAGGTTGGTTGTCGATGTCTGCATCGATATTGTTGTTATTTTCGTCGGACTCCGAATCAGTACGAGATGGTGTGTCCCCTGAATTGTTCAGTTGTCTAATTATTATCTTAGGTGATAACACTACAAGAGGAGGCGACGGTGATGATGGTCGAAGATGAGGCTCTTGTGGTAGTGGAGATGATAATATCATCCCATGATCAGAAGACGAAGGTGTAGTAGGAGCTGCTGCCATTTCTTCATTGTTAACTCGACCCAATGGGGCTTCCGTTACTTTGTTCAGTTCGTCATCTATTATCTTCAGGGGTAATAATATTGGTGGCAATGATGGTGGTGGTGGGAATGGTGGTGATGGTGGTGAACTTGGTGGCGGAGATCTTATTATTATCATCTCATGATGAGAAGACGAAGGTGTAGTAGGAGCTGCTCCCATTTCTTCATTGTTGACTTCATCTAACGGTTCTCCTGTTATTTTGTTCAGCTCGTCATCCATTATCTCCTGGGGTAATAATATTGGTGGCAATGATGGTGGTGGTGGAGGTGGGGAGATTATTATCATCTCAGGCGAAGAACTTGTAGTTGTATTCGAATGTGAAGATATGATGGATTGATGTTGTTGTTGAGGTAATATTGGTGATGATGACTGTAATTAAAAGAAAATATATATAAATACTATATACTGTCGCTTCTTGGCTTTACTTTTCTTAATAAATATAAATAGGCATCTATTTATCAAATTAACCTTCCAAAAATTTATAATTATAATTATCATATGCTATCCCATTATTTGTTGTTAACTCACTCACTCTTTTTGGAAGTTAACTAATGAAGTAGAAATTTTAATGTTTCTCTTTCTTTACAGATTGATTATTTTAATATTGTACAACTCAAGGGAAAGGATATGATGAATATAATCTCAGTATCAATTATCATCTATCTGTCAACCATTAATTAATAAATAGATACCTCTGAATCCCTGGTGTTGATAATAGTTTCGTTCTGGTTCCCAGCCTCAGCAGTCGGTGGTTGACGGCAGTGGTGTTCTTCAACATCTTGTTCTCGACTTCGTTCCTGGTCTCCAATAGGATCATCTTCTTCCTCCTCCTCTTCTTCAATTAGATTCATCGTTAATAAGTCTTCTTCAGTGATATCCTTTCCTTGCAGCTGTTTGTACATCGATGGTGAGAGTTCCGTTTGCATACCGATGGGGGGTTCGATCCCAAAGACCGCCTTGTACGGTGACAGTCCAACACCCCGCGAATATGCTATATTCTTATTAAATTGTACGAAGGGAAGACCGGCCGACCAATCGCGAGTTCGATTCTCACACATCCAACTCCCAAGCATTTTTGTAATGTCGCCGTTGGCCCGTTCTATGCTTCCCTGACTCTGGGGATGCCGGGGCTTACCGTTTATTAGGATTAACTTGGGCCATAATTCCGTCCGTAACTGATGAATCACTGCCGCCACGAATTCACGGCCGTTGTCGCTTTGCAGATATCGAGGGGCTCCAATGAGCGTAAAGATATCCAGCAAGTGACGAGCAACTTCTATCGCCTGTTTAGAGCGAAGAGGTCGGAGAACTGAGAACTTGGTTAGATTGTCTTGGTAATGAAGAATGTAGTTGAACAAACATCCCCCATCCTTATGCATGTCAATCAAATCCATCTGTCCTCTCTCTCCGAAACTCTCAGACACGATGGGTTTAACTACCCCTTTCTTACGCCTGGGAACACGTTTTAAGTTGCAAATTTGACATAAAGAAATGAATAGTTTTACTTCTTCTTGGGTTACGTTAGCAACCGTCTTGCTTACTTGAAAATAAGTTCTTTTTTCTCCCCCATGGCCGACCGCGTTATGGGCGTCGTAAATTGTGTCATATAGTTGCCCCTGGTGTATAAATCTGCGGTATACACGTTGGGGGTCTAATGCGGAGGTTGCTGCTGCTGTTGATGTTGAGCTAATTAACTTGCGTTTTATTTCCCGCTTCAGTCTCTTCTCGGTTTCATCTACGCTGACCAGAATGTCTTCTCCGAACATGTTTTTCACATCGTATCGCGACAACAGATCGTATTCATGGGAAGTTTTTGTAGTCTTCTTAAGTTTAGCTGCATTTACTTCACTAATGTATTTCTTTAACTTTTCACGACTAAAAATCTTTCGACGTTCCCCGCGTCGTTTTGACAACATTTGGCGTATCTGAAGGTCAAATTCTTGTTTGTGACGAACTTCTTCGTCTCTCTTTTCATTTTCACTTCTTTGTCCACAAGTCAATAATGACGCTGGAGCACTTGAAGGTACTGATTCGAGTGTATCCATCGTGTGGGTATCTGATTGACACTGATATCTATGACTGACCCCGCCTTATGTCGTTACCTCACTTTACCGCGGTCAGGTGACGATCGACCAATCACGAGCCTGCTTTCTTTGCTTAATGGGCAGTTACAATTTGTGCATACTTGGACAACTTGTGTACACTCGGCCAGAAACGACAGTGGCCTTGCTGAATTAACTAAGTGAGACGACAGCCTTACATATTAGGCTAAATAGTGAGTTATGGCTATTAGGTACGATATATATATATATATATATATATATATATATATATATATATATATATATATATATATATATATATATATATATATATATATATATATATATATATATATATATATATATATATATATATATATATATATATATATATAATATATATATATATATATATATTATATACCTATATGTCGTACCTAAGCCAGAACTCACTTTTTGGCCTACTTTCAAGGCCCGATTTGCCTAATAAGCCAAGTTTTCCTGAATTAATATATTTTTTCTAATTTTTTTCTTATGAAATGATAAAGCTACCCATTTCATTATGTATGAGGTCATTTATTTTTATTGGAGTTAAAATTAACGTAGATATATGACCGAACCTAACCAACCCTACCTAACCTAACCTAACCTATCTTTATAGGTTAGGTTTGGTTAGGTAGCAAAAAAAGTTAGGTTAGGTTAGGTTAGGTAGGTTAGGTAGTCGAAAAACAATTAATTCATGAAAACTTGGCTTATTAGGCAAATCGGGCCTTGCATAGTAGGCTGAGAAGTGCGTTCTGGCTACTAGGTACGACATATATATATATATATATATATATATATATATATATATATATATATATATATATATATATATATATATATATATATATATATATATATATATATATATATATGTCGTACCTAGTAGCCAGAACGCACTTCTTGGACTACTATGCAAGGCCCGATTTGCCTAATAAGCCAAGTTTTCTTGAATTAATATATTTTTTCTAATTCTTTTCTTATGAAATGATAAAGCTACCCATTTCATTATGAATGAGGTAAATTTATTTTTATTGGAGTTAAAATTAACGTAGATATATGACCGAACCTAACCTAACCTAACCTAACCTAACCTATCTTATAGGTTAGGTTAGGTTAGGTAGCCGAAAAATAGGTTAGGTTAGGTTGTTAGGTTGTAGTCAAAAAACAATTAATTCATGAAAACGTGGCTTATTAGGCAAATCGGGCCTTGCATAGTAGGCTGAGAAGTGCGTTCTGGCTACTAGGTACGACAAATATATATATATATATATATATATATATATATATATATATATATATATATATATATATATATATATATATATATATATATATATATATATATGTATATATATATATATACAAAAGACCAGAGAGCAAAAGTTTATGTTCCAGCGCCTCAGTGTTGCGAGGCAAGACAACAACATCTCTTTCTAGGCGTTAAACGATGTATAAGCAACAGGGCTCCATTAAGGAACATATAATCTCTTCCCATAACCAAACCATCGCCAGAGAAATCCTAGTAAACAACACAGAAATCATCGATAGATACAGCGATAGCAGGCGGCTTGACGTTTGCGAGGCACTACACATCAAGAAGTTACACCAGCATTCAACAGCCAATTAATGCACAACTATATTCTACCCACCTCAAGACTCCGCTCCAATATAGAAGCATCAAGAAATATGGACCAATAGGCTTTCTACAAACACTTCTATTCAATACCCATTATTTCGGGTTCTGTCTTGTGCTGATGAAATTAATACCCTATTAATGCCACCTCTTGTTCTGTCTTGTGTTGATGAAATTAATACCCTATTAATGCCACCTCACCCCATCCACCTCACTAAAATGTAGATATAAAATCGGAGATGCGTAAGTTCTATTCAGTTGTGTATTTGTAAACTAAAGTCTTTGAAAATGTAATAAGTTTTACGAAACGCTCTCGTGTCGCGTCAGACTAGAAATAAAAATGAATTTTGGAGAATTGATTTTTGATTTACCTCCAACAGTGAAAAGAAATGTACGAAAGATTGAGAAAATTCGTGTTAGAATTATTAATCTTACTTTTTCGGTCATATTTAATATATATGTCTACAGGAAAGACTGCTACCAAAATATACTAATATATATATATATATATATATATATATATATATATATATATATATATATATATATATATATATATATATATATATATATATATATATATATACATACATATATATATATATATATATATATATATATATATATATATATATATATATATATATATATATATATATATATATATATATATATATATATATATATATATATATATATAAATGAAGCCAATCAAATTAGTGATAGTGAGAGAGCTATACTATAAGTTGTGACTGCCTCAGTAGCGTTCGAATTTAACAGTCATGAAGTTCGAAATCTTTGTCGAATCTTGACTTCAAGTTGTGGACTGCCTATAACCCTTTTCAGCTGTTTCTTCCGCCTTAAAAAGCACATTTGTAAAAAAAAATTATATCATTTTTCCATTGATTCAATGATTTTTTTTACATGCGTACATGCGAATAAATACAATAAAAGAAGAACAA
Source organism: Procambarus clarkii (assembly GCF_020424385.1). NCBI lineage: Eukaryota > Metazoa > Arthropoda > Malacostraca > Decapoda > Cambaridae > Procambarus > Procambarus clarkii. Next base: position 17,436,876 of record NC_059576.1, on the reverse strand, counting down.
ACAAACAGAACACAAACAAAAACAAAAACACCAAACAAGGAAAGACAAATACACTAAATACCGGCCTGAAGGGGCGACAACAAAAACACAACAATGAGCATAAACACATTGGAACACAGTAAAAATGAACAACAATACAAGACAGGAGGGTAATGGAAATAAACACAAGAAAACTACACAAAGTACAAAATCACAAAAACACAGAAAATACCGGCCTGAAGGGCCGACAACAAAAACCAAATATAATGCAAGATAGTAGAAAAAGAACAGTGCAAGACGTGTCGCTCAATTTTAAGCGTACAGACAAGCATGCATAAGGGAAACAGATTACAATAATCACAAAGGCACAAAGTTACAAAGTACAAAGGCACAAGTTTATAAAGGTAGAAATTACGAAGGCACAGTTATAAATTACAAAGGCACTAAGTTATAAATTACCAAATACACAAAAGATCAGCCTGAAGAGCCGACAACAAAAACAATACGCACAGCAGTACAAAGACAAAATACCCAAACCCGCACCCAACAACCCAACCCGGGAAACTACACAAAACAAACCAACTGGCTCCGAAAACCACACGGAGAGGTACAAATACATAATTACAACAAATGAAATAAAATACTCCCACGCACGCATGCACGCAACCGCACCCCACGCACACAAACGGACACAACACCACAACAAGTAGCACATTAAAAAAATGACTTAAAAGGAGGAAACTCGTCAGTGGGAGGCGAATATTTCTCAGGAAAATCATGTAGAGGATATTTCTGCTTATAAGCTTCCCACACTAAGTACTCCCTGTCGGTAGGACAACGATCCCCCCTGCTTCATGGGGGTGTGCATAAACTCGGGAACCAGCAGATCAGGCGGAAGTGGCAGCACCAGGAGCTGGGCGACAGAAGTCGCATAACGAGGTAAGGCAGAGCGGAGGGAGGCAGAAGACACAGAAGAAGCGGACGCAGGCCTCCGAGACGGCACCGCTGCCGGAGGCACAGGAGAAGAAGATGAAGGCCGCCGAGACGGCAACCCCACACCCGACACCGCAGGAGACGCAGTAGAGACGGTCGGAGATGGGTGAAGCGGTAAAACCGCCGCCGATGAACCAGGGGACGAAACTGGGGGCACGGAACCCCCAGAACGAGCAGGCTTTTTTAACACCACCACCAGGTCACTACGCTCACCAGCATGAGGAGCCACCCCCCACGCAGAACCGGAACCATCCGACGCAGACGACGTACCGGAAGCAAGCTCCACAGGCACCTCACTAGAAGAAACATCGACACTGGCAGCCGCAGGCACATGGACCTCCGCCACCACCGAGGAATGCGACGAAACCGGAACCTCACCACCGTCTCTGGAAGAACCACCATCGTCGAGTACCCCCGCATCAGCCCAATCAGAAGATCTCTGGGAACGCTTGGGCACTGGCCGCACATCATCAGAGCCGGATGTCGACCCAGAGACCTGGTCAGCACAAGCTGGGCGAACCGACGCTTTCCGCAGGACGGCAGCATCTTCAACCACATGGGGAACCAGGTCGAGCACAGTAGGAGGCCCCACAGCCACACCAGCACCCAGCACAACCTGGGCGCACGGCGAGGTTGAAGTGACAGGCACCACAGACGAAGAACAGGAAGACAGGGAACCCGTGCAATCTGGAGCCGGAAGAACCACGGGAGTATCAAGAACAGCAACTGGGGCAGGACGAACACCTGACGGCGACACAACCTCCTGAGAAGAGGCAACCGCAACAGGCGACACAGCCTCAGGAGGAAGGGCGACATCAGCAGGAAGCGCATCAGGAGACACACGGGGCACGGCAGCAGCCAAAGAGTCGTCCACATCCCCAGCCACCGAATCCTCCTCCACAGGGAGCGGCGGGAAATCCTCCTCACGGAAGAGGTTGACGGGCGCGACGGCAGGTTCAGAGCACCCAGCAGCCTGATGGCCCAAGAGGCCACAACGGTAACACATACGGGGTTGACGAGCATAAAACACCCGAACAGAACACCCCAAAAGCTTCACTTGAGTTGGACTGTCGGCCGCAGCCTCATTCCTAGGGTGCGAATATTTAACCGTACACCCTTTAGCGGACCCGAGGAGAGCAGGTGCAACCGCACACTGACGACTGCCCGAAATAAAGCCTCAGCAACCCCTCCGGAAATTCCAGGGGCGCCCCATGCACGCTTACATATGTGACGGCACCACTGCGATCGGATACAGTCTCAGTGCCTGCACCCTCGGGCAGGGGCAAGGTCTGCCCCTCGTAATGACGTAAAAACGCCCTATACACTCCTCCGTCGTTAGCTTAACAGTAACCCTACGGGCAGTCACCAGCTCAACGCCAAAAATATCCTCCACAGGGACCCGCAGCATGTCACACAGCACTAATCTCACCTCAGAATATCCCACTCGAGCAGAAAACTCTAGGCCTATAAACTGGGCACGCACAACATGAGGGAGGGGGGCCCCCAAGGCGCTGACATGCTAAACTACACCCGCCCCCTCACAACTCCAGGCCACAACTGGCAGGTCAGGCGAGCACGCCCGAACCCCCTGGTGGCCAACTAGGCAATCCATTGATTCAAAATTGAAAGGTTCAAAGTTCGGACCGAGAACACTGTTTATTATTCAATTGGTGACAAATTTATAATCAGTGAAGTTTGATTTATATAATAACTGGAAAGCCAGGGTTAAGGGTGACCTGTGTACTGTCCCTCCGGGTGAAGGGTGACCTGTGTACTGTCCCTCCGGGTGAAGGGTGATCTGTGTACTGTCCCTCCGGGTGAAGGGTGACCTGTGTACTGTCCCTCCGGGTGAAGGGTGACCTGTGTACTGTCCCTCCGGGTGAAGGTTGATCTGTGTACTGTCCCTCCGGGTGAAGGGTGACCTGTGTACTGTCCCTCCGGGTGAAGGGTGACCTTGGAATTAATCCCTTCGCCTCCCCCGTCGAGACAGACTAAACACGGAATATTAATTAGATAAACGAGTCCAGGAAGATCCTCAGATTTTCCAAAGTTTGCTTTTTTACTCGATCTTTTATCTTTTATATCACTATTACGTTTTGCGTAAAGACTTGCTGAGCACACTTTAAAGTCTTTAAAAGTTGCTTTGCTGTTTCTTCTTCAATTTTACTGCTCGAGTTGCACATCTGTAAATGCTTCACCCACCTACTACAAATGCATTGCCAACAGAATCTAAAAGCCTAACCTAACCTATGCCTGAACATGGCCAATATGCTAATATACAATAGTATTATTCTATATTTAACCAAATTCGTACTTTCAATGAACAAGATATTCAAATAATTAATGCGTCTTCGGGGGTCGGCCGCTGGAAGGAATGAACATAACGTGGGTACGAGCTGCAGCATCGCCAGTGACATATTTGTCATAAAGAGGGAGTTTGGCAATTAGAGTAATGAGCATTTGCCTTTTGTTTATGAGAATGTCTGCTCATACAACGCGAGAGACGCACGTGAACACCAGTGAGGGTTCGAATGAACCCTCACTGGTGTTCACTGTATGATAAACAACCCTCACTGTGTTGTTCACTCTATGGTGTTTTTTAGCGACTTTTCAATTGCAATTGCCTAGGATCACTAATCGGCAAGAAAAGTACTTGGCGCACAGGTTCGAATCCTCCTCCTCACATCTCCTACGGATTTCTTACTGATGCATCACATTAATGTAATTTCTCTGTGCACTGATCTCCAGTTTGTACCCGAATGACGGCCGACAGCTGTTTTAATTTCAGGTAAGCAGTTTACAGATATGGATGTGATTGTTAAATATTTCCAGTTACCAGGAGAGTGACCAAGCAATCCTGTTTGTTTTATTCATTGGTTCTGAACACCTCGATGTTAAATAGTTCTATGCCCTGTTATATACTATTGTGTACAGCAACACAGCACTAAATATACTCCAGCATCTCGTGTTCTGTCACTAAGGGGAAGGCGTCATTCCCTCCTCACCCCCCCCCCTGATAAACCCGGGCCACACCCAGGACTGGTGTATCCTCAAACGGGATTCATGTTTCCTCCGTCGTGGTCATAAATTTCCTATATGACTTCTCATGGAGGCAAATCGTATAATGTTTTCTCCAGCTTCTGGATGTTGGTGGAGAACATACCTCCACCCTTATATGAGGTGGATGGAATACTACTACACCTATCTAGTGTTGGTGTTCTGGGACCGTGTTGTGTTCTGGTATGAAAGGAGACCCAGAACGCTCAGCCTGTGTGTGTGTTTGTGTGTGTGTGTGTGTGTGTGTGTGTGTGTGTGTGTGTGTGTGTGTGTGTGTGTGTGTGTGTGTGTGTGTGTGTGTGTGTGTGTGTGTGTAGATAGTAGTATGGCTGACCCATTGGCAATTACAGGCAGCAGGAGGATAAGTCAGTGAGAACTTAAGCCGGCAGGAGAGACAGATCCTCAACTGAGGTCTTTTAATTCATCTTTAAGCGAAAATGTTTACTCGTGGTACGAGGACAGAGGCTTAGGGCTAACCTCGTTAAATTTTAAGATGACCCATGGATGGCATCGATTTTGTTCATAGGCCAGTCAGGGTCAGCCCCTGTGCCTGCTTTTAAGGTAAATCGGCTCTTCTTCCGAATTCCAGAGACTCTTGTGATGGCTTCCGTTTTCTATGGAGTTTTTACATCAATTTCTAGCCATTCATAATATTCTTGCATTCATAAAACAACTTGCAAGCTTATCATGAATTGTATTTAAATATGTTGTTAAAACATTTCATCGGTAAAAATTGTTAAAACATCACATCAAAGTGAGAATTGTGGAAATAACCGTTTGGTGGGGGGTTACATGTTGTGTGTGTGTGTGTACTCACCTAATTGTGCTTGCGGGGATTGAGCTTTGGCTCTTTGGTCCCGCCTCTGAACTGTCAATCAACTGGTGTACAGATTCCTGAGCCTATTGGGCTCTATCATATCTACATTTGAAACTGTGTATGGAGTCAGCCTCCACCCATCACTTCCTAGTGCATTCCATTTATTAACTACTCTGACACTGAAAAAATTCTTTCTAACGTCTCTGTGGCTCATCTGGGTACTAAGTTTCCACCTGTGTCCCCTTGTCCGTGTCCCACCCGTGCTGAAGAGTTTGTCTTTGTCCACCCTGTCAATTCCCCTGAGAATTTTGTAGGTGGTTATCATGTCTCCCCTTACTCTTCTGTTTTCCAGAGATGTGAGGTTCAGCTCCTTTAGCCTTTCCTCGTAGTTCAATCCTCTCGTAGTTCATGTGTGTGTGTGTGTGTGTGTGTGTGTGTGTGTGTGTGTGGTGTGTGTGTGTGTGGTGTGTGTGTGTGTGTGTGTGTGTGTGTGTGTGTGTGTGTGTGTGTGTGTGT
>NC_059576.1:17382378-17431414 GCF_020424385.1 Procambarus clarkii | reverse complement strand
CTGTCTATATATCTGTGTCTGTGTCGCTCTCTGTCTCATCCTGTGTCTGTCTCTCTGAATCTCTCTCCGTCTCCTTGCTTGCTTGTCTGCCTCTCTGCCGTCTGGTTCTCTCTCTCTGTCAATAAGTGTCCTTACGTCCGTGCGTCTCTCTCTGTCTCTCTCTCTGTCTCTCTCTCTGTCTCTCTCTCTCTCTCTCCCTCTCTCTCTCTCTCCTCTCTCTCTCTCTCTCTCTCTCTCTCTCTCTCTCTCTCTCTCTCTCTCTCTCTCTCTCTCTCTCTCTCTCTCTCTCTCTCTCCTCTCTCTCTCTCTCTCTCTCTCTCTCTCTCTCTCTCTCTCTCTCTCTCTCTCTCTCTCTGTCTCTCTCTCTCTCTCTCTCTCTCTCTCTTTCTCGACTGGTTAGGGGGTGCATGGGTGCGTACGTTACTGGTCAGGTTAGAAGGTTGGATTTTGGATGGAGTGACAAATCAAAAGAAGGGGTTATGATTTTAACATACAATATAGTAAGGAGAAATAACCGAGAGGAAGAGAGGCAAAAGAAGAGATAAAGAGTGGAACCAAAGGACACAGAAACAACACAGATGAGCCAGGGAGAAGCCTCAAGAACAACTAATTTAACTTAAGAGGCTCAACTAACTGGTACTGGTAACAAGGGGGATGTTGTTGGAGCAGACTCGGTGATCTGCTTCAAGGGAAATGCCGCGGAAAAACAGGAGGAAAGCAACTAACTCTCAACATTATCTGACCAGTTGATGGGAAGACGGGGCCAGTGAGCTATGGCTCGACCTGGTGAACGCAATGAGTTGAGTGCTGCTAGTTAGTCGTGCGAGCGCGCACTCACACACACACACACACACACACACACACACACACACACACACACACACACACACACACACACACACACACACACACACACACACACACACACATGTAATGGATTACTTTTAATAGCTATGTGGTGGAGGCAGACTTCATACACAGTTTCAAATGTAGATATGACAGAACCTAATAGGCTCAGTAACCTGTACACCGGTTGACTGCCAGTTCAGAATCGGGACCAAAGACCCGAAGCTCAACCATTACCCACAAGCACAACCAGGTGAGTACTCACGCAAACACAGGAACCACAAACAACGTTGTTTGCGACAATATATTCTCAGGGCGATAAAACACACAGCCATAAACAAGAGGCCGCTTCAAGCATGTTAGGGGACCGACTGACAGTGATGAATTATGCTGTAGCATTAAGGGGGGGGGCAGATCTCTCACATGCTCATGTGGCGCCAGAAAGCTCCTGAGGCAACATGAATATAGCTCCTGCAGGCTCATGTGATGCGTTTCCTCAATAGTTTCGCCCACATGACTACCGCTCCGACTACAGGATTCAGGGACAACTTGGTTAAACAGGACATTAATGGGGGACATTTAGCCTCATAAATACCCGAGGTTGGGCGACCCGGCAGTAAGCTCGGGTCATGTGTTGACCACTTTACTCGTTATCATCCCTTCACAAGGATACCTTCTCTAGTTGCTATCTTGTTGCTAATGATAGCCCTTCAGACGAGTGTGGGGGAGACTGCCAACTGCTCCATTGCACTGTACACCATGTTTTTATTATCAATAACATATCATAAATTGTTAAGATTAACTATTTTTTTCCAGAGCCTATATAGTATCCCGGATATTAATGACTCGGATATTAAAACCTTATGTATCCAAGCGGATTTAAATACTTGGATTGAGTCATTATAATATACGCAGGCTTTGTATTTTAGAATATCCTAAGAATATACCAGAGCATAATAATACATGTTCATACTTAATGGTGTTTTCACCACTGCATAACGTTAGTGAAACCTGTACACAATGTAGAGGGAGACTATTACTTTGAATGACAAAACTCTTGCTCTTTATAATACACGGATTGAGCGGTAAAATGTGTATTGAGTACTCACAGCACTTGTGCCCTTGAACACTCGAAACTGAGCACTCACAATCGTAATGGGATGACTGAGGTAACGACAACACAGCTGATAAAAGTCGAGAAAACAGAGTTCCGTTCAATTTAGCTTCTTGCTGCCACTGCTGTGAACCTTTCCAGTGACCTGTTTCCTGGAGAACACCTTGTGTAGGTTTTGAAAGTTCTGCTTCCCAAACCCGTGTGATAATCTGGTCCAACAGGCTGTTTGTTGCTTGGAGCGGTCCGCAAGCTCACATATCCACCACAACACGAATAGTCCGGCAATTCTTGCAGGAACTTGTCTAGTTATTTCTTGAGGACATCCACCTTTGTTCCGGCAATATTTTGTATGCTTGCTAGGAGGGTATTGAATAGCGTGGACCTCTGATGTTCATACAATGCTCTTTAATTGTGTCAATGTCACTTCTACTCTTCAATGGTTCTATTCTGCTTTTCCTTCCATATCGTTTCCCCCAGCATGTTGGTATGTTGCTGTGTTGTTGTTTGACATGGTTCGTTTGTCATAATAAACACAGATTTTGTTCAGTATGAGAGCGGTGGAACTGAGCAACTGATATCACTTGAAATTTGTATTGGAAAATCACTGTAAAATGATTGTAAGTTACGTGCTTAAGTTACATGCTTAATATAAGTTAAGAATGTTCTCATTCAACCTCAAACCCACAGTATCGAGAAGCCACATGTCCATCCCCATTAGCTAAGAACTGCAATAACAAAATAAGTGTTAAGTTTTATATAAGCATCTGACACATTCATCATGACACATTTTGAATCCTAGGCAGAGTATTCCGCCGTGAGAGGCTTAAGCCAATTAGAACAAATATACCTCGGATAATATTCCTCTGACGATGCTTGGCTTACGCTTTTTGACTCCTGGCATGAACGAATACACAGTCGTACAAATAAACTACAACGATGTTTTAATCGCATTTTTTATAGCTGCTATGTCAACGAACTGTTTCCAGGTGATGCCAAATTAATGAGGTCAGACAGGTGGATGTTTAAATCCAACCCCCCTGACAAATGTAAAGTAACGATAATTAGTGAGGAGAAGAAAGGTTCACAAAGGAGGGAATACACTGAACGGATGACAGGTCAGAATAACACTGAAAAAGAAGGATTTTTGCCAGTATACGTAACAATAAGGATATACGTGCTTGCCGGCCACTTTAAAGCTGATAAAGCCTTACATAGCGAACTGTTAAATATTTGGACTGCCTTCAGGAACCTAGATACAGAATCCTACAGAATGAGGTCAAGCTTGACTTGTTATAATTTGGTCCAACAGGCTGTTGTTGCTTGCAGTGGTATGCAGGCCCGCATATCCACTGCTTCGCTATTTCTTGCAGGAACTTGTCTAATTTTTTTTTCCTAGGGAGTTCATTTTTTGTGGCACCAATATCTCTTATTCTTGCCGGAAGAATATTGAATAACTGCAGAAACCTGATGTTCTTTCTGTGTTTTCTGATGGTGCCTATGTTGACCCTACACCTCACTCGCTTCATCTTGCATTTCCTGCCATTCCTACCAATCGAGTGTGTTGTTATTTGTGAAAATTTCGCACCTGGCCTTCCAGTATTTGACTTATTATGCGATACTTCTCTCGGCTTTATTTTGAGAGAGTAGATTTTGAGAGGCTTAGAAACTGTCCCCATTATTTAGGTTCCTTTTCGTATCTTTGCAATACATGGTTATTCTATTCCCTCTATTTCTGCCCTCTTTCCTGTCCCGAAAAGGTAAATGGGATAGCACACGGATCTTAATAATATGATCATTGTGATGGGATCCCTGGATTTGAAGGTTATCTTAATTCCTCTTTAAGTATTTCGAACTGGCATGGAATCCACACCTAAAAGTAGGATAAAAGGAGAAGGAAGAAGTTCATAGATACGCGACAAGACTTGGTAAAAAGTTAAGGAAAGTAACCAACAGTGAGAGGCTGAGAGCTGAAATGAGAAACAATAGACCCAGAGGACACAGGCTGACGCTTGAGACACAGATAAGAAACAGACCCTTCAGAAAAACCTTCTTCAACTTTAGAGCCTTACGTAAATAAAACGAGATACAAGAGTATATGGCTAAAGTGAATTCAATGAACAATTACATTAGCCGACCAGAAGATGGAAAGGCAGGGCTAAGGAGCTATAGCTCGACCTTATAAAACAACAAATTATTTACAACCAGGCGAGCACACACTAAAAAAAAAAACTCACTCCACGCGCATATATTACCTGGTGTCATCAACGCTTATATTACAAAAAGTTAATGCAAAAAGTGTTTCAATGGCGCCAACATTTCACAATTAGCGCGCGCCGGGGTTGTCCCATCCCCGGGGGACGTTCCAACGCCGGCGGTCGTACCATTGTCTGTGTCGTACCATCGCCAGGGGTCGTACCTTCGCCGGGGTTTGTACCATTGTCAGGGTCGTACCATCGCTGGGGGTCGTATCATTGGCCGGGTCGTACCTTCGGCGGGGATCGTACAATTGTCGAGGTCGTCCCATCCTTGGGGGTCGTACAATTGTCGAGGTTGTACCATCGCTGGGGGTCGTACCATCGCTGAGGGTCGTACCATCGCCGGGGGTCGTACCATCGCCGAGGGTCGTACCATCGCCAGGGGTCGTAACATCGCCGGGGTCGTACCATTGTCGGGGTCGTACCATCGCCAGGGATCATACAATCGCCGGGGGTCGTACCATCGCCGGGGGGTCGTACCATCGCAAGAGGTCAAACCATCGCCGGGGTCGTACCATCGCTGAGGGTCGTACCATTGCCGGGGTCGTACCACCGCCGGGGGTCGAACCATCGCCGGGGGTCGTACCATCGTCGGGGGTCGAACCATCGCCGGGGGTCGTACCATTGTCGAGGTCGTACCATCACCGAGGGTCGTACCATCGCCGAGGGTCGTACCATCGCCGAGGGTCGTACCATCGCCGAGGGTCGTACCATCGCCGAGGGTCGTACCATCACCAGGGGTCGTGAGCCGGGACGACTATCTAACACATAGTCAACAAAGTTCATATAACACCCGTTTAAGATGAAAAGTTATCAGCTTACTGATTTAAACATCGTTAGTAAACGCTATTAACTTAATATCACCAAGTAAATAATACTTAACTAACACCAGAATGCTTGCCAAGTTTGTGTAAAGTCAAAGTCACTTAGAAGTTATGGGAAATTAACTGACTAACGGACAAAGAGTGTTCCTTAGGTCTGAATCTGCTCGAATAATTGATAAGGTAGCTTTATTGTCAATACATTTAAAGTTAGACGTTCATACCAAATAAATGCGTCGTATATATACATAATTTATATAATAAATAAGAGTTAGAACGACGTTTAAAGTTAAAAAAAAGAGAACAAACAATTTAATTTAAGCCATTAGTCACCCGATGATAGAACGGGGAGTAATCGATCATAACAAACAAGGCAAACAACCTCACGACAACGATCAGAGGCAATCAAGTTTGCCATTGTTTACGCCCAAATAGTTAAAATCAAACAACTACCACGTTCTATGATAACGTCAATAAAATACTGGCATTGTAAGTCCTGCATAATTAGACTGAAATCTTGATGATTAGAGTTTTTTGAGTTGGAAATAGACCTCATAAACTCATCAAAACAAATGCTCAGGGGGACCACTACAGATGCTATGTTCATATGTCCCTAGGACCTTAATGTATCGTGAGTTTTTTTAATTGTTACTTTTAATTAGCTGGACCCACTAACTACAGACATCACATACAGGTTACCAGTTATGAAGTGAGACAGCGCCTAATTAATAGTTAATACAAGTTAAAATTTAGATCTAAAAAGTTAGACATGTATATACTTATTTCTAGATTCAAATGAGACATAACTATGTAAACTGAAACTTGGAGATAACTATGTTAAATTTATTTTAAAATATGAAGAACAAACTACACATCAGAGAATGAAGAAAAGACGAATGAAGAAACGGATCACGATACACTCCATCGTTGAAGACATCATAAGAAGGAAGGTGAAACTCCATGCAACCTCTGAAGAGACAACTAACACAACACCTATACCCCCTATTAGACTATTTTACAGGAACTTCTTTTCCACAGCTCATAAAACGGAGGAAAGGGTCCTGAAAGATATTGTTAATAGGAACGTTATCCCTACAGACAAAAATCAGAAGATACGATTGACGATTTACTATAAAACCAAAAAAACGGCCAACCTACTCATGAGAAACTCTCCAGACACAAAGCAGAACGCTTTAAAAGAGACCAATGTCGTCTATGCCTTCAAATGCCCACTTGGGGACTGTAAGCCTCAAAGAACTCAGTATATAGGCAAGACAACAACATCTCTTACCAGACGATTAACGATGCATAAGCAACAGGGCTCCATTAAGGAACATATAATCTCTTCCCACAACCAGACCAACACCAGAGAAGTCTTAACAAAAAACACAGAAATCATCGATAGATACAGTGATAGCAGGCTGCTTAATATCTGCGAGGCACTACAAATCAAGAAGTCAACACCAGCAATCAACAGCCAATTAATGCACAACTATATTCTACCCACTTCAAGACTCCGCACCAATATAGAAGCATCAAGAAATATGGGCCAATAGGCCCTCTGCAGTTACTTCCATTCTTCCCTTTATCTTACCCAATATTATACCCATTGTTTCGTGTTCTGTCTTGTGTTGAAAGTTTGTTTTCACCTCATCCAAAACTGTTGTAACATATCATCTCACCCAAATGCAGGTATATAAATTGAAAGCCGTTTAAATTAGAGCATAGTAGGACTCTGTTTAGTGTTTGCATGTTATAGTTATGTGTGTGTAAATTAAAGTCTTTGAAAATGTAATAAGTTATTACGAAACACGTTCAAGTGTCGCGTCAGGCTAGAAACAAAAATGAATTTTGGAGAATTAATTTTTCAATTACCATCGACAGTGAAAGGAAACATAAGAAATATTGAGAAAATTTGTGTTAGAAGTATTCATCTTACTTTTTCGGTCATATTTAATAATATATGTTTACAAGAAAGACTGCTACCAAAATATACATGTATATATATATATATATATATATATATATATATATATATATATATATATATATATATATATATATATATATATATATATATATATATATATATATATATATATATATATATATATATATAAAAGTTTGTGAGGGTACCACCTCTGGTGCCAATGTGGGGACCCATAGCCTCGGAGAAGAAAATAAAAAGTATTCAGAGGAGACCTTGTGGTCTCTCACTGAACACTAATATTATCTTCTCCTACCACCCCCATTCTTTTGTATGTACACATATATATTTACTTTATTTGAACTTTGTTACAAAAAAGGAGTTACATATGGGTTACAAAGATGGTTGTCATAGGTTGTCGAGTTCCTCCAGCTCCTCAGATGGCGGGCAGGAACCCTGGATGCAGTGCGCATTTCCCCTCTGTATCGCCAATATATATATATATATATATATATATATATATATATATATATATATATATATATATATATATATATATATATATATATATATATATATATATAAATATATATATATATTATTAAATATGACCGAAAAAGTAAGATTAATAATTCTAACACGAATTTTCTCAATCTTTCGTACATTACGCTTCACTGTTGGAGGTAAATCAAAAATCAATTCTCCAAAATTCATTTTTATTTCTAGTCTGACGCGACACGGGCGTGTTTCGTAAAACTTATTACATTTTCAAAGACTTTAGTTCACAAATACACAACTGAATAGAACCACATTTTGTTCTGTCTTGTGTTAATGCCACATCACCCCTTCCACCTCACTCAAATGTAGATATAAAATCGGAGATACGTAAGTTCTATTCAGTTGTGTATTTGTGAACTAAAGTCTTTGAAAATGTAATAAGTCTTACGAAACGCGCCCGTGTCGCGTCAGACTAGAAATAAAAATGAATTTTGGAGAATTGATTTTTGATTTACCTCCAACAGTGAAGCGTAATGTACGAAAGATTGAGAAAATTATCTTAGTATTATTAGTAATCTTACTTTTTTGGTCATATTTAATAATATATGTCTACAGGAAAGACTGCTACCAAAATATACTAATATTAAAGCGCACGACCCAGCAGCAAGGAATCAAGCCTTCACGATAAAATATCGCCAGGATCTGATTCGTGATCAGATATACAAGGCAGAGAATGAAATCAAAGACAACAAAACGCAACTACTTCATGCTACAAACGAGTGGAGAAATAGCAACATCGACGATAGTATCCGTACCCGCATTGAACAACACCTCGACATCCTCACAGACCAACATCACCTCAGCACCGAAACAAGGATTATCAAGAAACTAACAACATTATATGGAGGACCTATGGCAATTCCACGACCAAGAGATGGCTTCCTGAACCTTGCAGGAATTAACCTCACTGAGGACCAAGTCACTCTCCTAAATCTAGGCATAAACTGTCATGTTATGTCCAGACCGAGTGAGATGGCCCGGAAAGTAGAGTTGGAAATTCTGTTGGACGACATATTCGACCTCGAGACACAAAAGAAGGTCACTACCAAAGATACCTTACAAGCAGAACTTATTGCAGAAGGAGGAAAGAATCGAGGCAACTACAGAAGCACCATACTGTCCCCCGAGCTTAAAGCGGCAGCTAAAAGCCTTCGTGAGAACAAGGAGATAGTTGTCAGGAGAGGTGACAAGTCGCCAATATATGTCATTCTCAAAAAAGACGAATATCTGGCGAAAATGAACATCTTACTCTCTGACCAAACTAAGTTCCAAAGGGTAACGAAGGACACTACAGCCGAATTAAAAGCAAAGGTCAACAAACTGATCGAAACTGTGAACGCCAAGAAATCCGGACTCCACCTGCCAAAGATCATTGGGGAATATAAACCTGGATATGCGTATGGAAATGTCAAGACGCACAAGCCTGGAAACCCACTTCGGCCAATCATTAGCCAGATACCCACACCCACGTACAGACTGGCGAAGCGACTCAACGGCCTGCTGACTCCTTATGTTCCTTGCGCCTTCAGCCTGAAGTCTCCAAAGGAATTTGTTGACTTACTGCGGGGCACACGGGCCACAGGGATAAGAGCCTCGTTGGACGTAGAATCGCTGTTTACCAACGTACCTGTGGACGAGACAATCGGAATGATAGCCGACAGAGTGTATCGTGATCCAGCCTGTACTCCTCTTGACATACCAGAAAATATTCTGAGGAAACTACTCCAAGCTTGTACTAAAGAGGCACCCTTCTTGAGCCCGGATGGGCACATGTATAAGCAAGTAGATGGGGTCGCCATGGGTTCTCCCCTAGGTGTCCTGTTTGCAAACTTCTACATGGGTACCATCGAGCAAAAAGTCTTAGTCGACATGAACTTAAAACCGGCCATAAACTGCAGGTATGTTGACGACATTTTTACACAGGTACCTGATGTCAGACATCTGCAGGAGCTGAAGGAGGCATTTGAGCAGAGTTCCGTGCTGCGTTTCACTTACGAGATGGAAAAGGATGGGAAGCTGCCCTTTCTAGATGTAACAGTCATGGAAAAGGGCGGAGGTTTCCACACTGCAGTCTACACTAAGGAAACAAACATAGGAATGTGCCTAAATGCCAACAGCGACTGCCCAGACAGGTACAAGAGGAGTGTTGTTAACGCATATGTCGACCGTGCTCTCAGCCACAGCTCAGAATGGAAGCAAGTCGACGAAGAACTCTGTAGGGTAAGGCAGGTCATAGTCAATAACGTCTTCTCCAATGGTTTCATCGAAGACATCATAAGAAGGAAAGTGAAAAGCCATGCAACCTCTGAAGAGACAACTAACACAACACCTATACCCCCTATTAGACTATTTTACAGGAACTTCTTTTCCACAGCTCATAAAACGGAGGAAAGGGTCCTGAAAGATATTGTTAATAGAAACGTTATCCCTACAGACAAAAATCAGAGGATACAACTGACGATTTACTATAAAACCAGAAAAACGGCCAGCCTACTCATGAGAAACTCTCCAGACACAAAACAGAATGCTTTAAAAGAGACTAACGTCGTCTATGCCTTCAAATGCCCACTTGGGGACTGTAAGCTCCAAAAAACCCAGTATATAGGCAAGACAACAACATCTCTTTCTAGGCGTTTAACGATGCATAAGCAACAGGGCTCCATTAAGGAACATATAATCTCTTCCCACAACCAAACCATCGCCAGGGAAATCCTAGTAAACAACACAGAAATCATCGATAGATACAGCGATAGCAGGCGGCTTGACGTTTGCGAGGCACTACACATCAAGAAGTCAACACCAGCAATCAACAGCCAATTATTGCACAACTATATTCTACCCACCTCAAGACTCCGCTCCAATATAGAAGCATCAAGAAATATGGACCAATAGGCTTTCTACAAACACTTCTATTCAATATCCATTGTTTCGTGTTCTGTCTTGTGTTGATGAAATTAATACCCTATTAATACTCTTGTTCTGTCTTGTGTTGATGAAATTAATACCCTATTAATACCACATTTTGTTCTGTCTTGTGTTAATGCCACATCACCCCTTCCACCTCACTCAAATGTAGATATAAAATCGGAGATACGTAAGTTCTATTCAGTTGTGTATTTGTGAACTAAAGTCTTTGAAAATGTAATAAGTTTTACGAAACGCGCCCGTGTCGCGTCAGACTAGAAATAAAAATGAATTTTGGAGAATTGATTTTTGATTTACCTCCAACAGTGAAGCGTAATGTACGAAAGATTGAGAAAATTCGTGTTAGAATTATTAATCTTACTTTTTCGGTCATATTTAATAATATATGTCTACAGGAAAGACTGCTACCAAAATATACTAAAATATATATATATATATGTGTGTGTGTGTGTGTGTGAACAATCCTGAATGGTCCCCAGGACAATATGCGACTGAAAACTCACATCCCAGAAGTGACTCGAACCCATACTCCCAGGAGCAACACAACTGGTAACTACAGAACGCCTTAATCCGCTTGACCATCACGACCAGACATAAGGAAGTGATAGCCGAAGCTATTTGAACCACTTCCCAGCCGGCACTCGGATGGTAATCTTGGGCATAGCATTTTATCAAATCACCTCATTCTTTGGGGCACACGTGAGGAACACAAATGTGAACAAGCCTGAATGGTCCCCATGACTATATGCGACTATGGGAGTCGCATATAGTCTATATGGAGTATGGGTTCGAGTCACTTCGGGGGTGTGAGTTTTCAGTCGCATATAGTCCTGGGGACCATTCAGGCTTGTTCACATTTGTGTTCCTCACAACACCTCACGTGTGCCCCAAAGAATGAGGTGATTTGATAAAATGCTATGCTAACGGAGGATGACGATTGGGCTAATGTCGTCCAACTAGTAGTTCCCACCAGCTTACGGCCCGATATTCTACACCTGGCCCATGGAGCACTTTCTCACTATGGTTTTAATAAAATCTATCACGGAATCAGACAAGACTACTACTGGCCAGGTATGATTAAGGATGTAAAAACTTATGTACAACAGTGTCATACATGTCTGATGGCAGGAAAACCTAACATCCCGATTCCCAAGGCTCCTTTGATTCCTATCCCGGTGCCTTCGGAACCTTTTAACACTCATCATAGACTGTGTTGGTCCTTTACCCCGGACCAGTTCTGGCAACGCATATATACTAACCATCCTGCGTCCATCCACCAGATTTCCCATAGCAGTTCCTATAAAGAACATTACGGCTGCTTCGGTGGTGAAACAACTATTGAAGATCTTTACACAATATGGATTTCCTCGGGAGATTCAAAGTGACTGTGGCACCAACTTCAGCAGTGATCTCTTGAAGAAGACAATGGAAGAATTCAACATCACTCAGGTATTGTCCAGCCCCTATCATCCTGCTTCAAAGGGTTATCTTGAACGTAGTCACCAAACGATAAAATCACTCCTTAAGAAATTTTGCAATGAAATTATGAAAGACTGAGATAAGCAACTTGACACCATCATGTGAATTTTCAGAAGTCTCCCAAATGAGTCTCTAGGAGTATCTCATGAGATGCTCTACGGACGTAAGTGCCGTACTCCTCTTAAAGCTTTTAAAGATTCTCCACGCAGTGCCACCATCAGTGACCCTCAGTATGTGCCTCAGTTTCTTCAACACTTAAAGCACATTCTAGATAGAGTACGTAAATTTGCTAATGATAATTTATTAAAAGCTGAAGATAGGATGAAGACTCATTTTGACAAACGCAGCAAAATCAGGAAATTTAAAACAGGAGACTTCGTGTTAGTATATTTTCCGATCCCTGGTTCTCCATTGCAAAATAAGTTTTCAGGACCTTACCGCATCAAGAAGTGCAGGAACAACCACAACTACGTTCTTGAGACTCCATCTAGGCGGCGGAGGATCCAGTTGTGCCACGTCAATCTTTTGAAGAAGTATAAAGGTATTCCCCCCACTGTGCTAATATCTCTCTCCACCTTTAAAGATCCATACCTCCACAGTGAGACCTTCCCTGCTTCTCCTCCTGAAAACACTAACTCTGAGTCAGTGCCTTCCAACTCGGAAATCCTTACTGATCTTCCGAAATATTCACAGGACTGTAAAAGTGCTCCTCTCATCAAAGTTCTTCAAGAACATCAGAAGTTGTTCAGCGATGATCCCCAGGAGTGCAATGTGGTTCAGCACGACATTCAGCTACTTCCTGATACCCGGCCGATTTGTCAACCCTTCCACCGTATCAGCCCGTACAAAAAGGAAGTTATGCGTGCTGAAGTACACTACCTTCTGGATTATGGGCTGGCCACCCCTTGTGAGTCCCCTTGGGCCTCACCCTGCATCTTGGTGTCAAAACCGCACGGTAAAGTACGACTATGTACCGACTATAGGAAAATGAACCTTGTGACCGTCAAGGATGCTTACCCTTAACCTCGTATAGATGATATCCTTGACGCAGTAGGTAATGCTAATTATTTGTTTCCAAATTGATTTGTTAAAGGGCTTTTACTAAATTAGCCTGACAGAGCGAGCTAAGGAAATATCTGCAGGCGATGAATCACAATAACGTGGCTGAAGTATGTTGACCAGACCACACACTAGAAGTTGAAGGGAAGACGACGTTTCGGTCCGTCCTGGACCATTCTCAAGTCGATTGTGATGAGGAGATTGATTGATGAAGATTAAGCCACCCAAGAGGTGGCACGGGCATGAATAGCCCGTAAGTGGTACAATTTTTTTTCTCAGTATTCTGAGGTTGCATTTAACCATCAAGCTGTTATCGCGGGGAAGGATACTGCTTCACAGTCTTTATGAGGGTGTCCAGCTGCTGGACACCTTTGTTGACCAGGAGAGTGGCTGTGTTGATGGCTTCAGGGTGGCCACTGCATGATTCAGGAACTCTTAAAGCTCTTCTAAGGTCATTGGTTGCTTCACATTCCAGAAGATAGTGAAGTAATGGCTTTTCTGTGACAGTTTGGCAGAAGATGCACTCTCTCTGTCGGGGTTCACCAATCTCCTAGTTGCATCTGTAACCTAGATGTAGTCTATATAACCTAACTGCTATTTCCCTGTGGATTCCTTTTGAGATATTTAACCTTTCTAATTTGGTTGCCTGAAGATACCATGTTGCAGATGGCGAACCTTCAGCTATTCTCTGGTGCAGGTAGGCTTTGTTGAGATGTGAGAGTTTTTTGGTGATGATGTTTTTTATGTTCTCCAGGCTGGGTTGAATTGTTTTATGTATCACTGGATGACGAGTTGCCAATTTAGCAATTTCATCAGCTTTTTCATTTAATGGGATTCCAATATGGGATGAGATCCAGTTTAAGGTTATGATGAGGAGATTGATTGATTGATGAAGATTAAACCACCCAAAAGGTGGCATGGGCATGAATATCCCGCAAGTGGTGGCCCTTTGGAGCCATTACCAGTATCAAGAGCTGATACAGGAGATCTGTGGAGGCGCGACTGCACCCTGCGTGACAGGAGATGTCTCCCGTCTGATGAGGAGGTAGAGACAGGCAATAAATAGGCAAGAGAGAGCTGAGGAGGAAAGTATAAGGTGTAGGGGATAGTAGTAATAATGAGAACTGCAGAGGGCCTATTGGCCCATACAAGGCATCTCCCATTATAACCGCCGAAAGAGAAGGATATAGTAATAGGAATAAGAAGAGGATAGCAAGGGAGCGTAGGAGAAGACAATGAACAAAAAAGGAAAGAAGAGAGAAAGAAAATGAAAGATAAATGGAAGGGGTAAGCTTATGTTAAGCCACGTTTGTTAGAAAGATTAGAGCATTTGAGTATATACTGTGAAAGGGAAGAGTCCACAGCAACAAAGCCAAGACTCAAGTTCATGTTGGGTACATTGTGTATCAGAGCCGATTCTACAAGACGGCGTCTGTGTAGAGTAGAGGCAGGAAAGATTATTTTAGAGGAAAACCAATCAATGGGATTGTTGGAAATTTCCAACACTAACAAACTACTATTGTATTATAATACATCATCATCATTATATACTAACTACAGTAGTTATTAATTTCACTAACGGTAGTGTAAACATAAATTAAACCATTTCATCTGCGTATTAGTGCTAGAATTCTCATGAAATCGAGTAGCAAAATTGCGTCAGATAATGTCTAGATAAACACGTTTATTACCAATGTGTTAGAGAATTGAATGTGGTTCTCTAAAATTATCAGTATTCCGTGTAATAATTACCTATGGATAATATGACTCCCGATAATCTAAAACCGAGAGTTATTAACTGAAATTGATATCAGGTAACAGTTTTATCTGTTACGTACGAATGCTATGGAGAATAAAAAACTTCTCCATTTCTCGTTTAATACCATTAAACAATAAATAATATGATAATATTTAAGTCCCTATAATTGCAACCCAGTTCTCATTAACGTATTACATCCATAATTGCGCGGAAAATAGTTGTCCGTGATTAATAATTTAATTACGTGTACACAGCAGTGGACGTCTGGGACTGGCTGACGTGGTTTCGGCAGACCTTGTATTTGATACGCTCATGTTAAGTATACTGTACCATTCTCGTTTGATGCATCATCCTAGATTGTATATTTGTGGGGTAGCCCTGTCGTTATACAGCATGGATACCTAATACTGTCGGAAAATCCGACACCATTTAATATATCATACAGACAGATAATAGCTGTGTTGTATAAGCAAATTAACCCATAGAAAACGTAACTTGTACTGGAATTACCGTCTAAAGAAAACGGGATATCATCACCACATACTATTATAAATCAACACCTATTATGGTGGGAATTATTCTTAAATACATTAGTCTTTGGACTTTACCATCATAAACCATCTCATATAAATTAACTTAATTATCAATATTAAAGTAGAGTAAATGTGACCCTTCTATCACTTTCTGTCATGTGGACAATGTAAGCCAGGCGTCAGGGTGAGGAAGGGGCAGCCATTGTTTATACTGAGACCAGAGGCACGGGAGCAAATTCGGCTCCTGTTAATTTTACTTGGACGTAGTGTTATGGAAAGGTGTACCATTATCAACATGCTGTCAACAAATCAAGTTAAGTGTACTTTCCGAAACCCGTTTATTTTCATTTATGGCCATTAATGTCATTATATAGGGTGTCCCGGTTAGAGCACGTGGTAGCCTCAAACTAAAGGTAATTAAGCCAGGTCTTCATTGTTCCATGTATAGTGTTTCTCTGATATACCTGTCATATATAGGAACCTGGCTTCACAGTTAGCGCCCTTTTGACAGGTCAAGACGAGGAAGCATATGCTTTGTGCATCAGTTACCTGGGTGATGGAAGCTACCTCAAAGAGGATAATTTGGTGTCTACACCCTAGTTATACCTGGTGGACTAACCTGCTGTACTATAAGATAAGGAACCTCTTCAATGTATGTAGTTAATATTGTAGTTTGATTGGCTGCATATATATAAATTAATTTAATATAAACCCCCCTAATGTGTAGAGGATCGATTTGTGAGATTATGAGATTATTGCAGAAATACAGTCCACTTATCATTATACAAATTGCTATCGAAGTATATAAATTAACGTAAATATAAATTCATATAAATTAAATAAATATAAATCTCACAGGTCGGTTCCCACATTATTTGGTCATCTTCGAACCGGATGACGGATTATTTGATCCTTTGAACCCACATTTGGTCATCTTAGTACCGGATGAACCAGTTAACCAGTGGATTCATTAAATAAACTAGTGCAGTGTGATTTAAACATGGCCAGCCAGTCAAAGACGGCAGCGTTGCCTCAAGCCAGTTCACGAGCCCCGCTCAGTTCAGATCAGCTTCGTCAGCGGTTTCATGCACACCCACAGATTTGGTGGCGTGTTATTCTGTGAAATGACAGCGCTAATATAGAAGCCAGCCAAATTAATGACTGTGTCGCGAGATTGTTCACGGATTTCGTGGTGTTACATTTCGCGAGAGATTATCTACGAATTTTGTGGAGTTTATTTCGCGAGGTCACTAATAATATTAAATACTTCTAGATAATATTAGAAGTTTTATAGAGGCTAATTAAGAGGCTATTATCAATAATTGTGTATATTATTTCTCCAAAATAGAGAATTATTTAATATATATTGCACTAGTGATCACAGTATAATATTTACTAATTGCCAACCCACAACAGGGTAGGATATTACCAATGACTAGTTGAACTATTATCGTTCATCCTAGTCCCATTATTACCATAGTCAGTTGTACTATATTCAACAACTTAACACCATTAATGAATGGTCCAGACCCTATTTTGGGTGTAATTTTTATCAACTCGAGTTGAGTTGTATATATAATAATTTACTTATGATCATTACACCTTTGAGTGATTAATTAGTGTCTCTACCATCCTAGGGTGATATAGAAGAGCTAACCTAAAGGTACTTCCAGTGACACTGGTTTATCACTCAAATCATTAGTGTGTATGATTGTATATATATAATGTGTATTAATTTTAAGTGCTAACCTCTAGTAGAGGTAGGATTATCGCCTAGTGAGTGCAGAAATTTACCCTAGGCTACCATTAGTACTTGCTCACAATTTATGAGCCAGTGGTGCCCAGTTAACAAGTCACCATGACTAATCCACAGAAAGCAAAGCGTGCATTAATAGCAAGCAAACGCCAACTAACAAGGGATCTCAACCAATATGAACAGTTGTTATATGAACCTGTAATTAATTATCGTCGGTTGAAAATACCACTGTTACAGATTCAAACCCAATTGCATATATTGAAAGCAAATAGGAAATCTTACCAAAATCAAGTCCACGACGACGTAGTAGTTGAAGATGTGGAACCATTCCTGTCTGACCTAGCACAATATGAAGAAGAAACTCAAGGCAGGTTGGAACATTTACACAGGATAATTGAATCAGAACAAATAGCAAGTACATCAAATAAAGTAGATAATGTTATGGATGATCTGGATCTTTTTGAGAATAAATGTCAAGCCAGATTAGATCCTTTAATCAACAAGGATAAAGCTTCACCCAGTAAAGCTTCACCCACTACAGCTTCACATAATATTATATCACCAGAAATTAAGCAGTTCTCAGACAATTTATTCACAGTCTCTGTGGATTCTGAAAACCCAATACCTGAAGCTACTAAGTTAACATGCCTCCAAACTAGAGGTGAAGCTGAACCAGTAGTAGGAAATGTAAATGAAAATAGCGACAGCACTAATTTCCCAGTCCAGCCTCCTAGGAATAATGCTGGCAATGAGAAAACTGTCATACATCTAGTACTACAATTGCTGGATTTACCTCAACCTGATCAGACTGCTGACTCATTACAATCCTTCAGCATGGAGTTTGAGTCACTACTAAGAACATTCAGTCTTAAGGTTGATATAACTACTAGTGAATGGATGACCAAAGTAGTCCTTCAACGAAAATTGTCCTGCGATATACTAGATGAATTATATGCACATCAACATAACACCATCCTGACAGTACAGGACATCACTGAAGGTTTACATTCCATCATAAACAAACGACGTGCAAATGAGGAAGTTAAAGCCTCTTGCAAGCCTTCAGAAATAGAAAATAATAGTCAATTAAAGGGTAAAACAACTACCCCAAATAAACATCATCCAATTACTCAAACATCAAGTTGCAGAAAATCTGACAATGCAGCAGAATCCTCCAAGCCTACTGTTACTAGTTCACCCAAACCGGTAACTTCCAAACGTGCAGTAGGCTGGGGGACATGTATGTTCTGCAAAAAGAAACATTCAACATACTGTTGTGCTAATTATCCAACCAGAGACACTCGTATTGAGCGACTCCAGGAATTAGGGAGATGTGCAAGGTGTCTCAAGTCACACAACATAGACTATTGTGATACCCAATTCAACACCTGCAACAGGTGTAGAAGAGGTAGGCACCATGCAGCACTGTGCAAATATACGAAATTAACGTATTCAAGACCCAAGGTGGAAGATAACATTCCCACCACAGTACAGTACTGCAAGGTGCAACAAACAAAAAGTGTCCAATCGGCAAAGTCTAAAGGTAATACGACTTTGCCTACTGCCCAAATTACCATCCTGAATAAGAGGGCCAAGGTCCATACCCGTGGGTTGTTTGACCAAGGATCCCAGAGAACATATATCACTAAAAAGTTGGCAGATGAACTACAATTAAGGCCTGTAGCCCAGATGTCATTCAACATCTCAGGGTTTGTAACAGATGCAGGACCTCAAGTCTACCAGGTGGTACAACCATCAGTACGTTTAGGCAGGTACGTCTGTCGAGTACAAGCCATTGTGGTGGACAAAATACCAGTAGACCTACAAGTTCAAGGTCTGAGAGCAACAGCCAAATTCCTGAGAAATAGAGGAATAAAATTGGCAGATAATATTAAGTCTGATCACCTCACCGACTTCGGCCTCCTTGTAGGGACAGACTATTGTCATCGATTCATCGGTAGCCCTACTAAATATCAGGGTATAACCATGTAAAACTCTGCAGGAGGTAAATTACTCTCAGGCCCAGTATCAAGCCTGTGGAGACCTATGCCTGCAGATAAACAATACCAATAGAAATCTAAATTTGTCAGCTGATTATATTTCTCCAGTAGCATTATACTAAGGGTATTACAGCTGACTATAGTAACAGAGGTTGATGTTAGTATCATCATTTAAAGCTGAAGATGAGTTCATGAGGCCTCAGTGGCAAATCAGTGAACAGTAGCTTAAACAGCTACAAGTCACTGCGACCAATGTCACTGAACCCACTGCAGTCTCAGAACCATACTTTACTTTAATGATGAGCTACTCAATTTTCTGAATCAATTAACTAAATTAAACCCCAATAAATCTGATGACTGATTTGATACATTTATTATTTAATCAAGATGTATTCCATGGGCCTCAGTGTTTATATATCAGTGACCTGTTACCTAAACAAACTTCAAGTTATATCTAATGTCACTGATCTCACTGCAGTCCCTGAATCATACTTGACTGTAGTACTTGATCACATTCAGTCTTCTGGGTTAAATAATATGTGATTAGGCTTGAATATTAGCCTTTCAAGAGTTGACAGGGAAATGAAATCGCATTAGACTTCTAACCCCTGCAACTCTAGTACGGGACATCCGTCCTGTACGAACAGACACACAAATGTGTGATTACTAACTACTAACAGCAAATTAATCAAATAATTCGAAGGAGGAGTATCGGTGTTTGTCTGTTCTAAATAGGACTTCGACCCGTGAGCAGCCCCTGGGGAATTATGTCGGAAAATCTGACACCATTTAATATATCATACAGACAGATAATAGCTTTGTTGTATAAGCAAGTTAACCCATAGAAAACGTAACTTGTAGTGGAATTACCGTCTAAAGAAAACGGGATATCATCACCACATACTATTATAAATCAACACCTATTATGGTGGGAATTATTCTTAAATACATTAGTCTTTGGACTTTACCATCATAAACCATCTCATATAAATTAACTTAATCATCAATATTAAAGTAGAGTAAATGTGACCCTTCTATCACTTTCTATCATGTGGACAATGTAAGCCAGGCGTCAGGGTGAGGAAGGGGCAGCCATTGTTTATACTGAGACCAGAGGCACGGGAGCAAATTCGGCTCCTGTTAATTTTACTTGGACGTAGTGTTATGGAAAGGTGTACCATTATCAACACGCTGTCAACAAATCAAGTTAAGTGTACTTTCCGAAACCCGTTTATTTTCATTTATGGCCATTAATGTCATTATATAGGGTGAACCGGTTAGAGCACGTGGTAGCCTCAAACTAAAGGTAATTAAGCCAGGTCTTCATTGTTCCATGTATAGTGTTTCTCTGATATACCTGTCATATATAGGAACCTGGCTTCACAGTTAGCGCCCTTATGACAGGTCAAGACGAGGAAGCATATGCTTTGTGCATCAGTTACCTGGGTGATGGAAGCTACCTCAAAGAGGATAATTTGGTGTCTACACCCTAGTTATACCTGGTGGACTAACCTGCTGTACTATAAGATAAGGAACCTCTTCAATGTATGTAGTTAATATTGTAGTTTGATTGGCTGCATATATATAAATTAAATTAATATAAACCCCCCTAATGTGTAGAGGATCGATTTGTGAAATTATGAGATTATTGCAGAAATACAGTCCACTTATCATTATACAAATTGCTATCGAAGTATATAAATTAACGTAAATATAAATTCATATAAATTAAATAAATATAAATCTCACAGGTCGGTTCCCACAAATACACAACGTTAGTTTATTTTCAACAATTTCTCCGTTTTCATGAATATTTGAAATAATTCGTAGCCTAATCAAATGCTACTTAAATTTTTCTGATTTCAGCGTGTATACGAGGAGTGACAAGTTGTTTCTCATCATTCGTGATATTCACCTCGGATTCATTCTTTATTGGGATCCTGTGACCACGAGGACGAATGACGAAATGGCGTTACAGAAATCGTCTTACAGATAAGACATTTATTTTGTACAAATTTTCTAATATTATTACTGATTTCCATATAATTCATATAGGATCTTTACAGTGAATAAATTATTGCCAGAAATGATGATTTGGTAATTAATGTGTTTGCTTTGACTGTTGCTCAGTAATTCATAATCTTTAATATTCATAATTTGAGTTATCATATCTTTGAATCTATTGTAGTTTAGATTTACTATGTTACTAACTCAACAATGAACTAGTGACGAACCACACTGGTTCCTAGATATATATGAACTTCTAGAAATACCCCCCCCCAATGTTGATATTTGAGGTTTTGACTTTAAATAATTAATAATACAGTCTAATCATTATTTTCAAGTGATTATTCATTTAATTAGTATCCATAGACACTGGTTCTCTAGTGTCATTCTAATGATCACTTTTATTCGTTTTCCCTCTTTTCTCAAAAGTGGGTGGTCCTTCGATTTATTTAAATACAATAATCAATTAATTGAATATTTGAGTCAAGCCCCAGATATCCAACATTATGGTTCTTCAAACCGGATACATACCAATTAACATTACCAATTAATTATATCGGTTCTCAGAGACCAAAACAACATTATGGTCTTTATCGAACCGGATACATACCAATTAATATTACTAATTAGTCATAACTAATCACCGTGTGAAGTAGTCTAGACTAACCACATTTTATTAATTGTGGCTACCGGCAGTGTGCCACATAGGTTAGCCTAATTCACACCAATTTATTTGCTGCTTATACCTCATGTATAAAGTAGCACTCGTTGGACACAGTCAATTGCCCACAACACTCAGACCTATACCTCATACTGAGGTAAGAATCTTCAGGTCACCAAGAGCAACAGCTTATATCTTCTATAATAATTCCACATTAACACCTGTGTTAGAGTGGCCTTACCATCTAACTATTATTTATTTAAGTGGTAATGACATCCATCCTACTCGACACCCAGCTGAGGTAATCAATCACCTTAAAACAATAATTTCCTCATTTAAACTTGTTAGCAGTTCAGTAGTGTTCACATTAGTGGAACCTCGCCAACTGAGCAATAATAATCGTTGGGGAGTGAGTCCAGAATATTACCAAAGAGCTGCCAAATATATAAACTTTTGGCTGAGGAAGAGAGTACGATTGAATGCCACTTACATTCAATTTACAGCCAGACCATACAGGCAAAACCTGGCAAGAGATGGTGTACACCTGTCAGGTGAGTCTAGGTCACATGTAGTTGAAAATTGATCAACACAATCAACCACCATAAAAGGCTATGGCTGGCAAGCCAAATTAATTGTACATAATTGTATTTTCACCTGTGTGTGCAAGTGCAGCTTTATATAAACTATAAAATTACAAAAAAAAAACACAGCACAACTATATATTCACATTATTGCACCACAAATTAATCTATGACAACCTATATTAGGTACGAATTTAGGCTGTGATTGTGCTGAATTTGGCACAAATGCAGACTAAATAAATTTGTAGTTTCTTAGGTAGAAATTTTACAACTAGTTTTGAACTTCTCAGTAGTACATACATTATTCATTCTTGTGCTGACCCTATCGAGGGTGGGATCAAACTTATAGTAACTCTGATTGGAGTATATTCATATTAATTATTTGTGTTCTCATTATTTGTGTGTATGCATTTTGAGTGCTGCTGAATGATCACCATTACATCTAATGGTGATAAAGATGAGCTAGCCGTAGGAAAGTTAATGGTGAAGTTCAAGCACTGCTCAAAATGCTTAGCTACTTATTGTTAGGTAGGTACATTTAACCTCGAGTGAGGTAGAGTGTAATTTAGCCAGATTAATTTAGGCTATACTCAATATTACTTGTCAACTAATGAGCAAGTACCCAAGCTTCATTAGTAATACTTATATAAGTCCTATGAAAGTTGGACTTAAAGCCACCATGGCTACTCCTGAATAATTATGGAGAACCTATATTGGCCTTAAAGGTCATTTAACCAGACTAATTAATAAGTCTGATACCTTGTCTAAAGCAACTCCCATTGATTACTATCAACTAGAAAGATCATTGAGAGTAGCCGATCTCAAATTTGATCAAGTCAGATCTGCAATCCAGTCTTATCTCGACTTATTGAATGCAACTGAAACTGATTCTGAGGAAATGGATCAAATCCTAGCAGATATTTCATGGTATGAAGATGAGACTCAAGATAAACTTGACATATTATCCAATATAGTAACACAATCTAAATCTAATGCAAATAATACTGTGTCTCAGTCCAGTAATCAATTACCTGAGGTTCGTCTACCAAGTTTAGACTTACCTACATTTGCAGGGCTGGATGAAGAAAATTGGGACACATTCTGGACTTCATTTGAAGTTTATATACATAAGAAATCTTCTCTTGACAGAATTTCTAAATTCTCATACTTGATTAGTCTTCTTAAAGGGGAGGCTAAAAAAGGTCATAAATAACCTAGCTCTCACTGAGAGTAATTATGAGGAAGCTATAAAACTACTAAAGTTGAACTATTGCAACAAAGAGTTGCGTATAGCTAACCTTTATTACCAGTTGCTGGATCTGAATGCACCAAGTAACCGACCAGACTCACTTCAAAGCTTCAGGCTAGAAGTATAGTGTCTAGTGAAGGCCTTAGGTACTAAAGTTGATGTACCAGCCTCAGAATGGTCAATCAAGTTACTTTTACAGAAAAAATTACCTCGAAATATCTTAGCAGAAATCTGCTCCCTCTATAAAACCGAGTTTCTCACTCTCGAGCAAATATTCGAGGGACTGAGAATAACGGTTAACAGGTTGAAGACTCATGATAAGATTAAAGCTGAGTCTAAACCACCTAACATTGACAACTCAGTCAAACCCAAATCGACTTTGAATAAGTCCAATAAATTCAAACCTAAGACTACTTTATCCACTGGAAAATAGAGTGGTAGTGTAGGTATTTATTCTGTATCTCCCTCTGACGTTGCAACTGATATGTCTACTAAAATGACAAACTCAGCCAGAGAGAGAAAGAGAGTCTGTTCTGTGATCAAGAACATGTCGCCTACAAATGCACTGTTTATCCTAACTTTAATACCAGGATTAAACGGCTACAAGAATTACACAGATGCACCAAGTGCATGGGCTCCCATGATCCCAGTAAATGTGTAGTGCGACTACGGTTATGCAGTAGATGCAACGAAGGTGTACATCATTATGCCTTATGTAGAAAACCTTCTACACAATCTATGATACCTGGGGAGAATTCTATGAATTCTACCACAGTACAATATTGCAAGGTACATCAAGAAATAAATGTACTTGCTCTTGAGTCACGCAATAATACCACTCTGCCTACAGCTCAACTCAAACTAATTGACAGGAAGTCTAGAGTTAACACTAGAGGCCTCTTTGATCAAGGATCACAGAACACCTTCATCACACAACAATTAGTCGAGCAGTTAAAATTAAAACCTTCCAAAAGTGTGAGACTGAATATTTCTGGGTTCCTGACTAATAGTGGACCTCGTGAATACCAAGTAGTCAAGGTGTTAGTGAGACTTGGGTCTTCTACTAGTCCAATACAAGCGGTAGTAGTAGATAAACTTCCTTCAGACCTGCAGGTCACAGGACTAGCTCGCACTGCGATATATCTCAAACGTAACCGCATGAGGCTAGCAGACTACAAAATAAATTCTGACTGCCTCAATGACGTTGGTATCCTTATAGACGCTGACCATTATTATAATGGGATGCACCAGACAACTTGGAATGAACTTGTTGTCATCTGCTGGAGGCAAGTTGCTTACTGGGCCGGTGCTTTTCCAACAAAACCCAGCGTCAACGAACCAACAATCTAACAATACAATAGTGGCGTGACTAGGCTTGGAACAGTCACCCCTACATTTCAGAGAAATATCTGAAGATAATGAGTCTGATCCACCTGTACATCGTCTGTGGGATTTAGACACTTTAGGTATTGTCCCTGAACAATCAAACCCTGATGATATGTGGACTTACCAGCAATATCTGGACACAGTTGTCTATAAGGGCAAACAATACTGGGTGAGACTACCATGGAAGTTAAATCATCCACAACTTCCAGTTAATTATTTCATGGCAGCCTCTCAATTACAGTCTCAATTAATACGGCTGAAGAAACAGCCAGACAAATTGAACATGTATCATCAATTAATTAACAACAACTCAATAGCAAATTTATCGAAGTTGTTGATTATGATGACCGAAAAATAGGTCACTATTTACCCCATCACGCTGTGGTGAAAGATTTATTGACAACGCCAATATGTATTGTCTTCAACTGTAGTGCCAAAGTGAAGGCAAACAGCGTGTCCTTGAATGAATGTCTCCAAACGGGACCTAGCCTAACACAAAGGCTACATGATGTACTATTACGATTCCGCACTGGTATTTTCGCTTATACTGCTGATATCAATAAAGCTTTCCTTAGAGTAGGCATGTAAGAAGAGGATCGTAATTACACCAAATTTCTCTGGATTAAGGACCCAATGGATCCTGACAGTGACGTCATAACCTAATGGTTTGCCTCTGTGCTATTCGGAGCGACTTCCTCCCTATTTCTACTTCAAGCCACATTAGATACACATTTGAGGAAGTCAAATAGCCCTTATAAAACAGAGATCAGTGACAACTTGTATGTCGATAATTTCCAGGGAACTACAAATGACAAATCCAAATTGGTAGAAATTTACCATGAGGCTAACCGTGAGTTGTTAGGAGCCAATATGCCACTACAATCATGGGCCTCAAACAACAAATCATTAAACCAGATAATCGAGAAAGAATTTCCGGATTATCAGGTGCCTAATCAATTTAAGGTTCTGGACGTGGAATGGAACACAGGTACTGACGAGATGAATGTCAAGTCAGTACAAACCAATAATTCATCCCACACCATGAGAAAATTACTCTCGTATATCAGTCAACCATTTGACCCTTTAGGCTTACTTAGTCCTATATTAATAAGGGGCAAACACCTCATGCAGGAATGCTAGCAGAAACTTATGGAATGGGATGATCCGTTGCCAATTGAGTTGCAAGATAAATGGCAAATACTCTCAATGGATTTAAATCAATTAGGTGTTTTGAAATTTCCTCGTAATGCTTCAGGACAAAACTTACCCACAAATTTGCACGTTTTTGCGATGCCTCTGGCAAAGCGTATGGCGCTGCAGCCTACTTAGTCAATAGTGCACAATCAATTTTACTCACATCTAAAGCAAGAGTTGCTCCAATCAAGAAGAGATCTTTACCTCAAATGGAGTTAACTGCATTACTGGTGGGAGTGAGATTGGCTCATTGCCTGACCAAGGCACTCAATAATATCCACTTTGGTGAATTCGTAGTGTGGTCAGACAATGAGGCAGTCTTACAATGGGTAAGAAATAACAACAATAAAACTCCCTACGTTAGTAATCGCGTTAGGGAAATTCATGAATTATCTGCTGGGTATAAATATAGACATGTCCCCACTAAGGACAATCCTGCAGATTACTTATCTCGAGGTTTAACATTAAAACAGCTAATCAAGTCTTCGATGTGGTTTAATGGACCTTCATGGCTTGTTAGTGGTCAGTGTCCCAAACAGAAGCCACAAGTCATAGTGACCAGTAACACTACTCCCATGAAAGAACCAGAACCTCATCGAATCTCAGCTATTAATCCTCACAATTATTCTAACTTGAGTAAGTTATTAAGAGTGACAGCACATGTGTTTGACTTTCTTGCTAAAATAGGAATTAGACAAAAGTTTCCCAATCCTATTCTTAACTGGGTCAAACGTGCACAACAAGAGACGTATGGAAGTGAATATGAAAATCTTCCAGATAAATTAACCAGGTCTCTAGGTATCTGGTATCATGCCAACACTCATAATATATTAAGGTGTGGAGGACGTTTGCTTCATGCAAAAATTGATTTGGATACAAAGAATCCGATCCTTCTACCACGTCACCACATTATTACAAAACTTCTAGTTTTACATCACCACCAATATGGTACTTTGCATGGTGGAGTGTTAGACACTCTCACCGACCTCAGACAGAAATATTGGCTTCCTCAAGGTCGTCAAACTGTCAAATCAATCAATAAGTTCTGTGTAATCTGCAAAAGATACGACGCTCGAGTGTGTCCTTACCCAGGACCTCCACCACTCCCTAAGGAGAGAGTAGTTCATCTTCGTCCTTTTGAAACCACTGGTGTCGATTACACAGGAACCTTGCTTCTCACTGGCACTCCAGATAAGATACCAGTGAAAGCTTATATTTGCCTCTTCACATGTGCTACCACACGGGGTGTACATCTAGAAGTGTCTTCTGACATGAGTGCCGAAGCCTTCATCCAAGCTTTTCGTAGATTTGCAGCTCGCAGATCCTGTCCCAAACTAATGATATCTGATAATGGTTCAAATTTTGTGGCAGGAGAAGCCTGCCTACGAGAGATATGGAATCATCTAGAAGTGCAGTCTGTCCTGCAGAGACGACAATGCCACTGGAAATTTATTGTTCCCAGAGCCCCTTGGCAAGGTGGGTTCTACGAACGTATGATAGGGACTGTCAAGAAATGTTTAAGGAAGACCTTGCATCGACAGAAAATTAGTTACTCTGAACTCCAAACACTCGTCGTGGAAATTGAGGCGCGAGTCAACAATCGCCCATTAACTTACCTATCAGATGACTTCTCACAAAGAGAGCCCCTGAGTCCCTAACATTTAATACATGGAGGCCTGCTGAGTTCTCTGATACCTTTAGCACAAGAGGACCCCGTCAACCCTTCCCATGTAACCAGGAGTGACTTAGTGGAAAGTTACCAACATCTCTCGAGAGAAATTGAAAGGTGGAATGAGGTGTGGACTCGAGAGTACCTCACAGCTCTACGAGAGTACCACTATGGAGCTTCGAGCCCCTATAATAAAGTTCAACTCAAACCAGGAGACCTTAGTAAGTTAGTATTATTAATATCAACAATACTTAAGTATTGGTTGACAGTGATGGACTAAGGTCAGAATGGCATATAGGCAAAATTGTCTCTATTCACCCAGATCACCAAGACATCCAGAGAGTAGTACGGGTTTTGTGCCGAGGCACTACCACCCTAAAAACATTAGAGAAGTTGGTACCTCTCGAATTAGCAGAACGAGAGTGTTTATCAGAACCAGCTTCACCAACAGTTTCCGAGGACAACAATTCTGATCCACAGAGCACCCGCCCAACTAGAGCAGCTGCTCAACAATGCAAACGGAAACTACAAGCCTATTATAGCTCTGACAACGAGCAAATAATTTCCCATCCAATTTGAGTAATCATGATGATGCTGTGTTGTGATGTCAAGTAACAAATCAGTTACAAGTCACAATGACCCAAGACATTCACCTCACAGTGGATTCTCAGTTATCTTAAATTGTATTATTTAATCCTTAATTTGTTTGTGTAGGCTATCAACTATAACATTATTCCATCTAGAGCATCTATGAGTTTGCAAAACTTTAAGACTTAGTAACATAACCGTTACACGTCATCGCGACACCAGACAAGGAGTACATTGTAGGCTTTATTAGTCATTAACATTAGATGATTCACAATTCCATGTTTTTCATTTAACATGAGTTCCTTTACAAGACCTAAAGTCTTGTATGTCCTTGACAATTATGGGACATCCAGTATGTGTGTACTAACGTACTACATTAATACTAACTTCGGGATAGGTACGTCAGTACTCAACATTGCACTGCGACCCGAGTTTTCTCCCCTCGGAGTTATGTTGGAAATTTCCAACACTAATAAACTACTATTGTAATATAATACATCATCATCATTATATACTAACTACAGTAGTTATTAATTTCACTAACGGTAGTGTAAACATAAATTAAACCATTTCATCTGCGTATTAGTGCTAGAATTCTCATGAAATCGAGTAGCAAAATTGCATCAGATAATGTCTAGATAGACACGTTTATTACCAATGTGTTAGAGAATTGAATGTGGTTCTCTAAAATTATCAGTATTCCATGTAATAATTACCTACGGATAATATGACTCCCAATAATCTAAAACCGAGAGTTATTAACTGAAATTGTTATCAAGTAACAGTTTTATCTGTTACGTACGAATGCTATGGAAAATAAAAATTTTCTCCATTTCTCGTTTAATACCATTAAACGAGAATATGATAATATTTAAGTCCCTATAATTGCAACCCAGTTCTCATTAACGTATTACATCCATAATTGCGCGGAAAAGAGTTATCCATGATTAATAATTTCTGTGGTGAATGCGGGAGACGGGTTGAGGGGAGGCGGAGACGCCATTGTTCAAGAGGCATCCCTGGCGTGAAGAGTGGCGAGACACGTGGTAGTGACTGGGGAGTTTTTATCGACAAGAATTACGTTAATACCCGTTTAATAGTCAACAATTACCTATTCACGTGTTCTCTTGTGCCCAGCCAGTTAATAACACGTCAACAATTGAAGCCATGGCCCGTAATTACGCGTACACAGCAGTGGACGTCTGGGACTGGCTGACGCGGTTTCGGCAGACCTTAGTATTTGATACGCTCATGTTAAGTATACTGTACCATTCTCGTTTGATGCATCATCCTAGATTGTATATTTGTGGGTAGTCTGTCGTTATACAGCATGGATACCTAATACACAACGTTAGTTTATTTTCAAAAATTTCTCCGTTTTCATGAATATTTGAAATAATTCGTAGCCTAATCAAATGCTACTTAAATTTCTCTGATTTCAGCGTGTATACGAGGAGTCGACAAGTGGTTTCTCATCATTCGTGATATTCACCTCGGGTTCTTTCTTTATTGGGATCCTGTGACCACGAGGATGAATGACGAAATGGCGTTACAGAAATCGTCTTACAGATAAGACATTTATTTCGTACAAATTTATCTAATATTATTACTGATTTCCATATAATTCATATAGGATCTTTACAGTGAATAAATTATTGCCAGAAATGATGATTTGGTAATTAATGTGTTTGCTCTGACTGTTGCTCAGTAATTCATAATCTTTAATATTCATAATTTGAGTTATCATATCTTTGAATCTATTGTAGATTTACTATGTTACTAACTCAACAATGAACTAGTGACGAACCACACTGGTTCCTAGATATATATGAACTTCTAGAAATACCCCCCAATGTTGATATTTGAGGTTTTGACTTTAATTAATTAATAATACAGTCTATTCATTATTTTCAAGTGATTATTCATTTAATTAGTAATTAGTATCCATAGACACTGGTTCTCTAGTGTCATTCTAATGATCACTTTTATTCGTTTTCCCTCTTTTCTCAAAAGTGGGTGCTCCTTCGATTTATTTAAATACAATAATCAATTAATTGAATATATGAGTCAAGCCGCAGATATCCAACAGGGATGATTAGAATCCCTCACATGGCAGAAGAGAGCATTGTTAGTGTCTGCAGACTTAACACTTCTCATGTGTTCTTTAAGTCTGTCATTCAGTGTACAGCCAGTTTCGTCAATGTATTGGAGAGGACAAGATGAACAGGAAATAGAGTAGACACCAGCAGCATTAGAAGCAGGAGGAGCAGTGTGAACTAGATTGCTACGAAGTGTGTTAGTTTGTCGAAAGGCGAGTTTAATGTCAAGAGGACGAAAGGTATTGGGAAAAGTTTTGAGTTCAGATATGAAGGGAAGGCATAGTACAGTGTTACTAGTCTTGGAAGCAGGTTTAGGATGAAAGAAATTTCGTTTAGCTTAAGAGTAGGCACAGTTGATGAAATGCAAAGGATAACCAAGGCGAGAGAATGATTTGTAGATAAAGGCAATTTCAGAATCAGGAAACTGAGGGTCGCTGATGCGTAGAGCGCAGATTAAGAGAGAGACGAGGACCCTTTTCTTAACAGAAGGAGAATGGTAGGAAAAGAAGTGAATGTACATGCCACTATGCATGGGTTTACGGTAGACAGAGAAATAGAACCAAGACACAGAGCTGTGAACATGAACATCAAGAAAAGGAAGGAGGGAATTAGATTTCCACTCAACTTTGAAATGGATAGAAGGAGCCAGATTGTTAAGAGAGGAGAGGAAAGGCTGGAAAAGATTAAGGTTATGAGGCCATACAGCAAAAATGTCATCAACATAGCGAAGCCAGAGAGAGGGGACGAATATCAATAGAAGGAAGAAGAACAGTTTCGAAGTATTCCATGTAGAAATTAGCAAGAACAGGGGAGAGAGGGGAACCCATAGCGACACCGAAAGTTTGAGTGTAATATTTACCGTTGAAAGAGAAAGAGTTAGAGTCAACACAGAGTTTAATGAGATCGAGGAAAACGTCAGTGGGAAGCGGGAGAGGAAGGAGGCCCTCTGACGCCTTCTGTCTAAGGAAAGAGAGAACGTCATCGAGCGGAACATTAGTGAACAGAGAGTCGACATCACGACTTAGCATCTTACAAAAGGGCTGCAGGCGCAGTCTTTCTATGAAGTCCTGAGAGTGACGAAGGT
The DNA here is from genome assembly GCF_020424385.1 of Procambarus clarkii. Classification (NCBI taxonomy): domain Eukaryota; kingdom Metazoa; phylum Arthropoda; class Malacostraca; order Decapoda; family Cambaridae; genus Procambarus; species Procambarus clarkii. Next base: position 17,399,864 of record NC_059576.1, on the reverse strand, counting down.
GGGCAGGGGAAAAAGTGCCAAGGTAAGGTGTCAGGGTTTTAGCGAGCCAGGAGGCAAGAGGATAGCTGACAGAGCCCCGTGAAGAAATGATAGGACGAAGAGGAACACCAGGTTTATGAGTTTTAGGAAGACCATAAAAATAAGGAAGAGAAGGGCAGATGACACGGAAACGGAAACGTCTAATGAGATCAAAGTCAGGAGGGCAAAGACTATAGAGCTGTCTTAGTTTGCGGTTAAAGGAAATTTTGAGGCGATCCAAAGGGTTAGAAGTCAGAGGAGTATAAGTGCGAGAGTCAGAGAGCAAGTCATCTGCTTTTCGGAGGTAGTTCTCACGATCAAGGACAACCACCGAATTGCCTTTGTCGGAAGGAAGGATATAAAATAGAGTTGTTAGATTTTAGGGAGGCAAGGGCAAGCTGGAAGCGACGCGGAAGGTAGTGATTTTTAGAAAACAAGCTGTCAAGAACGAGGATAAGGGCCCCTCTAAAGGCAGACAGGTCCGAAAGAGTACTAGAGTTAGAATTGACAAACCTGTCAATGGAACTAATGAGATCAATGCCACAGTGTGGGCCAGGGGAAGTAGCAAAAGACAGACCAAGAAGTTCTTGCTGGTGTTTAAAAAGAGAGTAGGACGAAAGGTTGGTAACACAGTCAGAGAGAGAGTATTTGGCCCAAAGACTGTTGGAGATCAGGCGTTGAAGTTTGTTGTGTAGTGTGGAGGAGTGGTGGGAAGAGGAGACGTGAGCAGTGTCAAATGCAATTGGAAAAATGATATTGCATAGATCACTGGGAAGAGAAGAGGATAGAAAGCGTTTCTGTTGACGAACAGCAAGAAAAGCCTCGTCAACTTGCAAGGAGGTAGCATGAATAAGTTCTTGAAGAAGAAGGCAGGCATGTTCAGGGAAAGGAGATCCCGAAGTGTTGAACTGGAGAAAGTGAGATAAAGAAAGAGGGAGAACTTGCTCAGCAAGACAATCTTTAAGAAACCTGAGCTGGTTCTTTCGACGCTTGGCGGCAAGAAAGGAAGATTGAAAGGCGCGAAAAGGCCGTTTAAAGGAAGGTAAAGCATCGAAGAAATTAAACAGAGTAAGACGCGTACGTGTGGTATCCATATGCAGGCGATGAGTCACAATATATACTTTCACAGTATATACTCAAATGCTCTAATCTTCACATGCAAATTTCACAGTATATACTCAAATGCTCTAATCTTTCTAACAAACGTGACTTAACATAAGCTTACCCTCTTCCATTTATCTTTCTTTCTCTCTTCTCCCCTTTTTTTGTTCTGTGTCTTCTCCTACGCTCCCTTGCTATCCTCTTATTCCTATTACTATCTCCTTCTCTTTCGGTGGTTATAATGGGAGCTGCCTTCTATGGGCCAATAGGCCCTCTGCAGTTCTCATTATTACTACTATCCCCTACACCTTACTTTCCTCCTCAGCTCTCTCTTGCCTATTTATTGCCTGTCTCTACCTCCTCATCACTTACGGGCTATTCATGCCCGTGCCACCTCTTGGGTGGCTTAATCTTCATCAATCAATCAATCTCCTCATCACAATCGACTTGAGAATGATCCAGGACGGACCGAAACGTCGTCGTCCCTTCAACTTCTAGTGTGTGTTCTGGTCATCAATAAGGAAATATCTGCTTTCACCACTCCTTTTGGCTTGTACAGATATGAACGCCTTCCTTTTGGACTGTGTAACGCCCAGTTGGATTATCTGGGCTTGAACTCATATATTAAATTATTTGATTATTATGTTTAAATAAATCGAAGGACCCCCCACTTTTGAGAAAAGAGGGAAAACGAAAAATGGTGATTATTAGATTGACACTATAGAACCAGTGCCTATGGATAATAATTAAATGAATAATCACTGGAAAATAATGAATAGACTGTATTATTAATTAATTAAAGTCAAAACCTCAAATATCAACATTGGGGGGTATTTCTAGAAGTTCATATATATCTAGGAACCAGTGTGGTTCATCACTAGTTCATTGTTGAGTTAGTAACATAGCAAATCTAAACTAAAATAGATTCAAAGATATGATACCTCAAATAATGAATATTAAAGATTATGAATTATTGAGCAACAGTGAGGGCATGCACCTTAACTACCAAATCATAAATTCTGGCAATAAATTATTTACTGTAAAGATCCTATATGAATTATATTGAAATCAGTAATAATCATAGCTAAATTTATACGAAATAGGTGTCTTAGCTTTAAGACGACTTCTGTAACTCCATTTCATCATTCGTCCTCGTGGTCACAGGATCCCAATAAAGAAAAAACCCGAAGTGAATATCACGAATGAAGAGAAACAACTTGTCAACTACTCGTATACACGCTGCAATCAGGGAAATTTAAGTAGCATTTTATTAGGCTAGGAATTATTTCAAATATTCATTAAAGTTGAAATAAATTAAGAAAATCAACTAACGTTGTGTGTTTGTTGTTCATTCTTCGTTACGACTGACTACACACAAATATACAACCCAGAGTGATGCATCAAACAAGATTGGTATACTTAACATGAGCATATCAAATACTAAGGTCTGCCGAAACCGCGTCTGCCAGTCCCAGGCGTTCACTGCTGTGCACGCGTAATTACAGGCCGTCGTTTCAATTGTTGACGCGTTATTAACTGGCAAGGTACTGCAGAACACGTGAGGAGGTAATTGGTGACTGTTGGTGGAGTTGCAACGTAATTATTGTTGGAGAACTCTTGAGTCACTACCACGCGTCTCGCATCTCTGATCGCCAGGAATGCCTCGTGCGCAATGGCGTCTCTGCCCTCCCTCAACCCGTCTCCCGCATTCACAACAGAAATTACTAATCATGGACAATTCTTTTCCGCGTAATTACTGATGTAATACGCTAATGAGAACTGGGTTGCAATTATAGGGAATTAAATAATATCATATTCTCGTTAAATGGTGTTAAACGAGAAATGGAGAGGATGTCTATTCCCTCCATAGCATTCGTACGTAACAGATAAAACTGCTACTAGATAATAATTTCAGTTAATAATTCTCGGTTTTGGATTATTGGTAGTTATATTATCCGTAGTTAATTATTACACAGAATACTGATAATTTTAGAGAACCACATTCAATTCTCTAACATATTGGTAATAAACGTGTCTAGATAGACATTATCTGACGCAATCATGCTACTAGATGTCGTGAGAATTCTAGCATTAATGTGCGGATAAAGAAATATTAGGTTAGGTTGACACTACCGTTAGTGAAATTAATAACTACTGTAGTTAGTATATAATAATGATGTACAATAATACAATGGTAGTTTGTTAGTGTTGGAAATTTCCAACATAACTCCGGGAGGGGGGGGGGGGAAACTCGGGTCGCAGTTCAATGTTGAGTACTGACGTACCTCTCCCGAAGTTAATATTAATGTTAGTACGTTAGTACACACATAACGGATGTCCCGTAATTGTCAAGGACCTACAAAACTTTAAATCTTGTAAAGGAACTCATGTTAAATGTAAACATGGAATTGTGAATCATCTAAAGTTAATAACTACTAAAGCCTACAATGTACTCCTTGACTGGGGTTGCGATGATGTGTAACAGTTATGTTACTAAGTCTTAAAGTTTTGCAAACTCATAGATGCTCTAGATGGAATAATGTTATAGTTGATAGCCTACACAAACAAATTAAGGATTAAATCATACAATTTAAGGTAACAGAATCCACCATGAGGTGAATGTCTTTGGTCATTGTGACTTGTAACTGATTTGTTACTTGACATCACAACACAGCATCATCATGACTACTCAAATTGGATGGGAAGTTATTTGCTCTTAGTCAGAGCTGTAATAGGCTTGTATTTCTCGTTTACATTGCTTAGCAGCTGCTCTAGGTGGGCGGATGCTCGGTAGATCAGAATTGTTGTCCTCGGAAACTGTAGGTGAAGTTGGTTCTGCTAAACACTCTCGTTCTGCTAATTGGACAGGTACCAACTTCTCTAATGTTTTTAGGGTGGTAGTGCCTCAGCACAAAACCCGTACAACTCTCAGGATGCCTTGGTGATCTGGGTGGATAGAGACAATTTTGCCTATAGGCCATTCTGACCTGGGTCCATCACTGTCAATCAGTACTAGGTCTCCTGGTTTGAGTTGAACTTTGTTATAGGGGCTTGAAGCTCCATAGTGGTACTCTCGTAGAGCTGTGAGGTACTCTCGAGTCCACACCTCATTCCACCTTTCAATTACTCTCGAGAGATGGTGGTAACTTTCTACTAAGTCACTCCTAGTTACATGGGAAGGGTCGATGGGATCCTCTTCTGACAAAGGTATCAGAGGGCTCAGCAGGCCTCCATGTATTAAATGTGAGGGACTCAGGGGTTCTCTCCGTGAGAAGTCATCTGATAGGTAAGTTAATGGGCGATTGTTGACTCACGCCTCAATTTCCACGACGAGTGTTTGGAGTTCAGAGAAACTAATTTTCTGTCGATGCAAGGTCTGCCTTAAACATTTCTTGACAGTTCCTATCATACGTTTGTAGAACCCACCTTGCCAGGGGGCTCTGGGAGCTATAAATTTCCAGTGGCATTGTCGTCTCTGCATGACAGAATGCACTTCTGGATGATTCCATATCTCTCTTAGGCAGGCTTCTCCTGCCACAAAATTTGAACCATTATCAGATATCATTAGTTTGGGACAGGATCTGCGAGCTGCAAATCTACGAAAGGCTTGGATGAAGGCTTCGGCACACATGTCAGAAGTCATTTCTGGATGTACGCCTTGTGTGGTTGCACAAGTGAAGAGGCAAATATAAGCTTTCACTGGTATCTTATCTGGAGTGCCAGTGAGAAGGAAGGCTCCTGTGTAATCGACACCAGTGGTCTCAAAAGGACGAAGATGGACTACTCTCTCCTTAGGGAGTGGTGGAGGTCCTGGGTAAGGACACACTCGAGCGTCGTATCTTATGCAGATTACACAGAACTTAATGATTGATTTGACAGTTTGACGACTATGAGGAAGCCAATATTTCTGTATTAGGTCGGTGAGAGTGTCTTACACTCCACCATGCAAAGTACCATATTGATGATGATGTAAAACTAGAAGTTTTGTAATAATGTGGTGACGTGGTAGAAGGATCGGATTATTTGTATCCAAATAAATTTTTGCATGAAGCAGACGTCCTCCACACCTTAATGTATTATGAGTGTTGGTATCATACCAGATACCTAGAGACCTGGTTAATTCATCTGGAAGATTTTCATATTCACTTCCATACGTCTCTTGTTGTGCATGTTTGATCCAGTAGAGGATAGGATTGGGAAACTTATGCCTGATTCCTATCTTAGCAAGAAAGTCAAACACATGTGCTGTCACTCTTAATAACTTAGTCAAGTTAGAATAATTGTGAGGATTAATAGCTGAGATTCGATGAGGTTCTGGGTCTTTCATGGTAGTAGCGATACTGGTCACTATGACTTGTGGTTTCTGTTTGGGCCACTGACCACTAACAAGCCATGAAGGTCCATTAAACCACATCGAAGACTTGATTAGCTGTTTTAATGTTAATCCTCGTGATAAGTAATCTGCAGGATTGTCCTTAGTAGGAACATGTCTGAATTTATATCCAGCAGATAATTCATGAATTTCCCTAACGCGATTACTAACGTAGGGAGTTTTATTGTTGTTATTTCTTACCCATTGTAAGACTGCCTCATTGTCTGACCACACTACGATTTCACCAAAGTGGATATTATTGAGTGTCTTGGTCAGGCAATGAGCCAATCGTACTCCCACCAGCAATGCAGTTAACTTCATTTGAGGTAAAGATCTCTTCTTGATTGGAGCAACTCTTGCTTTAGATGTGAGTAAAATTGATTGTGCACTATTGACTAAGTAGGTTGCAGCGCCATATGCTTTGCCAGAGGCATCGCAAAAAATGTGCAAATTTTTGGGTAAGTTTTGTCCTGAAGCATTACGAGGAAATTTCAAAACACCTAATCGATGGAAATCCGTTGTGAGTATTTGCCATTTAACTTGCAACTCAATTGGCAACGGATCATCACATCCCATATGTTTCTGCCAGCATTCCTGCATGAGGAGTTTGCCCCTTATTAATGTAGGACTAAGTAAGCCTAAAGGGTCAAATGGTTGACTGACATACGAGAGTAATTTTCTCATGGTAAGGGATGAATTATTGGTTTTTACCGACTTGACATTCATCTCATCAGTACCTGTGTTCCATTCCATGCAGAGAACTTTTAATTGATTAGGCACCTGATAACCCATAAATTCTTTCTCGATTATCTGGTTTATTGATTTATTGTTTGAGGCCCATGATTGTAGTGGCATATTGGCTCCTAACAACTCACGGTTAGCCTCATGGTAAATTTCTACCAATTTGGATTTGTCATTTGTAGTTCCCTGAAAATTATCGACATACAAGTTGTCACTGATCTCTGTTTTATCAGGGCTATTTGACTTCCTCAAATGTGTATCTAATGTGGCTTGAAGTAGAAACGTGGAGGAAATCGCTCCGAATAGCACAGAGGCAAACCGGTAGGTTATGACGTCACTGTCAGGATCCAGTGGGTCCTTAATCCAGAGAAATTTGGTGTAATTACGATCCTCCTCTTGCAAGCCTACTCTAAGGAAAGCTTTACTGATATCAGTAGTATAAGCGAAAATACCAGTGCGGAACAGTAATAGTACATCATGTAGCCTTTGTGTTAGGCTAGGTCCCGTTTGGAGACATTCATTCAAGGACACGCTGTTTGCCTTCACTTTGGCACTACAGTTGAAAACAATACGTAGTGGCGTTGTCAATGAATCTTTCACCACAGCGTGATGGGGTAAATAGGGACCTGTTTTTCAGTCATCATTATCAACAACTTCGATAAATTTTCTATTGAGTTGTTGTTGAATTAATTGATGATACATGTTCAATCTATCTGGTTGTTTCTTCAGCCGTATTAATTGAGACTGTAATTGAGAGGCTGCCATGAAATAATTAACTGGAAGTTGTGGATGATTCAACTTCCATGGCAGTCTCATCCAGTATTGTTTGTCTCTATAGACAACTGTGTCCAGATATTGCTGGTAAGTCCACGTATCATCCAACCCGTTCTCGCAAATTTAATAAGTCAATATTGACTTATTAAATATGTGCATAGGTGACATACTTAACATAATAGATACCCTTAAAAAGATTCATAGAAAACACCGACCTTACCTAACCTTGTTAGTATCTTAAGATAAGCATCTTATTGCTTCGTAATTACAATTATTACCTAACCTATAATAGGTATAGGTTAAATAATAATTGTAATTACGAAGCAATAAGATGCTTATCTTAAGATACTAACAAGGTTAGGTAAGGTCGGGGTTTTCTATGAATCTTTTTAAGGGTATCTATTATGTTTAGTATATCACCTATGCACGTAGTTAATAAGTCAATATTGACTTTACGAATTTGCGAGAACGGGTTGTATCATCAGGGCTTGGCTTATCAGGGAAAATACCTAGAGTGTCTAAATCCCACAGACGATGTACAGGTGGATCAGACTCATTATCTTCAGATATTTCTCTGAAATGTAGGGGTGACTGTTTCAAGCCTAGTCACGCCACAATTGTATTGTTAGATTGTTGGTTGGTTGACGCTGGTTTTTGTTGGAAAAGCACTGGTCCAGTAAGCAATTTGCCTCCAGCAGATGACAACAAATTCATTCTGTGTTGTCAGGTGCATCCTGTTATAAATTTATAATTATGGTCAGCGCCTATAAGGATACCAACATCTGTGAGGCAGTCAGAATTTATTTTGTGATCTGCGAGCCTCATGCGGTTACGTTTGAGATATCTCGCAGTGCGAGCTAGTCCTGTGACCTGCAGGTCTGAAGGAAGTTTATCTACTACTACTGCTTGTATTGGACTAGTGGAAGATCCAAGTCTCACTAACACCTTGACTACTTGGTATTCACGAGGTCCACTATTAGTCAAGAACCCAGAAATATTCAGTCTCACACTTTTGGCAGGTTTTAATTTTAACTGCTCGACTAATTGTTGTGTGATGAAGGTTTTCTGTGATTCTTGATCAAAGAGACCTCTAGTGTTAACTCTAGACTTCCTGTCAATTAGTTTGAGTTGAGCCATAGGCAGAGTGGTATTATTGCCTGACTCAGTAGCAAGTACATTTATTTCTTGATGTACCTTGCAATATTGTACTGTGGTAGAATTCATAGAATCCTCCCGAGGTGTCATAGATTGTGTAGAAGTTTTTCTACATAAGGCTTAATGATGTATACCTTTGTTGCATCTACTGCATAACCATAGCTGCACTACACACTTACTGGGATCATGAGAACCCATGCACTTGGTGCATCTGTGCAATTCTTGTAGCCGTTTAATCCTGGTATTAAAGTTAGGATAAACAGTGCATTTGTAGGTGACATGTTCTTGATCACAGAACTGACACGTTCTCTCTCTTGCTGAGTTTGTCTTTTTAGTAGACACATCAGTTGCAACGTCAGAGGGAGATACAGAATAAATACCTACACTACCACTCCTTTTTTCAGTGGATGGAGTAGTCTTAGGTTTGAATTTATTGGACTTATTCAAAGTCGATTTGGGTTTGACTGAGTTGTCAAGGTTAGGTTGTTTAGACTCAGGTTTAATCTTATCATGAGCCTTCAGCCTGTTAACCGTTATTCTCAGTCCCTCGAATATTTGCTCGAGAGTGAGAAACTCGGTTTTATAGTATGAGCAGATTTCTGCTAAAATATTTCGAGGTAATTTCCTCTGTAAAAGTAACAAGTAACTTAATTGACCATTCTGAGGCTGGTACATCAACTTTAGTACCTAAGGCCTTCACTAGAGACTCTACTTCTAGCCTGAAGTTTTGAAGTGAGTCTGGTCAGTTACTTGGTGCATTCAGATCAAGCAACTGGTAATAAAGGTTAGCTATACTCAACTCCTTGTTGCAATAGTTCAACTTTAGTAGTTTTATAGCTTCCTCATAATTACTCTCAGTGAGAGCTAGGTTATTTATGACCTTTTTAGCCTCCCCATTGAGAAGACGAATCAGGTAAGAGAACTTAGAAACTCTATCAAGAGAAGTTCTGTTATGTATATGAACTTCAAATGAAGTCCAAAATGTGTCCCAATTTTCTTCATCCAGCCCTGCAAATGTAGGTAAGTCTAAAGTAGGTAGACGAACCTCAGGTAATTGATTACTGGACTGAGACACAGTATTATTTGCATTAGATTTATATTCTTTTACTATATTGGATATTACATCAATTTTATCTTGAGTATCATCTTCATACTGAGAAATATCTGCTAGAATTTGATCTATTTCATCAAGATCAGTTTCAGTTGCATTCAGTAGGTTGAGATAAGACTGGCTTGTAGATTTAACTTGATAAAATTTGAGATCAGCTACTCTCACTGATGTTTCTAGTTGATAGTAATCAATGGGAGTTGCTTTAGACAAAGTATCAGACTTATTAATTAGTCTGGTTAAATGACCTTTAAGGCCAATATAAGTTCTCCTTAATTGTTCAGGAGTAGCCATGGTGGCTTTAAGTCCAAGTTTCATAGAAGAAGTATTACTAATGAAGCTTGGGTACTTGCTCATTAGTTGGCAAGTAATATTGAGTATAGCCTAAATTAATCTGGCTAAATTACACTCTACCTCACTCGAGGTTAAATGTACCTACCTAACAATAAGTAGCTAAGAATTTTGAGCAGTGCTTGAATTTCACCATTAACTTTCTTCCGGCTAGCTCTTCTTTATCACCATTAGACGTAATGGTGATCATTCAGCAGCACTCAAAATGCATACACACAAATAATGAGTACAAAAATTATTAATATGTATTTACTCTAATCAGAGTTACTACAAGTTTGAATCCCACCCTTGATAGGGTCAGCACAAGAATGAATAATGTATGTACTACTGACAAGTCCAAGACTAGTTGTAAAATTTCTACCTAAGAAACTACAAATTTGTGCAAAACTCAGCACAATCACAGCGTAAATTCCTTCCTAATAAAGGTTGGCATAGATTAATTTGTGGTGCAATAATGGGAATATATAGTTGTGTAGTGTTTTTTTTTTTTCGATTTTATAGTTTATATAAAGGTGCACTTGCACACACAGGTGAAAATACAATTATGTACAATTAATTTGGCTTGCCAGCCACAGCCTTTTATGGTGGTTGAGTGTGCTGATCAATTTGTCAACTACATGTGACCTAGACTCACCTGACAGGTGTACACCATCTCTTGCCAGGTTTTGCCTGTATGGTGTGGCTGTAAATTGAATGTAAGTGGCATCCAATCATACTCTCTTCCTCAGCCTAAAGTTTATATATATGGCAGCTTTTTGGTATTATTCTGGACTCACTCCCCAACAATTATTATTGCTTAGATGGCGAGGTTCCACCAATGTGAACACTACTGAACTGCTAACAAGTTTAAATGAGGAAATTATTGTTTTAAGGTGATTTATTACCTCAGCTGGGTGTCAAGTAGGATGGATGTCATTACCACCTAAATAAATAATAGTTAGATGGTGAGGCCACTCTAACACAGGTGTTAATGTGGAGTTATTATAGAATTTATGAGCTGTTGCTCCTGGTGACCTGAAGATTCTTACCTCAGTGTGAGGTATAGGTCTGAATGTTGTGGGCAATTGACTGTGTCCCACTAGTGCTACTTTATACATGAGGTAAAAGCAGCAAATAAATTGGTGTGAATTAGGCTAACCTATGTGGCACACTGCCGGTAGCCACAATTAAAAAATGTGGTTAGTCTAGACTACTTCACACAGTGATTAGTTATGACTAATTAGTATAGATCCGGTTCGAAGGACCAATATATTGGATTATCTGGGCTTGAACTCACATATTAAATTATTTGATTATTATGTTTAAATAAATCGAAAGACCACCCACTTTTGAGAAAAGAGGGAAAATTAATAATGGTGATTATTAGATTGACACTATAGAACCAGTGCCTATGGATAATAATTAAATGAATAATCACTGGAAAATAATGAATAGACTGTATTATTAATTAATTAAAGTCAAAGTTTCAAATATCAACATTAGGGGGGTATTTCTAGAAGTTCATATATATCTAGAAACCAGTGTGGTTCGTCATTAGTTCATTGTTGAGTTAGTAACATAGCAAATCTAAACTAAAATAGATTCAAAGATATTATATATCAAATAATGAATATTAGAGATTATGAATTATTGAGCAACAGTGCACCTTAACCTTAGCACCAAACACCTTAATTACCAAATCATAAATTCTGGCTATAAATTATTTACTGTAAAGATCCAATATGAATTATATTGAAATCAGTAATAATCTTAGCTGAATTTATACGAAATAGGTGTCTTAGCTGTAAGACAACTTCTGTAACTCCATTTCATCATTCGTCCTCATGGTCACAGGATCCCAATAAAGAAAGAACCCGAAGTGAATATCACGAATGAAGAGAAACAACTTGTGAACTCCTCATATATACGCTGCAATCAGGAAAATTTAAGTAACATTTTATTAGGCTAGGAATTATTTCAAGTATTCATTAAAGTTGAAGTAAATTAGGAAAATCAACTAACGTTGTGTGTTTGTTGTTCATTCTTCGTTACGACAGACTACCCACATATATACAACCCAGAGTGATGCATCAAACAAGATTGGTATACTTAACATGAGCATATCAAATACTAAGGTCTGCCGAAACCGCATCTGCCAGTCCCAGGCATCCACTGCTGTGCATTCGTAATTACGGGCCGTGGCTTCAATTGTTGAAGGGTTATTAACTGGCAAGGCACTGTAGAACACGTGGGGAGGTAATTGGTGACTGTTGGTGGAGTTGCAATGTAATTATTGTTGGAGAACTCTTGAGTCACTGCCATGCGTCTCGCCTCTCTGATCAATGGAATGCCTCGTGCGCAATGGCGTCTCTGCCCTCCCTCAACCCGTCTCCTGCATTCACAACAGAAATTACTAATCACGGACAATTCTTTTCCACGTAATTACTGATGTAATACGCTAATGAGAACTTGGTTGCAATTATAGGGAATTAAATAATATCATATTCTCGTTAAATGGTGTTAAACGAGAAATGGAGAGGATGTCTATTCCCTCCATAGCATTCGTACGTAACAGATAAAACTGCTACTAGATAATAATTTCAGTTAATAACTCTCGGTTTTGGATTATTGGGAGTTATATTATCCGTAGTTAATTATTACACGGAATACTGATAATTTTAGAGAACCACATTCAATTCTCTAACATATTGGTAATAAACGTGTCTAGATAGACATTATCTGATGCAATCTTGCTACTCGATGTCGTGAGAATTCTAGCATTAATGCGCGGATAAAGAAATATTAAGTTAGGTTGACACTACCGTTAGTGAAATTAATAACTACTGTAGTTAGTATATAATAATGAATTATTTTAATACAATGGTAGTCTGTTAGTGTTGGAAATTTCCAACATGCCCCGGCCAACTTCCAGCGAGCTGTCAACTGCACCATCTATGGCCTGGATCACACCTACACCTACTTGGATGACATCGTTGTTGCAACTAACACCTGGAGCGAACATCTGCTCCAGCTGCAACGATTGTTCTCCCAAGCTCCTGACAGCTGGCCTTACCATCAACATGGGCAAGTCCACCTTTGCTAAAGGTAAAGTGCGTTATCTTTGTCATATGATAGGGAGTGGCAGTATAGCTCCTTTAACCATTCACACTCAAGCCATTCAGCGTTACCCACAACCTACAACCAGGAAGCGGCTCCTGCACTTCCTTGGCCTTGCATCTTACAATCGTAGGTTTGTAAAAAATTTCAGTACGGTAGCGACACCACTGATTAATCTGACCAGCCCCAAGCAACAGTATCATTGCAACAGACCGTTGGCTTTGAATTACTAAAGTGTCTGTTATGTTCTAATCCAATTCTCGCCTCTCCAGATATTACGAAGCCCTGCATCAGCAATATCGACGCAAGTGGCACCGGCATCGGGAGCTGTGATGATAATCTCCTTCAAGAGAGATTTGGCCTGCTCTTTCCTATCATCATGTTACTTCAGTACATCTACAACATCTAGATACTACAATCAAGAGTAGTATAGATTTTGTAGAATACGTTTCTACAGGGGAGTATATGTACCCTACACTCGCTCTCCACCTCCCCCTGCTCACTGTCGCCACGCCACCCTCGTTGATCATCAAACTACCACTTTCAGCCAGCTCGCTTCCCATTGGTGAATCGGCGACTCCACTCGACTTCAGCGCCATCTACATATCTGACGATTAAGCGTGCACGAGCCGTTGGATTTAGAATATTCTGTGCTCTCAAGTCTGATACATCTATATAGTATAGGCTCTGTGCAATAGTTGAGGTTTTCACCCAGCCAATAATCTCAGCACCTTTTAATTCATTTTTTGTCTTGTTCATTGTAGAGTAATATAACCATTGTTTTATTTTATAATATTTTTTGAATTTGTAATTTTGTTTAATTAGCACTGTACATAGCCAAGGGATTATTTTTGTTCATATTTGTTTCAAGTCAAATAAAGTTTCATTGTTCATACGATTTGTTTTGCGTCTTTTTCCCTTTTACTTGACCACAGGAGGCAACAGATATGCAGTCAACTTTTTTTTCTCTTTTTTTTTTTGTAAATGTGATTGACATTGACACCAGCCATTGGGACGACTGCCGTACACCTACATTTTTTCCATCACAATATATATACATATATATATGTATATGAATGTATATATATATGTATATGTATATATATATATATGTCGTACCTAGTAGCCAGAACTCACTTCTCAGCCTACTATGCAAGGCCCGATTTGCCTAATAAGCCAAGTTTTCATGAATTAATTGTTTTTCGACTACCGAACCTACCTAACCTAACTTTTTCGGCTACATAACCCAACCTAACCTATAGAGATAGGTTAGGTTAGGTTAGGTAGGGTTGGTTAGGTTCAGTCATATATCTACGTTAATTTTAACTCTAATGAAAAAAATTGACCTCATACATAATGAAATGGGTAGCTTTATCATTTCATAAGAAAAAATTTAGAGAAAATATATTAATTCAGGAAAACTTGGCTTATTAGGCAAATCGGGCCATGTATAGTAGGCTGAGAAGTGAGTTCTGGCTACTAGGTACGACATATATATATATATATATATATATATATATATATATATATATATATATATATATATAATGTCGTACCTAGTAGCCATAACACACTTCTCGGCCTACTAAGTAAGGCCCAATTTGCTTATTAAGCCGAGGAATTTTATTTATTTTCAATAAATTGTTTCCAATTAGTTAATTTGAATTATTGTTTTTATATTATATTAAGAGAATAAATTATTGACTTAATTGTGTTAGTTTAAGTTAGGGTAAGATAGGTTAGGTTAGGTTAGGTAGGGTTGGTTAGGTTTGATCATATATCTATGTTAGTTTTAACTCAAATTTTTTAAAAATTAACTCATACATAATGAAATGAATACCTTTATCATTTCATAAGAAAAAAATTGAAAAATATATATATTCAGGAAAACTTGGCTTATTAGGCAAATTGGGCCTTGCATAGTAGGCCGAGTACGACGTTCTGGCTGCTAGGTACAACATATATATATAAATATATATATATATATATATATATATATATATATATATATATATATATATGTCGTACCTAGTAGCCAGAACTCACTTCTCAGCCTACTATTCAAGGCCCGATTTGCCTAATAAGCCAAGTTTTCATGAATTAATAGATTTACTATAATTTTTTTCTTATGAAATGATAAAGCTACCTTTTTCACAATGTTTGAGGTCAATTTTTTTTATTGGAGTTAAAATTAACGTAGATATATGACCGAACCTAACCAACCCTACCTAACCTAACCTAACCTATATATATAGGTAAGGTTAGGTTAGGTAGCCAAAAAAAGCTAGGTTAGGTTAGGTTAGGTTAGGTAGATTAGGTAGACGAAAAAACATTAATTCATGAAAACTTGGCTTATTAGGCAAATCGGGCCTTGCATAGTAGGCTGAGAAGTGAGTTCTGGCTACTAGGTACGACATATATATATATATATATATATATATATATATATATATATATATATATATATATATATATATATATATATATATATTTTTAATCTTACTTTTTCGGTCATATTTAATAATATATGTCTACAGGAAAGACTGCTACCAAAATATACTAATATTAAAACGCACGACCCAGCAGCAAAGAATCAAGCCTTCACGATAAAATTTCGCCAAGATCTGATTCGTAATCAGATATACAAGGCAGAAAATGAAATCAAAGACAACAAAACGCAACTACTTCATGATACAAACCAATGGAGAAACAGCAACATCGACGAAAGTCTCCGTACTCGTATCGAGCAACACCTCGACATCCTCACAGATCGACATCACCTCAGCACCGAAACTAGGATAATCAAGAAACTAACAACGTTATATGGAGGACCTATGGCAATTCCATGACCAAGGGACGGCTTCCTGAACCTTGCAGGAATCAGCCTTACTGAGGACCAAATCACTCTCCTAAATCTAGGTATAAACTGTCACGTTATGTCCAGACCAAGTGGGAAGTGGAGTTGGAGATTCTGTTGGACGACATATTCGACCTCGAGACACAAAAGAAGGTCACCACCAAAGACACCTTACAAGCAGAACTTATTGTGGAAGGAGGAAAGAATCGAGGTAACTGCAGAAGCACCATACTGTCCCCCGAGCTCAAAGCGTCAGCTAAGAGCCTTCGTGAGAACAAGGATATAGTTGTCAGGAGAGGTGACAAGTCGCCAATATATGTCATTCTTAAAGAACACGAATATCTGGCGAAAATGAACCTCATTCTCTCTGACCAAACTAAATTCCAAAGGGTAACGAAGGACACTACAGCCGAATTGAAAGCAAAGGTCAACAAATTGATCGAAACTGTGAACGCCAAGAAATCCGGACTCCACCTGCCATAGATTTTTGGGGAATATAAACCTGGATACGCGTATAGAAATGTCAAGACACATAAGCCTGGAAACCCACTTCGGCCAATCATCAGCCAGATACCCACACCCACGTACAGACTGGCGAAGCGACTGAATGGCTTGCTGACTCCTTATGTCCCTTGCGCCTTCAGTCTGAAGTCTCCAAATGAATTTGTTGACTTACTGCGGGGAACACGGGCCACAGGGATAAGAGCCTTGTTGGACGTAGAATCACTGTTTACCAACGAACCTGTGAATGAATCAATTGGGATGATAGCGGACAGAGTGTATCGTCATCCAGCCTGTACTCGTCTTGACATACCAGAAAGCATTCTAAGGAAACTACTTTAAGCTTGTACTAAAGAGGCACCCTTCTTGAGCCCGGATGGGCACATGTATAAGCAAGTAGATGGGGTCACCATGGGTTCTCCCCTAGGTGTCCTGTTTGCGAACTTCTACATGGGTACCATCGAACGAAAGGTCTTAGTCGGCATGAACTAGAAACCGGCCATATACTGCAGGTAAGTTGATGACATTTTTACACAGGTACCTGATGTCAGACATCTGCAGGAGTTGAAGGAGGCATTTGAGCAGAATTCTGTGTTGTGTTTCACTTACGAGATGGAGAAGGATGGGAAGCTGCCCTTTCTAGATGTAACAGTCATGGAAAAGAGCGGAGGTTTCCACACTGCAGTCTACACTAAGGAAACGAACATAGGAATGTGCATAAATGCCAACAGCGACTGCCCAGACAGGTACAAGAGGAGTGTTGTTAATGCATATGTCGACCGTGCTCTCAGCCACAGCTCAGAATGGAAGCAAGTCGATGAAGAACTCTGTAGGGTAAGGCAGGTCCTAGTCAACAACGGCTTCTCCAATGGTTTCGTCGAAGACATCATAAGAAGGAAAGTGAAACGCCATGCAACCTCTGAAGAGACAACTAACACAACACCTATACCCCCTATTAGACTATTTTACAGGAACTTCTTTTCCACAGCCCATAAAACGGAGGAAAGGGTCCTGAAAGATATTGTTAATAGGAACGTTATCCCTACAGACAAAAATCAGAGGATACAACTGACGATTTACTATAAAACCAGAAAAACGGCTAGCCTACTCATGAGAAACTCTCCAGACACAAAGCAGAACGCTTTAAAAGAGACCAACGTCGTCTATGCCTTCAAATGCTCACTTGGGGACTGTAAGCTCCAAAAAACCCAGTATATAGGCAAGACAACAACATCTCTTTCTAGGCGTTTAACGATGCATAAGCAACAGGGCTCCATTAAGGAACATATAATCTCTTCCCACAACCAAACCATCGCCAGAGAAATCCTAGTAAACAACACAGAAATCATCGATAGATACAGCGATAGCAGACGGCTTGACGTTTGCGAGGCACTGCACATTAAGAAGTGAAC
>NC_059576.1:17377378-17379878 GCF_020424385.1 Procambarus clarkii | reverse complement strand
AAGGAAGTGATAGCCGAGGCTATATGAACCACTTCCCCGCCGGCACTCGGATGGTAATCTTGGGCATAGCATTTTATCAAATCACCTCATTCTTTGGGGCACACGTGAGGAACACAAATGCAAACAAGCCTGAATGGTCCCCAGGACTATATACAACTGAAAACTCACACCCCAGAAGTGACTCGAACCCATACTCCCACAACTGGTATGTACAGGGACGCCTTAATCCGCTTGACCATCACGACCGGACATAAGGAAGTGATAGCCGAGGCTATATGAACCACTTCCCCGCCGGCACTCGGATGGTAATCTTGGGCATAGCATTTTATCAAATCACCTCATTCTTTGGGGCACACGTGAGGAACACAAATGCAAACAAGCCTGAATGGTCCCCAGGACTATATACAACTGAAAACTCACACCTCAGAAGTGACTCGAACCCATACTCCCACAACTGGTATGTACAGGGACGCCTTAATCCGCTTGACCATCACGACCGGACATAAGGAAGTGATAGCCGAGGCTATATGAACCACTTCCCCGCCGGCACTCGGATGGTAATCTTGGGCATAGCATTTTATCAAATCACCTCATTCTTTGGGGCACACGTGAGGAACACAAATGCAAACAAGCCTGAATGGTCCCCAGGACTATATACAACTGAAAACTCACACCCCAGAAGTGACTCGAACCCATACTCCCACAACTGGTATGTACAGGGACGCCTTAATCCGCTTGACCATCACGACCGGACATAAGGAAGTGATAGCCGAGGCTATATGAACCACTTCCCCGCCGGCACTCGGATGGTAATCTTGGGCATAGCATTTTATCAAATCACCTCATTCTTTGGGGCACACGTGAGGAACACAAATGCAAACAAGCCTGAATGGTCCCCAGGACTATATACAACTGAAAACTCACACCCCAGAAGTGACTCGAACCCATACTCCCACAACTGGTATGTACAGGGACGCCTTAATCCGCTTGACCATCACGACCGGACATAAGGAAGTGATAGCCGAGGCTATATGAACCACTTCCCCGCCGGCACTCGGATGGTAATCTTGGGCATAGCATTTTATCAAATCACCTCATTCTTTGGGGCACACGTGAGGAACACAAATGCAAACAAGCCTGAATGGTCCCCAGGACTATATACAACTGAAAACTCACACCCCAGAAGTGACTCGAACCCATACTCCCACAACTGGTATGTACAGGGACGCCTTAATCCGCTTGACCATCACGACCGGACATAAGGAAGTGATAGCCGAGGCTATATGAACCACTTCCCCGCCGGCACTCGGATGGTAATCTTGGGCATAGCATTTTATATAGTCCTGGGGACCATTCAGGCTTGTTTGCATTTGTGTTCCTCACGTGTGCCCCAAAGAATGAGGTGATTTGATAAAATGTTATGCCCAAGATTACCATCCGAGTGCCGGCGGGGAAGTGGTTCATATAGCCTCGGCTATCACTTCCTTATGTCCGGTCGTGATGGTCAAGCGGATTAAGGCGTCCCTGTACATACCAGTTGTGGGAGTATGGGTTCGAGTCACTTCTGGGGTGTGAGTTTTCAGTTGTATATAGTCCTGGGGACCATTCAGGCTTGTTTGCATTTGTGTTCCTCACGTGTGCCCCAAAGAATGAGGTGATTTGATAAAATGCTATGCCCAAGATTACCATCCGAGTGCCGGCGGGGAAGTGGTTCATATAGCCTCGGCTATCACTTCCTTATGTCCGGTCGTGATGGTCAAGCGGATTAAGGCGTCCCTGTACATACCAGTTGTGGGAGTATGGGTTCGAGTCACTTCTGGGGTGTGAGTTTTCAGTTGTATATAGTCCTGGGGACCATTCAGGCTTGTTTGCATTTGTGTTCCTCACGTGTGCCCCAAAGAATGAGGTGATTTGATAAAATGCTATGCCCAAGATTACCATCCGAGTGCCGGCGGGGAAGTGGTTCATATAGCCTCGGCTATCACTTCCTTATGTCCGGTCGTGATGGTCAAGCGGATTAAGGCGTCCCTGTACATACCAGTTGTGGGAGTATGGGTTCGAGTCACTTCTGGGGTGTGAGTTTTCAGTTGTATATAGTCCTGGGGACCATTCAGGCTTGTTTGCATTTGTGTTCCTCACGTGTGCCCCAAAGAATGAGGTGATTTGATAAAATGCTATGCCCAAGATTACCATCCGAGTGCCGGCGGGGAAGTGGTTCATATAGCCTCGGCTATCACTTTCTTATGTCCGGTCGTGATGGTCAAGCGGATTAAGGCGTCCCTGTACATACCAGTTGTGGGAGTATGGGTTCGAGTCACTTCTGGGGTGTGAGTTTTCAGTTGTATATAGTCCTGGGGACCATTCAGGCTTGTTTGCATTTGTGTTCCTCACGTGTGTCCCAAAGAATGAGGTGATTTGATAAAATGCTATGCCCAAGATTACCATCCGAGTGCCGGCGGGGAAGTGGTTCATATAGCCTCGGCTATCACTTCCTTATGTC
>NC_059576.1:17364878-17374878 GCF_020424385.1 Procambarus clarkii | reverse complement strand
TGAGGCGGCAGCCCATGCAGCTCGAGCCTTCATCGCCAACATCACAGACGAAAAGGCCCTGATCAAGCTAGATTTAAAAAATGCCTTCAATTTGGTGCGGAGGGATGCTGTACTCTGTGCGGTTCATAGTCATTTCCCTTCCCTCTACCCTTTTGTACATTCATGCTACAGTATGGACCTTAAGCTACTTTTTGGCGAACATGAAATTGACTCGCGAGAAGGCGTCCAACAGGGTGACCCCCTCGCTCCTCTCCTTTTCTGCTTAGTCATCAAACAAGTCACAGAGGTCCTGTCCAGCGAGCTTAACATCTGGTTCTTGGATGATGGTACCCTAGCTGGTTCCCAAGACTCCCTCCTGGAGGACATCAGAAAAATCCAGGAGCAAGGTGCAGTTTTAGGCCTCACCCTGAACTCTTCTAAATGTGAAATAATATGTTCCAACCAGGGCATCGTAGAGAGAATAGAGGGTCTTCTGCCAAATATCCATAAAACAAAACCTGAAGACAGCAGACGCCTAGGGTCTCCCCTGGGGTTGAAATCCATCGACGAGGTCCTTGATAAGAAAATCGCCGACCTTAAGAGGATGAATGGGAGGATTGAGGATATTGATGCTCATGATGCACTCTACCTCATCACCAGATGTCTGTCCCTCCCCAGGTTAACCTACTTTCTGAGGTGTTCACCATCTTACAGCAGCCAAAAACTAAGTGAGTATGACGGTTACTGAAATCAATGCTAGAAAAAGCCCTTAACCTCTCTCTTGATGACCTACAGTGGAAACAAGCCTCTCTTCCCGTAAGACTTGGGGGCCTCGGAGTTCGAACAGCAACGGAAATCGCTGTTCCAGCCTTCCTGTCCTCCTTATCAGCATCCGACGACCTTGTGACAGAAATTCTACCTGCCCACTTACATCACCTGGCAGGTGTACATGATCCCAATTTTACACGCTGTGCCACAGAGTGGGCCTCTCGTGCAGGCCCACCACCTCAACCACTATCCCCAAAAGCCCACAAGCAATCCAGCTGGGATGGCCCCATTGTAGACCAAGTTGCTGCAGAGTGCCTGGGTGCTGCAACAACACAACACGACATTGCTCGCCTCACAGCTGTAGCAGCCCCACATGCAGGGGATTTCCTGTTAGCAACCCCAATGTCGGCAACTGGCACGCGTCTCACACTACACGCCCTCCGAATTGCTGTGGCCCTTCGCCTTGCTGCCCCAATCCACACCAGATATAGGTGTATTTGCGGCGAGGTGGTGGCTGACAGGTACGGCCACCATGACCTACTCTGCCAAAGCACAGGGGGATGGCACTCGAGGCACAGTGAAGTTAACGACATCATCAAGAGGAGCCTCACCACAGCTGGATGTCCAGCTGAAAGAGAGCCCCGTTACCTAACGCCTCGTAACTCTGATGCTCTTATTGGTCGCCCGGATGGTATCATAGTGAACCCCTGGAAGAATGGCAAGCAGTTGGTATGGGACTACACGTGCGTATCAACCCTGGCTAACACCTTCATTAACCTCAGTGTTGCACAACCAGGTGGCGCTGCCACCCACAGGGAAGCAGCCAAATCCCGTAAGTATAGAGAACTGGATCACCACTACAATTTTATCCCCATTGCTTCTGAGACACTCGGCGCCTGGGGTAAAAGTGCTACCAGTTTTTTGAAAGAACTGGGTTCTAGGCTTATTGAAACAACAAGGGACCCTAGAGCTGCCAGCTTTCTTTTCCAGCGCCTCAGCGTGGCGATACAGAGGGGAAATGCGCACTGCATCCAGGGTTCCTGCCCGCCATCTGAGGAGCTGGAGGAACTCGACAACCTATGATAACCATCTTTGTAACCTATATGTAACTCCTTTTTTGTAACAAGGTTCAAATAAAGCAAATATATATGTGTACATACAAAAGAATGGGGGTGGTAGAAGATAATATTAGTGTTCAGTGAGAGACCACAAGGTCTCCTCTGAATACTTTTTATTTTCTTCTCCGAGGCTATGGGTCCCCATATTGGCACCAGAGGTGGTACCCTCACAAATTTTTAAATTTATATATATATATATATATATATATATATATATATATATATATATATATATATATATATATATATATATATATATATATATATATATATATATATATATATATATATATATATATATATATATATATATATATATATATATATATATATATATATATATATATATATATATATATATATATATATATATTTTGAAAGAACTGGGTTCTAGGCTTATTGAAACAACAAGGGACCCTAGAGCTGCCAGCTTTCTTTTCCAGCGCCTCAGCGTGGCGATACAGAGGGGAAATGCGCACTGCATCCAGGGTTCCTGCCCGCCATCTGAGGAGCTGGAGGAACTCGACAACCTATGATAACCATCTTTGTAACCTATATGTAACTCCTTTTTTGTAACAAGGTTCAAATAAAGCAAATATATATGTGTACATACAAAAGAATGGGGGTGGTAGAAGATAATATTAGTGTTCAGTGAGAGACCACAAGGTCTCCTCTGAAAACTTTTTATTTTCTTCTCCGAGGCTATGGGTCCCCATATTGGCACCAGAGGTGGTACCCTCACAAATTTTTAAATTTATATATATATATATATATATATATATATATATATATATATATATATATATATATATATATATATATATATATATATATATATATATATATATATATATATATATATATATATATACATATATATATATATATATATATATATATATATATATATATATATATATATATATATATATATATATATATATATATATATATATATACGGGCTACCGGGGAGGGAGGACGTGTGGAGGAGGCTCTGTTGTTTACTGAGCCATTACGTAGGGACATCCTGACGTAACCGTGCCTAGCCTTCACAGAGTGCTGTGTGAATGTCCTGGGAAGGTGCAGGAGTGGCGGAAGGTGCCTAGGTGCCTAGAGTGGACCATCTCAACAAAAACGGATGAAAACAGGTTGGTGTGCAGTGTATGGAATACAACGGCAGTGAGGGCCACGCTGGCGCCCTCTACGCCTCCCAGGCTAAGGTGTGGGGGAGGAGGGGGTGTTGTTGTTCGGTCGGGCAAGGGGGGGGGGTCACCCATGTGCCACCCAGTGTTTATAGAAATACGTTTGGGAAAGAAAAATGAAAATAAAAATCAGCAATCATTGTCAGAGCTAATAGAGCTCACAGTGTGTCAGATTACAAGTGTATGATTCATTCACCATTGTGCAGTGATATACAAGAAAATTATACCAGTGTTTAAGTGTCACCCAGACCCCCCCTCAAGCTGAGCGAGGCCCGGTCAACCCCCACCTCCTCCCCGCCCGCCGGCCTGACCGCACCGCAGTACCTCCTGCCATCCCATCACCCAGCCCACCCTGCCCCTGGGTGTCTCCCACCCACCTATTCACCGCCCACACAGTGCTTGTGGTAGGGATGTGCTACCCTCCATGCACCCAGATATGGCACAGGTCACAGCAGGCATTCAGGTTCCTCCCAAAAGGGAGGGAGACACAAGTACTCATAGGAGTGGTGAGTGTGAGGGACAGCTAGCCACCCCTCCTGCCACCACCCGTGTCCACCCCTGCCGCCACCACCCCTGTCATCCCTCCCACGCCGGCCGCCTGGGGGATGGAGGGGACTCCACCAACTAACCAGGAACCCCTCAGCCAAGAACAGGGTCCTGGGAACAGTGCACCCAGACGTGCAACCAGAGGACCCAGACTCAGAGGAACGTGCCGGGTGTGTGACGAATCACACAGCCTTAGAAATGATGGAACCCTACGTCAACACAACGGCTGTGAGGGTTCATTGACGGTACCTGTAGAGAGAGAAGGCCCACAGGTCCCCCCGGCACCCCCACACATCCCAGCAAACTTCATGTCATCAGAAGACCTCCTGGGGACCATCAAAGCATCCACCACCAGAACTCTTCCCCACATTCCTAAAGCAGCGCGCCCATTTGCAGCAGGGAAATATACAGACCTTTTAAGGAAAGTAAATGAACGGTCTGAAAATCTTAATGCTGCAGCCACCATCAAAGCATGGCATAATTTGCTCCTGTTTGGCAATATTTGCTTAGGCGTACCTGCAAGAGGAGGCAAGTCACTAGCCTCATCAGTCACTAGGGCAATAAATAATTTCCCCAGAGCTGACAACTTGATCCCCATCCCTCCTCAACGCAAAAACCGTCGTGGAAGACCCAAGAGTTCCAATGATAATTTTAAACTAGGAACACAAGTGACCAAAAAAATTGAAGAGGGCAACACAGTAGGGGCAATTAGGTTACTTACCAGCGAAGACACAATCGCCCCTAGAAATACCGCTACCGCCAACTCGCTGAGAGAGAAGCACCCTCCTAGAGTACCATGGGAACCCACTGCTCAGGACACAAATGTCCCAGACATGGGACCTCTATTCCTCCAAGCGTCAGAGGTATACAAAGCCATCATGTCATTTCCGCCAGGCTCGGCAGGGGGATACACTGGAGTATAACCTCAGCACCTCAAGGAGATGGTAAACCCAGTTCTCGGAGAAGTTGCCGAGACACTATTGTCAGAGGTCACGAAGTTTGTCAACGACTGCCTCTCTGGGTTGATCCCAGATACAATTAAACCATTTTTCTTTGGAGCATCCCTTTGTGCCCTCAAGAAGAAAGATGGTGGAGTCAGACCCATTGCCGTGGGTTACACACTTCGGCGCCTTGTTGCTAGGGCAGCTGTCAGAAAAATTAGCATAGACGCTGCGACGATACTTCGACCCCATCAACTAGGTTTTGGTGTCCCCCATGGCTCTGAAGCAGCAGCTCATGCAGCACGAGCCTATATCAAGCACCTCCCAGAAAATAAGGCATTAATTAAATTAGACTTTAAAAATGCTTTCAACCAGGTAAAAAGGGATGTGGTACTGGAAGCAGTTCGAACAAGCTTTCCTTCTCTACTCCCCTTCGTCTCAGCAGGGTACAGTAGGGAATCGACGCTGCTGTTTGGGGAACATGAAGTTGTTTCTGCAGAAGGTGTCCAGCAGGGAGACCCACTTGCCCCTTTTCTTTTTTGCATGGCTGTTAAAGAGGTCACAAGCAGGTTGACCAGCGAACTCAACATCTGGTTCCTGGACGATGGCACCCTGGCAGGGACACAGGAGTCCCTGCTAGAAGATCTACAGCTGGTGAAATCTAAGGGAGAGGAGTTAGGACTCAACCTAAACCCATTAAAGTGTGAAATCATCTCATCTAGCCAACCAACCATAGATGCAGTGCGAACCATATTGCCAGGAGCCCAATTGATCGCTCCCACCGACAGTGTGCTGCTAGGGGCACCTCTGGGCTCGAGCGCCATTGAGGTAGTCCTCGAAGAAAAGCTGAACGACCTGAGGAGGATGGAGGGAAGAATAGGGGCTTTGGACGCCCACGATGCTTTGTACCTTCTCACAAGGTGCCTGGCTTTGCCCAGACTGACCTATTTCCTAAGGTGTGCTCCCTCCTTCGACAGCCCAAAATTAACAGAATATGACACACTCCTAAGGTCAATAACCGTGAAAGTGTTAAACCTCTCTCTGCAAGATGACCAATGGGACCAAGCAACGTTCCCAGTTAGACTCGGGGGAATAGGTATTCGGAAGGCGACACAGTTAGCATTGCCAGCATTCTTATCTTCGACCAGTGCAACAGGTGAATTAGTTAAGGAAATACTACCGGAACACCTAAGAGACTTCATTGGGATTCATGATCCCAAATTCGCGGAAGGAGCCGGTCAGTGGGACACTCTCGTCAACTCTCATCCTCGACCGACTTTTCCAAATGACTGCAAACAGTCCAAATGGGATAGCCCCATGGTGGAGAACATCGCCACATCATTGCTGGAGGCAGCTTCCAGGAAGGACAAAGCGCGTCTTCTAGCTGTGCAAGCGCCCCATGCCGGGGACTTCCTGTTGGCAGTCCCTAATTCCGCCTTGGGCACCCGCCTGGACCATCGGACCCTAAGTATTGGTGTTGCTCTGCGCCTTGCCGCCCCTATCTCCACCGAGCATCGGTGTATTTGCGGCCATGCACGGGCAGACCAATACGGCAGCCATGGTCTCATCTGTCGTAAGACACAGGGAAAGATTGCCAGACATGAAGCAGTCAATGACATCATCAAGAGAAGTTTGGCTTCAGCTGGATGCCCAGCACAAAGGGAACCTCAGTTGTGCAGACCTGACAACAGCCAAAACGCCCAGATGGAGTCACCCTGCAGCCGTGGAGGGAAGGTAAACAGGTCGTGTGGGACTACACGTGTGCATCCACATTGGCTGATACCTATCTACCTTACAGCGCAGCTGAGGGAGGCGGGGCGGCCACCTTCAGGGAGACCCAGAAAACTAACAAGTACAGAGACCTAGAACGTTGTTACAGGTTCGTGCCAATAGGCTCTGAGACTCTGGGCGCCTGGGGTAAATGTGCACTTAAGTTCCTGAAGGAGCTGGGCGAGGAACTCATTGGGAAGACTAGAGACCCAAGAGCGGCCAGTTTTATGTTCCAGCGCCTCAGTGTCGCTGTTCAGAGGGGAAATGCGTGCTGTATCTTGGGTACGCACCCGACCCCCAAGGAGCTGGACGAAGTCTTCGAACACTGATTGGTATAATGTTATATAAGTGTTTGTTTTCTGTAAACTGTAGCATTACAATAAAATCAAATAAAAAAAAAATAATAGGGGTGGTAGGAGAGGAAAAGATTAAAGTATTCAGTGAGAATCCACAAGATCTTCTCTGAACACTATTTATTTTCTTCTTCGAGGATGTGGGTCCCTTTAATTAAACCAGTGGTGGTACCCCTAAATATATATATATATATATATATATATATATATATATATATATATATATATATATATATATATATATATATATATATATATATATATATATATATATATCTCATTGAATATGAAAGTTAATATATTCCGTATTAACTATTTTCTGGTTTAGGGCTTCTATCCCTCTTAGTAGTGTTCTTGCATCAGGGATTTAGTTGGAAGAGGAGTTCACCAAAAGTCATGTTCGCTTTCAAAGTGAAGAAAAATAAATGAATAACTGTAGAATGTATTACACTTATTATAAAATTGCACAACGTTTCGAACCTTCATTGTTCATTCTCAAGTGATGTTACAGAACAGGTCATTATATTTATACTACTAGTGGGTCAGGTGAATACAAATGGATTGAACAATGGGGTCAGGGGAAAACAATGGGTATACACTGGGTAAACGTAAGGGTAAAGAGTAGGACATAAAGGAGAAAAGATTACAATAAGGATAATTAGGGTACAAAGCACATACAAAGATTAATAACGTGTAGTGGGCGTTGTTTGTCGAGCAGTGTCTTCTACGTTGGCATCTTCACGTTCTGGTCTTGACATCTTCACGTTCACGTTGGTGATTGGTTTCATGTGGTTATTTATTGTGTATTTGCAGTAATTATATATAAAAATAACATCTAACCTGACTGAAGCATGGCTTGAGTCTTGAACAGTGTGCAAGTCAAAAGTATATATTTTGTGTATATATATTTTCCGTGAAATGAGGCATATATCTTGGTATTCGTATTGCTTCAGTGAATCGTGATGGACCTTCGCGTGAGATGTAAATTGGAGGTACTGATTGCACTGACGATTATGTGGACGAGTTTAAATCATATGTAAAATACTTGATATCAATGACAAGCAATAATTTTAAAATTTATATAATCTTGATTATCCTCAGAATATCGTTACAGAGCTTGTTAGTTGCGTCCACATCCACACCACATCCACACCACAACCACATCACATCCACCACACATCCACACCACATCTACACCACATCTTCACAAAATCCACACCACATTCAAACATCCAAACTCTGTCTCTCTGGAAAGGTTCCACGTTGAGACATTTCTACCCTGACAAGCAATATGTGCACTGAAAACTATGTTATGCTCCTCAGTGTATATAACCCGAGTATATTACAATGCAGCTGGCCTGCATGTCTTTATACTGCTGGTGAGAGAGTGTGCCATTCATGAGGTCTTATTGCATGAGACAGGCCTCGTATAGTCTAATATTGCAGTGGAATTACTGTGATTCATTTTCTTTGTAGAAATGTAGATATTTTATAAGTCAAGAGAGCGGAAAATGAAACTTTAACGTCACTGTTTTCGTGTTTCGTTACAACTGTGACAAGTCTAAACCAAAGAGAAAATGGGATATTAAAAGTTTGCCATGATTGGTCAAAGGAAATATTTTAACCAATCAGTAAGTTGCAACTGTGAGGCATTGCGAGAGCCCATGATTCCGATTGGCTTTCGGAAGTTCATTTGACTTCCACCGTGAATAAGGACCAGCCACGTTTTCTGTCTTAGAGGAAGTCCCCTGAAATTCCCCTGATATTACGCAGGAAGTGTTTGGAAAGAAAAAAACAGAATTCTGGAGATGTTTACAAGACGACGTGAAAGCAATTTACCAACTGTAAAGGAAAGCGTTGTTTAGTCTAACTTTTCTCGATGTGAGGAGCCTTCTGATGGATTCAAATTACAAGTACTCACAAAATAATAATTTTCGTTAATTTTTCAATAAATATTATAGTACGTTCATGTATTTTTGTAGCCAAGAAAGGCTTATGTTACCGGGCATTCAAATAAAAGTGTTAAGGTAGATATAACTAATGCTTGGTACATAAATCCCTCTTGCCCTAGTTAGGCCAATTATACCCATCTTGGTAAAGTAACCTAACTTGGGTTTACCTGAGAGAAACGTTGGTGATACACACACACTCACTAGTGTAGGGACAGTCGTCTGGTCAAGTACACCTACACCTTCCTCCTCTACGCTACAGAGAGGCATGAACTCAATATTGCAAAGTGTACCAATTTATTATTACAGAAGAAATATCACATTTCATCATCCCGGTATCGTTTATATCTGCCGCATTAAAGAAGAAAATTGAAGGAGGCCAATTTGACTCGATGTATTTTAACCATCAACTGATCAACCGACGTCTCTGTAGCAGCGTCTCCGTGCCTAAGTGGACTACGTAAGTATCGAGCACTGGTTTGTGGGTATATATGATTGTAACGTAGTCCACTCTCGGGCCTCATTCTTCGTCCTATTATAAGTTCATCCAACTTGCCCGCATGACGTTAGGAAATAATTAAAAATATATCATCTAGGGGGGCTTAACGAAAAGTTTTTAATTTTGCATTACCCCGAAGACTCAACTATTTAATTACCGTGATGAACAGTATCCTCGGAGATCAAGGCAATTTAACCACTAAAAGTTTTATTGAGAGAACAGAGTACTATTAAACTTGCTAATATCGAGTACTAGTTTACTGAAGCATGGACCATAGTCAGTGGTTCAACTGAGTAATAGTGACAGACTTTACTACATGTCACTACATGTCACTACATGTCACTACATATAAGCCACTTGTGTTAATTACTGAACCCATGCTCGTCATGAATACCAAGGGTCGCTCCTGAAAAGTTTTGTGGGTCATGGGGGGGGGGTAAATTATTGAAAAGACTTAAAGCAAAAAAACATTGAAAAGTCATCATGGTACACACGTGTCAAAGACGGTATTTAGAGGGAAAATATGCTATTCATCAGACATATGCGAAATTCCGAGTAATGAGTTTCTAGCTAAAAGATCTTCCCCCCCCCCCAGCAAAAAAACACTGAATAAAGAAGAGGTGACTTTTTGGAATCAATGACAAAAAAAGTCCTTGGACGTAATAGCACCTGGTACACACCTGGCACACACCTGGTACACACCTGGTACACACCTGGCACACACCTGGCACACACCTGGTACACACCTGGCACACACCTGGCACACATCTAGCACAAACCTGGCACATAACAGCAGACTGACGTCAGAATGTACATGTGACTTTTTACAATATATAGTTCACTTCCCCCGCCTCTCTCTCTCTGTCTCTCTCTC
>NC_059576.1:17228390-17364778 GCF_020424385.1 Procambarus clarkii | reverse complement strand
AATGCAAACAAGCCTGAATGGTCCCCAGGACTATATACAACTGAAAACTCACACCCCAGAAGTGACTCGAACCCATACTGCCAGGAGCAACGCAACTGGTATGTACAGGGACGCCTTAATCCGCTTGACCATCACGACCGGACATAAGGAAGTGATAGCCGAAGCTATTTGAACCACTTCCCCGCCGGCACTCGGATGGTAATCTTGGGCATAGCATTTTATCAAATCACCTCATTCTTTGGGGCACACGTGAGGAACACAAATGCAAACAAGCCTGAATGGTCCCCAGGACTATATACAACTGAAAACTCACACCCCAGAAGTGACTCGAACCCATACTGCCAGGAGCAACGCAACTGGTATGTACAGGGACGCCTTAATCCGCTTGACCATCACGACCGGACATAAGGAAGTGATAGCCGAAGCTATTTGAACCACTTCCCCGCCGGCACTCGGATGGTAATCTTGGGCATAGCATTTTATCAAATCACCTCATTCTTTGGGGCACACGTGAGGAACACAAATGCAAACAAGCCTGAATGGTCCCCAGGACTATATACAACTGAAAACTCACACCCCAGAAGTGACTCGAACCCATACTGCCAGGAGCAACGCAACTGGTATGTACAGGGACGCCTTAATCCGCTTGACCATCACGACCGGACATAAGGAAGTGATAGCCGAAGCTATTTGAACCACTTCCCCGCCGGCACTCGGATGGTAATCTTGGGCATAGCATTTTATCAAATCACCTCATTCTTTGGGGCACACGTGAGGAACACAAATGCAAACAAGCCTGAATGGTCCCCAGGACTATATACAACTGAAAACTCACACCCCAGAAGTGACTCGAACCCATACTGCCAGGAGCAACGCAACTGGTATGTACAGGGACGCCTTAATCCGCTTGACCATCACGACCGGACATAAGGAAGTGATAGCCGAAGCTATTTGAACCACTTCCCCGCCGGCACTCGGATGGTAATCTTGGGCATAGCATTTTATCAAATCACCTCATTCTTTGGGGCACACGTGAGGAACACAAATGCAAACAAGCCTGAATGGTCCCCAGGACTATATACAACTGAAAACTCACACCCCAGAAGTGACTCGAACCCATACTGCCAGGAGCAACGCAACTGGTATGTACAGGGACGCCTTAATCCGCTTGACCATCACGACCGGACATAAGGAAGTGATAGCCGAAGCTATTTGAACCACTTCCCCGCCGGCACTCGGATGGTAATCTTGGGCATAGCATTTTATCAAATCACCTCATTCTTTGGGGCACACGTGAGGAACACAAATGCAAACAAGCCTGAATGGTCCCCAGGACTATATACAACTGAAAACTCACACCCCAGAAGTGACTCGAACCCATACTGCCAGGAGCAACGCAACTGGTATGTACAGGGACGCCTTAATCCGCTTGACCATCACGACCGGACATAAGGAAGTGATAGCCGAAGCTATTTGAACCACTTCCCCGCCGGCACTCGGATGGTAATCTTGGGCATAGCATTTTATCAAATCACCTCATTCTTTGGGGCACACGTGAGGAACACAAATGCAAACAAGCCTGAATGGTCCCCAGGACTATATACAACTGAAAACTCACACCCCAGAAGTGACTCGAACCCATACTGCCAGGAGCAACGCAACTGGTATGTACAGGGACGCCTTAATCCGCTTGACCATCACGACCGGACATAAGGAAGTGATAGCCGAAGCTATTTGAACCACTTCCCCGCCGGCACTCGGATGGTAATCTTGGGCATAGCATTTTATCAAATCACCTCATTCTTTGGGGCACACGTGAGGAACACAAATGCAAACAAGCCTGAATGGTCCCCAGGACTATATACAACTGAAAACTCACACCCCAGAAGTGACTCGAACCCATACTGCCAGGAGCAACGCAACTGGTATGTACAGGGACGCCTTAATCCGCTTGACCATCACGACCGGACATAAGGAAGTGATAGCCGAAGCTATTTGAACCACTTCCCCGCCGGCACTCGGATGGTAATCTTGGGCATAGCATTTTATCAAATCACCTCATTCTTTGGGGCACACGTGAGGAACACAAATGCAAACAAGCCTGAATGGTCCCCAGGACTATATACAACTGAAAACTCACACCCCAGAAGTGACTCGAACCCATACTGCCAGGAGCAACGCAACTGGTATGTACAGGGACGCCTTAATCCGCTTGACCATCACGACCGGACATAAGGAAGTGATAGCCGAAGCTATTTGAACCACTTCCCCGCCGGCACTCGGATGGTAATCTTGGGCATAGCATTTTATCAAATCACCTCATTCTTTGGGGCACACGTGAGGAACACAAATGCAAACAAGCCTGAATGGTCCCCAGGACTATATACAACTGAAAACTCACACCCCAGAAGTGACTCGAACCCATACTGCCAGGAGCAACGCAACTGGTATGTACAGGGACGCCTTAATCCGCTTGACCATCACGACCGGACATAAGGAAGTGATAGCCGAAGCTATTTGAACCACTTCCCCGCCGGCACTCGGATGGTAATCTTGGGCATAGCATTTTATCAAATCACCTCATTCTTTGGGGCACACGTGAGGAACACAAATGCAAACAAGCCTGAATGGTCCCCAGGACTATATACAACTGAAAACTCACACCCAGAAGTGACTCGAACCCATACTGCCAGGAGCAACGCAACTGGTATGTACAGGGACGCCTTAATCCGCTTGACCATCACGACCGGACATAAGGAAGTGATAGCCGAAGCTATTTGAACCACTTCCCCGCCGGCACTCGGATGGTAATCTTGGGCATAGCATTTTATCAAATCACCTCATTCTTTGGGGCACACGTGAGGAACACAAATGCAAACAAGCCTGAATGGTCCCCAGGACTATATACAACTGAAAACTCACACCCCAGAAGTGACTCGAACCCATACTGCCAGGAGCAACGCAACTGGTATGTACAGGGACGCCTTAATCCGCTTGACCATCACGACCGGACATAAGGAAGTGATAGCCGAAGCTATTTGAACCACTTCCCCGCCGGCACTCGGATGGTAATCTTGGGCATAGCATTTTATCAAATCACCTCATTCTTTGGGGCACACGTGAGGAACACAAATGCAAACAAGCCTGAATGGTCCCCAGGACTATATACAACTGAAAACTCACACCCCAGAAGTGACTCGAACCCATACTGCCAGGAGCAACGCAACTGGTATGTACAGGGACGCCTTAATCCGCTTGACCATCACGACCGGACATAAGGAAGTGATAGCCGAAGCTATTTGAACCACTTCCCCGCCGGCACTCGGATGGTAATCTTGGGCATAGCATTTTATCAAATCACCTCATTCTTTGGGGCACACGTGAGGAACACAAATGCAAACAAGCCTGAATGGTCCCCAGGACTATATACAACTGAAAACTCACACCCCAGAAGTGACTCGAACCCATACTGCCAGGAGCAACGCAACTGGTATGTACAGGGACGCCTTAATCCGCTTGACCATCACGACCGGACATAAGGAAGTGATAGCCGAAGCTATTTGAACCACTTCCCCGCCGGCACTCGGATGGTAATCTTGGGCATAGCATTTTATCAAATCACCTCATTCTTTGGGGCACACGTGAGGAACACAAATGCAAACAAGCCTGAATGGTCCCCAGGACTATATACAACTGAAAACTCACACCCCAGAAGTGACTCGAACCCATACTGCCAGGAGCAACGCAACTGGTATGTACAGGGACGCCTTAATCCGCTTGACCATCACGACCGGACATAAGGAAGTGATAGCCGAAGCTATTTGAACCACTTCCCCGCCGGCACTCGGATGGTAATCTTGGGCATAGCATTTTATCAAATCACCTCATTCTTTGGGGCACACGTGAGGAACACA
Source organism: Procambarus clarkii (assembly GCF_020424385.1). Taxonomy (NCBI): domain Eukaryota; kingdom Metazoa; phylum Arthropoda; class Malacostraca; order Decapoda; family Cambaridae; genus Procambarus; species Procambarus clarkii. The sequence continues at coordinate 17,360,864 of NC_059576.1, read as the reverse complement.
AATGCAAACAAGCCTGAATGGTCCCCAGGACTATATACAACTGAAAACTCACACCCCAGAAGTGACTCGAACCCATACTGCCAGGAGCAACGCAACTGGTATGTACAGGGACGCCTTAATCCGCTTGACCATCACGACCGGACATAAGGAAGTGATAGCCGAAGCTATTTGAACCACTTCCCCGCCGGCACTCGGATGGTAATCTTGGGCATAGCATTTTATCAAATCACCTCATTCTTTGGGGCACACGTGAGGAACACAAATGCAAACAAGCCTGAATGGTCCCCAGGACTATATACAACTGAAAACTCACACCCCAGAAGTGACTCGAACCCATACTGCCAGGAGCAACGCAACTGGTATGTACAGGGACGCCTTAATCCGCTTGACCATCACGACCGGACATAAGGAAGTGATAGCCGAAGCTATTTGAACCACTTCCCCGCCGGCACTCGGATGGTAATCTTGGGCATAGCATTTTATCAAATCACCTCATTCTTTGGGGCACACGTGAGGAACACAAATGCAAACAAGCCTGAATGGTCCCCAGGACTATATACAACTGAAAACTCACACCCCAGAAGTGACTCGAACCCATACTGCCAGGAGCAACGCAACTGGTATGTACAGGGACGCCTTAATCCGCTTGACCATCACGACCGGACATAAGGAAGTGATAGCCGAAGCTATTTGAACCACTTCCCCGCCGGCACTCGGATGGTAATCTTGGGCATAGCATTTTATCAAATCACCTCATTCTTTGGGGCACACGTGAGGAACACAAATGCAAACAAGCCTGAATGGTCCCCAGGACTATATACAACTGAAAACTCACACCCCAGAAGTGACTCGAACCCATACTGCCAGGAGCAACGCAACTGGTATGTACAGGGACGCCTTAATCCGCTTGACCATCACGACCGGACATAAGGAAGTGATAGCCGAAGCTATTTGAACCACTTCCCCGCCGGCACTCGGATGGTAATCTTGGGCATAGCATTTTATCAAATCACCTCATTCTTTGGGGCACACGTGAGGAACACAAATGCAAACAAGCCTGAATGGTCCCCAGGACTATATACAACTGAAAACTCACACCCCAGAAGTGACTCGAACCCATACTGCCAGGAGCAACGCAACTGGTATGTACAGGGACGCCTTAATCCGCTTGACCATCACGACCGGACATAAGGAAGTGATAGCCGAAGCTATTTGAACCACTTCCCCGCCGGCACTCGGATGGTAATCTTGGGCATAGCATTTTATCAAATCACCTCATTCTTTGGGGCACACGTGAGGAACACAAATGCAAACAAGCCTGAATGGTCCCCAGGACTATATACAACTGAAAACTCACACCCCAGAAGTGACTCGAACCCATACTGCCAGGAGCAACGCAACTGGTATGTACAGGGACGCCTTAATCCGCTTGACCATCACGACCGGACATAAGGAAGTGATAGCCGAAGCTATTTGAACCACTTCCCCGCCGGCACTCGGATGGTAATCTTGGGCATAGCATTTTATCAAATCACCTCATTCTTTGGGGCACACGTGAGGAACACAAATGCAAACAAGCCTGAATGGTCCCCAGGACTATATACAACTGAAAACTCACACCCCAGAAGTGACTCGAACCCATACTGCCAGGAGCAACGCAACTGGTATGTACAGGGACGCCTTAATCCGCTTGACCATCACGACCGGACATAAGGAAGTGATAGCCGAAGCTATTTGAACCACTTCCCCGCCGGCACTCGGATGGTAATCTTGGGCATAGCATTTTATCAAATCACCTCATTCTTTGGGGCACACGTGAGGAACACAAATGCAAACAAGCCTGAATGGTCCCCAGGACTATATACAACTGAAAACTCACACCCCAGAAGTGACTCGAACCCATACTGCCAGGAGCAACGCAACTGGTATGTACAGGGACGCCTTAATCCGCTTGACCATCACGACCGGACATAAGGAAGTGATAGCCGAAGCTATTTGAACCACTTCCCCGCCGGCACTCGGATGGTAATCTTGGGCATAGCATTTTATCAAATCACCTCATTCTTTGGGGCACACGTGAGGAACACAAATGCAAACAAGCCTGAATGGTCCCCAGGACTATATACAACTGAAAACTCACACCCCAGAAGTGACTCGAACCCATACTGCCAGGAGCAACGCAACTGGTATGTACAGGGACGCCTTAATCCGCTTGACCATCACGACCGGACATAAGGAAGTGATAGCCGAAGCTATTTGAACCACTTCCCCGCCGGCACTCGGATGGTAATCTTGGGCATAGCATTTTATCAAATCACCTCATTCTTTGGGGCACACGTGAGGAACACAAATGCAAACAAGCCTGAATGGTCCCCAGGACTATATACAACTGAAAACTCACACCCCAGAAGTGACTCGAACCCATACTGCCAGGAGCAACGCAACTGGTATGTACAGGGACGCCTTAATCCGCTTGACCATCACGACCGGACATAAGGAAGTGATAGCCGAAGCTATTTGAACCACTTCCCCGCCGGCACTCGGATGGTAATCTTGGGCATAGCATTTTATCAAATCACCTCATTCTTTGGGGCACACGTGAGGAACACAAATGCAAACAAGCCTGAATGGTCCCCAGGACTATATACAACTGAAAACTCACACCCCAGAAGTGACTCGAACCCATACTGCCAGGAGCAACGCAACTGGTATGTACAGGGACGCCTTAATCCGCTTGACCATCACGACCGGACATAAGGAAGTGATAGCCGAAGCTATTTGAACCACTTCCCCGCCGGCACTCGGATGGTAATCTTGGGCATAGCATTTTATCAAATCACCTCATTCTTTGGGGCACACGTGAGGAACACAAATGCAAACAAGCCTGAATGGTCCCCAGGACTATATACAACTGAAAACTCACACCCCAGAAGTGACTCGAACCCATACTGCCAGGAGCAACGCAACTGGTATGTACAGGGACGCCTTAATCCGCTTGACCATCACGACCGGACATAAGGAAGTGATAGCCGAAGCTATTTGAACCACTTCCCCGCCGGCACTCGGATGGTAATCTTGGGCATAGCATTTTATCAAATCACCTCATTCTTTGGGGCACACGTGAGGAACACAAATGCAAACAAGCCTGAATGGTCCCCAGGACTATATACAACTGAAAACTCACACCCCAGAAGTGACTCGAACCCATACTGCCAGGAGCAACGCAACTGGTATGTACAGGGACGCCTTAATCCGCTTGACCATCACGACCGGACATAAGGAAGTGATAGCCGAAGCTATTTGAACCACTTCCCCGCCGGCACTCGGATGGTAATCTTGGGCATAGCATTTTATCAAATCACCTCATTCTTTGGGGCACACGTGAGGAACACAAATGCAAACAAGCCTGAATGGTCCCCAGGACTATATACAACTGAAAACTCACACCCCAGAAGTGACTCGAACCCATACTGCCAGGAGCAACGCAACTGGTATGTACAGGGACGCCTTAATCCGCTTGACCATCACGACCGGACATAAGGAAGTGATAGCCGAAGCTATTTGAACCACTTCCCCGCCGGCACTCGGATGGTAATCTTGGGCATAGCATTTTATCAAATCACCTCATTCTTTGGGGCACACGTGAGGAACACAAATGCAAACAAGCCTGAATGGTCCCCAGGACTATATACAACTGAAAACTCACACCCCAGAAGTGACTCGAACCCATACTGCCAGGAGCAACGCAACTGGTATGTACAGGGACGCCTTAATCCGCTTGACCATCACGACCGGACATAAGGAAGTGATAGCCGAAGCTATTTGAACCACTTCCCCGCCGGCACTCGGATGGTAATCTTGGGCATAGCATTTTATCAAATCACCTCATTCTTTGGGGCACACGTGAGGAACACAAATGCAAACAAGCCTGAATGGTCCCCAGGACTATATACAACTGAAAACTCACACCCCAGAAGTGACTCGAACCCATACTGCCAGGAGCAACGCAACTGGTATGTACAGGGACGCCTTAATCCGCTTGACCATCACGACCGGACATAAGGAAGTGATAGCCGAAGCTATTTGAACCACTTCCCCGCCGGCACTCGGATGGTAATCTTGGGCATAGCATTTTATCAAATCACCTCATTCTTTGGGGCACACGTGAGGAACACAAATGCAAACAAGCCTGAATGGTCCCCAGGACTATATACAACTGAAAACTCACACCCCAGAAGTGACTCGAACCCATACTGCCAGGAGCAACGCAACTGGTATGTACAGGGACGCCTTAATCCGCTTGACCATCACGACCGGACATAAGGAAGTGATAGCCGAAGCTATTTGAACCACTTCCCCGCCGGCACTCGGATGGTAATCTTGGGCATAGCATTTTATCAAATCACCTCATTCTTTGGGGCACACGTGAGGAACACAAATGCAAACAAGCCTGAATGGTCCCCAGGACTATATACAACTGAAAACTCACACCCCAGAAGTGACTCGAACCCATACTGCCAGGAGCAACGCAACTGGTATGTACAGGGACGCCTTAATCCGCTTGACCATCACGACCGGACATAAGGAAGTGATAGCCGAAGCTATTTGAACCACTTCCCCGCCGGCACTCGGATGGTAATCTTGGGCATAGCATTTTATCAAATCACCTCATTCTTTGGGGCACACGTGAGGAACACAAATGCAAACAAGCCTGAATGGTCCCCAGGACTATATACAACTGAAAACTCACACCCCAGAAGTGACTCGAACCCATACTGCCAGGAGCAACGCAACTGGTATGTACAGGGACGCCTTAATCCGCTTGACCATCACGACCGGACATAAGGAAGTGATAGCCGAAGCTATTTGAACCACTTCCCCGCCGGCACTCGGATGGTAATCTTGGGCATAGCATTTTATCAAATCACCTCATTCTTTGGGGCACACGTGAGGAACACAAATGCAAACAAGCCTGAATGGTCCCCAGGACTATATACAACTGAAAACTCACACCCCAGAAGTGACTCGAACCCATACTGCCAGGAGCAACGCAACTGGTATGTACAGGGACGCCTTAATCCGCTTGACCATCACGACCGGACATAAGGAAGTGATAGCCGAAGCTATTTGAACCACTTCCCCGCCGGCACTCGGATGGTAATCTTGGGCATAGCATTTTATCAAATCACCTCATTCTTTGGGGCACACGTGAGGAACACAAATGCAAACAAGCCTGAATGGTCCCCAGGACTATATACAACTGAAAACTCACACCCCAGAAGTGACTCGAACCCATACTGCCAGGAGCAACGCAACTGGTATGTACAGGGACGCCTTAATCCGCTTGACCATCACGACCGGACATAAGGAAGTGATAGCCGAAGCTATTTGAACCACTTCCCCGCCGGCACTCGGATGGTAATCTTGGGCATAGCATTTTATCAAATCACCTCATTCTTTGGGGCACACGTGAGGAACACAAATGCAAACAAGCCTGAATGGTCCCCAGGACTATATACAACTGAAAACTCACACCCCAGAAGTGACTCGAACCCATACTGCCAGGAGCAACGCAACTGGTATGTACAGGGACGCCTTAATCCGCTTGACCATCACGACCGGACATAAGGAAGTGATAGCCGAAGCTATTTGAACCACTTCCCCGCCGGCACTCGGATGGTAATCTTGGGCATAGCATTTTATCAAATCACCTCATTCTTTGGGGCACACGTGAGGAACACAAATGCAAACAAGCCTGAATGGTCCCCAGGACTATATACAACTGAAAACTCACACCCCAGAAGTGACTCGAACCCATACTGCCAGGAGCAACGCAACTGGTATGTACAGGGACGCCTTAATCCGCTTGACCATCACGACCGGACATAAGGAAGTGATAGCCGAAGCTATTTGAACCACTTCCCCGCCGGCACTCGGATGGTAATCTTGGGCATAGCATTTTATCAAATCACCTCATTCTTTGGGGCACACGTGAGGAACACAAATGCAAACAAGCCTGAATGGTCCCCAGGACTATATACAACTGAAAACTCACACCCCAGAAGTGACTCGAACCCATACTGCCAGGAGCAACGCAACTGGTATGTACAGGGACGCCTTAATCCGCTTGACCATCACGACCGGACATAAGGAAGTGATAGCCGAAGCTATTTGAACCACTTCCCCGCCGGCACTCGGATGGTAATCTTGGGCATAGCATTTTATCAAATCACCTCATTCTTTGGGGCACACGTGAGGAACACAAATGCAAACAAGCCTGAATGGTCCCCAGGACTATATACAACTGAAAACTCACACCCCAGAAGTGACTCGAACCCATACTGCCAGGAGCAACGCAACTGGTATGTACAGGGACGCCTTAATCCGCTTGACCATCACGACCGGACAAAAGGAAGTGATAGCCGAAGCTATTTGAACCACTTCCCCGCCGGCACTCGGATGGTAATCTTGGGCATAGCATTTTATCAAATCACCTCATTCTTTGGGGCACACGTGAGGAACACAAATGCAAACAAGCCTGAATGGTCCCCAGGACTATATACAACTGAAAACTCACACCCCAGAAGTGACTCGAACCCATACTGCCAGGAGCAACGCAACTGGTATGTACAGGGACGCCTTAATCCGCTTGACCATCACGACCGGACATAAGGAAGTGATAGCCGAAGCTATTTGAACCACTTCCCCGCCGGCACTCGGATGGTAATCTTGGGCATAGCATTTTATCAAATCACCTCATTCTTTGGGGCACACGTGAGGAACACAAATGCAAACAAGCCTGAATGGTCCCCAGGACTATATACAACTGAAAACTCACACCCCAGAAGTGACTCGAACCCATACTGCCAGGAGCAACGCAACTGGTATGTACAGGGACGCCTTAATCCGCTTGACCATCAAAAAGCCCCGAAATCATCTCAAGATAACCTCAAGATAACCATAATAGAGATAAAAACAATAAAAGAAACAGACCTCCCATAACAAACTGGAGGCAAAACATAATGGTAAAACATAACAAAGAGCATAAACCTTGGTCGGAACATGCCAACAGCCGGAAGGGCACGCAGTATGACATAAACAAGCGCACATGACATCCGCAACCGAACACACAAACGCACAGGAACCGCACACCCACAAACAAGCCATACAAAGAAACCCACAGCACAAACCGGAGCACACAGGAACCGGGAAGCATAACCCACCCCACCACACACCCTACCCGCACCCCACAGCCACGCACACAAAAGAATACACAAAATATAAAGAAATCATATGCGAGGAACACAGTCCTCAAGAGGCAGAAGCGTACTTTTCAGGAAAAAAATCGTAAGGATACTTCTTCTTATAAGCCTCCCAAGTCAAATCCTCAAAGTCTGAAGGGTTACGGATCCCCCTCGTCCGAGTGGGTATCATAAACTCTAGGACATCCAGATCAGGCGGCAACGGCCAACGCTTAAGGTCACTGACGCAAGTCGCATAGCGAGGCCGGGGAGCGCCAACCACGCCCTGCGAGGAAGCAGACGACACCGAAGATGCGGACAAGGGTTGTCGAAGCTGCCTCGCCATCGTACGCACAGTAGCAGGGGACGGTTGACGAGACGGTAGCACCTCCACTGAGACCGCAGGGGACACGGAAGAAACGGTTGGAGACGGAAGAGGCGACAAGCCGGCTGCCGAGGAAACGGGGAACGAGGAAGGTGCCACAGAACCCCCAGAGCGACTATCTTTTCTCAACACCACCATCAGTCCACCCCGCTCACCACGAACCTCAGTAGGGGGAACCATCCCCACGAAGAACCGGAGCCATCCGACGCAGTCAACGCACCTGAAGCAGGATCCGCGGACACCATACCAGAAGTGGAGGCCGAAACACCGGCACCGGCATCCTCAGGCAAGTGCATCTCCGCCACCACCGTAGTATGCACCACAACCGGAGCCCCCCCCCCCCCGCTGTTATCGGAAAGACCACAATCTTCGAAGTCGCCAACGTCAGCCCATTCATAAGAAGAACGCTGGGAACGCTTAGGCTCTGGCCGCACATCATCAGACACGGAGGCTGACTCAGCGATACGCGCAACACAAGCTGGGCGAACCGATGCACGTCGCAGTACGGCAGCATCCTCGACCATATGGAGGCACCAGGCCAGGCACAGGAGGAAGCGCTGCATCCACCCCAGCACCCAGCACAGCCGGAAGAGACGGTGAGGGGTGCAGGGACCGGAACAGACGTAGCAGAGGAAGAACTGGAAGATGGGGGGTCCGAGCAGACGGCAGTCGGAAGAAGCCCAGGGACACCAGCTGGAGCAGAACGATCACCAGGCGAGGACACAACCTCCGGAGGTGAGGCAACAACAAAATGGGGCGCAACAGGCTGGGCAATAGCCGACACAGGGGGCACATCCACGGAACGAAGAGACGTCCACATCCACCGAATCTTCCCCCACAGGAAGCGGCGGAAAATTCTCCTCACTGAATAGATTCACTAGCGCAACGGCAGGCGCAGAACAGTCACCAGCCTGATGGCCCTAAAAACCCCAACGATAACACGTCCGAGGTTGGTGGGCGTAAAACACCCGAACGTTGTAACCCATAAGGCGCACAGAGGACGGAATATCTGCCCGGAGTCTCATGCCCAGGGTGCGAATGTAAGTCCTCACACTCTTAAATGGACTGGAAGTCACCACGTTCACCCGCACACTAACCACTGTGCCAAACCGGCCGAAGCACCGCCGTAGCAGACCCTCTGGAAACTCCAAGGGAGCCCCATGCACACTGAGGTAAGTGAGGGCACCACTCTGATCTAAGAGGGTCACAGTGCCCGCACCATCCTGCAGGGGTAATGTCCGCCCCTTGTATCAACAGAGAAAGTCGTGATACGCCAACTCCTCCGTGAACTTCACTATCGCCAGACGGGCCGTCACCAACTCGACCCCATAAATGGCTATCACAGGGACAGAAAGCAAATCACATGCTAGCGCAATCTCCGGGTAACCAGCCCGCACAGAAGATTCGAGGCCCACAGACTGAGCCCGGACGACAGGGGGTAGAGGGACCCCCATTGTGACTCTACGTCAGCACAGGCGGGTAGAGACACATCCGCCCCCAACCGACCAAACTGGCAAACAATCACCAACTGCCGGAGCGACGAGGCAACATGTCTGCCCCCTACCGAAGCTAGGGCGCCACTCAAAGTTGAAGTAGCAGTTCTTCTATCTGGTAGCAATGTCGCAGCTATTCCAGACTATGCAAGAGTTAAGGTTATGCCATTTTCTGATCGAAATGCTGCCAGAATCAATCTAATTAGGATGGTTTTACCAGTTCCTCCTGGCGCATCTAAGAAGATTTCTTCAAGCCCGTTATTGACAGTTTTAATTATTTAATAGTAAATGCCTTTTCGCTCAAGTGTTAGCTTAGGAATATTTGATTGCACATACAACAACAGATCACCCATGTTGTAATTTTGTTCACGAGGCAATTCTGCATCGAACGAAGCAGCAGCAGATCGATTCGGTGATGGCATTTCCAATTGATAGAGAACTTTGTTCTAAATTTCTAAGCACAAATCTTCAATCATTATCAACGCTTCGTTGTAGATTTTGCTGTGAAAACCATGTTCATATTTGAATTTTCCTTGCGTATTCGACGGATAATATCTACAGCCATGTGTGATTTATATTTCTCCCATTACACTGGTGGAGATGAAGGAGAGCAGGTGGTCAATATGATTGCAAACAATGCACAAATTTGATTTGTATGTGACGTGTTGGACGCATATTAATGCATACATCCCAGTGTCGGTCGTTCTCCAAAAAATTTAGAGCTTGACATGCTTCATAGGAAGTGGCGTGTGTAACGCCGTTGACAAATCTCAATTCCTGGAAAGACGTTGGACCGTGCACATTTACCAACAGCATGCGAAGAAAGAAGCATTCTACCTGATTGGGATGCGCAGTGTACAATCTTCCTATCATAGTTTATTTGAATATGTCAGGTTGTCCATCGACTCGCTCTCCTCGTTTGCATTGTTCAAATGATTTTCTACTGACATTCCATGTGTAATACGTAAGCACATCCGAATTCAGCAGTGTTTTTGCAAACACTTCATTTTGACATAACGTAAAGAAAGCAGCTAACGTTGTAGCTGGTGAATTCATTGCTGTTTGTTGCACATTTCCAGCTGTGAAATAAACGTGTTGTCCATTTTCATATTTTAAAAACAAAAATAAAAAATACTAACGAAATATTTATATTCAAACGCAGATCAATCGACACAGCTCAGTTTCACCACCAGTTGCACTGAACAATAAGCAGAACAGTTAAAAAACCGAAATGAAAAAGAATAAAAAAACAAAACAAATAAACTATTATAAACTATTACCATGAAATATATGGTATGGTAAACGACACAACTCATTTCCAACGCACTGGCACACAAAATAATTCAATCAAAATTCGAATAAATAAAAATCTTTGAAAATTCAATTTATCAATGCAATTGGAAACACTGAAATCAAATCGTAACATATTTTGTATAGTGTGTGTTGTTCGTACGTGCAACAGATGGCGCTGTTTTTCAAAGAAAATAAAAAATTGTCGATCACAGATGTTTTATCTAAATAGTAGGTATATAAAATCATGCACTTATATGATTGGAACGTTGTGTCAAAATTTTAAAGGAATCAGTGAGGAACTTTCGGAGATTACAACGTGAGTTGCTCTTACGTCCTACAGATAACGCTGTTTTTCAAGAAAGCATGTTTTTTTCATTTCACAGGTGAGGCATGTATATAGTAGGTATATATAAAAACACTCGCCTATTCGAATGCAACGTTGTGTGAAAATTTCATAGCAATCAGTAAAGAGGTTTCAAAGATTTCCCTCACTTGAAAAACACAGTTAAAAAAAAAAACATGTTTTTTCCCGTCACAGACGTAACAGCTATATAGTATGCATATATAAACCTGCTCGGATGCGATTGGAACGTTGTGTGAAAATTTCAAGGCAATCGGTGAAGAACTTTCGGAGATTAGCGATTTTGAACAAAAGAACATTTCCATATATTTTAAATTGAATTTGTGTTACGTGTATTGGAATTGAGCTGTGTTGTTTATCATACCGTTTATTTTGTAAGTATAAGTATAGATGCCACACCTGTGACTGGTAAAACTATGCTTTTTCTTGAAAAACAGTGCCATCTGTTGCATGTAAGAGCAACACACATGCTATACTAAATATGTAACAATTCCATTTCAATGTTTCTGAATGCATTGATAAATTTTATTTTCATAGATTTTGATTTATTTTAATTTTGATTTAATTATTTTGTGTGAATTGCATTGGAATTGAGCTGTGTTGTTTGCCATTCCGTTCATTTCATGAGTATAGTTTATTTTTTTTATTTGTTCATATTTTCATTTCATTTTTTTAACTGTTTTTCTTATATTTCAGTGATGGGAACATCAGATCACTTGATGTTCCCCATTTTCTGATGGCAACATCAGACCATTTGGGAAGTCATCGGACGAGGGAGTGCGGAGTGGGGAATGGTAGGGATGACAAGGGGACAGAAGTGAGATAGTAGGGTGGACGAGCAGACAAGGAAGGGGGTAATAGTGGAGAAGGATAAGGGGTACGGGAGAGTTTGGGATGGTGGGGACGAGGTGATGGGGAAATATAGAATGGTGGGAGGGACAAAGGGACATGGGAGTGGGGCATGGTGGGAAGGAAGAGGGGATGGTAGATCGACTTGCTTCCATCCTGAAGCAAGAATGTGTCTCAGTGCCATTAGTGACTGCCCAGACAGGTACAAGAGAAGTGTTGTCAACGCTTACGTCGACCATGCTCTCAGCCACAGCTCAGGATGAAGCAAGTCGATGAAGAACTCTGCAGGGTAAGGCAGGTCCTAGTCAACAACAGCTTCTCTAATGGTTTTGTTGAAAACATAATAAAAAGAAAGGTGAAACTCTATGCAACTTCTGAAGAGTCAACTAACACAACACATGTATCCACTATTAAACTATTTTACAGGAACTTCTTTTCGACGACAGCCGGCGACCTATCACTCAGACATCTCCTGGTTCAGCAACTGGTACTGGTACATACGTCTTCCATCACTCAATGTGATTTTATCTACGACGTGTGATGGAGGAAGAACAGCACAGTGTAAATAGTTTTGAGTCACCCTTTTAGTAAAGTTATGTAAATGTTATATATTCATTTTGTCATTGTTTAGTGTTAAGCCAAATTGACAGAATTTGTTATTTGTGGTTATTAGTATTTGGTAGAGAGTTTAATTATTCATGCTTCTTGTTTTACTAGCACGTTTTACCTACACCTACCTGTTCACACCACCAAGCACGTAAGCAGTTTTATTTTAATATGTCACTCCTTTTTTTCTTTTATGTGACTAATAGCGGAGAGTTGTGCCCTAGCTACCGTGGGGTGTGGACGTGTTGCCTGACTTCTCCAGTAGTTGGTGGATGTTTGCTGAATTGGTCGGCAGGGGGTGTACACATCCCTGCCGTCCATACAGTTGTTGCTTTCCTGGTGTTGACGTGGTACGCTTGCGATGGGAGTCTTTCTTACCCCTGTTGTGAGAGAGAACTCCATGGGCCTGTAGTTTACAGGCCATGCTGGTTACCCTGCAGTAAAGTGTGTCATGCTCTGTGTCCCGGTAGATGATGTCTATGGTGTTGCACTGGTAACTGCTCACCGAGTAATTGTCAAGTTAATGGGAATAACGTTCCCCTCGTATCGTTAAAATGACGATACGAGGGGCGTTCCTTGTCGCTGCCAGATGGTGCCTGCTCTGTGACCATTACGGACCGTAGTGGTGCCCTGAAGTACGTGAGTGTGCATTGGGGGCCCTTGGAAGTTGCCCAAAACAATGCTATGAGAGCCGCACTGGGAGCCCCCATGTGGACCAGGCTTGAAACTCTTAGACTGGAGACGGGTTTCCCCTCTCTACAAGAAAGAATATCACAAAGGACAGCTACAATTGTCAGTAAGATAATTATTTCTTCTGATCCAATCCCAGTACGGCAGGCCTTGGTGGTTGGACTAGGCCAAAACAATGGAAACTCTTGGGCTGCAAGAGCAGGAAAAGTCGTAAACAGACTACATTTAAAAAACATGATTCTTGATAGAGAGGGTGATCATCCACACCCAAATTACACTCCTTCCGCGCCGTGGGAAGAGCCTACTTTCAAAATAGTAATAGAAAGTCTCCCAATGAAAAAGGCTGCCTATGATCCGACAATCCTAAGGCGCATAATAGAAGAGCAAATGTATAGCATAGCAGTAGCAGGAGCCACCCACATCTTCACAGACGGATCGGTGGACACAGAATATGAGAGTGCTGGCGCTGCTCTTTGCACGGCCAGCGGACAGGCATATTGGAGACTGGGAGGACTAGTATCATCAACCCAAACTGAGCTGTTTGCCATACAACAGGCATTCGCCTATGTGATTGCGCAAAACACTCAAAATGCAATCATACACACAGACTCAAAAGCTGCACTTCAAATACTAGGACAAAAACAGTGGAAAGATAATGTGGAAATAATTACCACCATTTTGTATCTTGGAGCAGTCGCTAAAGGCAAAGGACTCAACATAACTTTAAACTGGATCCCATCCCATATTGGAATCCCATTAAATGAAAAAGCTGATGAAATTGCTAAATTGGCAACTCGTCATCCAGTGATACATAAAACAATTCAACCCAGCCTAGAGAACCTAAAAAACATCATCACCAAAAAACTCTCACATTTCAACAAAGCCTACCTACACCAGAGAATAGCTGAAGGTTCGCCATCTGCAACATGGTATCTTCAGGACACCAAATTAGAAAGGTTAAATATAACAAAAGGAATCCACAGGGAAATAGCAGGTAGGTTATATAGACTACGTCTAGGTTACAGATGCAACTGGGAGATTGGTGAACCCCGACAGAGAGAGTGCATCTTCTGCCAAACTGTCACAGAAAAGCCATTACTTCACTATCTTCTGGAATGTGAAGCAACCAATGACCTTAGAAGAGCTTTAAGAGTTCCTGAATCATGCAGTGGCCACCCTGAAGCCATCAACACAGCCACTCTCCTGGTCAACAAAGGTGTCCAGCAGCTGGACACCCTCATAAAGACTGTGAAGCAGTATCCTCCCCCGCGATAACAGCTTGATGGTTAAATGCAAACTCAGAATACTGAGAAAAAAAAATTGTACCACTTACGGGCTATTCATGCCCGTGCCACCTCTTGGGTGGCTTAATCTTCATCAATCATCAATCTTCCTCGTCACAATCGACTTCAGAATGGTCCAGGACGGACCGAAACGTCATCGTCCCTTAACCTTCTAGTGTGCGGTCTGGTCAACACATCCATGACGATCGCCAGAGGTCAACTCTCGCCCCGGCAATTGTTCACTGTTAAATCGAACGAAAAATTAAAAAAAAGTCACCAATGCACAAACACCAATTGTTATGTTTCATTCACTCTCCTACTCCCCCCCCCCCTCTCTCTCTCTCTCTCTCTCTCTCTCTCTCTCTCTCTCTCTCTCTCTCTCTCTCTCTCTCTCTCTCTCTCTCTCTCTCTCTCTCTCTCTCTCTCTCTCTCTCTCTCTCTCTCTCTCTCTCTCTCTCTCTCTCTCTCTCTCTCTCTCTCTCTCTCTCTCCTCTCTCTCTCTCTCTCTCTCTCTCTCTCTCTCTCTCTCTCTCTCTCTCTCTCTCTCTCTCTCTCTCTCTCTCTCTCTCTCTCTCTCTCTCTCTCTCTTTCTCTCTCTCTCTCTCTTTCTCTCTCTCTGTCTCTCTGTCTCTCTCTCTCTCTCTCTCTCTCTCTCTCTCTCTCTCTCTCTCTCTCTCTCTCTCTCTCTCTCTCTCTCTCTCTCTCTCTCTCTCTCTCTCCTTATTCTCTGTCTCTCTGAATAACAATGAATATATTTATTATTTGTGTAACAATAAAATTTGTTTTACCTCCATGGTGTTTCCGGCAGCTAAAAAGTCAGATTGCACTATTTTTTCTTGTTCTCTGTTCATCAGTTCGAGATATATGAAATTTAATTACCTTTCCACAACGTTTTATTACAAAATATTTGTGACAGCATGTGTTAAATATACTTTGCCAATAGGTTGTGACATTTAGATTGCTTTGGTGTTCTGTACGTGAAAAATAACACCGGATGAATTGAGTTTTAGCTCAAATATGAGAGAGACAGAGAGATATGCATTTTCAGGAAAAAAAAATTATTATACTTACATGGGTTAATTATGTTCCCTGTGCCACTCAGTGTGAAGATTGTTTTATTTTTGTTTATTTCGTTAAATGATTAATATATAAATTTTGGACCATGTTATGTAGTCCTTGACTTACCGACTTTTTTATGTGATGTGCTTCTCCGGTTCTAGACGATGTAATTTCCTTTTGTATTACTCATTTAGTAAAGTACTCGGATGGGTCTGTGTTCTAAGATGAGTATTTAAACACCTACTCAACTCTATTCTAAACTGTTGCAGATCTACCACATCATGATTTAGGTGAACAAGTTTAAAACTGAATTGAATGAATTTGGTGTATAAGATTTTACATCATTATATTCTTTCGGCAAAGCATTTGGTTGTAAGCAATAATCATCCTTAGTTGCGAGCTCATGTAAATATATTTTGTTGACTGACCGGTCCACTCAATACCTGTTTAATGTATGCCAGCTTGGAGACGTCATCAGTGGCTATTGTCTCAAGCACTTAGGATCTAAACTGGTCCCAAAACGTCTGATAACATTGCTTCTCTTATATTAAACTCTGGTAAACTAATGGTTTGTGTGTGTGTATTTATCATTTAATGCATTATCTATATTGCTGTCGGATCAGTCGTTAGTAAAATCCCTAGATAAAATAGTTTTTATACAGTTCAATTTACATTCCTATCATATATATTTCATCTATTAATACAGTTTAGCATAATTCGACCAGTTCTTCATATGTGGCATATTTCGAACAGTACTAAATGTGTCTTTCATTTCGAAGAGTTTTTCATTTATAGGTAAGTTCGAATAGTTAGTCATGTGTGTGTACAATTAGATTGTTTAAGTGGGTATTCCTTTTTCGCTCTTCGTACTGAAAAAAGGCTATCATTACATGCTATTTCTTCTATATAAAGATCTTTGTTTTAATAGTGATATTTCGTTAAGGTAACACAGAAACGTACAGTGAATGTGAACACAGTGACACACGTACAGTGTCCGTGTCCGTACAGCGAGCTTAGCAATAAACGGTCATTAAGGAGGGAGTATTATACCATTACGTTATTACTGATATAATAGCTTTAAAGTTTAATTACATGTATCATGCGATTTCAAACTCAAAATACTTCTAGCTGTACAATATTTAGGGCTATTGTACGCTACTGCTAGTTTTACGACACTAGGTTGCTATTTGGTATTTAGTGTTGGAAAGACTAGTAGGGGTACTGTGCCAGACAGCTAGTAGTTATACCATAATAGAAGACTAGTTGATATAAATAACTAGGATGAAAAACATTATTTGTAATAGGGGACTAGTATTTATACAATACTAGGTGGCTAGTAGCTATACAATACCAGATAACTAGTAGTTACAATACTAGGTGCTATTAATATACTGAAATACGAATTAGTTAATTTGGTGAAGTGTGTTCTAATAAATTAATCGCACATTCTCGTAAAATGACTGATATAAACAACTCGTGTTCTTAAATATGAATAAAAGTTTCGTTTAGTGAAGAAATAATTCGAAACACTAATCTTGGGTCGAAATGGGTTTTAAATGTTTCGTTCAGAGACAGAGTGCAGTTCATAAATCCTTCATTTTAGACTGAATAGTTTAGAACAAACTTTCCTGAATATTTTTAAGATAATTTCTGAAGTAAAACGTTTTCTGACAAAATAGTTATCAAACACACACACACACACACACACATGTTGACACTTCAGAAGTTTGCATACAGCTTTAAACCTTCTCGATCTTATTTCGCTTAAGTGTTTACTTATGAGATAAGTGCCTCTTTCCTCTGGCGTGGCAGGTTAATATTTCCTCAACAGTTAATGAGCTTCGAGGAACTATAGGATCGTCCTTAACGATACCCTGGGGTTCCAGGACGACTTTATTGAGTTTTTATCATATATTTTTTAACTACTCTGTGCAAGTTAGCATTTGGTAAATTTCAGCAGTTTAACATCCTTTCTCTTCAAACCATCAACTCAACATTCATAACAAAACTTAGTTAACTTAATTTGAGTTAATTAACAGTGTTACAAAAAAAAAGTGTACTAGAGCAGTGGAGTGGCGCCCTGGCAGCCGTGGAGTGAGGACGTCTTGCCGACCCTCCCTGGTCAACCCGTTCTCGCACTTGCTTCAGTCAATATTGGCTTATTTAATCAGTGCATATGTGACATACTAATTGATTGTGAGTATTTTAGTTTACCTTGAAAAGCTTCATAGAAAACACCAACCTCAACTAACCTTCTTAGTATGTTAAGATAAGCATCTTATTGCTTCTTATTTACAATTATTACTTAACCTATCAACGGTATAGGTTAAGTAATAATTGTAATTAAGAAGCAATAAGATGCTTATCTTAACATACTAAGAAGGTTAGGTGAGGTCAGTGCTTTCTATGAAGCTTTTCCAGGTAAACTAAAATATTTACAATCAATTAGTTGTCACATATGCACTTATTAAATAAGCCAATATTGACTATAAGCAAGTGCGAGAACGGGTTGCCCTGGTTGTTGGGGTTGTTTGCCGTTTTCGTCGCCAGGTGGTGTGGGGTCTCTGCCCTCCCAGTTTGTTGCTGCCTGACTGCGAGTTGACATGGCAAGTTTGACATGAGCGGCCATCTTCCCCTTGTTGTGCGTGTGAACTCCGTGGGGCCTAGAGTTCACTAGTCGGGCTGGATATCAGGACATCGAGGTGGTTATGTCTGACATGCTTCGTATCCCGGTGGAGGCAATCTACCATGTGGAGCTTGTAACTGCCCACCGGGTTGTTATCAGGTTCGTGAGGGAGGAGGAGTACCGGGACTTCCTCTGTCGTTACGAGCGGCGCACATTGCCGCTGCAGGGTGGGGCCAGCTCTGTGGCAATTTCGGATCGTAGTGGCACCCTGACTTATGTCAGTGTCCATGGGGCGTCCCTGGAGTTTCCTGAAGACCTCCTCCGGCGTTACTTCGGAGGGTTTGGTGCTGTTGTCAGCATGCGGGTGAACACGCTCTCCTCGGGGAGATATGCTGGAAGGCGGACAAACATTCGTACCATGGGGATACACCTGCGGTCGGATATACCATCTTCTGTCCGGCTTATGGGATACTACGTCCGGGTGTATTATGCCTGGCAGCCCCATACCTGTTTCTGGTGTGGCCTGTTAGGACATCTGGCTGCCGAGTGCTCTGAGGTCCCTGCTGCTCGTGTCAACTTCATCTGGGAGGAGGATTTCCCGCCGCTCCCTCAGGAGGAGGACTCTGGGAACACGTCCCGGGCATAGCATTTTATCAAACCACCTCATTCTTTGGGGCACACGTGAGGAACACAAATGCAAACAAGCCTGAATGGTCCCCAGGACTATATACAACTGAAAACTCACACCCCAGAAGTGACTCGAACCCATACTGCCAGGAGCAACGCAACTGGTATGTACAGGGACGCCTTAATCCGCTTGACCATCACGACCGGACATAAGGAAGTGATAGCCGAAGCTATTTGAACCACTTCCCCGCCGGCACTCGGATGGTAATCTTGGGCATAGCATTTTATCAAATCACCTCATTCTTTGGGGCACACGTGACGAACACAAATGCAAAAAATGATGATGGTCAAGCGGATTAAGGCGTCCCTGTACATACCAGTTGCGTTGCTCCTGGCAGTATGGGTTCGAGTCACTTCTGGGGTGTGAGTTTTCAGTTGTATATAGTCCTGGGGACCATTCAGGCTTGTTTGCATTTGTGTTCCTCACGTGTGCCCCAAAGAATGAGGTGATTTGATAAAATGCTATGCCCAAGATTACCATCCGAGTGCCGGCGGGGAAGTGGTTCAAATAGCTTCAGCTATCACTTCCTTATGTCCGGTAGTGATGGTCAAGTGGATTAAGGCGTCCTGTATATACCTGTAGCGTTGCTCCTGGCAGTATGGTTTCGAGTCACTTATGGGGTGTGAGTTTTCAGTTGCATATAGTCCTGGGGACCATTCATGATTGTTCGCATTAGTGTTCCTCACGTGTGCCCCAAAGAATGAGGTGATTTAATAAAATGCTATGCCCAAGAGAACCATCCAAGTGTCGGCAGGGAAGTGGTTCAAATAGCTTCAGCTATCACTTCCTTATGTCCGGTCGTGAATGTCAAGTGGATTAAGTCGTCCTGTATATACCAGTAGCGTTGCTCCTGGCAGTATTGGTTCGAGTCACATCTGGGGTGTGAGTTTTCAGTTGCATATAGTCCTGGGGTTCATTCAGGCTTGTTCGCATTTGTGTTCCTCACGTGTGCCCCAAAAAATGAGTTGATTTGATAAAATGCTGTGCCCAGGATTACCATTCAAGTGCTGGCAGGGAAGTGGTTCAAATAGCTTCGGCTATCACTTCCTTATGTCCGGTCATGATGATCAAGTGGATTAAGGCTTCCTGTATATACCAGTGGCGTTGCTCCTGGCAGTATGGGTTCCAGTCACATCTGGGGTGTGAGTTTTCAGTTGCATATAGTCCTGGGGTTCATTCAGGCTTGTTCGCTTTTGTGTTCCTCACGTGTGCCCCAAAAAATGAGTTGATTTGATAAAATGCTATGCCCAAGATTACCATTCAAGTGCCGGCGGGGAAGTGATTCAAATAGCTTCGGCTATCACTTCCTTATGTCCGGTCATGATGGTCAAGCGGATTAAGGCGTCCTGTATATTCCAGTAGCGTTGCTCCTGGCAGTATGGGTTCGAGTCACTTCCGGGGTGTGAGTTTTCAGTTGCATATAGTCCTGGGGACCATTCAGGCTTGTTCGCATTTGTGTTCTTCATGTGTGCCCCAAAGAATGAGGTGATTTGATAAAATGCTGTGCCCAGGATTACCATTCGAGTGCCGGCAGGGAAGTGGTTCAAATAGCTTCGGCTATCATTTCCTTATGTCTGGTCATAATGGTGAAGTGGATTAAGGCTTTCTGTATATACCAGTAGCGTTGCTCCTGGCAGTATGGGTTCGAGTCACTTCTAGGGTTGGAGTTTTCAGTTATATATATATATATATATATATATATATATATATATATATATATATATATATATATATATATATATATATATATATATATATATATTATTTTATTATTAAATATGACCGAAAAAGTAAGATTAATAATTCTAACACGAATTTTCTCTATCTTTCGTACATTTCTTTTCACTGTTGGTGGTAATTCAAAAATCAATTCTCCAAAATTCATTTTTATTTCTAGTCTGACGCGACACTTGAGCGCGTTTCGTAAAACTTATTACATTTTCAAAAACACATACACAACTGAATAGAACTTACACATCTCCGATTTGTTTATATCTACATTTGAGTGAGATGGATGGGGTGAGGTGGCATTAATAGGGTATTAATTTCATCAACACAAGACAGAACACGAAACAATGGGTATTGAATGAAAGTGATTGTAGAAAGCCTATTGGTCCATATTTCTTGATGCTTCTATATTGGAGCGGAGTCTTGAGGTGGGCAGAATATAGTTGTGCATTAATTGGCTATTGATTGCTGATGTTGACTTCTTAATGTGTAGTGCCTCGCAAACGTCAAGCCGCCTGCTATCGCTGTATCTATCGATGATTTCTGTGTTGTTTACTAGGATTTCTCTGGCGATGGTTTGGTTGTGGGAAGAGATTATATGTTCCTTAATGGAGCCCTGTTGCTTATGCATCGTTAAACGCCTAGAAAGAGATGTTGTTGTCTTGCCTATATACTGGGTTTTTTGGAGCTTACAGTCCCCAAGAGGCCATTTGAAGGCATAGACGACGTTGGTCTCTTTTAAAGCGTTCTGCTTTGTGTCTGGAGAGTTTCTCATGAGTAGGCTGGCCGTTTTTCTGGTTTTATAGTAAATCGTCAGTTGTATCCTCTGATTTATGTCTGTAGGGATAACGTTTCTATTAACAATATCTTTCAGGACCCTTTCCTCCGTTTTATGAGCTGTGGAAAAGAAGTTCCTGTAAAATAGTCTAATAGGGGTATAGGTGTTGTGTTAGTTGTCTCTTCAGAGGTTGCATGGCGTTTCACTTTCCTTCTTATGATGTCTTGGACGAAACCATTGGAGAAGCCGTTGTTGACTAGGACCTTCCTTACCCTACAGAGTTCTTCGTCGACTTGCTTCCATTCTGAGCTGTGGCTGAGAGCACGGTCGACATATGCGTTAACAACACTCCTTTTGTACCTGTCTGGGCAGTCGCTGTTGGCATTTAGGCACATTCCTATGTTCGATTCCTTAGTGTAGACTGCAGTGTCGAAACCTCCGCACTTTTCCATGACTGTTACATCTAGAAAGGGCAGCTTCCCATCCTTTTCCATCTCGTAAGTGAAACGCTGCACGGAACTCTGCTCAAACGCCTCCTTCAGCTCCTGCAGATGTCTGACATCAGGTACCTGTGTAAAAATGTCGTCAACATACCTGCAGTATATGGCCGGTTTCAAGTTCATGTCGACTAGGACTTTTTGCTCGATGGTACCCATGTAGAAGTTTGCAAACATGACACCTAGGGGAGAACCCATGGCGACCCCATCTACTTGCTTATACATGTGTCCATCCGGGCTCAAGAAGGGTGCCTCTTTAGTACAAGCTTGGAGTAGTTTCCTTAGAATATTTTCTGGTATGTCAAAAGGAGTACAGGCTGGATCACGATACACTCTGTCGGCTATCATCCCGATTGTCTCGTCCACAGGTACGTTGGTGAACAGTGATTCTACGTCCAACGAGGCTCTTATCCCTGTGGCCCGTGTGCCCCGCAGTAAGTCAACAAATTCCTTTGGAGACTTCAGGCTGAAGGCGCAAGGGACATAAGGAGCCAGCAGGCCGTTGAGTCGCTTCGCAAGTCTGTACGTGGGTGTGGTTATCTGGCTAATGATTGGCCGAAGTGGGTTTCCAGGCTTGTGTGTCTTGACATTTCCATACGCATATCCAGGTTTATATTCCCGAATAATTTTTGGCAGGTGGAGTCCGGATTTCTTGGCGTTCACAGTTTCGATCAGTTTGTTGACCTTTGCTTTTAATTCGGCTGTAGTGTCCTTCGTTACCCTTTGGAATTTAGTTTGGTCAGAGAGTATGAGGTTCATTTTCGAGGTGTCCTGTTTGCAAACTTCTACATGGGTACCATCGAGCAAAAAGTCCTAGTCGACATGAACTTGAAACCGGCCATATACTGCAAGTATGTTGACTACATTTTTACACAGGTACCTGATGTCAGACATCTGCAGGAGCTGAAGGAGGCGTTTGAGCAGAGTTCAGTGCTGCGTTTCACTTACGAGATGGAAAAGGATGGGAAGCAGCCCTTACTAGATGTAACAGTCATGGAAAAGTGCAGAGGTTTCCACACTGCAGTCTACACTAAGGAAACGAACATAGGAATGTGCCTAAATGCCAACAGCGACTGCCCAGACAGGTACAAAAGGAGTGTTGTTAACCCCATATGTCGACCGTGCTCTCAGCCACAGCTCAGAATGGAAGCAAGTCGACGAAGAACTCTGTATGGTAAGGCAGGTCCTAGTCAACAACGGCTTCTCCAATGGTTTCGTCGAAGACATCATAAGAAGGAAAGTGAAACGCCATGCAACCTCTGAAGAGACAACTAACACAACACCTATACCCCCTATTAGACTATTTTACAGGAACTTCTTTTCCACAGCTCATAAAACGGAGGAAAGGGTCCTGAAAGATATTGTTAATAGAAACGTTATCCCTACAGACAAAAATCAGAGGATACAACTGACGATTTACTATAAAACCAGAAAAACGGCCAGCCTACTCATGAGAAACTCTCCAGACACAAAGCAGAACGCTTTAAAAGAGACCAACGTCGTCTATGCCTTCAAATGCCCTCTTGGGGACTGTAAGCTCCAAAAAACCCAGTATATAGGCAAGACAACAACATCTCTTTCTAGGCGTTTAACGATGCATGAGCAACAGGGCTCCATTAAGGAACATATAATCTCTTCCCACAACCAAACCATCGCCAGAGAAATCCTAGTAAACAACACAGAAATCATCGATAGAAGCAGCGATAGCAGGCGGCTTGACGTTTGCGAGGCACTACACATTAAAAAGTCAACACCAGAAATCAACAGCCAATTAATGCACAACTATATTCTACCCACCTCAAGACTCCGCTCCAATATAGAAGCATCAAGAAATATGGACCAATAGGCTTTCTACAATCACTTCCATTCAATACCCATTGTTTTGTGTTCTGTCTTGTGTTGATGAAATTAATACCCTATTAATGCCACCTCACCCCATCCATCTCACTCAAATGTAGATATAAACAAATCGGAGATGTGTAAGTTCTATTCAGTTGTGTATGTGTCTTTAAAAATGTAATAAGTTTTACGAAACGCGCTCAAGTGTCGTGTCAGACTAGAAATAAAAATGAATTTTGGAGAATTGATTTTTGAATTAACACCAACAGTGAAAAGAAATGTACGAAAGATAAAGAAAATTCGTGTTAGAATTATTTATATTACTTTTTCGGTCATATTTAATAATATATGTCTACGGGAAAGACTGCTACCAAAATATACTAATATATTATATATATATATATATATATATATATATATATATATATATATAATATATATATATATATATATATATATATATATATATATATATATATATATATATATATATATATATTGATATATATATATATATATGTGACGGTATTGGTTGGTGGTCAAGCAGTCTGCAATGCCGGTCAGAAAATATTTAACAAAAAAAGAAGAAAAAAGTTAAACTGCAAAAGGTGTCTTCACAGTGTGATATACTGTAGGAGAAAGTAGAGGGAAAAAACATTTAAAAATACTTTACTTTAAAACAAAAACTGAAGTTAAACAAATTACAAAACATAAAATAATATCCAGGCTTGGCTTTAATACAAAATTTGCAAAACAAACAAGATGAACAATCAAATTTACATTACATTAGGGTGCAAAATAATATATGATGCAGAATATCATGAGCTAGTCTGACTAAATTCGTTACCACACCAAGATGTGTCACTGGGGTGTACTCAGTTGAGCACACAGGAGTAATCTGAATCTTAGAGAGCTTGGTAGCCCTATATATACAGAATATCACCAGGCCAGAGGGCGCTGATGTCTTCTTTAAACTATGAACCGGATCCTTTAACTGCTTGTTTGGGAGGGCGTGGCCTCCCAGCGACCCAGGTGTGAGGTGGGGTGACAGGTCATGGTGCAAGAAGGGGACTGGTAGACTGTCAAGACGTCTGGAAACAGTTGTTGTTGTTGTTCTTGGCTGCAGTTCTTGATTACATTGAAGTGAATGAGTAGAATACGCGATAATGGAGTAAGCCGAATCTCTTCCTAGAGATTTTACCGTGACAGCTCTCCCACGAAGCCTGCTCCTATTGCCTATTCGCCTGCAGTGGAGTTTAGAATAGTAGGAGTGGATGAGTCCACCTCGTGGACTGTGGAAAGTGCGTCGGCGACGACGTTGTCCGAGCCCTTGATGAAGTAGATGGTAAGGTTGAAGTTCTGCAGATACAGGGCCCAGGGAAGCAGATGTTGGTTGGTGAACTGGGTCTGCTACTGAAGCTGGAGAGGATGGTGCTTGAAGATGTTGTGGTAGCACTGCAGGACTCTGTGAAGTATGAATCTGCTGTAGAATCGAGCCTGCTGAATGGATCGACGAGAATGGTGATCCAAGGAGAGCGTGAGATTGTTCCTCTGATGCAAGACCCAGCGTAGCAAGTGCTGATTGGAGAACTGGGCTAGCAGTAGGAACTGAAGGAGTTTGTGATACATGATGTTCCCATGGTGATGCAGGACTCAGCGAAGTTTGGAGGACTGATCCTGACGGAGGGACCGAAGAATGTTGAAGTCCGAGGTGAGGTTGAAATTGTAACCTAGTAGATTGGATGGTACAATGTATTGCACTTCGGGCAGGATGTTGAGTGGCCCCTCTATGATGACTGTAGCTATAGTTCATGATCCCATCTCGCGGTGGTGTGATGTTGTTCCTATCGCCAGGGTAGAAGAATTAAGGTTTTCTAATACCTGGCAGGGCGAGAAAGGAGTTAGTACAAGATAAGGATTTACGCCTTTCAAATGCAATGTGAGGCAAGTTTGTCTTACAATATTTTACCTGAGGGCTGGTAAAGTTGTCTGGAGGAGCACGTTTATTTGGATTTGGTTCGTAGAGAGAAGGATCTTTCCTGGTGTTGGAATAGATCGAGAATTTAGAACCATTGTAGTCAGTCCAAGTATAACGAGAAAGATTAGACAATACCATGGTGATGTTTGTCTTACTCAGGTCGTTGGAGGTGTTATCATACTTGTTCTGACTTTCCTGACGGTGTCTGTACTGCGGGCACTGCTTCCTGAGGTATTTCACAATGTTAGCAGCCGTACTGTTCTGGACGGAAACTGCTGTAGAATACCTGATGGTAAAACATGGGGTATCACATAGAGGAACATTACCTGAGCTTGTCTGGGACAGAGGCTCGTCATAGTTGTTGATATAGCTGAACGGCTCGGAAGACACTGGTACCTGTTTTAGGGAGGTGTTTAATAGAGGAGCGTTCGGCTTACCTGTCATCTGAGACCTGCGACAATTTTTTACGAAGGTTTTAACATCTCGAATCATACCTGGCTAGTAGTAGTCCTATTTCAGGGTCTTGTAGGTCTTGTAGAAGCCGTAGTGTGAGCGAGATCCCATGACCAGACGCAAGATATCTGATCGTATGCTGTAGGGAACTACCAGTCGTTTGATGTTGGCCCGATCGTCGTTCACCTTCAATTTCCTGGTTCTATAATGCCGGTACAACACTGTATTTTCTATAAAGAAACCAGGGATAGCGTAGGTTGTATCTCAGTCTGCAAGAATAAAAATGTTAAGGAGGGATCCTCTCTCTGCAACTTACGGAACTCCATCACTGTGAGATTCGGTGGGAGGCTCGGAGGATCTTGAGGAACAGCTGCAGCAGCTGGTTTCGGGTGAGCAGCTGTGGCCCGCTTCGTCACCATAACAGGAGGGAAGACGTCGTCAGAATCTCTTGCTTGGACCTCCTCAACCAACCGCAAAACAGGATTTTCCACTGCAGAGTCATATACCCGGGGATCTTCATTGATGATTACATTCGCAGGTTGTTGATCTTCTGCCAAGTCGTTACCTAGAAGAAGTTGAACTCCTGACATGGTAAAAGGCTTTTCCCAGATGGCGACTTTGACTTCACCTTGCATAAACGGACAATCCAGGCGGACTCTGGCAAGTGGATATGGTGTAGTAGCAGTTAGGTCCATGATGAGAACAGTTTCTCCGGTATAGGTGACGTTGGGTACAGCTGATTTCAGAAGAATGGACTGTAGTGCGGCTGTGTCCCTCAAGATCTTCACTTTGAAGTTTTCCTTCGTATTTCCACGGCTGGTAGAGACTGTTCCGGAGTACAAGTGTCTGTTGAAGATCAGACAAGAGAGATCAGTGGAAGAAAGAAAAATATTCATTACAGGCTTGGGACTCTTGTGAATTTTAGGAGGAGGTGATTTGGGCTTATTTTCACTGTTAACCTTACAGTGAGGATTGGTACACTTTTCTATGGTATGCCCATAGTCTTTGCAATAATTGCAATACAACGAGGAGTTCACATTACTGGTACTCACTTTTTCATGACTAAACCAGGAGGTCTTACTAGAGGGCGGGTCGGCTGGTACTCTATAAATAAGACTGTAAGAGTCAGCCAATGGAGCACATCGGGTAAAGTCGTTTTCTTCCTTGTCGGCGAGGTAGAGACGTATTGAAGTAGGTACACGCCTGAGGAATTCTTCCACCAGGATGAGGTTGATGAGATCTGTAAAGGTGGAGACTTTTGCAGCTTCCAGCCACTTCATAAAATATCTCTTTTTTGTTATTTGCATGCTCTAGATAGGTGGTAGCACTTACGTGGTTGATACCTGGTTGATGGGGTTCTGGGAGTTCTTCTACTCCCCAAGCCCGGCCCGAGGCCAGGCTTGACTTGTGAGAGTTTGGTCCACTAGGCTGTTGCTTGGAGCGGCCCGCAGGCCCACATACCCACCACAGCCCGGTTGGTCCGGGCCACTTGCTTTAAGGTAATCCCTGAACTTAAGTCTGTAGGTCTCGGTGGAGAGGAGGTAGGCATCGAGCACTGCTTGCTTTAGTACCTGGTAGTCGGTTTCAGACGCTATAGTACTGAGAGTCACTGCAGCTCTACCTGTTAAATGAGACCTGAGAAGCATAGACCACTGATCCTGAGGCCAGCTGAGTTGGTTAGCTAGAGCCTCAAATGAAGTAAGAAAGACTTCTACTTCTACCTCAACAAAAGATGGCATTAACTTAATTGCATGTGAAAGGTTAAAACGTACCTAAAGGTTAGCTTCAGTTTGTTGGCGCCGAGTGAGGTGTGTAGTTTCCAAGTCGAGTTCTTTTCTACGGTGGTCTAGAGCACTATCGGCTTGCTTCTTATTGTGTTCACGTTGTATCTCCAGTTCGCGTTCTTTTAATTCAAGCTGTTCCCTATCACGCTCACGTTGTAGGACAGCTAGTTCTTTCTGGAGCTGAAGAGCTTCCTTTTCAAAGGCAGCATTTCTTTCAGGCGTTCACGTTCGGCATTAGCGAGTTATAGTTTCAATTTCATGGCTGCTAAGGCGTTCTTGTCTGCAATTAAGTAATGTTCATGAGATTCAGGAGTAATAGCATCATTGTCTAATAAGTGGTCCAAGATGAGGTTGTGCAGATCAGTTTTAGTGGCTCCATGTGGGGCTGTAAGGTTGTACTCATTTACTAGAGTCAGCATCTCTGTCTTGGTGGCACGACCTAGTGTGCTCACTTCATCGTTTGGATTCAGTCGGAATGTGGAAAGACGAAACATGGTGAATGATAGCAAATATATGCAAGAGAATACTCAGGTGGATGTACCAAAATATGAAATGTCAGAGTGACAGGATTACGTGGCAACGGTAAACTATCCTGTTTAAACTTAATAATAAAGGTTACAATCAACATCAAAAATGAAACTAAGCGTTTCAAGGAAGTAGGGAATCGCGTACTGGTACTCTATATAACGAGGATAAGGGCAAGAGGGATCCTACTTGAATGTTGAGACAATTGTCTCGAAGGTAGTACAAAAGAAGTGGGGATTTCTTTAGTTACCTCTTACTAAACCTTAATAAGAGGTTTCCTACTAAAATTAGATAGTACTTACAGAATTAACAATCTGTGTGCTCTGGAAAAGAATGTTTACTCCCTACCTGTGTAAGTACCATACCATAAGTACCACCGATGTGTAAGGGTGCGAAGTGTCAATTAATGACGTGAACTGCTTGTAGGGGTCCCAACCTTACAGCATAGTCCGTGCAAGAGGTCCAGGGTTCATCTCCCGGACAGGCCCCCAATTTGTGATGGTATAGGTTGGTGATCAAGCAGTCTGTAATCACCCGTGTTAATCCATCCTTGTCCACCCTGTCAATTCCTCTGAGAATTTTGCATGTGGTGATCATGTTTCCCCGAGCCATTCTGTCTTCCAGCGACGTGAGGTGCAGTTCACGCCGCCTTTCCTCGTACCTCATGCCACTTAGTTCTGGGACTAGCCTAGTACCATACCTCTGTGAACTTTTTCCAGCTTCGTCCTGTGCTTGACAAGGTACGGGCTCCATGCAGGGGCTGCATACTCCACGATTGGTCTTACATATGTGGTATGCAGGGTTCTGAATGATTCCTTACACAGGTTTCTGAAGGTAGTTCTGATGTGAGCCAGCCTCGCATACGCCGATATCGATATATAATATTCTATACCAATATCGAATATTGATATCGGGTAATTACTCAATTTTTTTTTTTACCGTTGTGAAAAGTTGCACTTTCCCCCCACCCCCCATTTCCCAGTAGACCGTCAGCTGAGGAGAAATGGTAAGGATATCATTGATATCAAGGTTGAAATATTTCTGCTTGTTTTTAAATGTCTGTATGTTTACAGGTTGAATATAACTGTTGGCTTCAAGTTACCCTCATATATCTAAATTTATCCCTACTTATCTCCCTAGTTTATAATAGGTTTCTCCACTTATCCCAGTATTTACCTGTTCTTTGATTATCTCAGTGTTATTCCCTTGTTTTGTTTGAGTTATCAGACTATTGCACAATGTTTCCCTGTTGCAAAATATTGACACAAATTACTATGGTTGAAAATTCCACAATTTTAAGAGGAGAATAACATGCTTTTTTTTAACTTTGATTAATTACTATCCCTTGAACAATTTAGTGTTTAAAGATTAAATACAGTTGCAAGTCGTATCAAAGTAAAGTA
This sequence comes from Procambarus clarkii, assembly GCF_020424385.1. Taxonomy (NCBI): domain Eukaryota; kingdom Metazoa; phylum Arthropoda; class Malacostraca; order Decapoda; family Cambaridae; genus Procambarus; species Procambarus clarkii. The sequence continues at coordinate 17,331,305 of NC_059576.1, read as the reverse complement.
GACATAATAATTCTCCGTCCTACGCAACTGTGGTGGCTAGAAAGGGAGGGATCCCAGAAATAGAGCTCGATGTTGCTTGAACCAATGAGTAAGCATGGTATCTAAATGTTCATGAACACTTGTACAGGTGTACAGGCTTGTACAGGTGTCGGACCGTGTACATCTGTGGAGCAGGTCAGGAGGTCAGAAGGTCAACAGGTCAGCAGGTCTGTTCTATATGGAGATTAATGAGGTCATTTACCTGGATAAACAGTTTCCCGATGAAAATTTACCGCCTTGTATAACTCTTCAGTAGAATAAAGAAGTGCTTAAATTTCCCTCAAACAATACATTACGTTGATAGCAACACATACACACACTAACGACATGTTGCTCAACAAACAACCAGGGATCAGAGGCGGAAACCCAGGAGTTAAACCTGCCGTTAGTCACCGTTAGGTCAGCAGCGTTAGGTGACGACACACACGTCACAATTACTCCCAGAAAGTTTGTTGTTGTGTCCATAACCAAACACCTCTGGCAGCCATGAATCCTGAAACTGGCCGCTGCCCAAACTTCACAATCACCAACACGCACTCTCTCAGGGAGTACAAGTTCTGCAAAGAACAATATTGTTCTGGTCTGGAACTTATTTGTTCTCGTGAGACTCATGGGATGAGGACGCCTGCACCACCCGAAGTGACACATGTGACTGGCTTGCACGATTCTGGCTTTGCAACAAAGGGGAATTATTTGCACAAGTCTGGCTTGTCACAGAAGTTCTTTGCTCTGTCAGGTAAGAGGTTTATTTTGTACTCTAGTGTGGAACTTTCCGGCAGTGACTATAATTTCTCATAGCACAATGTGACGATAATTTATCATGGCACAATGTGGCGATAATTTATCATGGGACAATGTGGCGCTAAGTTCACTTAATCTATATATTCCTGGAACTAAGAATGATAGAAATATTTAGTCATTGACACATGTCTTCACTACAAACAGTTCCAAGTCGATTCATATTATACTGTAAATAATTCATTCTTGACTATCGCTATTTTCCTATATTCTGTCAAAAATGCAAGATATATTGTAGTTCAAACATCCCTGACAATGATAATGACATCATACAATGAATGAAATAATGAAAAAGGTCCATTTAATCTTGAAAGCTTCAGGAAAAATGGAGAAAAAGTTACATTTTATAATCTAATTAGAAAGAGATATTATTTAATTTAAAAAGTCATCAAGGTACAATTACATCCGATTCTCATTGGAACACAGAGCGACGGTCGTTTAACTAGACGATAATTTTCATTTAAATGAAGATTACATGGAGCTCCGGACGAGTTATGAAGACCCATGAAGTAACCATGGGGGTTTCTGATTGGTGACATCATGTAAATCAATGCGGTGAACTCTCTAATTTTTTATTGATTTTATGTGAACTGTGATGGCCCTTGTACAACGGTGAGTGACCTATGCTGTCTAAGTAACAACATAACATGGGTTACATAGATTAGTAGATGGGCAGTAGGGGATTTAGGCAGATAATTATAGTATAAGTATTATTATGTGCATCAACAATGCATGTGTATATATATATATATATATATATATATATATATATATATATATATATATATATATATATATATATATATGTATATATATATATATATATATATATATATATATATATATATATATATATATATATATTAGTATATTTTGGTAGCAGTCTTTCCTGTAGACATATATTATTAAATATGACCGAAAAAGTAAGATTAATAATTCTAACACGAATTTTCTCAATCTTTCGTACATTACGCTTCACTGTTGGAGGTAAATCAAAAATCACTTCTCCAAAATTCATTTTTATTTCTAGTCTGACGCGACACGGGCGCGTTTCGTAAAACTTATTACATTTTCAAAGACTTCACAAATACACAACTGATTAGAACTTACGTCTCTCTGATATTATATCTACATTTGAGTGAGGTGGGAAGGGTGATGTGGCATTAACACAAGACAGAACAGGAGGGGATATTAATAGGGTATTAAAAGTATCAACACAAGACAGAACAGAAACAATGGGTATTGAATAGAAGTGTTTGTAGAAGGCCTATTGGTCCATATTTCTTGATGCTTCTATATTGGAGCGGAGTCTTGAGGTGGGTAGAATATAGTTGTGCAATAATTGGCTGTTGATTGCTGGTGTTGACTTCTTGATGTGTAGTGCCTCGCAAACGTCAAGCCGCCTGCTATCGCTGTATATATCGATGATTTCTGTGTTGTTTACTAGGATTTCTCTGGCGATGGTTTGGTTATGGGAAGAGATTATATGTTCCTTAATGGAGCCCTGTTGCTTATGCATCGTTAAACGCCTAGAAAGAGATGTTGTTGTCTTGCCTATATACTGGGTTTTTTGGAGCTTACAGTCCCCAAGTGGGCATTTGAAGGCATAGACGACGTTAGTCTCTTTTAAAGCGTTCTGTTTTGTGTCTGGAGAGTTTCTCATGAGTAGGCTGGCCGTTTTTCTGGTTTTATAGTAAATCGTCAGTTGTATCCTCTGATTTTTGTCTGTAGGGATAACGTTTCTATTAACAATATCTTTCAGGACCCTTTCCTCCGTTTTATGAGCTGTGGAAAAGAAGTTCCTGTAAAATAGTCTAATAGGGGGTATAGGTGTTGTGTTAGTTGTCTCTTCAGAGGTGAAGAGACAACTAACACAACACCTATACCCCCTATTAGACTATTTTACAGGAACTTCTTTTCCACAGCTCATAAAACGGAGGAAAGGGTCCTGAAAGATATTGTTAATAGAAACGTTATCCCTACAGACAAAAATCACAGGATACAACTGACGATTTACTATAAAACCAGAAAAACGGCCAGCCTACTCATGAGAAACTCTCCAGACACAAAACAGAACGCTTTAAAAGAGACTAACGTCGTCTATGCCTTCAAATGCCCACTTGGGGACTGTAAGCTCCAAAAAACCCAGTATATAGGCAAGACAACAACATCTCTTTCTAGGCGTTTAACGATGCATAAGCAACAGGGCTCCATTAAGGAACATATAATCTCTTCCCATAACCAAACCATCGCCAGAGAAATCCTAGTAAACAACACAGAAATCATCGATAGATACAGCGATAGCAGGCGGCTTGACGTTTGCGAGGCACTACACATCAAGAAGTCAACACCAGCAATCAACAGCCAATTATTGCACAACTATATTCTACCCACCTCAAGACTCCGCTCCAATATAGAAGCATAAAAAAATATGGACCAATAGGCCTTCTACAAACACTTCTATTCAATACCCATTGTTTCTGTTCTGTCTTGTGTTGATACTTTTAATACCCTATTAATATCCCCTCCTGTTCTGTCTTGTGTTAATGCCACATCACCCTTCCCACCTCACTCAAATGTAGATATAATATCAGAGAGACGTAAGTTCTAATCAGTTGTGTATTTGTGAAGTCTTTGAAAATGTAATAAGTTTTACGAAACGCGCCCGTGTCGCGTCAGACTAGAAATAAAATGAATTTTGGAGAAGTGATTTTTGATTTACCTCCAACAGTGAAGCGTAATGTACGAAAGATTGAGAAAATTCGTGTTAGAATTATTAATCTTACTTTTTCGGTCATATTTAATAATATATATATATATATATATATATATATATATATATATATATATATATATATATATATATATATATATATATATATATATATATATATATATATATATATATATATATATATATATATATATATATATATATATGTCGTACCTAGTAGCCAGAACTCACTTCTCAGCCTACTATGCAAGGCCCGATTTGCCTAATAAGCCAAGTTTTCCTGAATTAATATATTTTCTCTAATTTTTTTCTTATGAAATGATAAAGCTACCCATTTCATTATGTATGAGGTCAATTGCTTTTTATTGGAGATAAAATTAACGTAGATATATGACCGAACCTAACCAACCCTACCTAACCTAACCTAACCTATCTTTATAGGTTAGGTTAGGTTAGGTAGCCAAAAAAGTTAGGTTAGGATACGTTAGGTAGGTTAGGTAGTCGAAAAGCAATTAAATCATGAAAACTTGGCTTATTAGGCAAATCGGGCCTTGCATAGTAGGCTGACAAGTGCGTTCTGGCTACTAGGTACGACATATATATATATATATATATATATATATATATATATATATATATATATATATATATATATATATATATATATATATATATATATATATATATATATATATATATATATATCGTACCTAGTAGCCAGAACGCACTTCTCAGCCTACTATGCAAGGCCCGATTTGCCTAATAAGCCAAGTTTTCCTGAAACAATATATTTTCTCGAATTTTTTTTCTTATGAAATGATAAAGCTACCCATTTTATTATGTGTGAGGTCAATTTTTTTATTGGAATTAAAATTAACGTAGTTATATGACCGAACCTAACCAACCCTACCTAACCTAACCTAACTTATCTCTATAGGTTAGGTTAGGTTAGGTAGCCGAAAAAGTTAGGTTAGGTAGTCAAAAAACAATTAATTCATGAAAACTTGGCTTATTAGGCAAATTGGGCCTTGCATAGTAGGCTGAGAAGTGCGTTCTGGCTACTAGGTACGACACACACACACACACACACATATATATATATATATATATATATATATATATATATATATATATATATATATATATATATATATATATATATATATATATATATATATGTCGTACCTAGTAGCCAGAACGCACTTGTCAGCCTACTATGCAAGGCCCGATTTGCCTAATAAGCCAAGTTTTCCTGAATTAATATATTTTCTCTAATTTTTTCTTATGAAATGATAAAGCTACCCATTTCATTATGTATGAGGTGAATTTTTTTATTGGAGTTAAAATTAACATAGATATATGACCGAACCTAACCAACCCTACCTAACCTAACCTAACCTATTTTTTTAGGTTAGGTTAGGTTTGGTAGCCGAGAAAGTTAGGTTAGGTAAGGTTAGGTAGGTTAGGTAGTCGACAAACAGATAATTCATGAAAACTTGGCTTATTAGGCAAATCAGGCCTTGCATAGTAGGCTGAGAAGTGCATTCTGGCTACTAGGTACGACATATATATATATATATATATATATATATATATATATATATATATATATATATATATATATATTTATATATATATATATATATATATATATATATATATATATATATATATATATATATATATGTCGTACCTAATAGCCAGAACGCACTTCTCAGCCTACTATTCAAGGCCCGATTTGCCTAATAAGCCAAGTTTTCATGAATTAATGTTTTTTCGTCTAAATAACCTACCTAACCTAACCTAACCTAGCTTTTTTTGGCTACCTAACCTAACCTTACCTATAAATATAGGTTAGGTTAGGTTAGGTAGGGTTGGTTAGGTTCGGTCATATATCTACGTTAATTTTAACTCCAATAAAAAAAATTGACCTCATACATAATGAAATGGGTTGCTTTATCATTTCATAAGAAAAAAATTAGAGTAAATATATTAATTCAGGAAAACTTGGCTTATTAGGCAAATCGGGCCTTGCATAGTAGGCTGAGAAGTGAGTTCTGGCTACTAGGTACGACCAATATATATATATATATATATGTCGTACCTAGTAGCCAGAACTCACTTTTTGGCCTACTATTCAAGGCCCGATTTGCCTAATAAGCCAAGTTTTCCTGAATTAATATATTTTTTCTATTTTTTTTCTTATGAAATGATAAAGCTACCCATTTCATTATGTATGAGGTCACTTTTTTTTTATTGTAGTTAAAATTAACGTAGATATATGACCGAACCTAACCAACCCTACCTAACCTAACCTAACCTATCTTCATAGGTTAGGTTGGGTTAGGTTGCCGAAAAAGGTAGGTTAGGTTAGGTTAGGTAGGTTAGGTAGTCGAAAAAACATTAATTCATAAAAACTTGGCTTATTAGGCAAATCGGGCCTTGCATAGTAGGCTGAGAAGTGCGTTCTGGCTATTAGGTACGACATATATATATATATATATATATATATATATATATATATATATATATATATATATATATATATACATATATATATATGTATATATATATATATATATATATATATATATATATATATATATATATGTATATATATATATAAATAAATATATATATGTTTATATATTCATATATATATTATAAGGAATATATTATATATTCCTTACTATAAATATATAAATACCTAGTAGCCAGAACGTCGTACTCGGCCAACTAAGCAAGGCCCGATTTGCCTAATAAGCAAAGTTTTTCTGAATTTATATATTTTTCTAAATGTTCTCTTATGAAATGATGAATCACTCCATTTCATTATGAACCACTTAATTTGTTTAAATTTGAGTTAAAACTAGTGTAGATATATGACCGAATCTAACCAACCCTACCTAACCTAACCTAACGTATCTAAACCTAACCTAAACTAACATAAGTAAATAATTTATGTTCCTAATGTAATATAATAATAATAATTAAAATGAACTAATTGGAAACAATTAATTGAAAATAAAGAAAATCACTCGGCCTATTAGGCAAATCGGGCCTTGCATAGTAGGCCAACAAGTGCGTTCTGGCGACTAGCAAATCAGGGAACTATTCCTTACTATCTCACTCAGTTCGTGGCAGTAAAGACGAATTCAAAACTGAGTTACCTCGTTTAACAGACAATCCGACCACTAAACCAGGAGTTCATTGTCATTCCCGAAGCTTTCGAAAAGGAATAAGTCAAACAGGCTAAGAGAGAGAGAGAAAGAGACAGGGACTCAGACAGGGGAATGAGATTTCACGCTTATAGAGTAGAGAACTCTGTCCCCCTCAACACTACACTAATCAAGACAAGCGCAATAACATAACACTATTCCCAGACACTCACCCTACCACAAGAAGACAACGAGACACTTCCAAGCGGCTCGCATACTCACCTTTCCTCCCCCTAGCACCCGCCTGGACCCACATAACCGCTGTTGCGCACTAACCATTTTCAAGAATTTGGGGTCATGTCGTAAGGAAAAATGCGAAAGGCAGCAAACACTATGAGTGGGCTTATGCCTCGGTAAGACCTCTGTTATGGCGTCATTGGATGAAAGTTCCACGTTGTGATGTGTATAGTGCATCTACAGTGTTATAGGACCGGGTGTGGTTCAGTCATCATCGCCATCACACACACACACACACACACAGTCTTACCTGGGACGCGGTCGGGTCAAGATACCTGCTCCGCACCTTCCCCCCCCCCCCTCCCCCCATGCTGGGTACTGAGATGGAGACTCAGTCACCAGAAGACATGGCTACTTCTCACGGCGTTATTAACATGGACTCTGAAAGCAGCCAGTCAGACGAGGAGGGCGTGTTTCAAGAAGTTCTGACAAGGAATAAGAAGAAACGAAGAAGACAGGAGGCAAGGCGTAGTGTGGACAGTAATACACTTAACGGAAACGATAAAAGAATGAAGAACGACGCCGAGACTGATGCAGACAAACGGACGGAACGATGTCAGGAAGGTGAGGATCAGCGGAGATGGAGGCTTCTCTTCCCTGCCTCATGCACGCTGGCCTATCATCAGAAGCTGCTGTGGACCGTCAAACTCGGAAGAGAACACCGCAAGTTCGAGCCCCTGCTGAAGGAAGGTGTAAACAGACCTTACTTAACGGTAGGTTCTATGGAGGCAGTGGAGTATCTTACCCAGCAAGGATACGATGGAATTCTTATGGAAATACCGGAGGGGAACGAGAAGCTGACGAAGGTAATTATCTATAAATACCCTCAGATTCTGGACCCCGAGTTTATACTCGACGACCAACGATTTGTGTGGGCCAAGCGTCACCTTATTAAAGGTGAAGCTAGGAGTCAGGTGGTGGCTCTAGTGAGAGGTGACGTACCCGAAAAAGTGTTCATCACCGGGGCTGGCTACAGGCATGTAGCAAAGTATGTGGAAGAGCCCATAATATGCCTGAAATGCTGCAGATGGGGGCATAAATCCTGGAGATGTCAAAATGATCCACGATGTCGTTTCTGCGGAAAGTCTCACCTCTCTACTGTGTGTAGAAACAGACTGAATCTGGGTGAGAAAATAGTTCCCAGATGCTGCAACTGTGGAGGTGTTCACAATGCGAGCTCGGCTGTGTGTAGCAAGAGGCCGAGTATGGCTGTTCTCCGGCCGGTGAATGTTACAGAGCAAGCAAGAGCTCTTACCCAGACACCGGGAGCACAGCAAAACAGTCTGCCCCAAACAGTGCCAGTGAACCGGACGAATGCGTGGGTAAAGGAGTCACCTTTACTTAGGCAGGCTCCAGCAACAAGCAGCCACGCCACCACTCAGGACTCCGGCAGTGACAGTGTAACGGTGAGTGAAGTGGCTACTGTGGCTCAGAGAGAGGGTCATAATAATATGGTCAAGGAAGTGTGGGCTGAACTTAAAAAAGTTGGTGAGTTCCTCCAAAATCTGGGGCAGAGAATCGAGTCCATCGAGGCTAAATTAAACGTTCAGGAGGTCAAGGAAAATCACAAAACGGTGAAGGATAATCAGGATATAGTGGTTGAGGACAAAGATGAAATATTGAGTGATGAAATGAAGGAAAGTGAAGTGTGTGTGAATGATGGTAGTCGTAGTGAAAGGAAGAACCCTATAATTACACATAAAATGGAGGAATCATTTGGGCCAATAATGGACATCTCAGGGCTGAAAAAATCTCTTGAGAATCGCAATGTCGCTTTTACTGGTGAACTTGGGAGGAGGTGGGAGATGTTATACAAGGTATGGCTATCATTTAGTGAACTTATTGGGGATGACTTAGGCAATGAATTGATTAATAATGGATCACCCTAGACTGAAAGTGTTGTCATGGAATGTTAATGGTTTGAGAAACAGGGTTACAGATGTTCATTGTTATGTGATGGGAAATGATATTGATATTGTAGCTCTCCAGGAGACAGGGGATAGGAATGAAGGATTATTGAAATTAAATGGCTATAAAGGGTTTCACCTCTTCGCTGCAAATAACATCAGAGGCACGTCGATTTATGTTAAGAACTCCATACCAGCAGAGTTAGTAGAACCGCCATCAAAAACGCAAGGTATAGAGAGTGTCTGTGTTAAATTATCATTAAGGGAAGGGGAATTTATTGTAGTTAATTTGTATGTATCCAGGAACTGCTTCGACGCTAACTATTTACCTGACTGCATTTATACTAATCCTTCACTGGTCATTGGGGACCTTAATGCTCGGCACACAAGCCTTGGGACAGTGGGTAGTATTAATGCTAATGGGGTCAAGTGGTTACAGTTTCTACAAGATCATCCAGATACCTGTCTATTGGGAAACAATGAACCAACTCACATCAAGGGAGGACGGCTTGACTATGCCTGCGTTTTAAACTCTCAGGGGATTATGGGGGAGGCTCGGGTTGTTCGGGAACTACTTAGTGACCACTTTGCCTTGAACGTTGAATTACCACTGGGGAAAAAACAAGTCCACTTTCAAAGGAAAAGGCTAAATATTAAGAAAGATATGAAAAATTATTTTATTCAAAATATGGGAGATTGGTATCAACATTACACGCCGCTCTGCGTTGATAGTTTTTACGAGGACATGGTCGTGAACATAGAGAAATTAGTACAGAGGGAAAATAACGGGGGCAGGGGAAGCAAGACGCACGGACCTAAGAAATTTAAATATTCCAATGATCAGCAAGTCAAGGGATGGGAGAGAATGCTACTGGGTGCGCATAAAGCATGGTTAAAAAATGGAAGGAGGGATGAAGAGAAAAATACAATGTTGGAAGTGGCTAGGGAATGCAGTCAGGTGAGGAAGGAGGCGCGGGACAGATACTGGCAAGACTTTGCTCAGGCCATTGGTAATACTAAGAACCTTAAAGACATATGGAGAGCAGTAAATAAAGTCAGGGGTTGTAAGACTAAATTCATTGCTCACTCAGATCCAGGGAAAGTTGCTAATGAGTTAGTAGATAAATGGGCAAGTGCTGCTGGTATGGAGTCCTTACCTGCTTACACGAGTGTCACCATTGAGTCATGGGAAAATATTAGAAATGGAGTAACTTTATGTGCCTTAAATACAAGATCTATAGCATGCACTGAGATAACCCACGATGAGCTACTGGATGCTATAAAAAGTGGCAGCTCCACTGCTCCGGGAAAAGATGGAGTAACGTATGACATACTTAATTATTTAGCCGGTATGAAACCTAATCCCTTACTTGATTTGTTTAATATGAGTTATAGAGAGGGAAAGTTACCAAGAAAATGGAAAGAGGCTGTCATCATTCCTATCCCTAAGTCAAACGGAGGCTACAGACCTGTCTCCTTAATATCCTGCTTTTGTAAAATGATGGAAAGGATTTTGTTAAATAGGCTACTCTACCTTGTAGGTGATAACATGTCCAATAATCTCTTTGGTTTTATCAAAGGCAAAAGTACTGCGGATTGTCTCTTAAAGTGTTTGTCTAATGTGGATGACAATTGTAGAGTTTTTGTTGATCTACAAGGAGCGTTTGATAAAGCCAATGGGGAAGTAATCTTATACGAATTAGCCAATCTGGGAATAACAGGGAGATTGCTACACTGGATAAGGGATTACCTGCAAGGCAGAAAAGGTCAGGTGTATTACCAGGGATACATGTCTGAGGAACGGAGGTTTCAGTTAGGTACCCCACAAGGGGGAGTATTAAGTCCCACCTTATTCAATGTATTAATGAACAGATTAGCATCAGAGATGTATCCTCCAGGGGTCACGACGATCATATATGCTGATGACATTCTTATACAAGGCACTTCTGGGAACAAAATTCAAGATGCTCTTAACATACTTGGTACAACCTGTCACAAGTTAGGCTTAGTTATAAATGCAGATAAAACCAAATACGAGTATAGGAAACGAAGAAATATAACACTTACTCTAAATGGTGTGGAACTGAGCCGTGTACAGAAGTACAAGTATCTGGGCATGTATGTTGGATACACATGTGAGAGTAAAAATGCTGAAATAAATCATATCAGCACCTTATGTAAAGCCCGTCTGCATCCTCTAAAAGCACTGGCTTTTTCTGGTAAAGGTGTTGGGGTACCTATCTTGCGGATGTTATACATAAGCACTGTTCGATCCCTGATAGACTACGCAGCACCCGTATTGTCTTACACAGGCCAAGGCAGAATTCAAAAAATAGAGCTGATACAGAACGAGGCTATGAGGATTATTCTTGGATGTCAAAGAAATGCAATGATTGAAATAATGAGAATGGAATTAAATTTACAGAGTGTGTGTGATAGAGTCCGTGACATTAACACTAGAGTATCTATTCGTTTCATGCGGAGAAAAGGAGGGGATAAGCTGTTTGAGAGCGTTCAGACCTGCTTGAGTGACGTACACACTTCCAGGAAACTGAGGGAGACTCGCTATACGAGAGGATTAGCTCATGACCTCAGGGAATACGACGTACTTGACTGCTGTAAACCCTCTCGAAAGTGTAATATGTCTGCTCCCTGGAAAGTACAGAAAATAGACGTCGAAATTGTACCCCTCAAGGTGAAAAAGATTCATCATGAACCGGGACAATTACGGTGTTTGTATGGAAGCATGATATCTCGGTTACCAAGAGGCAACAGTTTACATGTATATTGCGACGGGTCGGTGGCGGAGGATGGCAGGGCAGGGTGTGGTGTCCTAATAAGGGATTATACGGAGTTTGGGACTGTGGACAGGATAATTGAACTCCGGCTTAGTAATTATATATCATCCACACAAGCTGAACTGCAGGCCATTCTGGCGTGTTTGGAGGAAGTACGTCATGACGACAAAAATGTTTTTGTATTTGTCGATAGCCGAGGAGCACTGGAGTCCTTAAACAGTAGAAACCCAGTCTTCATGTCTATAGTGGAGGACTGTAAGAGAAGAATAACTGAGATACAGCTGAAAGGTTATAGTGTGAAATTCATGTGGATTCCATCTCATGTTGGAATAGTGCTTAACGAGGTGGCGGATGACTTGGCCAAACGTGCCACATCAAAACCACAAGTTGACATCGAATGTGAATTCACAATGAGACAAATAAGAAGCAAAATCAGAAATATTCAGGCACAGGCGGGAGTGGAGAGGAGAGAGATAATGTATGAGAGTAGTCAAACCATGCAACACTACATGTATGTGAGTCAAAACACCCATTTCACTTATGGTAAAAGGAGAAATGCTTGGAGTGACTCTGTGTACATGCGGCTCAGGCTTGGGTACAAATATTACTGGGAATATGGGATAGATGTTCATGGTAATGACACGAAGTGTAAACTATGTGGTATGTTAAGGTCTCACACCCTTGCCCATTATATTCTTGATTGTCCGTTGATTAGTGTATATAGAAACACTGAGATAAGGACTGTTCCTGAACAAATAGCCTGGATGTGTCACAACGGAAAGGTTGATGATATTCTTGAGAGATATAAGAATTTTGCACCAAGATTGTAATATTTTGTTGAATTATCTGCAGGTGTCTTGCAAATTGTCTATACAGTATACCTAGGTCATAAAAGTATTTGTGTGTACGTCTGATACCATACTACTTGTGAGGGAGGAAATGTATATGTTTACCTCTCAGAATGTTTGGTAATATGTTTATTTGTGATGTGTGTATATGTATATATTAACACGTTGTACTGAATGGGGTGAGAATAGCTTGAGCTACCTCATCCCTTTGTGTGTATTTTACCTCAATAAACTTATTTCAATTTCAATTTCAATTTCACACACACACACACAGAATGGTAGATGGATGAAGTACGTTAGGTGAGAAGGTGGTGGAGGTCAAAACCGTCAGTGGTTTCAAAGGCGTTATACTACAGAGAGTACCTGGAAGACGGGACACCACGAGCGTAGCTCTCATCCTGTAACTACACTTAGGTAATTACACACACACACACACACACACACACACACACACACACACGCTACCCAAATAAGCCACAGAGACATTAGAATCTGTTAACTATCATAGTGGTTAACAAATGGAATGCATTATGACGTGATGTGGTGGAGGCTGATTCCATACACAGTTTCAAATAAAGATATGACTGAGCCCAGTAGGCTCAAGGACACCAGTTGATTGACAGTTGAGAGGCGGGACCCAAAGAGCCGAAGCCCAACCCCCGCAAGCACTAGGTGAGCACACATACACAAGGGAAGTAAACACGGGAGCTTCACAGGTAAGACAAAGGTGTAGTATACTTAAGAGACACCTAATGTTATCTCCGACACCTGTGGGTCGTCACAAGTGTCTTGATCAACATAAATGAAACTGAAATATACTTCTCCTGGCAGTATGGGTTCGAGTCACTTCTGGGGTGTGAGTTTTCAGTTGCATATAATCCTGGGGACCATTCAACCTTTTTCGCATTTGTATTCCTCACATGTACCCCAGAGAATGAGGTGATTTGATAAAATACCATGCCCAAGATTACCAACCGAGTGCCGAGTGATGGAAATAGCCTCGGCTACCATCCTCTTTATCTGGTCGTGTTGGTCGAGCGGTTAAGGGATCCTGTACGCCAGCAGAGTGCTCATGGCAGTATTGGTTCGAGTCACTTCTGGGGTGTGAGTTTTCAGTTGCATATAGTCCTGGGGACTATTCAGGCTTGTTCGCATTTGTGTTCCTCACGTGTGCCCCCAAAGAATGAGGTGATTTGATAAAATACCATGCCCAAGATTACCAACCGAGTGCCGGCGGGGGGATGGAAATAGCCTCGGCTTCCATCCTCTTTGTCGGTCGTGTTGGTCGAGCGGTTAATGGATCCTGTACACAAGCAGAGTGCTCCTGGCAGTATGGGTTCGAGTCACTTCTGGGGTGTGAGTTTTCAGTTGCATATAGTCCTAAGGACCATTCAGGCTTGTTTGCATATATCTATATAAATAACAATAGAAATGTTCGTTTGTTCAAAATCGCTAATCTCAGAAAGTTCTTCACCGATTACTTCGAAAATTTCACACAATGTTTTATTCACATCAGAGTGCGTTTTTATGTACATATTATATTGATGTCATGTCTGTGACGGAAAAAAACATGCCTTTTTTGGAAAACTGTGTTTTACATGTGTTTTTCACGTGAGAGAAATCTATGAAACCTCTTTACCAATTGCTTTGAAATTTTGACACAACGTTGCATTTGAATAGGCGCATGTTTTTACATACTTGCTGTGTACATGCCTCACCTGTGACGGGAAAATATATGTTTTTTTTTTTTATAAATAGCGCCATCTGTTGGATATAAGAGCAGCACATGCTGTTCTCTCCCAAAGTTCTTCAATGATCACTTTGAAATTCTGACACAACATTCCATTCGAATATGCGCGTGTCGTTATATGCCTACTTTATTGGTGATACACCTGTGACAAGTAAAAATATAATTAAAAAAAAAACAGCGCCCTCTGTTGAACATAATAGCAACACATACACTTTGTACTAAATATGTTATGATTTACACTTCAATGTTTTCGATTGCATTAATAAATTGAATTTTCATAGATTTTGATTTATTTTAATTTTGATTTAATTGTTTTGTGTGACATTGTGTTAGAATTGAGCTGTGTTGTTTACCACACCATTCATTCGTAAGTATAAGTATAGATGCCACACTTGTAAAAGGTAAAAACATTCTCTTTTTTTAAGAAACAGCGCCATCTGTTGACAAAACAGCCATACACACTATAATAAATATGTTACAAGTCCATTTCAATCTTTCTGACTGCTTTGACAAAATAAATTTTCATATATTTCGATTTATTTTCATTGTGATTTAATTATTTTGTGTGATATTGCATTGGAATTTAGCTGTGATGTTTACATACCGTTAATTTCGTGGGTATAAGTATAGATGCCACACACCTGTGACAGCAAAAACATGTATTTTTGAAAAATAGCGCCATCTGTTGCACGTAAGAACAACTCACGCTATACTATATATGCTACGATTCCATTTAAATGTTTCCAATTTCATTGATAATATGAATTTTCATAGATTTCGAATTACTTTCATTTTGAAATAATTATTTGTGACACTGCGTTTGAATTAAGCTTTTTTGTTTACCATACCGTTCATTTTGTGATCATAGTTTATTTTTTTTATTTCAAAATTGTTTCATTTCGTTTTAATAGTTTTTCTTATATTTCAGTGATGGAACATCAGATCATTTGATGTTCCCAATTTTCTGATGGGAACATCCGATCATTTGTGAATTCATCGGACGAGGGAGTGGGGAATGGTGGAGGAGGACGAGGGGACGGGGGAGTTGGGGATGGTGGGGACGAGGGGACAGGGGAATGGAGAATGATGTGAAGGACAAGGAGACAGGAGAGTGGGGGATGGTGCAGAGGACGAGGGAACTGGGAAGAGGGGAATGAAAGGGAGGCCGGAGGGATGGCGGAGTGGGAGATGGAGGAGAGTATGAGGGGATGGTGAAGTGGGGAGTGGTTAGAAGGACGAGGGGACGGTGGAGTGGAGGATGGTGGGGAGGACACAGGGATGGGGGAGGGTGGAAATGGTAGGGAGGACGAGTGGACGGGGGAATGGTTGGGAGGACGAAGGGACAGAAGAGTGAGAAATGGTTGGGAAGACGAGGGAACGGGGAAGGTGGAATGGTGTTGAGGACTGGGAGACAAGCGGACGGTTGCTGTGGCTAGGTACAGCTAGTATATAAATAAAAATAGAATTGTTCGTTTGTTCAAAATCGCTAATCTCAGAAAGTTCTACACCGATTGCTTTGAAATTTTCACACAATGTTTCATTCGCATCAGAGCAGGTTTATGCATACATATTATATTGATGTCATGTCTGTGACGCAAAAATACATGCCTTTTTTGGAAAACTGTGTTTTTCATGTGTTTTTTACGTGAGAGAAATCTTTGAAACCTAGTTACTGATTGCTTTGAAATTTTGACACAACGTTGCATTTGAATAGGCGCATGTTTTTATATACTTGGTATATACATGTCTCACCTGTGACGGGGAAAAACATGCTTTTTTGATAAACAGCGCCATCTGTTGGACGTATGAGCAACACATGCTGTTATCTCCTGAAGTCCTTTAATGATTGCTTTGAAATTCTGACACAATGTTCCATTCAATTATGCACGTGTTTTTATATGCCTACTATATTGATGCCACACCTGTGACAGGTAAAGACATAATTTAAAGAAAAAACAGCGCCTCTGTTGAACATAATAGCACACACACGTTATACTAAATATGTTATGATTTCCACTTCAATGTTTCCGATTGCATAATTTTCATAATTTTTATTTATTTTAATTTTTATTTAACTATTTTGTGTGACATTTTGTTGGAATTGAGCTGTGTTGTTTTCCATACCATTTATTTCGTAAATATATGTGTAGATGTCACACTTGTATGAGGTAAAAACATTCTCCTTTTTTTAAGAAACAGCGCCATCTGATGCACGTAAGACCCATAAACACACAATAATAAAAATGTTACGAGTCCATTTCAATCTTTCTGACTGCTTTGACAAATTAACTTTTCATATATTTCTATTTGTTTTCATTTTGATTTAATTATTTTATGTGATATTGCATTGGAATGTAGCTGTGTTGTTTACCATACTGTTAATTTCGTGGGTATAAGTATAGATGCCACACACCTGTGATAGTAAAAACATGCATTTTTGAAAAACAGCACCATCTGTTGCACGTAAGAACAACTCACGCTATACTACATATGTTACGATTCTATTTCAATGTTTCCAATTTCATTGATAATTTGAATTTTCATAGATTTCGAATTATTTTCCTTTTGAATTAATTATTTTGTGACATTGCGTAGGAATTGAGCTTTGTTGTTTACCATACCGTTCGTTTCGTGAGTATAGTTTATTTATTTATTTATTTATTTATTCATTGTTTTTCATTACGTTTTTTAATTGTTTTTCTTATATTTCAGAGATCGAACTTCAGATCATATGATGTTCACAATTTTCTGATGGGAACATCAGATCATTTGGGAATTCATCGGACGAGGGAGTGGGAAATGGTGGGGAAGGACGAGGGACGGGAGTGGGTGATGGTACTGAGAATGACGGGACAAGGAAAGGGGTAATGGTGGGGAGGACGAGGGGGCAGGGGGAGTTGGGGATGGTGGGGACGAGGGGACAGGGGAATAGAGAATGATGGGAAGGACAAGGAGACAGGAGAGTGGGGGATGGTGCAGAGGACGAGGGAAAATGGAAGAGGGGAATGAAAGGGAGGCCGGAGGGATGGGGGAGTGGGAGATGGAGGAAAGTAAGAGGGGATGGTGAAGTGGGGAGTGGTTAGAAGGACGAGGGGACGGTGGAGAGGGGATGGTGGGGAGGACGCAGGGATGGGGGAGGCAGGAAATGGTGGGGAGGAGGAGGGGACGGGGAAATGGTTAGGAGGACGAAGGGACAAGAGAGTGAGGAATGGTTAGGAGGACGAGGGGACGGGGAATGGTGGTGAGGACTGGGAGACAAGGGGAACGTTGCTGTGGCTCAGCAACGCGTTGCCGGGTACAGCTAGTGTGTGTGTGTATATATATATATATATATATATATATATATATATATATATATATATATATATATATATATATATATATATATATATATATATATATATATATATATATATATATATATATATATATATATATATGGCTTATTAGGCAAAAAGGGCCTTGCATAGTAGGCAGAGAAGTGCGTTCTGGCTACTAGGTACGACATATATATATATATATATATATATATGTATATATATATATATATATATATATATATATATATATATATATATATATATATATATATATATATATTAGTATATTTTGGTAGCAGTCTTTCCTGTAGACATATATTATTAAATATGACCGAAAAAGTAAGATTAATAATTCTAACACGAATTTTCTAGATCTTTCCTATGTTCCTTTTCACTGTTGATGGTAATTGAAAAATCAATCCTCCAAAATTCATTTTTATTTCTAGTCTGACGCGACACTTGAGCGCGTTTCGTAAACTTATTACATTTTCAAAGACTTTAGTTTACACACACACAACTGAACTATAACTGAATAGAGCTTAAACATCTTCGATTTTTATTACCTACATTTGGGCGAGGTGATATGTTACAACAGTTTTGGATGAGGTGAAAACAAACTTTCAACACAAGACAGAACACGAAATAATGGGTATTGAAGGTAAGAATGGAAGTAATTGCAGAGGGCCTATTGGCCCATTTTTCTTGATGCTTCTATATTGGAGCAGAGTCTTGAAGTGGGTAGAATATAGTTGTGCATTAATTGGCTGTTGATTGCTGGTGTTGACTTCTTGATGTGTAGTGCCTCGCAGATGTCAAGCCGCCTGCTATCGCTGTATCTATTGATGATTTCTGTGTTGTTTGCTAAGATTTGTCTGGTGATGGTTTGGTTGTGGGAAGAGATTATATGTTCCTTAATGGAGCCCTGTTGCTTATGCATCGTTAAACGCCTGGAAAGAGATGTTGTTGTCGTGCCTATATACTGAGTTTTTTGAGGCTTACAGTCCCCAAGAAGGCATATGAAGGCATAGACGACGTTGGTCTCCTTTAAAGCGTTCTGTTTTGTGTCTGGAGAGTTTCTCATGAGTAGGCTGGCCGTTTTTTTTGTTTTATAGTAAATCGTCAGTTGTGTCTTCTGATTTTTGTCAGTAGGGACAACGTTTCTATTAACAATATCTTTCAGCTCCGTTTTATGAGCAGTGGAAAAAGAAGTTCCTGTAAAATAGTCTAATAGGGGGTATAGGTGTTGTGTTAGTTGTCTCTTCAGAGGTTGCATGGCGTTTCACTTTCCTTCATATGATGTCTTCAACGAAACCATTGGAGAAGCCGTTGTTGACTAGGACCTGCCTTACCCTACAGAGTTCTTCGTCGACTTCCTTCCATCCTGAGCTGTGGCTGAGATCACGGTCGACATAAGCGTTAACAAAACTCCTCTTGTACCTGTCTGGGCAGTTACTGTTGGCATTTAGGCACATTCCTATGTTTGTTTCCTTAGTGTAGACTGCAGTGTGGAAACCTCCGCTCCTTTCCATGACTGTTACATCTAGAAAGGGCAGCTTCTCATCCTTCTCCATCTCGTAAGTGAAACGCAACACAGAATTCTGCTCAAATGCCTCCTTCAGCTCCTGCAGATGTCTGACATCAGGTACCTGTGTAAAAATGTCGTCTACATACCTGCAGTATATGGCGGGTTTCAAGTTTTTGTCGACTAAGACTTTTTGCTCGACGGTACCTATGTAGTAGTTCGCAAACAGGACACCTAGGGGAGAACCCATGGTGACCCCATCTACTTGCTTATACATGTGCCCATCCGGGCTCAAGAAGGGTGCCTCTTTAGTACAAGCTTGGAGTAGTTTCCTTAGAATGTTTTCTGGTATGTCAAGAGGAGTACAGGCCGGATCACGATACAATCTGTCCGCTATCATTCCGATTGTTTCATCCACAGGTACGTTGGTAAACAGTGATTCTATGTCCAACGATGCTCTTATCCTTGTGGCCCGTGCTCCCCGTAGTAAGTCATCAAATTCCTTTGGAGACTTCAGGCTGAAGGCGCAAGGGACATAAGGAGTCAGCATACCGTTGAGTCGTTTTGCCAGTCTGTACGTGGGTGTGGGTATCTGGCTGATGATTGGCCGAAGTGGGTTTCCAGGCTAATGTGTCTTGACATTTCCATATGCGTATCCAGGTTTATATTCCCCAATAATCTTTGGTAGGTGGAGTCCGGATTTCTTGGCGTTCACAGTTTCGATCAATTTGTTGACCTTTGCTTTCAATTCGGATGTAGTGTCCTTCGTTACCCTTTGGAATTTAGTTTGGTCAGAGAGTATGAGGTTCATTCTCGCCAGATATTCGTCTTTTTTAAGAATGACGTATTTTGGCGACTTGTCACCTCTCCTGACAACCATCCCCTTGTTCTCACAAAGGCTCTTAGCTGCCGCTTTGGGCTCGGGGGACAGTATGGTGCTTCTGTAGTTGCCTCGATTCTTTCCTCCTTCCGCAGTAAGTTCTGCTTGTAAGGTGTATTTGGTGGTGACCTTCTTTTGTGTCTCGAGGTCGAATATGTCGTCCAGCAGAATCTCCAACTCCACTTTCCGGGCTATCTCACTTGGTCTGGACATAACCTGACAGTTTATACCCAGATTTAGGAGAGTGACTTGGTCCTCAGTGAGGTGGATTCCTGCAAGGTTCTGGAAGCCGTCTCTTGGTCGTGGAATTGCCATAGGTCCTCCATATAACGTTCTTAGTTTCTTCATTATCCTTGTTTCAGTGCTGAGGTGATGTCGGTCTGTGAGGATGTCGAGGTGTTGCTCGATGCGAGTACGGAGACTTTCATCGATGTTGCTGTTTCTCCATTCGTTTGTAGCATGAAGTAGTTGTGTTTTGTTGTATTTGATTTCATTTTCTGACTTGTATATCTGATTACGAATCAGATCATGGCGACATTTTATCGTGAAGGCTTGATTCCTTGCTGCTGGGTCGTGCGTTTTAATATTAGTATATATTTTTTTTTTGTAGCTTTAAAAGAGACCAACGTGGTCTATGCCTTCAAATGCCCGCTTGGGGACTATAAGCCTCAAAAAACTCAGTATATAGGCAAGACAACAGCATCTCTTTCCAGGCGTTTAGCGATGCATAAGCAACAGGGCTCCATTAAGGAACATATAATCTCTTCCCACAACCAAACCATCACCAGAGAAATCTTAGCAAACAACACAGAAATCATCGATAGGTACAGTGATAGCAGGCGGCTTGACATCTGCGTGGCACTACACATCAAGAAGTCAACACCAACAATCAACAGCCAATTAATGCACAACTATATTCTACCCACTTCAAGACTCCGCTCCGATATAGAAGCATTAAGAAATATGGGCCAATAGGCCCTCTGCAATTACTTCCATTCTTACCTTCAATACCCGTTATTTCGTGTTCTGTCTTGTGTTGAAAGTTTGTTTTCACCTCATCCAAAACTGTTGTAACATATCACCTCACCCAAATGCAGGTATAAAAAATCGAAGATGTTTAAGCTCTATTCAGTTATAGTTCAGTTGTGTGTGTGTAAACTAAAGTCTTTGAAAATGTAATAAGTTTTACGAAACGCGCTCAAGTGTCGCTTCAGACTAGAAATAAAAATGAATTTTGGAGAATTGATTTTTCAATTACCATCAACAGTGAAAAGGAACCTAAGAAAGATCTAGAAAATTCGTGTTAGAATTATTAATCTTACTTTTTTGGAAATATTTAATAATATATATATATATATATATATATATATATATATATATATATATATATATATATATATATATATATATATATATATATATATATATTTATATATATATATATATATATATATATATATATATATATATATATATATATATATATATATATTATATGTATATATAATATGTTATCTTGTGTTGTCAGTGTGATATATACTATTTTCTGTGTGTCATATGCTTTTATCAGTGTGATATATTTTATCAATTTGCTATATATATATATGCCTGTGCGGCCAAGAATCCGTATTTTGTGCGGATTCTTGACCGGAGCTGCATAGTACAGCATTGGTTTAACAGATTCCTTTTCATTGTCCAAACCTTCATTCTCACATCGTTTCCTCCACCCTCCATTTCATCGCAAAGTCAATTGTCCACTCTGTATTCCACCCTTTAGTATGGTCCATAGTTCAGTTTGCGTAATTCTGAGAGATTTTCTGTCTCGAGGATTTAATTCATAAGACCAGTGTAGGGGTGAAGCCGAGTCTCACTTTACGCGTGGAGTCGTTATCAACATTGTTAATTATGAACAAATCTAGCAGGAGCCCTGATAAGCGATTCAATCTATGCGCTGGGTGTTCTCAGGCGCGCTCTAGTCAACTGCATCACAACATGGTAGGGGCTCGACAACATAGCTTCGAGCCCTTATCAAAGCTCCTGTTGGATTTATGGACCGTGAAGAGGGGGGACTTGCTGAATGGGTAACAGCTTCTTCCCCGTATCACTCTACCTCTGGCTTTGCGCCCTGGAGAGGCCACTGCAGACCAACAAGCAGAGCGCAACTCCATAGTCTCCTGAGACTGATGGATGCCTACTGCTACATCTACTCCTCAGAGTGATCTCTGTCGTTACAGCATCCTTGCTACGATGGCAACCCTCTTGCTTCCTCTTGGAGGATACCCAAGATGACTGAATGTTTATGGATTAAGGGAAACCAAACTGTCCCAGGTGATTGAAAACGCGTTGGAAGATTGCTACAAATGTTTCATATGTAACCTCTGGTAGAGGTTGGGAGGGAATTATCAGGATAAAGGGCCAATCAATTATGATTATATAGCACTGGAAAGGGGTCAGGAAAAGGATTTGTCATGAGATGGGGGGAAGGAATTGGGCCCAACCACTTGGACGGTCGGGGATTGAACGCCGACCTGCATGAAGCGAGACCGTCAGTCTACCGTCCAGCTTAGAACCAAACTTAACAATCACCGCTGAAGCCAGGGCTCGGGAGCTGGAATTCCTTATTGATGGGGGTTTGGACCGGCATATAGAAATTAAAATTAATTAATATCACAAAATACAATTTTTTTATCCTCCAACAACAGGGAGTTGTGTATTTACATCCTGTATCAGTTTAGCCATTGTACTGAATATACTAATAAAGTGTTATATGAGAATATAATGACAGGCTCTGATGATTAAATGATTATATTATATATATGCCTTTCATTATATGGTGTATTTCTGGTCGCTGTACACAACAGATTTCACAACAACTAGATATTTATATACTCGAGTATTATACAATGACAGAAATAATTTATAATTTGTATATGTAATTACATATTTATTTATTATTATTATTATGAAGTGTGTTTTCAGAACGTTTTATCAGTGATAATAAAATAAAGTCTTAAAGGTCAACTCTTAGAAACATGGAGTTGAACATAAGGTGGCATTTAAGCCTTTATTGTAGACTTCACAGATTCGTGCAACTTAAAAAAGTCTTAGAAGCTGACGAAGTAGTGTGGGACAGGTAGTACTAAAGACTAATGGCTTTCTTAAGGCTGGTGGTTCATTCTCGTTAGCACCAATTAAAGACACTTTGTTAAAATGATTTTATATGTAATCGAGTGCTTTAACAACCTCTGTAAACTTCTCGAGTGGTTTGAGGATTAGGAACAATCTCTACATTTTTGTGGCGATTATTGGGTATGGTTTGGTGATTTTCAAGCATATTCCTATAAACTTGGGATATGAATATATGAAAACATACTAAATGTCAGCTTCTCAGAACCCACATGGAATGGAAAGTTCATTAGAACATTAGTGGATCTGGAGGCCTAGTTTTAAGTAGATAATCAGTTTGAAGTCTGTATGATTGTGTATAATTGGACTCAGTTATAGTTCGTTTGAATGTTTTCCCTTAGTACTGTAATTTTCTTGTGACCCTCTAGTATCGTGTCAGTAGATGTCCAAAGATTACAAACTGGTTTTATTTTTTTTAATCTATTGGTATGTTATTATTAAAGACATTTGGTATTTATCTATCAGTATTTTTTGTCTTTTCTCCAAATATTTAAATATTCCTTCAAATATTCTAGCTTTAACACGACATTATCACGATATTTAAAACATAGGCCTCAAAAAATCATTCTTTGTAAGTATTTTGAAACAACGCAGCAGGGGTGTTGGTCTATATTGTGGATAGTCCTACCCAACTTGAAGTATAATGTTATCTAACTCAACTTAACCTAACCCCTAACCTAACCTAACCTAACCTAACCTAACCTAACCTAACCTAACCTAATCAAACCTAACCTAATCAAACCTACCCTAACTTAACCTCAACAACCCTACCGTAACCTAATCTAAACGTTATTAACAGTATATTACCTCGTTGAACCTGAAATTTGACCTCCTTTCACCCAAAATATTAGTTTGTGACACTTGTAACATTATGTCGTTGTTCCCTCATCATAGTGTCAGCACACATGTATTAATTGGCCATTTAGTACACTCATAGAGGTGTTTATTTATTTAGAGGCAAGTGACTGATGCGTGACGCAGATAATCCATACCATTATTCAAAGTTCAAGCAGCCAACCATGTGAGCTAAAGTTAGATAGCTATCAGGAGAAAGCGCTTAAGTAATTTTACTATATTTGGAAGCTTGGAAGCGATATGAGGATTGGATGACAGCTGGGACATGACGACAGGAAATGAACTGGGATTTGAGGAAAGTTCAAGCTCAAGTTTTTTTTAGGAGTGGGTAAGAAATTACTGGATCATCAGACAATTTTTTCCTGAATTATAGACTTAATTGTTAGGAAATACAACTTAATAACTTTCTCAATTATAAATAATGATGAATAAATATTTAGATTGGATTGATTTGGCTTCCCAAAAGATTGGAGTATCTCAGGCACTTTTCATCCCTCCACGAGGAAAGGATAGGAGCTGGGTTATGAGGACAGGATGAAGAAACTGTGTCTTTAACCACTTGGACCATCGGGGGATTGAACTCCGACCAGCAAGTAGCGAAGGTCGTAGCTCTATCCCGACCAGTCCAGGCGAATGGGCGCCTGGCGAAGACTATTACACACGCTGCCACTGGTCGCCACACTCCTCCTGGGCTGAAACGTTCATTTTCCCAGACTTTGTTTTGGCCGAATTAATACTAAATGGGATCAGGACGCGACATTTACAGGTCTGGGTTCGAACTCCGGCAATTTCAAGAGTGTAACACGGCTCAGTGACGCTTAATACGCCCCGCGTGGGTTGTCAAGGATCAGCACACTCCCGCGTACCCCAGTCCATCACGCTGTGGAAATGTTACTTGTTGACCGACTTAAGTTTAAGCAACTGTAAGGGTACATGCACTAGGTAAGAGTCGTAAAGAGTAAGAGTTTAAGCTGTTGTAAGCGTGCGTGAGGTAGGTCAGAGAGACCTATATAAACCTCCTCGGGCACAAGCAACCAAGAACACCACGAGGTCAGATATTGGTAAACCTCTGCAGGAAGAGGAAGAAAGTAATAGATAGGCAGGAAAGCAATGACGTTGATGAAGATCAATGGAACTGAGAAGGAAGGAAGGAGGACTACGAAGTAAACACATGTGAGAAGTGCATTACACAAGGCGTAAGGAAGCAGGAAGGAAAGTGAGGAGTAAACTAGGATGAAGAGGGAACTATCAGGGAAAAGTCATTACGACTATGCAGCACTGGGGAGGGGTCAGGATAATGACCGGATAGGACGGGGAGAAGGATTGATGTCCAATCACTTGGTGGACGGTAGGGGATTGAACGCCGACCTGTATGAAGCGAAACCGTTGCTCTACCGTCCAGCCTAATTGGTTGGGCATGTCTTGGCGAAATTATTCGTGATACCGGTGACGCAAGCATGGGTGGTGATGAACCTAGAGGGTTCTCACACCAGGGGGTGAACCACCTGGTGGCGCCACACAACAGTGGTGAACCAGGAGAATACTGACAGGGTCTGGCCATTACCGTAAGCGTCAACAGTGATCAATAATCCTCCCCCCTTTCTTTTCTCATGTAGCAGAAAGAAAGCAACACTGATGGTCACATCAAAGACTAACAGAGAGAAAGATTTTGTTCGGATATTAGACATTTGTTATCACTAGACAGCCAAGATAACATGCCAGGAGCTATATCCTTCTGCGGATATAGCTCCTATAGAGAGAGAGAGAGAGAGAGAGAGAGAGAGAGAGAGAGAGAGAGAGAGAGAGAGAGAGAGAGAGAGAGAGAGAGAGAGAGAGAGAGAGAGAGAGAGAGAGAGAGAGAGAGAGAGAGAGAGAGAGAGAGAGAGAGAGAGAGAGAGAGAGAGAGAGAGAGAGAGAGAGAGAGAGAGAGAGAGAGAGAGAGAGAGAGAGAGAGAGAGAGAGAGAGAGAGAGAGAGAGAGAGAGATATTTGATGTCCTACATGCCACTCTAAGAATACCCCATTCGCTCCTAAAATTTTAAATATATTTACGAAAAAGTCAGAGATTTGCATAAAATGGGTTGTAAAGTGTGGTGTGGTATAAATATGGTGTGACACAATGTGTGATATAGTTTAGTACAATGTGGTATAGTGTGGCATAGTAGGGTGTTGTAATGGAGACCAGGTAATATGGGGGGGGGGGGTTGTAGACTCGGGTGGAGGAAATACATACAGTGGACCAAAATTATGTGTCTCTCGATACTTCAGGTGTACATACTGTTATGATCCCAGGTAGCCGAAAAACGAGTCTCCCCTTGATAATTATTCTATCAAGACTGACCTGACTAGAAGGTCTAAGAAATATAGAGGTGAAGATGTAGATGTAAAATAGCTGGGTGGATTTAATAAACAATTTGAGATTATGGGCAGTAAATAAGAAAATAGATAAATGACTGGTTAGGAGATGTGAATAATTTGCTGGAGGCGTGAGGCTCGCTTATGGAGGGCTTTGACCTTACTTGAGTGCCAAACATCGCAGGGGGAAGACGTGCTCCATTTGAGCTCCCATCAGAAAGAAACCACTAGCGATATATCTCCAAGAGAAGAGAAGAGTGCAGACATGCCAGCTGTGGAATCGAGCTGGGAACGTTGTGGTCTCAAGTCCTGGACGGCGAGGAGTGTTTATTAAGCCGCCCAGAGACATTATCGTGGGCTGTGGGAGTGCCCTGACCAGACTCCATCAGAGGGAGGAGCGCCCTCGACCAGACAATCTGTGATAAGCACGATTTTGAGCTAGTCTGTAGCGATTACTTGTAGTTGGTCGTGTGCCCAGCGACAGTAGCAATGTTTATTGATAAATTAGACATGTTTTGATAAGGCAGAAAACCTGAAATAAGAGAGTGGAGAGGGAGGAACGTCTTGGAGGGCGGAGCGACGTCCGTCTCCTCTGAGCACTGGCAGGTGACTGAGGGAGCCCAGCTCCTGGAGGTGGAGGACCCTTGCAGAGTGAATGAGGCCCGCCGGGCGAGATGGAGCATAGACCAGCCCAAAACAGGGGAGTCCACTCTCACAGTATGGTGAGAGCAGATAGATGCAGGAGGTAAACATATTGTGTGGTTATTTTTGTTTATGTGTCGATGGGTTGCAGGTTTGTCTTTGGGGAAGAAGTTGCTGAGAACTTCGAAGCCAGCACAGAGGGAGTAGTTGATGAGACTCCAAGGTAGTGGAGGAGAGGACCTCGAGCTGTGAAGAGAAGCAGTGAAGAGGAGTGTCACGTGCTTCTGTAGAGGTGGTGAAGCATCATAGTTGCTCGAGGAAACTTCATTGTGTAGCAGCCAGGAGAGCTGTGGAGGACCCTAGCAGAAGTGGTGAAGCACCGAAGTGCTTCACCACTTCTGAAGTGGTGAAGTGAACACTTCACCGAAGTGCTTCACCGTCTCTAGGAAGACTTCATGGTGTAGCAGCCTGGAGGAGCTGCAGAGGATCCTGGTAGATAAACCCAGAAGAACCTGAAAAGATCAGGGTAGTGAACTTCCAGATGTGGAAGGGAAGTTCTAAATGATCACTTGTAGAGAGTTGGTGGAGTGTTTGGTTGTCATTAGCGTGCAAGACGCAGTGAAAGGGGAGTGATTGTTTGCCATTCTTGTGCCGAGGAGTGTTTATACTGAAATATAGAGTTACAGTCGTAGGCTGGATTACCTACAGATGTACGTGTTCTAGGACTCATAGGGTGATCGATTGATCATTGTTGTGTATCAAGGAACATTTATACTGATATTTATGTTATTGCATTCATACGCTGGTTTTCCTTGTACATGTTTATAGATATATATTCTCTTGCTGATAGTGCAACATTCTATTATAAGACTTGACCTACTTGAGGAGGTTGGTAGTATTAGGTGGTGAATCAGAAGATAGGATACCACTTGATAAGCAGATGATAGAGTTCTGATGGTGTTGGAGTGCAACCTGACTGATATAGTATAGAGTGTAGGATTCCATATTATTATTATATGTCTGTATGTATTGTGTATGAGCTTGGTCCAGTAAATGTATTCAAATTTGCTTGTGTTTGCCCTTGCCCTAGTGAGGCTTCCCAGGATGTAATAAAGAAGGAGAGAGAGAGAGAAAGAACCAAGGACCACTGTTGTGGACAGGGTAG
Source organism: Procambarus clarkii (assembly GCF_020424385.1). Classification (NCBI taxonomy): domain Eukaryota; kingdom Metazoa; phylum Arthropoda; class Malacostraca; order Decapoda; family Cambaridae; genus Procambarus; species Procambarus clarkii. The sequence continues at coordinate 17,303,052 of NC_059576.1, read as the reverse complement.
AACAGAAAACTAGTAAGTCAAAGGGGATCGAGGAGATCATATCACCTAAGGAGAGTGGGGAGTCACAGCGGCTCGAGTGGGTGTGTGTACGTGACAACGAGGCTAAGTATTGGAGCCGCATCCCCTAAACGTGTGACGTTGAGCCCCTCTCCAAGAGCCAGAAGCACCCAGGGTGATCTCCTGTTAAAGTATAAGCACTACACCGAGTTGTGGGTTGGGTTGTCCGTAAAGAAGGATCAACAACACGACAACACCACCAACCCACAATACTACAATAATACGCATGTGAGGTGCTCTGGCACTTGTGCTAACTGGCTCATGTGTACTGGATGTAGTAGTAGTGGGGGTTGTGGTAGTGCTGGTGGTACTGATAGTTGTAATAGGGGCTAGTTGTGATGGTAGTAGAGGCAGCTGTTGTAGTAGAAGTAGTGGTGGTGGTGGTAGAAACAGTAGTTGTACAAACAGAACTAGAAGCAGTAACAGTAGAAATCATTCCAATAAAAAAAATTGCAACAAACAACCAGTATGCAACAGCAGCGGTACCAAGGCCACCAGTAAACACAACACAACACACATACAACCCAACAACATCGAACTAAACACCAAACTCATCGTCAAAGTTTGCCAAAGCTGCCGACCAGAGATCCAGGCTCCCAAACTCTTACAAATTAAATTCAGTTCACCTTGTACATCTACTTAACGTAGTTCCCGTAAACACAATCTTTAGATCCTCAGCAGACAAGCTTAGCTCTCAGCAGACAATCTTAGCTTATCAGCAGACAATCTTATCTTCTCAGCAGACAATCTTATCTTCTCAGCAGACAAGCTTAGCTCTCAGCAGACAATCTTAGCTTATCAGCAGACAATCTTATCTTCTCAGCAGACAATCTTATCTTCTCAGCAGACAATCTTAGCTTCTCAGCAGACAATCTTAGCTTCTCAGCAGACAATCTTAGTTCCTGAGCAGACAATCTTAGCTCCTCAGCAGACAATCTTAGCTCCTCAGCAGACAATCTTAGGTGCTCAGCAGATAATCTTAGGTCCTCAGCAGACAATCTTAGCTCCTCATCACACAATCTTAGCTTCTCAGCAGACAAGCTTAGCTCCCAGCAGACAAGCTTAGCTCCCAGCAGACAATCTTGGCTTCTCAGCAGACAATCTTGGCTTCTCAGCAAACAAATCTTATCTTCTCAGCAGACAATCTTAGCTTCTCAGCAGACAACTTTTGCTCCTGAGCAGATAATCTTGGCTTCTCAGCAGACAATCTTAGTTCCTCAGCAGACAAATCTTAGCTCCTCAGCAGACAATCTTAGTTCCTCAGCAGACAAATCTTAGCTCCTCAGCAGACAATCTTACCTCCTCAGCAGACAATTTTAGCTCCTAAGCAGACAATCTTAGCTTCTCAGCAGACAATCTTAGCTCCTCAGCAGACAACCCTAGCTTCTCAGCAGACTCATCTTCCGGCGGCTGGTTGGAGTGGTTGTGCCTCTTGGCAGCAACAAGTCAATTTTTTTAGCATATTCTTGACGGAAGTCATGACAGGTAGCCTGTATACTTAGGTCTCCCTAGGCTAGCTACTTGGCCTTCTCCTGGTGATGTAACACACACACACATCAGCTGTCTAATTCCCGCGTACCTGTTTCACTGTTTGGGTGAACAGATGCATAGGGGAAAGGAAACGTGCCCAACCGTAACTGTTCGTCGGGAATCGAACCCGGAACACTTTGGATGGGAGAGAAGATGTTAATGAGCCACAAGCGTGATGCTGAAAGCTTCGAGGGTCAGCTGATAACAGCTGAGGTCACCAGGACTGACGGCTGACACACAGGAGGCAGCGACGGCTGACTCAACAGCGACATCACAGCTGACTCAACAATAACACCTGCCGCAACCACATTACAGCTGCTCAACAATTCAACAATTACCCAGCTGACTGCACAATAACAACATTAACATACTACACAGAGAATACATAATTACTTTGTCGAGGCAAAAATAAGATTACAAAATTGTATAATATTTACAGCGTTCATTAACTGTGCACGATGACCCTCGTTCGTCAGGCGATATTTTCTCCTCAGCAAATAGAGACACGATAAAGACGCTGCAATTTTATGCAATCATTTCAATTAAATTAAATTTGGGGAAATAATTCTGCGATGCAAATTCTTAAGGTACATTACCTATTCAAATAAATTTGGTGCGAAATTGCAATGATGGTTTGTAATTTTTTGGGAATGGTCTTGTCCTGCTAGAAAATAAGTAATTAGCAAAATACGGGTGACCTGCTGCTTGGGTAACAGCTTCTTTCCTGTATCAACCTACCGTGGCTTTGCGCCCTGGAGAGGCCACTCCAGACCAACAACCAGAGCGCAACTCCATAGCCTCCTGGGACTGATGGACGCCTACTAGTATGGTAGGATACACAAGGAAGACACAATACCCTGTTGTATCTAAAAGAAAATCATCGGAGCTTGACGGGGGAATCGAACTATCGTCCAGGGTGATCCCAGACACGCGATGGTAGCCGGTCCAGACCATATTAGGGCTATATGTAAAACTTGGGTTGGTTACCATGCAGTTCGGTAACTCCAGGCTTCGAGTGGATCCCTGGATATATAATCTTTAGTATTTCGTGATCCATTTGTTCTATTTTTCTAGTTTTGGTCAATATAGACCGAATATCAAATCACCTAATCCCCTTAAGAAATATAGGATTGTGAAAAGACTCTGGAAATCACCGGAAAAATAATGAATGTTGGTATCCACAATTTTTTTTTTGGTGTCTTCCAGGATTTTGTCTTCATTAGCTCTCACGTGACATAGTTGTGTATTTTAAACTTTGAAATTGTCGAAGTTTGATTGTGTGCTTCAGCCACAGTAAGAATCGACAGATATTAAAAAATAGTTACTTGTGCCCTGGATGTACGCCAGGACTCAAAAAAGAATGGCATTTTCCTTAACTTAAACCGAAGATACTGCTTTCAAATTTGAGTTTGTTCACTCAGCTTTCAAGTAGTTTTTTCAAGTTTGTTCACGGTCTCGCAGGTCGGAGTTCAATCCCCGACCGTCTAAGTGGTTGGGCACTATTCCTTGCCCACCCCCCCGTCCCATATCCTTATCCTGGCCCCTTCCAAGTGCTATATTGTCGTAATAGCTTGGTACTTTCTTCTGATACCTCCCTTTTCTCTCTCTTTATACTTCCCTCCTTCTCTCCTTATACTTCCCTCCCTCTCCTCTCCTCCTCACTTACAGCACCCTGATCTCCCAGTCTCTGGGGTATTCAGTGAAGTAATTATTGCGTTCAACTCCCCAACGTGTTTGGTTGCATGCAACGTCAACATGCATGAAGCAGCCCGTCCTCATATACAATGAGGCAAAGTCCATTCCTTCCAGCCGCCCAACCCCCCATGCTGTTTATGAATGAAAAACGGCTGACGCACGACTCACAACTGATGTTCGAACACTTCCGGAACAAGCGCTTCACTGACGACTTTTGTTTCAACCACAATGCTGTGAATGCTTCACCCATGTACTACAAATACAAATAGTCGCCAACAGAACCTAAACATCTAACCTAATCTATGGCTATATATGCACAATATGCTAATATATTATAATATTAATTTATATTTGAGAAAATTCCCGTTTTGAATGAACAGCATGTAAAAGTTTATGAATGCGTCTGTAGGTCGACCGCTGGATAGAATGAACTTGAGTTGAGGTCGGGTTGAAAATGAACTTTGTAAAATTAAGTTTTGAGAGTTAACTTTTCAAGTTCCATATCGGGTAAAGATCATTGGAAATATTAAAGATGATTCGCGCTAGAATGATCTCTTCAATATCTTCGGGTCATTCTCACTCCAGCTAACAGCCAGCCATACTCACACCTACCTTCACACTCTGGAATATTCAGATACCTCATACTCATACTCACTCACACTCATTTATGTTCACACCGCCACACTCTGAGCCTAGCTGGCTGGGACCACTAGGCGCCTTGCGTGTAAGTGTTCCCTGACCCACTTCCAGTCTAAATTGGCAGGTTTTTCAGCCAATCACACACACACACACACACACACACACACACACACACACACACTGTGTTTGTGTGCGCTTTTACATGCTGTAAAAGGGGGCCTCGTAGCCTGGTGGATAGCGCGCAGGACTCGTAATTCTGTGGCGCGGGTTCGATTCCCGCACGAGGCAGAAACAAATGGGCAAAGTTTCTTTCACCCTGAATGCCCTGTTACCTAGCAGTAAATAGGTACCTGGGAGTTAGTCAGCTGTCACGGGCTGCTTCCTGGGGTGTGTGTGTGGTGTGGGAAAAACAAAGTAGTTAGTAAACAGTTGATTAACAGTTGAGAGGCGGGCTGAATGAGCAAAGCTCAACCCCCGCAAACGCTACTAAATGAACAACTAGGTGAACACACACACACACACACACACACACACACAAATGCACCTCACGACACTGGAGGACAGAAGAGTAGGGGGAGTATCCTCCAGCTCATGTATACTTCAGTTCATGTATACTTCAGCTCCAGTTCACATTTCCTTTAACAAGAATAACCCACTTAAACTCTGAGATTTAGCAACGCAAGTCAGAAAAAAATCCGCTGCACCTCTGGTGAGAAAAGGTGTAGGACAATGGTAATTGTGTGATTACCATTACAATTGTAATTTTATTATTAATTGTAGGGGGAGTCAATATCACCCCTTGGGTGTGAGAACACGGTAGGCATATAGACCCTAGACCTGTACCAAATGAGTCTAGATTCGTCAAAGGACTCTCTCCAGTCATTTATTTTCTCGATGAAGGCGATCTTACCGTTTTTTCTTCTATCTTAGTTTCTCCCTCATTCTTGAGGCGAGCTGGAAGTTGTAGAGAAGGTTATTCACTTAAAAAAACAGGCATTGTCGTCTGTAGTCCACTAGAGCACTTGTTCTCTAAAGAAATGAATGACCGAAATATACCTCAAAATCATCAGGTCGCATGTAGGAAACTCCAGGAATAGTGACGCTGTGGTGTGACGCTACATTGACGTGTAGCTTAACTTTATTGACCCATTAGAGATACCCCAATTTGGTATTCAGGCGTTTGTAAAGCTATTGTGAGAAAAAGGTTTTGTTAAAGGGGTGTTGAGAACAGCTCAGAGGTGCAGTTCGTCCAGCTCTGACTTGAGACTCAGCATCAGGTCGATACCCACTACTGGCTAATTCTAGGTTAGGTTCGTCAGTGTTTTCCCACCCTTTGCTGGTCTGAAGTGAAGCGTCGATTGCGTCATCAAGAATCGCTATATGACATTGTTGTTCCGGAGAGTCTACAACCCCAAAATAATATTACCAATCAATTTGCGGAGTTGCAACTTTTGCTGCCTAACGACGACGAACGCTACGACAAATTGATGCCCATTTTCGAGTGTTATCTCAGTGTCTTTAATTAGTTTTTAAAAAGGATTACTCAGCAGGCCGAGGCGGTTGGCTTCTGATTAAGTTATAAGAGATTTTAAGACCCGGGAGTCAACTCCAATTGAACGACTTAAACCGTTGATCTTGGCCAGGAAGGTAATGAGGCGGTTGTCGGTACGCACAGACGGGTACCGACACACCTGGGGCCTGTTGCACGGTACAGCTGCCGGGCACTGGTACAGGGACACCTCCCTAGTAGTAATATGTGGATCAAAGTTCCTCCAACGGCCGAGCATCAAACGATTTTCTCCGTTTAATAAACGCAGCTTCCTCTAACGGAGCTGTTCACGAGTAATTAATTTGTCCGATGGACGAGGATGGTTATCGTCAGCGGTATTCGTCTATACTCTACGTCGCTTGCTTGGTGGGATGGAAGGTGGGGGAATCTTACCGTCAATGTTACTTGCCTCTAACATTCTCCTACCGGTGAGACGGTCACAGGTCTTGTTTAATGCTCTACGTCTCTTGCTGGGTGGGTTGGCCGGCTGAGACATCTTATCTTCAGCGATAGTCTCTATCTTCCTCTTCCTGCTGAGGCTCTCGGTCGTCTGTCTTCCGGAACGCAATTTTATTATCTCGAAAGAAAAATATTTAAGTATATGAACTTATAAGTAGAACTTATATAATGTGTGGTGAGAACCAGTTAGATATTAAATCATGTGTGTGGTACTTGCTGCGAGGTTAGACTACTTGTTTTATAGGTGTTTTCTTATGTGGTTGTAGAGTAGTTATCAGTTATTTTCATCGGAGCGGACAGCACGCTGGACTTGTGATCCTGTGGTCCTGGGTTCGATCCCAGGCGCCGGCGAGAAACAATGGACAGAGTTTCTTTCACCCTATGCCCCTGTTACCTAGCAGTAAAATAGGTACCTGGGTGTTAGTCAGCTGTCACGGGCTGCTTCCTGGGGGTAGAGGCCTGGTCGAGGACCGGGCCGCGGGGACACTAAACAGCCCCGAAATCATCTCAAGATAACCTCAAGAAGATCGTTTGTTGTAGATTATTTGACTGTTGTTTTAAAGTACTGTTTTAGAGGAGGGAGGGAGGGAGTTATCAGGAGAAAGCACCAAGCCATTGCGACTATATAGCACTGGGAAGGAGTCAGGATAGGGATGAGACAGGGGGATATGGAATGGAGCCCAACTACTTGTGGACGGTCGGGGATTGAACGCCGACCTGCAGGAAGCGAGACCGTCGTCCTACTGTCACACCCAAAAGTGGAGCAGTTGACAGGTGTTTAGATTTTTTGTTTTAGAGTAATTGAGAGTTGTTTTCATCTGTTGCTGTAGAGTAATTGTCAGTTGTTTTAAAGTAATGTTGTAGAGTAGTTAACAGATATTTTGGTAGGGTGTTGCAGGGTAGTTGGTAGTTGTTTTAATATGTTGTGAGTATGGTGTTGCAGGGTTGTTGTTTAATAGGTTGTGGTGGATTTTGCAATTGTTATCGTGTGTAGCAATGATAACTTTGTCACATAAATGGCAGCTCATGTAGAATGAGGTTATGGTGTTCTTGAGTATATGTAACTGTTGGTTTATTTGAGATTTGTTGTGTAAATAATTAGTATAATGAGTTATCTGGCAATGTAATAGCGATAATTTTGGGTAGTTAGTAGCTATTTTTATATGTTATAAGTGTGTATTGCACTACGTGCAATACACACTTAGTTATTTATTTTACACACTTAGTAGTTACACACTACACACTTAGTAGTTATTTTAAAGTGTCTTGGTGATAAGCATCGTGTTATTGCAATTACTTTTGTTGTGCTGTGATTACTCTTTTTCAGTAGATCTATAGATTAGTTTATTCAGTTGTTCCTTTGATTATGTTTTTTATTAGTTCCTGTGATAATTTTTGTCATTAGTTCCTGTTTTTTTTCAATAGTTCCTGTCCTTACTTTTTTGAGTAGTTCCTGTGATTCCTTTTTTCATTTGTTGTTGTGATTATTTTTGATTAGTTGGCAGTTACTATGAATTGTATTGGTGATTTATTTATTTTTTTACAGCTGCACGATAACTTTCCTTTAACTAATTCTCCATAATATGTTTATTTTATGAATTAACAATGTTAATAATTCGAGAATATTGGTGTACTGAAAGAGAGAGCAAACTACCATTGTAACTATTTTAGTATATATGTAAAGTTGTAAAGAAATCCCACATTGTTTCACATTCTATACCGCAATAAATAGGTAAAAACACGGGGTCAAATATTATAATTAAAATAAAGTTTATTTGAAATGACGTAAATACAAATCGGTATAGTTATTAATTAATAATTAACAGGTTATAATGATGAGATCTGATTTACATTACAGCATCTCATCGTAGTGTTTAGTAACGCTTAATACTGCTTAAGTTATCTTCACGGGATGTTTGGTTATTCATCATTTAATGCCACAGGAGAAAATATCAAGACTGAGAAGTTCACGAGGTCAGCCTTAAGACATGATCTTAACAAGTTTTAATTTTACTGGTTACAGGTACCATCTGGTATTTACATTTTAACATGACTGATTTTCTTTGTGAAGTAAATCATCAAACCACCTGTAAATTTATATTCCCACTCTAAGAATTGTTGATTGTAAAGATAGTTTGAGAAATTAGTGGTTTATTTAGTGAATCTGTTCAATGCGATGATAGTTGTGATGTGTTGTTAAGTAAATTAGAACCAAACAGCTCATCATGCATTGCCTCAGACTCTTAACTAGCTCACTACTTCTTGTCTATGAATAAACAGCTCAATACACGTCGTCTGGGATTCGAACCAGTTTACTACACGTCGTTGACGACAAGAACCACCTCACTGCACGTCGCCTACGACTGATAAGAAACACTACATGTCTGCTACGGCTCCAAACTGCTCATTTTCGTCGTCCACGACTCTAACCACCTCACCACAAATCGTCAACGCCAACAAAAAACACTCACTCCATACCGTTTAAGACTCAAAACAGCCACGAGCAGAGGATAAAATAAATATATTGCTGTAGTTATAGATCTTGGCCACATAAACAAGGAGGCCGCCTGGTACGAGGAGGGTCTTAACGATCATTTCCGCCGCTGCCTGGTGGTGATTTGCATAGTTTAACATCCGGTAAAGTAGATTTCATGAACGGAGCTGATAATAGCCTCGTTTGAGTCCGCGGTATATGGAGTGCATTATAAGTCAAGCAACTGAGCGCTAAAATGCAGTAAAAAGGCATCGAGCTGGTGAGGAAATATTGATTTATATCGGGGACAGGAAGCCTGTGCTTTGATTTATTGAGGTCCAACCCCCCCTCCTTTCCTATGCCAACTATTGACTAACTCACAATAATTATCTAATTCACAGAATTCTGTCTAACAGCTTGATGAATAAGTGCCTCAGGTGAAACAAAACATGCCCAACTGCTTCTATCTTGCCTGCGTGTTAAACCCAAGTCTCTCACGTGTGAGCCGAGGTCACAAACCACTGTGCTACAGAACCAATTATCAAGGCATATGTTTGAACAAAGCACAGACAACTTCTACAACATAAAAAATTTGGTTGAGGACTCTGTCAAGTTATTACCGGCCATCATAGTACTACTCAATCTTCGCGGTGAGCCACAAGCACCAACAGCCTAAGTGAACAACTCTCAAGGAATGTTTTTATTTATGTTACTATTATGTAAATTAGCCAGAGGTCACGTGACTTGGTTTTACCTGGGACTCGCGAAAATTCCCACACACACATCCACCACATTCCCTCTATGTCTTCCATGAGTTTTTTTTTTTTACGATGGGCGGCCATCTTCAAGTTGTCGTGAGGGTGAACTCCACAGGTTTGGAGATTACTGGCCGTGCAGGTTACCCTCCTGTGGACTTGGTCTTGAGTGACATACTCAGGGTCCCGGTCCAGGATGTCTACGGTGTCGAGATGGTCACTGCTCGCCGTATGATTATAAAGTTTGTGGGTAAGGCAGTGTACCGTGATTTTCTCCGGAGGTATGAGAGGCGTTCATTGCTGCTGTTGGACAGCAACGGGTCTGCGACCATTTCGGACTGCAGTGGTGCTTTGACATATGTCAGTATCCATGGCGCCCCCATGGAGTTTCCTGAGACCCTCCTCCTGCGTTTCTTCCAGAGGTATGGCCCTGTCGTCAGTTTGCGGATGAACTCGCTGTCTTCTGGGAAGTATTCGGGTGTGAAGACCAACATTCGAACCCTCGAGATGCGACTGAGGTCAGACATTCCGTCCTCCATCCGGCTGTTAGGGTGCTACGTGCGGGTGTTTTATGCCCGGCAACCCTGTACTTGTTTCCGGTGTGGCTTGTTGGGGCATCAGGCTGCCGGGTGCACTGCTGATCCGGTTGCTCCCGTGAATTTGTTCCGTGAAGAGGATTTCTCGTCGCTCCCTCTGGAGGAGGACTTCGGGGGTTAGGTGGTGAGCGTCCCGTTCGCTGCTGAGGCTCCCCCAGCATCGCCCGACGTTCCCCGGTTGTTGGAGTCCCTCCTCCGGATGTTGCGGTGCCATCGGATGTTACTCCTGATCCTGTCTCTGGCCCTGCCGCTCCCGTGGGCCTTACTGGTACTCCCTCTGAGGCGTCGCCGTCTGCTCCTTCGTCTTCGGCTGCTGAACGTGGCCCTGCATCCTCGCCACGGGTCCCTACTGTGCTGGGTGCTGGGGTGGCTGCGGAGCCTCCTGCTGTGTGTGGTCCGGTTCCCCCTGTGGTAGAGGCTGCTGCCGTTCTGTGTCGGGCGTCGGTTCGTCCGGCTAGTGGTGCCCGTGTTTCTGGATCAGCTTCCGGCTCTGCCGATATCCGGCCGGAGCCCAAACGTTCCAGGCATTCGCCTACTGCCTGGGCCGATGTTCAGGACTTCAGTGACTGTTGGTCTTCGGGTGTTGCCGGCATGGATCCGGATGCGTCGTTGTCTCTGCGGTTGGTGGTGGCGGAGGTTCATGTGCCTGCAGGTGCTGATGCCCATGTCTCGGGTGTGCCTTCTGTTCCTGCCCTGCCAGGGGGCTCTCTGCAGTGGGGTGAGGTGGCTTCCGTAGCCAGGGATAGTGGGGATGCTGGTGCTTGTCGTGGCCTGGTAGTGACTTCATGAAAGGATGCGCGTCGCCCTGGTTCCCTGCAGTCGTCTGGTGGTGTGCCCATGGATGCTGGAGCCCCTGTGGTGGTGCCCTCTGTCCGGCTCTCTCCTGCGGGATTGCGACTTGAGGCTTTAGAGGCCGTGGTTGCCGGGATCCTGCTGTCTGACAGGCCAGAGGACTTTCATGATGGGCATGTTCCCGGTGTATGGCATAGTGTGGTGGTTACTCGCCTCTGGAGTGGTGACACCGTCTGTGTTCCCTGTTTGCAGGTGTTTGTTGCTGGGGTTCCGGATAACATGGCGTCCCCGGTAGAGGGTCAAGCCTCTTGGGGGAGGTGGATGCTTTGGGAGGTGTTCCATGTGCGGTTCCCCCGGGTCTTGTTCCCGGGCAAATATGTTAGCTGATTTCATGTTCCTGTAGTGTTGAGTGCCCCTATGGCCTTTTGTTTGCCCTATTGTATTCTGTGCCCGTGCCTCTCCCTTCTTTGTTGCGAGGCCGGTGTTTTGGTGAGGGTTTTTTTATTCCTGTATTTGCTTTTGTGTTGTTATTTTGCCATGTGTGTTCTACTTTTGCATTGCTAGACTGTGTTGTTTTTTGTTTTTGTTTTTATTTTTATTTTTATTTTTATTTTTGTTTTTATTATTTTTCTTTTGTTTTTGTTTTTGGCCTGTTGTGTGCTGTGCGATTTTCTTGTTTCATTTCATGATATCCTTTATGTTGTATTTTGTTCTTGGTCCTTCAGGCTGGTGCTTGTTTGTTGTTGTGTATGTTACTATGTTTTGTTTTCTTGATTGCATGGATTGCTTGTTTATTATTATTGTATATTTTGGCCTCTCACTTTGTTTGTTGCGAGGCGGTTGGTTTGGTGTGAGTGTTTTTATTCATGTCATGTGTCTGTGATGTGCCTTGCACTGGTGTTATATTATTGCATTACATGTTGTGCTTGTTATTTTTGTTTTGTTTGTTGTTTATTAGGATTTTGTTGTTATGTTTCATGGTATACATCTTGTTGATTGTTTTGTTTTATACTGTTTTCTTTTGTTTTATACTGTATTGTTTTGTAATGTATTACAGTCTTGGGGTGTTGGTGGTGTTGTCGTCGTTGTTCCTCCTTTATGGACAACCCAACCCACAACTCGGTAGAGTGCTTATACTTCACTAGGAGATCACACTAGGCGCTTCTAGCTCTTGGAGAGGGGCTCAACGTCACACATTTAGGGGATGCGGCTCCAACACTTAGCCTCGTTGTCACGTGCACACACCCACTCGAGCCGCTGTGACTCCCCACTCTCTCCTTAGGTCATATGATCTCCTCAATCCCCCTTTGACTTATTAGTATTACCTTCTACCCTGTCCACAGCAGTGGTTCTTGGTTCTTTCTCTCTCTCTCTTCTTCTGTACTATTTCATGGGAAGCCTCACTAGGACAAGGGCAAACACCAGTAAATTGGAATACATTTACTGGACAAAGCACATACACAATACATACACACATATAATAATAATGAATACTATACTCTATATTATTACAATCAGGTTGCACTCCAACACCATAAGAACTCTATCATCAGCTTATCAAGTGGTATCCTATCTCCTGGTTCACCACCTGATACTATCAACCTCCTCAAGTTGATCAAGTCTACATACACTGTTGCACCATCAGCAAGAGAATATATATATGTATCTATAAATGTGTACAAAGAAAATCAGCATTTGAATGCAATAACATATCAGTATAAATGTTCATTGATACACAACAATGATCAATCGATCACTCTATCAGTCCTAGAACGCATACGTCTGTAGGTAATCCAGCCTACGTCTATAACTCTAAACTTCAGTATAAAACACTCCTTGACATCAGAATGCCAACAATCACTCACCTCTCACTGCGTCTTGCACACTAATGACAACCAAACACTATCAACTCCCTACAAGTAATCCACCAGAACTTCCCTTCCACCTCTGGAAGTTCACTACCCTGATATCTTCAGGTTCTTCTGAAGTTTTTTAACTACCAGGATCCTCTGCAGCTCCTCCAGGCTGCTACCATGAAGTTTCTTTGAGCAACTACGGTGCTTCACCCTTCTGCTAGGCTCCTCCACAGCTCTCTTGGCTGCTACACCATGAAGTTTCCTCGAGCAACTATGGTGCTTCACCACCTCTACAGAAGCATGTGACACTCCTCTTCACTGCTTCTCCTCACAGCTCCACTACCTTGGAGTCTCATCAACTACTTCATCTGTGCTGGCTTCGAAGTTCTCAGCAACTTCTTCCCCAATGACAAACCTGCAACCCATCGACACTCCAATAAAAATGTTTTCCCTTTAACACATAAACAAAAATAATCACACAATATGTTTGCCTCAAACCTCTATCTGTCCTCTACATACAGTGAGAGTGGACTCCCCCGTTTTGGCGGGTCCATACTCCACCTCGCCCGGCGGTGGTCCTCACTCACGCTGGGAGGGTCTTCCACCGTCAGGAGCCGGCTCCCTCAGTTGCCTGCCAGCGCTCAGAGGGGACGGACGTCGCTCCGTGTTTCTCCCTCTGCACTCTCTTATTTTAGGCTTTCTGCCTTATCAAAACATGTCTAACTTATAAATAAACATCGCTACTGTCGCTAGGCACACGACCAACTACAAGCAATCACGATGAACTGGCATATATCGTGCTTACCACAGATTGTCTGGTCGAGGGCGCTCCTCCCTCTGACGAAGCTTGGGCAGGGCGCTTCCACGGCCCACAATAATGTCTCAGAGCGGCTTAATACTCTTTTCGTCGACCAGGACTTGAGACCACAACGTTCCCAGCTCGATTCTACAGCTGGCACGTCTACACACTTCTCTTCTCTTCGATATATCACTAGGGGTTCCCTTCTGACGGGAGCTCGAACGGAGCGCGGCTTTCCCCTGCGATGTCTGGTACTCAAGTGAGGTCAAAGCCCCTCTAGAAGCGAGCCTCACTCCTCCAGCAAAATGTCCACATCTCCTAGCCAGTCATTTATCTGTTTTCTTCTTCATTGCCCATAATCTCAAATTGTTATATATATCCAAGCAACTATTTTACATGTGTTATCACCTCAATATTTGCTAGACCTTCTAATCAGGTCAGGCTTGATGAATAACTCTCAAGGAGGGAGACTCGTTTCTCCTGCAGGCTGAGATCATAACAAATGTTACTGTGCTTGCTTGTTTGACATTGTTTTCTCTTTTGATGTATGCTCTTGCATTTCTCATGTTTGTACTCTGTTGTCCTGTGCTGTCGGTCCTTCTGGCCGGTGGTTTTGTCTATTGTCTTGTTTTGTTTTGTTCTGTTTTCTAATGTACTTTTCTTGTTTTTATTGTATTTAAATTGCATGTGTTACATGTAAAAAAAAAAAAAATGTCTTCCATGATCCTGACTGCCCCTAAACACTCAATATTGACATAGCAGGATTCTCGTTGCTGTCCCTGGAGGCGCTCGATCCCCGTCCCATATTTTTCCTTGTTGACTCTCTCTAACCAGGTTACCTCTGCAAGTTGGTTCTTATATTATCTTCATAATTAATCTTTAGATTTCAAGTTTTGCTAAGGGATATCTACTACATAAATAAAAATGGAAATGTTCGTTTGTTCAAAATCGCTAATCTCCGAAAGTTCTTCCCCGATTGCTTTGAAATTTTAGACAACGTTCCAATCGCATCCGAGCGGGTTTTTTATATGCATACTATATTGATGTGACGTCTGTGATGGGAAAAAAACATGTTTTTTTGGTAAACTATGTTTTTCATGTGTTTTTCACGTGAAGGAAATCTTCGAAACCTCGTTACCGATTGCTTTGAAATTTTAACACATAGTTGCATTCGAATAGGCGAGTGTTTTTATATACCTACTATATGCATGCCTCACCTGTGACAGAAAAAAAACATGCTTTTCTTGAAAAACAGCGCCATCTATAGGACGTAAGAGCAGCACATGCTGTAATCTCCGAAAGTTCTTCACTGATTACTTTGAAATTTTGTCACAACATTGCATTCGAATAGGCGAGTGTTTCTATATTCCTACTATATAAATGCCACTCCTGCGACAGGTAAAAACATACTTAAAACAAAAAAAACAGTGCCATCTGCTGCACGTAAGAGCATGACACGAAATATGAAACGATTTCATTTCAATGTTTCCGATTCCATTGATAATTAGAATTTTCATAGATTTTGATTTAATTACTTTGTGTGACATTTCGTTGGATTTGAGCTGTGTTGCTTAGCATACCGTTCATTTTGTGGGTATAGTTTATTTGTTTCTATTTTCATTGTTTTTCATTTCGTTTTATTAGCTGTTCTTTTTATTTTTCAGTGCAATTCGTGGTGAAAATGAGCTGTGTCGATTGATCTGCGTTTAAATTGAAATATTTCGTTAGTATTTTTTGTTTTTGTTTTAGAAACAAGAAAATGTACAGCCACGCTTATTTCACAGCTGTAAATGTGCAACAAACAACTATGAATCCACCAACTACAACGTTAACTGCTTTCTTCACGTTATGTCAAAATGACGCGTTTGCGAAAGCACTGTTGTAATCGGAAGTGCCTACATACTACAAATGGAATGCCAGTAGAAAATCATTTGAACGACGCAAATGAGGAGAGCGAGTCAACTTACAACCTGGCATATTCAAACTACGATAGACAGACTGTACACCGTACATTCATAGTACATTGACTGTACATTCCGTCACACAGGGAACATTCCGTCACACAGGGAACATTCCGTCACACGGGATCATTCAGTCACACAGGGGCATTGCATAACACAGAGAATATTCCGTCACACCGAGAACATCCCGTCATACAGAGAACATTCCGTCACACAGGGAACATTCCATCTCACAGAGAACATTCTGTCACACAGGGAACATTCCGTCACACAGGGATCATTGCGTCACACAGGGAAAATTCTGTCACACAGAGAGCATTCTGTCACACAATGAACATTCTGTCATACAGGGAACATTCCGTCTCACAGGGAACATTACGTCACTAATAGATCATTCCGTCACACAGAGAACATTCGGTCACACAGGGAACATTCTGTCTCACAGAGAACATTCTGTCACACAGAGAACATTCCGTCACACAGGGAACATTCCGTCTCACAGGGAACATTCCGTCTCACAGAGAACATTCTGTCACACAGAGAACATTCCGTCACACAAGGAACATTCTGTCTCATAGGAAACATTCTGTATCACAGGGAACATTCTGTCACACAGAAAACATTCCGTCTCAAGGGGAACATTCCATCTCACAGGGAACATTCCGTCTCACAGAGAACATTCTGTCACACAGAGAACATTCCATCACACGAAGAACATTCTGTCTCATAGGGAACATTCTGTATCACAGGGAACATTCCGTCACACAGAGGACATTCGGTCACACAGGGAACATTCTGTCTCACAGGGAACATTCTGTCTCACAGAGAACATTCCGTCACACAGGGAACATTCTGTCTCATAGGGAACATTCTGTATCACAGGGAACATTCCGTCACACAGAGAACATTCGGTCACACAGGGAACATTCTGTCTCACAGGGAACATTCCGTCACACATAGAACATTACGTCACACAGAGACCATTCCATCACACGAAGAACATTCCATCAGAGAGGGAACATTCCGTCTCACAGGGAACATTCCATCTCACAGAGAACATTCCGTCACACAGGGGACATTCCGTCACACAGAGAATATTCCGTCACACAGGGAACATTCCGACACACTGGGAACATTCTGTCTCACAGGGAACTTTCCGTCACACGGGGAACATTCCATCACACAGAGAACATTCCGTCACACAGGGAACATTCCGTCACACAGAGAACACTCCGTCACACAGGGAACATTCCGTCACACAGGGAACATTTCCTCAAACAGGGAACATTCCTTCTCACAGAGAACATTCCGTCACACATAGAACATTCCGTCACACAGGGAACATTCCGACACACTGGGAACATTCTGTCTCACAGGGAACTTTCCGTCACATGGGGAACATTCCATCACACAGAGAACATTCCGTCACACAAGGAACATTCCGTGTGACGGAGAACATTCCGTCTCACAGGGAACATTCCGTCACAAAGAGATCATTCTGTCACACAGAGAACTTTCTGTCAAACAAGGAAAATTCTCTCACACAGGGAACATTTCGTCACACAGAAAACATTCTGTCACATGGAGAAAATTCCGTCACCCAGAGAACATTCCGTCACACAGAGAACATTTCGTCACACAGAGAAAATTCCGTCAAACGGAGAATATTCCGTCACACAGGAACATTCCGTCACACAGGGAACATTCCGTCACACAGGGAACATTCTGTCACACAGGGAGTATTCTGTCACACAGAGAACATTCCGTCACACAGGGAACATTCCGACACACAGAGAACATTCCGTCACACAGAGAACATTTCGTCACACAGAGAACATTCGTCACACAGAGAACATTCCGTCACACAGGGGACATTTTGTCACACAGGGAACATTCCGTCACACAGAGAACATTCCGACACGCAGAGAACATTTGTCATACAGAGAAAATTCCGTCACACAGGGAACATTCTGTCACACAGGGAACATTCTGTCACACGAGAATATTTCCGTCACACTGAGAACATTTCGTCTCACAGAGAACATTCCGTCACACAGGGAACATTCCGTCTCACAGAGAACATTCCGTCATGACGGGAACATTCCATCAAGAAGTGAACATTCCGTCTCATAGAGAACATTCCGTCACACAGAGAACATTCCGTCTCACAGAGAACATTCCTTCTCACAGAGAACATTCAGTCACACTGAGAACATTGCGTTACACAGAGAACATTCCGTCACACAGAGAATATTCCGTCTTGCAGAGAACATTCCTTCTCACAGAGAACATTCAGTCACACTGAGAACATTTCGTCTCACAGAGAACATTCCGTCACACAGAGAACATTCCGTCTCACAGAGAACATTCCTTCTCACAGAGAACATTCAGTCACACTGAGAACATTTCGTTACACAGAGAACATTCCGTCACACAGAGAATATTCCGTCTCACAGAGAACATTCCATCTCACAGAGATAATTCCGTCACACTGAGAATATTCCGTCTGTGAGAGTTTGTGACTTGATTAGTGGGAATAAATGAAATTGGTATAAGGAATTGAGCTCGGAAAATTTCTAAGAATTTTCTTTATTCTTTAACCTTTATTCCTGTCGTGATATTCAATTAGATTGCCTGAGGAAGGACTTGCTTAGCTAATACACCAGTGTAGTAAGCAGGTCATTCCTCACTTTAGGACCATATATGAACAACTGACTAGGCACGAGCAAACGCCGAGACCTCAAAAAAAATTGAAATTCCCCCTCCTGGGTCGCTGACCTTCGCCATTCGCCGAAGCGAATCTAACGAGTAGGTCCTGGGCTCTCAAAACAATAATTTATTGTTGTGTGGTGTCGTATATTTGGTCCAAAACTCTGAATCAGTCTTAATTTTAAAAAGCCGAGTGTGCAGCACACTTGCAGGGCAATAATAATGTGTGGGGGTGTAACGAAAAGACAGTGTTAAACATAACAACTTAGTTTATTCAATAAAGTACTAACTACTACAACAAAACAAAAAGAAATATCAATGACGTTACTCGAAATCCTTCCTGTGACACTATCAATGACAGCTAGACACCAGCCCCTCGGACTGCATAATGAACTAACTGAAAAATGAGCGTGAACACAGAGGAATCAACAAGAATCAAGAACTAACAGATCTATAATCACAATTACAACAAATGACACAGTAGGTTCTGAAACACGTCTCCAGTAACCTCCTAACTGTTCTACGCCTCAGTGCAGTCTACACATGCAACAGCGGTTGCAATGCAATCAAATCAGTAGCCTTTCAATGACAACAATAACTAATGGGTTCACTGGCAACTCCAGCAACACTTCCTCAAATTAATCCTTACGTTAACACTCCGTCCCACGGACGATCAACAGTCAATAGCAATTTGATTTACGTTAATAACAAAATAACATTTACGTTAATAACAAAATAACATTTACGTTAATAACAAAATAACATTTACGTTAATAACAAAAAAACATTTACGTTAATAACAAAATAACATTTACGTTAATTTAATAACTCTTTCAACTGTCACTAGTTACGCGGAATTTACACAACACTCTTCCCGTCGAGCATTCAGTGAGAAAATCCCATTAATCCCTGTACTACTAGACTGCTGATTAATCCCTATACTAGTTACGTTAATTTACGTTAATCGGTTACTAATCACTCAGGGATGGAAAACTCTGATTTACAATGTCCAACGTGCTAAGAGAACGGTAATCACTCGTGGTTACCTTTAGAGTAATTAATTATTACCCTCAAGATCAATACCTAAATAATTAAATACGCAAACTTTCACACTGGCTCAGAAATTTACATTAAGGTATGAATTCCGTCTGAGCCTTCCATACTCAGACCAATTCAGGTGGCTAATAACAGTATTTACGCACCACGTTTACGTTATTCTAAAATGACGTTACTCCTCCCACGAGTCAATCAAGTGCCGGTACCCCACGAGTCAATCAAGTGCCGGTACTTCCGGGCAGATAAATTACGATGTTACGTTAATGGAACAATGGAGCCTTCGTGTGACTCGATCAAACAAGGATCTAGGTTAATTACTTTGACTTCCTGAAACATGTTATTACCCGGCCCACTGACCGTTAATTACAACAGACAATAC
Organism: Procambarus clarkii; assembly: GCF_020424385.1. Taxonomy (NCBI): domain Eukaryota; kingdom Metazoa; phylum Arthropoda; class Malacostraca; order Decapoda; family Cambaridae; genus Procambarus; species Procambarus clarkii. The sequence goes on along the minus strand of NC_059576.1, from coordinate 17,283,747 downwards.
TCTAATTCTTATCTGGCTGATGGCTAGGCTCCCAGAGACTATCTTTTTTTTTCTTTTTATTGTTAAAACAAAGTAAACAGCGTACATACAACCATATAAAACAGTAAAGCATATAATAACAAGGAACATAGAATGACAACAACACAAAACAAATAACATAGAGCAACATAACATAAAATAGAAAACAAAGAACAAAACATACATAGGAAAGTACATTAAATACACACAAAAACATCTAGTCAAAACAGCACAAGCAGTGAACTATAAAGCACAAACAAACATGTGAACAACAGAAAAGAAACATAAAAAGAAAAACAAATAATCGTACAACAGGAAACAAAAAAAAGAACATAGGACGACATGGTACAAAATAAAACAAATCTAGTAACAAGCTAGCCTGAAGGGCTACACAAGCATTACGACAAGGCAAGACAGACAGGAAATCATAACCGGAACACGCAGGAACCGGCAAGCACACACACACACACACACACAGCCCTTAAAACAACACAAGTAACAGAACATAACACACACACACAGCACAGCACAACCAAAAGAAGCACACGCAGAGCACACACCCAAGCACACCGCCCAGCAGGACGAAACCAAATACGGAGACAAACCAGACATAGAACCGCAGACACGGTAACAAATTAAACAGACAGAGTACACAAGTAAACACACGGCACTAACGATACTTGTCCGGAAACTCCTTGGCTGGGAAGCGCAAGCAGTACGACTCCCAGACCAGCTGGACGAATTCAGGCACTGGCTTACCAGGAGACGCACAAGGCCGAGGCATCCAGTTAGGCACCCCATAAATAAACCCTTTCAACTTTGGTACCCAAATAGTCGACGAGCACCACGGGCCCTCACGCACCCTGTCGTCCCAAACGATGTCCAAAACCCGTGGCTCACGGACCACGCTCCCGTCGACCGCGAGCACACGGGAGGGGCCCACACTAGGTGGTTTCGCACTGGGTCGGCACTGGGAGGTTCTCCGGGCGCCGCACAGAGCTGGGTATCGACCGGCGCACGAGGTTCCTCCCGAGGCCTCTCACGAGGCCCCACTTGGGGCTGCACACTAAAGGAACCCGCAGAGGACAAAGACGAGTCGGGGCCCCCGCCACCGAGCATAGGAGCCGAGGCACCGTGGCGCACATCCTTCCGTAAAACCACGACGAGGTCCCGTTCAGCAGGAGCAACCTCCCACCGTGGGGAGTCACCAGCAGTAGGCACAGGGGGAGACTCCGGAGGCAGCACAGAACCCCCCACAGCACCGCCAACCTCGGCAGGAGACGCCGGATCAACGTACTCCTCCACCTCCACCCAAGGCACCCCACGAAGGAGAGACACACTCGGGACCCGCCTCGAGCGCTTGGAGACGGGCTGCCGGTCATCTGAGCTGTCACCCCCATCATCCTTTAACACAGCAGAACACGCCGATGGACGCGCCTTCAAGGCCCGACCCCTGAGAACCGCAGCCTCCACTACCAGGGGCACCGGACCACACACCGCAGGAGACTCCACGCCGCTAACATCCAAAGGGACAGGAGACGCTATATGTTGGGACGGAGGCATGGGCGGCTGAGACAGATCGGGCTGGGGCGACAGGGGCAGGGATGCCGGAGGCGGGGGCGGGGCCACCGCAACCCCCACGCCAACATCCACACCACCATCCAACACCGGGGCAGAAACCAGCAGGGAATCAACACCCGGACCATCACGGTGAGACAGGTCCGGGGCCGACAGCGGGGGAAAATCCTCCTCCTGGAAAAGGTTAACAGGGGTGACCCGACACTCCGCACACCCCGCGGCCAGGTGACCCGGGAGGCCACACCGGAAACAAGTCCGAGGTTGTCCTGCGTGAAAAACCCGAATCGGGAACCCCAACAGCACGACGGAGGACAGCACAGAATCCCGGAGGCGCATGGCGAGAGTGCGGGTCCCACACGGAACCCCCTTCCATCTCCCAGTAGGGACAGCATTCATCCTCACATGTAGAACCCGCCCAAACCCGGCAAAGTACCGACGTAGGAGATCCTCAGGGAACTCAAAAGGCATCCCATGCACCGCCACATACGTCGTGGCTCCACAACGGTCGGAGAGAGTTACCGACCCACCATCCCCAGGAAGATCGAATGAGCGCCCATCATAGCGCGTGACGAGATCTTGATAAATCGCCGGAGAGTCGAACTTGACTATCGGCCGCCTGCCGGCAAGCAGCTGCACACCACATACAGACTCCACTGGGACACGTAACATATCAATCATTACCACCTCCACAGCGTAATATGAAGCAATCCCAGAAAACTCCAGGTCAATGGAGGCCTGCCTAGAGACAGGAGGAACAGGCCCCGCCATGATTGCAGACCATCACGGCCCCAAGGGCCCCTCAGCAAAAACACGGGACACAAGCAACGTCAGCAGTGACACCCAGGTCCTCACTCCTCGCCGGGTCAACAACAACTGCCGAGACTATCCGTAGCGGTTTCCAGGAAAGTAAATTAACCCAAACATATTCTGAGTTACTCAAATTGTCACAGAACAAATTCTCTTAAAGCAATGGGCGTTCCCTTGGTTACGTTATATTAATTGACTCGCAATCACCTCACTGAATACTGGACTTCGATATCCTACCAGGTAACCAGGAGAATATAAAACCCAAGTACTCGTCTACAGCCGAGTTCACCCACGTCAATGACAAATCACAGTGATTTACTTTACAATGACAATACTGCAGAACCTAGTAAAATAAAATTCAGGACATGAACCTCTAGAACACTGCCCCACAATATACTTACTGAACTGCAGTAACATATGTTGATTGCTCAACATTAGCAACAATCACTAACAAGGACACTCCCTTTGCAATAACACACACGGCAAGTACTCTAATTTCCAAGTACTAGAATACTGCACAACACTTACTTACTGTTGCAAATGACCAACATTGTGCTCTAAATAACCCCTTAGAACACAGGTCCACACAGTGCAATCACTACAATAAATAACACAATAACACTGGGCACCGTGACACTACGATCATATATATATATTTACTGCTGACACAAGTAGCCTACACCTATCAAACGTTATTGGGAACACTAAGGAGATCTCGCACTCCTTAAATCACATGGGTGAATGATTTATCGATCCCGCAGGCCAATAAACACTACCGAGAATTACGTTACTCGACAGAGCGATGGCTGTCACTGCATACAGCCTCGTCACTCACCAAATTGTACCAAAATTTACGTTAATGCTGCAACCACAATATATATATATATATATGTGGGAACCAACCTGTGAGATTTATATGAATTTAATTTATATGAATTTATATTTACGTTAATTTATATACTTCGATAGCAATTTGTATAATGTTAAGTGGACTGTATTTCTGCAATAATCTCAATCTCACAAATCGATCCTCTACACATTAGGGGGGGTTTATTAGTATATATATGCAACCAATCAAACTACAGTATTAACTACATACATTGAAAAGGTTCCTTATCTTATAGTACAGCAGGTTAGTCCACCAGGTATAACTAGGGTGTAGACACCAAATTATCCTCTTTGAGGTAGCTTCCATCACCCAGTAACTGGTGCACAAAATCTTGCTTCCTCGTCTTGACCTGTTAAAAGGGCGCTAGCTGAGAAGCCAGAATCTATATATGACAAGTATTTCAGAGAAAACTGTACATGGAACATGAAGACCTGGCTTAATTACCTTTAGTTTGAGGCTATGTCGTGCTCTAACCGGGTCAGCCTATATAATGACATTAATGGCCATAAATGAAGATACATGGGTTTCGGAAAGAACACTTAACTTGAATTTGTTGATAGCGTGTTGAAAATGGTACACCTTTGGGTTCCATAACACTACGTCCAAGTAAAATTAACAGGAGCCGAATTTGCTCCCGTGTGAGCCTCTGGTCTCGTATAAACAATGGCTGTTTAACACTCCATACTATTGACGTTACTGGCCGACATTGTCCAGATATGATAGGAGCCGAATTTGCTCCACACGTCTCGGAGGTGACACAACAAATGGCTACCCTCCTTCCCCACTGACGCCTGGCTTACATTGTCCAGATTTCAGAAAGTGATAGAAGGGTCACATTTACTCTACTTTAATATTGATAATTAAGTTAATTTATATGAGATGTTTTTATGATGGTAAAGTCCAAAGACTAATGTATTTAAGAATAATTTCCAGCAGAATAGCTGGTGAATTTATAATGGTATGTGGTGATGATATCCCGTTTTCTATAGATGGTAATTCCACTACAAGTTACGTTTTCTATGGGTAACTTGTTTGTACAACACAGCTATTATCTGTATGATTATTAAATGGTGTCGGATTTTTCGACATAATTCCACAGGGGCTGCTCACGGGTCGAAGTCCTATTTAGAACAGACGAACACCGATACTCCTCCTTCGAATTATTTGAATAATTTGATGTTAGTAGTTAGTAATCACACATTTGTGCGTCTGTTCGTACAGGACGGATGTCCCGTACTAGAGTTGCAGGGTTTAGAAGTCTAATGCGATTTCATTTCCCTGTTAACTCTTGAAAGGCTAATATTCAAGCCTTATTACATATTATTTAACCCAGAAGACTGAATGTGATCAAGTACTACAGTCAAGTATGATTCAGGGACTGCAGTGAGATCAGTGACATCAGATATAACTTGAAGTTTCTTCAGGTAACTGGTCACTGATATATAAACACTGAGGCCCATGGAATACATCTTGATTAAATAATAAATGTATCAAATCAGTCATCAGATTTATTGGGGTTTAATTTAGTTAATTGATTCAGAAGATTGAATAGCTCACCATTAAAGTAAAGTATGGTTCTGAGACTGCAGTGGGTTCAGTGACATTGGTCGCAGTGACTTGTAGCTGTTTTAGGCTACTGTTCACTGATTTGCCACTGAGGCCTCATGAACTCATCTTCAGCTTCAAATGATGATACTAACATCAACCTCTGTTGGTATAGTCAGCTGTAATCTCCTTAGTATAATGCTACTGGAGAAATATAATCAGCTGACAAATTTAGTTTCTATTGGTATTGTTTATCTGCAGGCATAGGTCTCCTCAGGCTTGATACTGGGCCTGAGAGTAATTTACCTCCTGCAGAGTTTAACATGGTTATGCCCTGATATTTAGTAGGGCTACCGATGAATCGATGACAATAGTCTGTCCCTACAAGGAGACCGAAGTCGGTGAGGTGATCAGACTTAATATTATCTGCCAATTTTATTCCTCTATTTCTCAGGAATTTGGCTGTTGCTCTCAGACCTTGAACTTGTAGGTCTACTGGTATTTTGTCCACCACAATGGCTTGTACTCGACAGACGTAGCTGCCTAAGCGTACTGATGGTTGTACCACCTGGTAGACTTGAGGTCCTGCATCTGTTACAAACCCTGAGATGTTGAATGACGTCTGGGCTACAGGCCTTAATTGTAATTCATCTGCCAGCTTTTTAGTGATATATGTTCTCTGGGATCCTTGGTCAAACAACCCACGGGTATGGACCTTGGCCCTCTTATTCAGGATGGTAATTTGGGCAGTAGGCAAAGTCGTATTACCTTTAGACTTTGCCGAATGGACACTCTTTGTTGGTTGCACCTTGCAGTACTGTACTGAGGTGGGAATGCTATCTTCCACCTTGGGGTTTGGAGACGTTGTTTTGGTGTCTCTGCACAATGCTGCATGGTGCTGACCTTTGTTACACCTATTACAGGTGTGTAATTGGGTATCACAGTCGTTGATGTTATGTTTCCTGAGGCACCTCGTGCAATGTTGCAAATCTTTGAGTCGCTCAACACGGGCGTCACTATCAGGATAATTAGAGCAGTGGTACATTGAATGTTTCTCATTGCAGAACAAACATGTTCCATAGCTTCCAGTACCCTTTGGTGTCACGTTCTTGGGTGACACAGTAACTATAGGCTTGGAGGGTCCCACTGCATATACGCCCACACTGCTACTGTTCCACTTTGGTGTTGAATTATATTGTCTAGATTGATTTGGAGTACCTTTGGTACTCTGTGGTTTACTATTATTGGTTTCTGAAGGTTTACTTGGTGGTTTTAATTTGTCATGTGTTCGTAATTGATGAACTACTGACTTTAAACCTTCAGATATTTCATTCATGGATAAGATGCTTTTATTGTAATGAGCACTCATTTGTCTCAATATGTCCCTAGGTATTTTCTCCTGGACAATTATTTTCAAGACCCACTCAGCCCCGTTTGTATCTGCTGTCAGGCTGAGGGCATTGATCAATGATTCTACCTCCAGCTTGAAGACTTGGAGTGAATCAGCTGAAGCCTCCGGTGGGGGTAAATGCAACAGCTCATGAACTAAATGTGATGTTCTTACTTCTGGATCAGCATAATTATCCTTGAGGAGTTTTACTGCCAGATCATAGCCATCATTAGTTAATCTCAGATGGGATTCTACTGTTTTAGCCTCACCTGATAATTGACCTTGCAAATAAGAGAATTTACTACTCTTTGGTAGAGATTGATTTGAGTCTACAAGGTCAACGAATTTGTTCCAAAATTCGTCCCAATCTTCCTCATCTTTTCCTGAGAAAGTGGGTAAATTAATTGGAGGGAGTCGAGCTTCTGCTTGACTCGTATTAGATGCAACTGTTGTTGTTGTTGCTGTTGCCTTGTTCTGGGCAATTAATTTGACATAAGGCTGTAACGTGGCCTGAGTGTGATCTTCATAATTCGCAAGATCAACCATAATGTCGTCTATTTCTGTTTCTGATAAATTGGTGTTGGTAAGTTCAGCCACATATGTTGCTATTTGGCATTTGATTTGCTCAAATTTACCTGCAGCTGCTTGATAATAGCTTTCCAGGTCAGCATAATCAACTGTTGATTGTTGTGACAAATCTTCACATTTCTTGATCTGTCTTGTTAAGTGGCCTTTAAGACCTGCAAGGGTTCTTTTCATTCTCCCTGCATTATCCATACTGGCTCGTTGGTGAAGCCTTGTGGGACTTGTACTTGGGCTGCTCATAATACTGAACAAACACTAATGGTAGCCTACGGTAAATTCTGCACTCACTAGGCAATAATCCTACCTCTACTAGAGGTTAGCACTTAAAATTAATACACATTATATATATACAATCATACACACTAATGATTTGAGTGATAAACCAGTGTCACTGGAAGTACCTTTAGGTTAGCTCTTCTATATCACCCTAGGATGGTAGAGACACTAATTAATCACTCAAAGGTGTAATGATGATAAGTAAATTATTATATATACAACTCAACTCGAGTTGATAAAAATTACACCCAAAATAGGGTCTGGACCATTCATTAATGGTGCTAGGTTAATCAATATAGTACAACTGACTATGGTAATAATGGGACTAGGATGAACGATAATAGTTCAACTAGTCATATCCTACCCTGTTGTGGGTTGGCAATTAGTAAATATACTGTGATCACTAGTGCAATATATATTAAATAATTCTCTATTTGGAGAAATAATATACACAATTATTGATAATAGCCTCTTAATTAGCCTCTATGAAACTTCTAATATTATCTAGAAGTATTAAATATTATTAGTGACCTCGCGAAATAAACTCCACAAAATTCATAGATAATCTCTCGCGAAATGTAACACCACGAAATCCGTGAACAATATCGCGACACCACAGCCACTAATTTGGCTGGCTTCTATATTAGCGCTGTCATTTCACGAAATAACACGCCACCAAATATGTGTGGGTGTGCATGAAACCGCTGACGAAGCTGAACTCAGCTGAGGGAGGCTCCTGAGCTCCCTCGAGGCTACGCTGCCGTCTTGACTGCTGGCCTTTGTTTAAATAACACTGTACTAGTTTATTTAATGAATCCACTGGTTAACTGGTTCATCCGGTACTAAGATGACCAAATGTGGGTTCAAAGGATCAAATAATCCGTCATCCGGTTCGAAGATGACCAAATAATGTGGGAACCGACCTGTGAGATTTATATTTATTTAATTTATATGAATTTATATTTATGTTAATTTATATACTTCGATAGCAATTTGTATAATGTTAAGTGGACTGTATTTCTGCAATAATCTCAATCTCACAAATCGATCCTCTACACATTAGGGGGGGTTTATTAGTATATATATGCAGCCAATCAAACTACAGTATTAACTACATACATTGAAAAGGTTCCTTATCTTATAGTACAGCAGGTTAGTCCACCAGGTATAACTAGGGTGTAGACACCAAATTATCCTCTTTGAGGTAGCTTCCATCACCCTGTAACTGGTGCACAAAATCTTGCTTCCTCGTCTTGACCTGTTAAAAGGGCGCTAGCTGAGAAGCCAGAATCTATATATGACAAGTATTTCAGAGAAAACTGTACATGGAACATGAAGACCTGGCTTAATTACCTTTAGTTTGAGGCTATGTCGTGCTCTAAATGGATCACCCTATATAATGACATTAATGGCCATAAATGAAGATACATGGGTTTCGGAAAGAACACTTAACTTGAATTTGTTGACAGCGTGTTGAAAATGGTACACCTTTGGGTTCCATAACACTACGTCCAAGTAAAATTAACAGGAGCCGAATTTGCTCCCGTGTGAGCCTCTGGTCTCGTATAAACAATGGCTGTTTAACACTCCATACTATTGACGTTACTGGCCGACATTGTCCAGATATGATAGGAGCCGAATTTGCTCCACACGTCTCGGAGGTGACACAACAAATGGCTACCCTCCTTCCCCACTGACGCCTGGCTTACATTGTCCAGATTTCAGAAAGTGATAGAAGGGTCACATTTACTCTACTTTAATATTGATAATTAAGTTAATTTATATGAGATGTTTTTATGATGGTAAAGTCCAAAGACTAATGTATTTAAGAATAATTCCCAGCAGAATAGCTGGTGAATTTATAATGGTATGTGGTGATGATATCCCGTTTTCTATAGACGGTAATTCCACTACAAGTTACGTTTTCTATGGGTAACTTGTTTGTACAACACAGCTATTATCTGAATGATTATTAAATGGTGTCGGATTTTCCGACAATATATATATATATATATATATATATATATATATATATATATATATATATATATATATATATATATATATATATATATATATATATATATATATATGTATTAGTATATTTTGGTAGCAGTCTTTCCTGTAGACATATATTATTAAATATGACCGAAAAAGTAAGATTAATAATTCTAACACGAATTTTCTCAATCTTTCGTACATTACGCTTCACTGTTGGAGGTAAATCAAAAATCACTTCTCCAAAATTCATTTTTATTTCTAGTCTGACGCGACACGGGCGCGTTTCATAAAACTTATTACATTTTCAAAGACTTCACAAATACACAACTGATTAGAACTTGCGTTTCCCTGATTTTATATCTACATTTGAGTGAGGTGGGAAGGGTGATGTGGCATTACATTTGAGTGAGGTGGGAAGGGTGATGTGGCATTAACACAAGACAGAACACTAGGGGATATTAATAGGGTATTAAAAGTATCAACACAAGACAGAACAGAAACAATGGGTATTGAATAGAAGTGTTTGTAGAAAGCCTATTGGTCCATATTTCTTGATGCTTCTATATTGGAGCGGAGTCTTGAGGTGGGTAGAATATAGTTGTGCAATAATTGGCTGTTGATTGCTGGTGTTGACTTCTTGATGTGTAGTGCCTCGCAAACGTCAAGCCGCCTGCTATCGCTGTATCTATCGATGATTTCTGTGTTGTTTACTAGGATTTCTCTGGCGATGGTTTGGTTATGGGAAGAGATTATATGTTCCTTAATGGAGCCCTGTTGTTTATGCATCGTTAAACGCCTAGAAAGAGATGTTGTTGTCTTGCCTATATACTGGGTTTTTTGGAGCTTACAGTCCCCAAGTGGGCATTTGAAGGCATAGACGACGTTAGTCTCTTTTAAAGCGTTCTGTTTTGTGTCTGGAGAGTTTCTCATGAGTAGGCTGGCCGTTTTTCTGGTTTTATAGTAAATCGTCAGTTGTATCCTCTGATTTTTGTCTGTAGGGATGACGTTTCTATTAACAATATCTTTCAGGTCCTTTCCTCTGTTTTATGAGCTGTGGAAAAGAAGTTCCTGTAAAATAGTCTAATAGGGGGTATAGGTGTTGTGTTAGTTGTCTCTTCGGAGGTTGCATGGCTTTTCACTTTCCTTCTTATGATGTCTTCGATGAAACCATTGGAGAAGCCGTTATTGACTAGGACCTGCCTTACCCTACAGAGTTCTTCGTCGACTTGCTTCCATTCTGAGCTGTGGCTGAGAGCACGGTCGACGTATGCGTTAACAACACTCCTCTTGTACCTGTCAGGGCAGTCGCTGTTGGCATTTAGGCACATTCCTATGTTTGTTTCCTTTGTGTAGACTGCAGTGTGGAAACCTCCGCCCTTTTCCATGACTGTTACATCTAGAAAAGGCAGCTTCCCATCCTTTTCCGTCTCGTAAGTGAAACGCAGCACGGAACTCTGCTCAAATGCCTCCTTCAGCTCCTGCAGATGTCTGACATCAGGTACCTGTGTAAAAATGTCGTCAACATACCTGCAGTATATGGCCGGTTTCAAGTTCATGTCGACTAAGACTTTTTGCTCGATGGTACCCATGTAGAAGTTTGCAAACAGGACACCTAGGGAGAACCCATGGCGACCCCATCTACTTGCTTATACATGTGCCCATCCGGGCTCAAGAAGGGTGCCTCTTTAGTACAAGCTTGGAGTAGTTTCCTCAGAATACTTTCTGGCATGTCAAGAGGAGTACAGGCTGGATCACGATACACTCTGTCGGCTATCATTCCGATTGTCTCGTCCACAGGTACGTTGGTAAACAGCGATTCTACGTCCAACGAGGCTCTTATCCCTGTGGCCCGTGCGCCCCGCAGTAAGTCCACAAATTCCTTTGGAGACTTCAGGCTGAAGGCGCAAGGAACATAAGGAGTCAGCAGGCCGTTGAGTCGCTTCGCCAGTCTGTACGTGGGTGTGGGTATCTGGCTAATGATTGGCCGAAGTGGGTTTCCAGGCTTGTGCGTCTTGACATTTCCATACGCATATCCAGGTTTATATTCCCCAATGATCTTTGGCAGGTGGAGTCCGGATTTCTTGGCGTTCACAGTTTCGATCAGTTTGTTGACCTTTGCTTTTAATTCGGCTGTAGTGTCCTTCGTTACCCTTTGGAACTTAGTTTGGTCAGAGAGTATGATGTTCATTTTCGCCAGATATTCGTCTTTTTTAAGAATGACATATATTGGCGACTTGTCGCCTCTCCTGACAACTATCTCCTTGTTCTCACGAAGGCTTTTAGCTGCCGCTTTAAGCTCGGGGGACAGTATGGTGATTCTGTAGTTGCCTCGATTCTTTCCTCCTTCTGCAATAAGTTCTGCTTGTAAGGTATCTTTGGTAGTGACCTTCTTTTGTGTCTCGAGGTCGAATATGTCGTCCAACAGAATTTCCAACTCTACTTTCCGGGCCATTTCACTCGGTCTGGACATAACATGACAGTTTATGCCCAGATTTAGGAGAGTGACTTGGTCCTCAGTGAGGTTAATTCCTGCAAGGTTCAGGAAGCCATCTCTTGGTCGTGGAATTGCCATAGGTCCTCCATATAATGTTGTTAGTTTCTTGATAATCCTTGTTTCAGTGCTGAGGTGATGTTGGTCTGTGAGGATGTCGAGGTGTTGTTCAATGCGGGTACGGATACTATGGTCGATGTTGCTATTTCTCCACTCGTTTGTAGCATGAAGTAGTTGTGTTTTGTTGTCTTTGATTTCATTCTCTGCCTTGTATATCTCTGCCTTGTATATCTATATATTGTATATTGTATATTCTCTGCCTTAGTCGACATGAACTTGAAACCGGCCATATACTGCAGGTATGTTGACGACATTTTTACACAGGTACCTGATGTCAGACATCTGCAGGAGCTGAAGGAGGCATTTGAGCAGAGTTCCGTGCTGCGTTTCACTTACGAGACGGAAAAGGATGGGAAGCTGCCTTTTCTAGATGTAACAGTCATGGAAAAGGGCGGAGGTTTCCACACTGCAGTCTACACAAAGGAAACAAACATAGGAATGTGCCTAAATGCCAACAGCGACTGCCCTGACAGGTACAAGAGGAGTGTTGTTAACGCATACGTCGACCGTGCTCTCAGCCACAGCTCAGAATGGAAGCAAGTCGACGAAGAACTCTGTAGGGTAAGGCAGGTCCTAGTCAATAACGGCTTCTCCAATGGTTTCATCGAAGACATCATAAGAAGGAAAGTGAAAAGCCATGCAACCTCCGAAGAGACAACTAACACAACACCTATACCCCCTATTAGACTATTTTACAGGAACTTCTTTTCCACAGCTCATAAAACAGAGGAAAGGGTCCTGAAAGATATTGTTAATAGAAACGTCATCCCTACAGACAAAAATCAGAGGATACAACTGACGATTTACTATAAAACCAGAAAAACGGCCAGCCTACTCATGAGAAACTCTCCAGACACAAAACAGAACGCTTTAAAAGAGACTAACGTCGTCTATGCCTTCAAATGCCCACTTGGGGACTGTAAGCTCCAAAAAACCCAGTATATAGGCAAGACAACAACATCTCTTTCTAGGCGTTTAACGATGCATAAACAACAGGGCTCCATTAAGGAACATATAATCTCTTCCCATAACCAAACCATCGCCAGAGAAATCCTAGTAAACAACACAGAAATCATCGATAGATACAGCGATAGCAGGCGGCTTGACGTTTGCGAGGCACTACACATCAAGAAGTCAACACCAGCAATCAACAGCCAATTATTGCACAACTATATTCTACCCACCTCAAGACTCCGCTCCAATATAGAAGCATCAAGAAATATGGACCAATAGGCTTTCTACAAACACTTCTATTCAATACCCATTGTTTCTGTTCTGTCTTGTGTTGATACTTTTAATACCCTATTAATATCCCCTAGTGTTCTGTCTTGTGTTAATGCCACATCACCCTTCCCACCTCACTCAAATGTAATGCCACATCACCCTTCCCACCTCACTCAAATGTAGATATAAAATCAGGGAAACGCAAGTTCTAATCAGTTGTGTATTTGTGAAGTCTTTGAAAATGTAATAAGTTTTACGAAACGCGCCCGTGTCGCGTCAGACTAGAAATAAAAATGAATTTTGGAGAAGTGATTTTTGATTTACCTCCAACAGTGAAGCGTAATGTACGAAAGATTGAGAAAATTCGTGTTAGAATTATTAATCTTACTTTTTCGGTCATATTTAATAATATATATATGTATATATATATATATATATATATATATATATATATATATATATATATATATATATATATATATATATATATATATATATATATATATATATATATATATATATATATATAAATCACACTTGTCACGGCCCTGGGAACAATACAAGAAATTACCACACTGTGGTACACTCCACGATAATCATTGCCAGGAATAACTGACGTTACACACACTAACCTGAGTGCTCAGTGTTGAAATTCCACACCTACAAGACTACACATGGGATAATAGCACTCCGTCCCACGGACGATCAAAATAATTTCATTACCACAATGGAATAATATAAATATTACATGGACATCCTCTCAGTCCTTGACTAATCTATGTATACTCTGTTCCCGTGTGTACCCACACACACACACACTGTACGTCTGTGTACACAAGACGTAAGTCCCTCTGGACTGACAAGATGACAACAAAGGGTGATTATCTCCTCGTCCACACTTCACTTCACCTCTACAGGTGCTTAATGACAATGCAACGGAACACCTGACTTCGAATTCAAGCTTTAGAGACTATAATCACCAGAAATACACACATAGGTACTTACTCATTCATACTGCCGGCTTACGCACACTTCTCCTACATCAGGCAACCCGCTACGGGTGGCAGGCTGGCTCACAGCAGTGGTAGGTGGCGGTAGCTAGGTGGCGGTAGGTGGCTTAAGCAGAGACCTCCCCACCCTTCCCGAGCAAGCGTAGCGCCCCCAACATTTTTGGCGCCAAAACACTGACTCGAGATTTTTCCACGAATTTCTATGAGAAAACTGCCCCTGAACACTTGGCACGAATATCCCCGTTCCCATCGACTGCAACAGAGCATGGAACGTCTTTAATCACTGGAATGGGATCTATGAGTCTGTTACTGCTCGTATGCACATTACCCCACTATCCCAGAACTTTTTCCCATATCCTATTTTCTACCCCTCGACGATGACTCCAGCTGGATTCTGACTTTGCAGCTGGCGGTCATGGTGGAGGCGGTAGTGGAAGAGCTGAGGAGACAGTCACCACGAAGTCGTCTTGCCCAATTTGGCCGAATGGGCAAGAGAGAGACGTCCGGGTATAGTGGTGACTGGAGCAGAATGAAGCTGGAGAGAGAAACGCCAACGATTTCCCGCGTCCTCCTCGAAATAGTCAATGAGAGGAAGGCATACAACGGCTTACCCCTCTAAACCAATCAGCAACTGGGTAACATAGCCCCTAAGGCAACTCCAAGATGATCGACCAACATGGCGGCTCAAGATGGCGGCTGTTTCCATGACGAAACTTAAGTCCGTCAAGTTCACAGGGACAGGCAAAGGAGCACTTCCGTCACACAGAGAACATTCCGTCTCACAGAAAATATTCTATCTCACAGAGAACATTCCATCACACTGAGAACATTCCGTCACACAGAGAACATTCCATCTCACAAGGAACAATCCGTCCCACAGAGAACGTTCCGTCTTTCGGAAAACATTCCATCTGACAGAGAACATTCCATCTCACAGAGAACATTACATCTCACAGAGAACATTCCGTCACACAGGGAACATTACGTCTCACAGGGAACATTGCGTCTCATAGGGACCATTCTGTCTCACAGGGAACATTTTGTCTCACAGGGAACATTCTGTCTCACAGGGAACATTACGTCTCATAGGGACCATTCCGTCTCACAGGGAACATTTTGTCTCACAGGGAACATTCTGTCACACAGGGAACATTCCGTCATACAGAGAACATTCCGTCAAACAGAGAGTATTTCGTCACACAGGGAACATTCCGTCACAGACGGAACATTCCGTCGCAGAGGGAGCATTCCGCCACAAAGAGAACATTCCGTCCAACAAGGATCATTCTGTCACAGAGGGAACATTCCGTCACAAAGAGAACATTCCGTCACACAGGGAACATTCCGTCACACTGAGAACATTCCGTCATACATAGAACATTCCGTCACACAGAGTAAATTCCGTCACACTGGAAACATTCTGTCACACATAGAACATTCCGTCATACATAGAACATTCCGTCACACATAGAACATTCCGTCACACAGGGAACATCCTATCTCACAGGGAACATTCCGGCACACAGAGAACTTTCCGTCACACATAGAACATTCCGTCACACAGGGAACATTCCCTCTCAGAAAGAACATTCCGTCACACAGGGAACATTCCGTTACACAGGGAACATTCCGTCACACAGGGAACTTTCCATCACACATGGAACATTCCTTCTCAAAGAGAACATTCCGTCAAACATGGAACATTTCTTCTCACAGGGAACATTCCATCACACAGTGAACATTCTGTTTCATAGAGAACATTCTGTCACACATGGAACATTCCGTCACACAGGGAACATTCCGTCACTCAGGGAACATTCCGTCACATAGGGAACATTCCGTCACACAGAGAACATTTCGTCACACAGGGAGCATTCCGTCACACAGAAAACATTCCGTCACACATTGAAAATTCCGTCACACAAAGAACATTCCGTCACACAGGGAACATTCTGTTTCGCAGGGAACATTCCGTCACACAGGGAACATTCTGTTTCGCAGGGAACATTCCCACTCACAGAGAACATTCCGTCACACATACAACATACCGTCACACAAGGAACATTCCGTCACACAGAGAACATTCCGTCACACAGGGAATATTCCGTCAAACAGAACATTCCATCACACAGGGAACATTCCGTCACACAGAAAACATTCCGCCACACAGGGAGCATTCTGTCACACAGGGAACATTCCGTCACACAGAGAACATTCGTCACACAGAGAAAGTTCCGTCACACAGAGAACATTCCGTCACACAGAGAATATTCCGTCACACAGAGAAAATTCCGTCACACAGAGAATATTCCGTCACACAGGGAACATTCCGTCACATAGGGAACATTCCGTCACATAGGGAACATCCCATCACACAGGAAACATTCCAGCTTACAGAGAACATTCAGTCATACAGAGAACATTCCGTCACACAGGGAACATTCCTTCACACAGGGAACATTCCGTCTCACAAGAAACATTCCAAAACACAGGGAACATTCCCTCACACAGTGAACATTCTCTCTCACAGGGAACATTCCCTAATACAGGGAACATTCCGTCACACAGGGAACATTCCGTCTCACAGAGAACATTCCATCTCACAGGGAACATTCCGTCTCACAGGGAACATTCGTCAAACAGAAAACATTCGGTCACACAGGGAACATTCTGTCTCAACGGGAACATTCCGTCACACAGGGAACATTCCGGCACACAGAGAACTTTCCGTCACACATAGAACATCACGTCACACAGGGAACATTCCGTCACACAGAGAACATTCCTTCAGAGAGGGAACATTGCGTCTCACAGGGAACATTCCATCTCACAGGGAACATTTTTTCTCACATGGAACATTCCGTCCCACAGAGAACATTCCGTCACACAGGGAACATTCTATCTCACAGGGAACATTCCTGCACACAGAGAACTTTCCGTCACACATAGAACCTTCCGTCACACAGGGAACATTCCGTCTCAGAGAGAACATTCCGTCACACAGGGAACATTCCGTTACACAGGGAACATTCCGTCACACAGGGAACTTTCCATCACACATGGAACATTCCTTCTCAAAGAGAACATTCCGTCAAACATGGAACATTTCCTCTCACAGGGAACATTCCATCACACAGGGAACATTCTGTTTCATAGAGAACATTCTGTCACACATGGAACATTCCGTCACACAGGAAACATTCCGTCACACAGGGAACATTCCGTCACACAGAAAACATTTCGTCACACTGGAAACAGTCTGTCACACATATAACATTCCGGCTCACAGGGAATATTCCGTCACACATCGAGGAACATTCTATCTCACAGGTAACATTCCGGCACTCAGAGAACTTTCCGTCAAACAGGGAACTTTCCATCACACATGGAACATTTCTTCTCACAGGGAACATTCTGTCACACAGGGAACATTCTGTTTCGTAGAGAACATTCTGTCACACATGGAACATTCCGTCAAACATGGAACATTTCTTCTCACTGGGAACATTCCGTCACACAGGGAACATTCTGTTTCATAGAGAACATTCTGTCACACATGGAACATTCCGTCACACATGGAACATTCCGTCACACATGGAACATTCCATCACACATGGAACATTCCGTCACTCTGGGAACATTCCGTAACACAGGGAACATTCCGTTACACAGAGAACATTTCGTCACACAGGGAACATTCCGTCACACAGAAAACATTCCGCCACACAGTGAAAATTCCATCACACAAAGAACATTCCGTCACACAGGGAACATTCCGTCACACAGGGAACATTCCGTCATACAGGGAACATTCCGCCCCACAGGGACCACACCGACACACAAGGAACATTCCGTCTCACAAGGAACATTCTGTCTCACAGGGAACATTCCGTCACACAGGAAAAATTCCGTCACACAGTGAACATTCCGTCACAGAGAACATTCCGTCTCACAGGGAACATTCCGTCACACAGGGAACATTCACCGTCACACAGAGAACATTCCGTCTCACAGGGAACATTCTGTCTCACAGACATTCCGTGTCACAGAACATTCCGTCTCACAGGGAACATTCCGTCTCACAGAGAACATTCTGTCTCACAGGGAACATTCCGTCACACAGGGAACATTCCGTCTCACAGAGAACATTCCGTCACACAGGGAACATTCCGTCTCACAGGGAACATTCCGTCTCACAGAGAACATTCCGTCATTCACACAGGAACATTCCGTCACACAGGGAACATTCTGTCACACAGGGAACATTCCGTCACACAGGGAACATTCCGTCTCACAGAGAACATTCCGTCACACATGGAAACATTCCGTCTCACAGGGAACATTCCGTCACACAGAGAACATTCCGTCTCACAGAGAACATTCCGTCACACAGAGAACATTCCGTCACACAGGGAACATTCCGTCACACAGGGAACATTCCGTCACACAGGGAACATTCCGTCACACAGGGAACATTCCGTCACACAGGGAACATTCCGTCACACAGAAAACATTCCGTCACACAGAGAACATTCCGTCTCACAGGGAACATTCCGTCACACAGGGAACATTCCGTCTCACAGGGAACATTCCGTCACACAGAGAACATTCCGTTTCACAGGGAACATTCCGTCTCACAGAGAACATTCCGTCACACAGAGAACATTCCGTCACACAGAGAACATTCCGTCTCACACAGAGAACATTCCGTCACACAGGGAACATTCCGTCACACAGAAACATTCCGTCACACAGGGAACATTCCGTCACACAGAAAACATTCCGCCACACAGGGAGCATTCTGTCACACAGGGAACATTCCGCCACACAGAGAACATTCGTCACACAGAGAAAGTTCCGTCACACAGAGAACATTCCGTCACACAGAGAATATTTCGTCAAAGAAAATTCCGTCACACAGAGAATATTCCGTCACACAAGGAACATTCCGTCACATAGGGAACATCCCATCACACAGGAAACATTCCAGCTTACAGAGAACATTCAGTCATACAGAGAACATTCCGTCACACAGGGAACATTCCTTCACACAGGGAACATTCCGTCTCACAAGAAACATTCCAAAACACAGGGAACATTCCCTCACACAGTGAACATTCTCTCTCACAGGGAACATTCCCTAATACAGGGAACATTCCGTCACACAGGGAACATTCCGTCTCACAGAGAACATTCCACAAGGAACATTCCGTCACACAGGGAACATTCCGTCTCACAGGGAACATTCCGTCAACACAGAAAACATTCCGTCACACAGGGAACATTCTGTCTCACACGGGAACATTCCGTCACACAGGGAACATTCCGTCACACAGAGAACATTCCGTCACACAGGGAACATTCCGTCACACAGGGAACATTCCGTTCCGTCACACAGAGAACATTCCGTCACAGACAGGGAACATTCCGTCTCACAGGGAACATTCCGTCTCACAGGGAACATTCCATCACACAGGGAACATTCCGTCACAGGGAACATTCCGAACATTCCGTCTCACAGAGAACATTCCGTCACACAGGGAACATCCTATCTCACAGGGAACATTCCGGCACACAGAGAACTTTCCGTCACACATAGAACATTCCGTCACACAGGGAACATTCCGTCTCAGAGAGAACATTCCGTCACACAGGGAACATTCCGTTACACAGGGAACATTCCGTCACACAGGGAACTTTCCATCACACATGG
The DNA here is from genome assembly GCF_020424385.1 of Procambarus clarkii. Taxonomy (NCBI): domain Eukaryota; kingdom Metazoa; phylum Arthropoda; class Malacostraca; order Decapoda; family Cambaridae; genus Procambarus; species Procambarus clarkii. Next base: position 17,264,100 of record NC_059576.1, on the reverse strand, counting down.
AACATTCCGTCTCACAGAGAACATTCCGTCAAACAGGAAACATTCCGTCTCACAGGGAACATTCCGTCATCACACAGGGAACATTCTGTTTCATAGAGAACATTCTGTCACACATGGAACATTCCGTCACACAGGAAACATTCCGTCACACAGGGAACATTCCGTCACACAGGGAACATTCCGTCACACAGAGAACATTTCGTCACACAGGGAACATTCCGTCACAACATTCCGGCTCACAGGGAATATTCCGTCACACAGCGGAACATTCTATCTCACAGGTAACATTCCGGCACTCAGAGAACTTTCCGTCAAACAGGGAACTTTCCATCACACATGGAACATTTCTTCTCACAGGGAACATTCTGTCACACAGGGAACATTCTGTTTCGTAGAGAACATTCCGTCACACAGGAACATTCCGTCACAGTGAACATTCCGTGGAACATTCCGTCACACAGGGAACATTCCGTCACACAGGGAACATTCCATGTCACAGAGAACATCACAGGAGAACATTCCGTCACACAGGGAACATTCCGTCACACAGGGAACATTCCGTCACACACAGGGAACATTCCGTCACACACCGGGAACATTCCGTCACACAGGGAACATTCCGTCACACAGAGAACATTCCGTCACACAGGGAACATTCCGTCACACAGACACAGGGAACATTCCGCCGTCACACAGGGAAAATTCCGTCACACAGAGAACATTCCGTCACACAGGGAACATTCCGTCACACAGGGAACATTCCGTCATACAGGGAACATTCCGCCCCACAGGGACCACACCGACACACAAGGAACATTCCGTCTCACAAGGAACATTCTGTCTCACAGGGAACATTCCGTCACACAGGAAAAATTCTGTCACACAGTGAACATTCCGTCATACAGGGAACATTCCGCCACACAGGGACCACACCGTCACACAAGGAACATTCCGTCTCACAGGGAGCATTCTGTCTCACAAGGAACATTCTGTCTCACAAGGAACATTCTGTCTCACAAGGAACATTCTGTCTCACAGGGAACATTCCGTCACACAGGGAACATTCCATCTCACTGAGAACATACCGTCACACATGGAACATTCTGTCTCGCAAGGAACATTCTGTCTAACAGAGAACTCTCCGTCACACATAGAACATTACGTCACACAGGGGACACTCCGTCTTACAGTAAACATTCCGTCACACTGAGAGCATTCCGTCTCACAGGGAACATTGCGTCACACAGAGAACATTCTGTCAGACAGAGAGCTTTCCGTCACAAAAAGAACATTTCGTCGCACAGGGAACATTCCATCTCACAGGGAACATTCCGTCATACATAGAACATTCCGTCTCACAGACTAAATTCCGTCACACTGGGAACATTCTGTCACACATAGAACATTCCGGCTCACAGGGAACATTCCGTCACACATAGAATATTCCGTCACACATAGAACATTCCGTCACACAGAGAACATTTCGCTACACATAGAACATTACGTCACACAGGGAACATTCCATCACACTGAGAACATTCCGTCATACATAGAACATTCCGTCTCACAGACTAAATTCCGTCACACTGGGAACATTCTGTCACACATAGAACATTCCGGCTCACAGGGAACATTCCGTCACACATAGAATATTCCGTCACACATGGAACATTCCGTCTCACAGGGAACATTTCGTGACGCAGGGAACATTCCTTCACACAGAAAATATTCCTTCACACAGGGAACATCTCCTCTCACAGGGAACATTTCTTCCTCATATTTATGACAGGCCAGGAGCCGATACAACTATCAAATACGGGCTGTTCATGCCCGTGCTACCTCATGGGTGGCTCAGTCTTCATCAATCAATCAATCACCAACTACATCAACCATCGGGGTATTGAACGCTGATCACACAACTAGCAAGGTCGTCTCGTGACCAACAGACCACCGTGTTATAAAGATAAGCCACAATAACAAGGTAACAGACGAAGCCATAAGACCCAGGATATGCAATGGCTAGATTACCCAGCCATTAACAAGGGGGGGATAATTGGCACGGAGTTAACTATAATGACAGAGATCCCTCGTTACCATGGCAGGAGGAACGAAAATAATTATCTTAATGAAATTTTACGTTTCTTAGTGTCTAATGATTTAATGGTTTTAAACATTGTGAAAATTTGTAGAGAGGGAGTCAGGGGGAGGGGTGAAGGAGACAATTGGGTACTCAATAGATCAACCAACAATCGGGTACTCGATAGATAAACCAACAATCGGGTTACCAACCAACACTTACCAGCATCGCATCATGTAAATTGATGATCAGTCTCCGTGGTGTAGTGGTAAGACACTCGCCTGGCGTTCCGCGAGCGCTATGTCATGGGTTCGTATCCTGGCCGGGGAGGATTTACTGGGCGCAATTCCTTAACTGTAGCCTCTGTTTAACTCAACAGTAAAATGTGTACTTGGATGAAAAAACGATTCTTCGCGGCAGGGGATCGTATTCCAGGGACCATAGGATTAAGGACTTGCCCGAAACGCTACGCGTACTAGTGGTTGTACAAGAATGTAACAACTCTTGTATATATCTCAAAAAAAAAAAAAAAAAAAAAAAAAAAATGAGGGAGGATGATTGACTATAAACCCTATGATCTCTGACAGAGACATTTCATTGTCTCTCTCTCTCTCTCTCTCTCTGTCTGTCTGTCTGTCTCTCTCTCTGTCTGTCTGTCTCTCTCTCTCTCTCTCTCTCTCTCTCTCTCTCTCTCTCTCTCTCTCTCTCTCTCTCTCTCTCTCTCTCTCTCTCTCTCTCTCTCTCTCTCTCTCTCTCTCTCTCTCTCTCTCTCTCTCTCTCTCTCTCTCTCTCTCTCTCTCTCTCTCTCTCTCTCTCTCTCTCTCTCTCTCTCTCTCTCTCTCTCTCTCTCTCTCTCTCTCTCTCTCTCTCTCTCTCTCTCTCTCTCTCTCTCTCTCTCTCTCTCTCTCTCTCTCTCTCTCTCTCTCTCTCTCTCTCTCTCTCTCTCTCTCTCTCTCTCTCCCTCTCCCCCCCTAGCAAAAAGTCAACGTTTTAGTACTAATTTCTCTTTCCAATTTCACCTTTGCATGCTTCACCTGAGTCAGAGGTCACATTAGGTTCACTTCCGGCATGTACTGATTAGCTATATACTGATTAATACTGTTATACTGATTAATTGGTGGATGTGGGGTACCTTGATTGTTTCAAACGTGGTTTGGACATGTATATGAGTGGGATTGGGTGGTTATGAATAGGAGCTGCCTCGAATGGGCCAAGAGGCCTTCTGTAGTTGCCTTCTTATGTTCTTCTTATGTTCTTATCTTATATAATCGTAAATAAATTTTATTTATTCGAGAACTGGATAAGTAAAACATTAATATTTTTTGGTCAAGGGTAGTTTTAGTTTTTGGTTGGTTATTCCTACAAAGTATAGGTAATTATTTGTATTACCTTCAATATTGGCTTCGTCTTTGCTTCGAGACAGAGAGATAAACAGAGAGGAATAGGCGGGAGAGAAAGAAAGAGAGTGGAGGGTGGAGAGGAATAGGGTGCGGGGGGAATGGAGGAAGAGAGAGAGAGAGAAAGAGAGAGGAGAAGGGAGAGGACAAGAGAGGGGGAGGGGAGATGTTGGAGGGAAGTGGATACCCAATTTAGAGTGTGTGCACTCACCTAGTTGTGCTTGCGGGGGTTGAGCTCTGACTCTTTGGTCCCGCCTCTCAACTGTCAATCAACTGGTGTACAGATTCCTGAGCGTACTGGACTCAGCCTTGGGTACTCAGTTTCCACCTGTGTCCCCTTGCTCGCGTATCACCCGTCTTAAACAGTTTATCTCTATCAACCCTGGCAATGCCTCAGTGAATTTTGTAGGCAGTGATCATGTCTCCCGTTACTCTTCTGTCTTCCAGTATCGTGAGGTGAATTTCTCACAGCCTTTCCTCGTAACTCATGCTTAGTTCTGGGATTACCCTAGTGACATATCTCTAAACTTTTTTAGGCTTCGCCCTGTGTTTGACAAGGTACGGGCTCCATGCTGGGGCCGCATACTCCAGGATTGGTTTTACATATGTGGTCTACAATATTCTGAATGATTCCTTACACAGGTGCCAGATGGCAGTTCTGATGTTAACCAGCCTCGCGTACACCGCAGATGTTATTCTTTTGATGTGGGCTTCAGGAGACAGGTTTGGTGTGATATCAACTCCTAGATCTTTCTCTCTGTCCGTTTCATGAAGGACTTTATCTCCAATTCTGTATGCTGTGTCTGGCCTCCGGTTTCCACTGCCTTGTTTCATTACCTTACATTTATGTGTATACTCACCTATTTGTACTGACCTATTTGTGCTTGCGGTGGTTGAGCTTTGGCTCTTTGGTCCCGCCTCTCAACTGTCAATCAACTGATGTACATGTTCCTGAGCCTACTGGGCTCTATCATATCTACATTTAAAACTGTGTATGGAGTCAGTCTCCACCAAATCACTGCCTAATGCATTCCATCTGTTAACTACTCTGACACTGAAAAAGTTCTTTCTAACGTCCCTGTGGCTCATTTGGGTACTCAGTTTCCACCTTTGTCCCCTTGTTCGTGTACCGGTGGTGCTAAAAAGTGGTCTTTGTCTACCTTGTCAATTCCCTGGAGAATTTTGTAGGTGGTTATAATGTGTCCCTTTATCACACATAGAGATCACAATAACGTGATGCATCAAATGAACAAATCCACAAGGGCCGTGACGAGGATTCGAACCTGCGTCCGGGAGCATCCAAGACACTGCCTTAATCGACTGAGCTACGACAGGGTTAAAAGGGTTGAAACCGAAGTTCTACTGAAATTACTAGATCCCGTAGCCTCTCCAAGACACAAACCAGGCTTTTACACAACCCACCCCCCTACACCCGAACGATGTCAACAGGCCGTTGTCCCTCTTCGCCCTTACATCATCACACACAGAGATCACAAAAACGTGATGTATCAAATGAACATATCCACAAGGGCCGTGACGAGGATTCAACGGCCTGTTGACATAGCTATTCCCTCTCTTATCTCTGGGATTTCTTCTTGCTCTAAGGTAAAGACCTCTTGGAATTTCTTATTCAGTTCCTCACACACTTTCTTGTCGTTTGTAGTGAATCCTTCTGCCCCTATCCCTAATTTCATATCCTGTTCCTTTACTGTTGTTTTTCTCCTGATGTGGCTATGCAGCAATTTAGGCTGAGTCTTTGCCTTGCTTGCGAGGTCATTTTCGTATTGTCTTTCTGCCTCTCTTCTCAACCTGACATATTCATTCCTGGCATTCTGGTATTTTTCTCTGCTCTCCAGTGTCCTGTTATTCCTATAGTTTCTCCATGCCCTTATACTTTGCTGCTTAGCTAGCCTACATCTCTGATTAAACCATGGGTTTCTCATCTTCATTTCACTGTTTTCCTTTTGGGCTGGAACAAACTTGTTTGCTGCGTCCTTGCACTTTTGCGTGATGTAGTCCATTATATCTTAGGCCCTCTTTTCCCCTGAGCTCTGTTTCCCATGCTAGATCTGTTAGGAATTTTCTTATCTCCTCATAGTTTCCCTTTCGGTATGCTAACCTTTTGGTTTCGGTATCCCTCTTAGAGTTCAATAACCCTTCTTCAATCAGGTACTCAAACACCAGTACACTGTGGTCGCTCATTCCTACTGGAGCCTCAAAACCGATTTCTCTTATGTCAGAGTCGTTCAGGGTGAAGACCAGGTCGAGTCTCGCTGGTTCGTCATTTCCTCTCATCCTTGTGGGTTCTCTGATATGCTGGGTTAAGAAGTTTCTAGTCACCACCTCCAGTAGTTTGGCTCTCCACGTATCCTCGCCTCCATGCGGTTCCTTGTTCTCCCAATCAATCCTTCCGTGATTGAAGTCCCTCATGATGAGCAGGTGGGATCTATTTCTACAGGCATAAGAGGCTGCCCTCTCAATTATAGTGTTAACTGCCATGTTGTTGTTTTCGTACTCTTGACTGGGTCTTCTGTCATTTGGCGGAGGGTTATATATTACTGCAATTACTATCCTTGGTTCTCCCATTGTCATGGTGTAGTCTCTGAAACCCTCACAGCCCGGGATAGCCATCTTCTTAAAACTCCATTCCTTTCTCTTGAGTAGGGCCACTCCGCCTCCTCCCCTACCTTCCCTCTCTTTCCTTATTACTGTGAACTCCTGGGCAAACACGGCATTCGTTATGATTCCAGAGAGTTTTGTTTCAGCGAGTCCGATTACATCTGGGTTCACTTCTTGTGCTCTTTCCCTTAGTTCACTTGTCTTGCTTGTGATCCCATCTATGTTCGAGTACATTACCCTGAAACTGACTCTCTTCTGCTTCTCCTCTCGGGGGGAGGGAGCTGTGGGGTCTGGGGTGAGCGGGAGCTGGGAGGATCTGGTACGGGGAGACTGGTGGAGGAGGAAGAGGTTAGGGGGTGGGGGAAAGGGTAGGGGGGTGGGTGAGAGGTGGAGGGTTGGGGGGAGGGTGAGAGGAGGAGGGTTGGAGTGTGAGAGGGGGAGGGTTGAGCGGGGGTGCGAGGAGGAGGTTTGGGGGGATGAGGAAGAAGGGGGGGTTGGAGGGTCAGTAAAGGGGGGAAGGCTTGGGGGATGTGGGGGGAAAGGAAAGGCTGAGGTGGGTGAGGAAGAGGGGAGGGTTTTGGGAAGTGGTGTGTGGGGGGAAGGCTTAGGTGGGGTGGGGGAGAGTGGGGGGCTTAGGGGGGCAGGGGAGAATGGAGAGCTTGTAGGTGGGAGAGACGGGAAGGCATGTGGAAAAAGGGAGGGCTTGAGGAATAGTGGAGAAGGGAGGTCCTGGGAGGAGGGTTGGGAATGGGAGGAGGGTGTGGGTGGGGGGGAGGGTGCCTTAGGTGGGTACTTAGTGGGGGGCTGACAGGGGTTGGGGCAGGTAGGGTGTCTGTTGGGTAGAATGTGGGGGTGGTGCCGCACTCCCTGTGGCTAGTGCACTGTTTGAGGAGGGTTCCTCACTCCCCTTTGGTATTGTAGGGATCAGGGTTGTGGCTCCCTGACTCCTTTCTCTCTCCCTGTGCTCCTTCCTCGCGTCTGCTGCCTGCTTTCTCTCTTCCCATGTCATATCCCTCTGCAGGAATACTATTTTGAACTTCTCTACATTTGCTAAACAGCACTTCCTTGCTAACTGTTCCTCTTGCATGATTTCACTCATGAATACCACCTTTATCATTCAGTCTCTATCCTTGTTGTACTTTCCAAGCCTGAAAACCTTTTCAACATTTTGTTCAGTTCCCTCCATCTTTATCTCTTTAAGGATCTCTTTAACTATGTTTTTGTCCTTGTCTCTCCACTCCTTTGGTCTGGTCCCTGTTTGCTCTTTAATGCCTGCTATTACTACTGTTCTTTTTCTCTCTATCAGCCGGCTAGTACATCTAGCTGCTTCCTGAGAGGAGGCGACTTCCATGGCAACTTCCTTAACTGCAGATCTAGCTTCAGGGCTCATTTTAAGCATTTCAGCAAATGAGAGCTGAGGTGTGGAGGTCCCCTCCACAGTAGCATTCCTGTCTCCCTGAGGCACGGTTTGTGTCTGGTATTGTGGAGAAGTCTCCTTCAGGCATCTTATCTCCTCCTTTGCTGCCCTTAGTTCATCCTGCAGGTTGGCAACTGTCTCCTTCATTACCCTCAGTCTTTCACTGAATTCATCCCACCGAAACCTCCAGCCTTAGTGGGAGAAGTCTTAGTGGATCGCAGTGAGGATGCTTCTCTGCCACCTACAACACCCTGACCGGTACGTAAGTCGTCTACGAACGATTCAGTAGAGCACATTAGCATTAGATATTTCCATATTTGGGATGGAGGCGCCCGCACTGTTTGGCGCGACTCCCCCGGGTTCCCTTTACAGGGGTCCAGTGAGGTCGCATTGGACCCATGCGTTGCTGTGGCTCAGCAACGCATGTGCGTTGCTGAGCCACAGCAAACTTCCGGTTGTCTCCCAGTCTTCACCACCATTCCCTCTCCCCCGACCTCCCCTCGTCCTCCCAACCATTCCTCACTCTCCTGTCCCTTCGTCCTCCTAACCATTCCCCCGTCCCCTCCTCCTCCCCACCATTTCCTCCCACCCCCATCCCTGCGTCCTCCCCACCATCCTCCACTCCACCGTCCCCTCGTCCTTCTAACCACTCCCCACTCCACCATCCCCTCATACTCTCCTCCATCTCCCACTCCTCCATCCCTCCGGCCTCACTTTCATTCCCCTGTTCCTTGTTCCCTCGTCCTCTGCACCATCCCCCACTCCCCTGTCTCCTTTTCCTTCCCATCATTCTCCATTCCCCTGTCCCCTCATCCCCACATTCCCCAACTCCCCTGTCCCCTTGTCCTTTCCACCATTACCCCCTTCCTTGTCCCGTCGTTCTCAGTACTTTTTTTTTTTGTTTGCAGGGATATTCCTGTGCAGGCCCTAAGCCTTTGGCTGGCCCACTAAGTGTTGGTTGTTTCTGGTTTACTTGGGCGGAGTATGAGTATTTATGACTCGTATAGTCGCTTCAGTAAGATTTGGCCATATGTGTTTAACAACTTCTGCTCTGTTGAATCAAAGTTCAAATCTTAATGGGTTTGTAACTGTGCACTGTGTTGAACAATGTTCGAGTGGTCTGTCGGGCCTTTCTCCACAGTGCTGACATTTCCTCTCATCTTCCGGAACCTTTAAGCCTATTTCCCATACACATAAGTATCCAAGCCTGATGCGATGTACGTGGACTTCTGTTGCTCAACTGCCCCCTTTCAGCAAACTAAGTGGTTTGTAGTTGGTTGAATTCTTGTACCAACCCACAAATCCTGATGTTGCAACTGCTGTGTTGTGATCACTGTACGTCTTTTGCATTGTTGTTTTTCTAATTACTTTCTTAATCTGTGATAGACTCTGTGGCATGTAAATGTCTACATTTCTTCTCTAAGTTGCAAGTTTTGCAGCTTCGTCTGCAATGTCATTTCCTATTATTCCCACATGACTTGGCACCCAGTTGATAAGTACCCATCGGCCTTGTCGTTTGAGTGTTTGCATTAATGATATGACATTTGTGATCAGATGTATGTTATCACATATGTGTTCTTGTTGCAATGTTTCAATGGCGGTTCTGGAATCTGTATGTATGATAACATGTTGTCGGTCTAAACAAGAGCATGTTCCAAAGCTTTTTGAATGGCAAGCATCTCTGTTTGTAAAGTCGAACACACATTTGAGAGCCTCCAACTATTTATAAAGTTTCCTGCTCTAACTGCAGCTCCGGTTTCTTGTCCCTGTTGGTCTACTAATCCATCTGTGATGTAAGTAAAGCTGTCGGTTGCCATGTTTGCTCATGTATGCATCTGTGCAATGTTACGTGGCAGATGAGGATTTGTCTGATTCTTTTTTCCTTCAATAACCATAATCATAAAGTCTGCTGGCGGAGATTCCCAAGGGGCTTGCATAATAAAGTCTGCATGTATTTCGTCGACACCCTTCTCAGTGACTGTGTTTGATTACTGATGGTGTTTATCGCACAATGGGTCCATCTGTTGCTATTGGAGGCTTTTCTGTTCAGAGTTAGTGTTATAGTGATTATATTTTTAAGTGAGCTGATTCTAGGTCTAGTCAATATCTTGGTCTTCTCAGTACCATCCCCCACTCCCGTGCCTCGTCCTTCCCCGTTATTCCCCACTACCTCGTCCGATGAATTCCCAAATGATCTGATGTTCCCATCAGAAAATTGGGAACATCAAATGGTCTTATGTTCCCATCAGAAAATTGGGAACATCAAATGGTCTGATGTTGCATCACTGAAATATAAGAAAAACAATTAAAATCGAAATGAAAAAAATGAAGAAATAAAAAAATAAACTATACTCACGAAATGAACGGGATGGTAAACAACAAAGCTCAATTGCAATGCAGTGTCACAAAATATTTAATTCAAAATGAAAATAATTCGAGGTCTATGAAAATTTAAATTATCAATGAAATTGGAAACATTCAAATGGAATCGTAACATATAGTATAGCGTGAGTTGTTCTTACGTGCAACAGATGGCACTGTTTTTCACAAATGCTTGTTTTTACTATTACAGGTGTGTGGCATCTCTATTTATACTCACGAAATTAACGGTGTGGTAAACAACACAGCTAATGCAATATCACACAAAATAATTAATCAAAATGAAAATAAATCGAAATATATGAAAATTTAATTTGTCAATGCAGTCAAAAAGATTGAAATGGACTCGAAACATATTTATTATAGTGTGTATGGCTCTTACGTGCAACAGATAACGCTGTTTCCTAAAAAAAGAATAATTTTTTTACCTTTTACAAATGTGGAATCTATATTTATACTTACGAATGAATGGTGTGGTAAACAACACAGCTCAATTCCAACACAATGTCACACAAAATAATTAAATCAAAATTAAAATAATCAAAATCTATGAAAATTAAATTTATTAATTCGAAGGGAAACATTGAAGTGGAAATCATAACATATTTATTATAACGTGTGTGTGTTGCTATTATGTTCATCAGAGGGCCCTGTCTTTTCTTTAAATTATGTTTTGACCCGTCACAGGTGTGGCATCAATATAGTAGGCATATAAAAACACGCGCATATTCGAATGCAACGTTATGTCCGAATTTTAAAGCAATCAGTGAAGAACTTTGGGAGATAACAGCGTGAGTTGCTCCTACGTCCAACAGATGGCGCTGTTTATCAAAAAAAGCATGATTTTTCCCGTCATGGGTGAGGCATGTATATAGTAAGTATATAAAGCATGTGCCTATTCAAATGCAACGTTGTGTCAAAATTTCAAAGCAATCGGTAAAGAGGTTTCAAAGATTTCTCTCACGTGAAAAACATATGAAAAACACAGTTTTCCTAAAAGGCATGTTTTTTTCCGCCACAGACATGACATCAAATTAATATGTATATAAAAACCCACTCTGATGCGATTGAAATATTACGTGAAAATTTCAAAGCAATCGGTGAAGAGCTTTCGGAGATCAGCGATTTTGAACAAACGAGCATTTCTATTTTTATTTATATAGATCGACGCTAAAAAGAGCGTTTCTTTGACCCTTGTTAACATCGCCAAAGGCAACAGTTCGAATTATTACAAGTGTTTGTTCTGCCAGATATATACACACACACACACACACACATATATATATATATATATATATATATATATATATATATATATATATATATATATATGTCGTACCTAGTAGCCAGAACGTACTTTTCTGCCTACTATGCAAGGCCCGATTTATCTAATAAGCCAAGTTTTCATGAATTAATTGTTTTTCGACTACCTAACCTACCTAACCTAACCTAACCTAACTTTTTCGGCTACCTAACCTAACCTAACCTATAAAGATAGGTTAGGTTAGGTTAGGTAGGGTTGGTTAAGTTCGGTCATATATCTACGTTAATTTTTACTCCAATAAAAATAAATTGACCTCATACATAATGAAATGGGTAGCTTTATCATTTCATAAGAAAAAAAATAGAGAAAATATATTAATTCAGGAAAACTTGGCTTATTAGGCAAATCGGGCCTTGCATAGTAGGCTGAGAAGTGCGTTCTGGCTACTAGGTACGACATATATATATATATATATATATATATATATATATATATATATATATATATATATATATATATATATATATATATATGTCGTACCTAGTAGCCAGAACTCACTTCTCAGCCTACTATGCAAGGCCAGATTTGCCTAATAAGCCTAGTTTTCATGAATTAAAGTTTTTTCGACTACCTAACCTACCTAACCTAACCTAACCTAACGTTTTCGGCTACCTAACCTAACCTAACCTATAAAGATAGGTTAGGTTAGGTTAGGTAGGGTTGGTTAGGTTCGGTCATATATCTACGTTAATTTTAACTCCAATAAAAAAAATTGACCTCATACATAATGAAATGGGTAGCTTTATCATTTCATAAGAAAAAAATTAGAGAAAATATATTAATTCAGTAAAACTTGGCTTATTAGGCAAATCTGGCCTTGCATACTAGGCTGAGAAGTGAGTTCTGGCTACTAGGTACGACATATATATATATATATATATATATATATATATATATATATATATGTCGTACCTAGTAGCCAGAACTCACTTATCAGCCTACTATGCAAGGCCCAATTTGCCTAATAAGCCAAGTTTTCATGAATTAATTGTTTTTCGACTACCTAACCTACCTAACCTAACCTAACCTAACTTTTTCGGCTACCTAACCTAACCTAACCTATAAAGATAGGTTAGGTTAGGTTAGGTAGGGTTGGTTAGGTTTGGTCATATATCTACGTTAATTTTAACTCCAATAAAAAAAATTGACCTCATACATAATGAAATGGGTATCTTTATCATTTCATTTGAAAAAAAATTAGAGAAAATATATTAATTCAGGAAAACTTGGCTTATTAGGCAAATCGGGCCTTGCATAGTAGGCTGACAAGTGCGTTCTGGCTATTAGGTACGACATATATATATATATATATATATATATATATATATATATATATATATATATATATATATATATATATATATATATATATATATATATATATGTTGTACCTAATAGCCAGAACGCACTTCTCAGCCTACTATGCAAGGCCCGATTTGCCTAATAAGCCAAGTTTTCCTGAAATAATATATTTTCTCTAATTTTTTTCTTATGAAATGATAAAGCTACCAAATTCATTATGTATGAGGTCAATTATTTTTTATTGGAGTTAAAATTAACGTAGATATATGATCGAACCTAACCAACCCTACCTAACCTAACTTAACCTATCTTTATAGGTTAGGTTAGGTTAGGTAGCAGAAAAAGTTAGGTTAGGTTAGGTTAGGTAGGTTAGGTAGTCGAAAAAACGTTAGTTCATGAAAACTTGGCTTATTTGGCAAATCGGGCTTTGCATAGTAGGCTAAGAAGTGCGTTCTGGCTACTATGTACGACATATATATATATATATATATATATATATATATATATATATATATATATATATATATATATATATATATATATATATATATATATATATATATATATATATATATATATATATATATATATATATATATATATATATATATATATATATATATATATATATATATATATATATATATATATATATATATATATATATATATATATAACCGAAAAAGTAAGATTAATAATTCTAACACGAATTTTCTCATTCTTTCGTACATTACGCTTCACTGTTGGAGGTAAATCAAAAATCAATTCTCCAAAATTCATTTTTATTTCTAGTCTGACGCGACACGGGCGCGTTTCGTAAAACTAATTACATTTTCAAAGACTTTAGTTCACAAATACACAACTGAATAGAAATTACGTATCTCCGATTTTATATCTACATTTGAGTGAGGTGGAAGGGGTGATGTGGCATTAACACAAGACAGAACAAAGTGTCGTATTAATAGGGTATTAATTTCATCAACACAAGACAGAACAAGAGTATTAATAGGGTATTAATTTCATCAACACAAGACAGAACACGAAACAATGGATATTGAATAGAAGTGTTTGTAGAAAGCCTATTGGTCCATATTTCTTGATGCTTCTATATTGGAGCGGAGTCTTGAGGTGGGTAGAATATAGTTGTGCAATAATTGGCTGTTGATTGCTGGTGTTGACTTCTTGATGTGTAGTGCCTCGCAAACGTCAAGCCGCCTGCTATCGCTGTATCTATCGATGATTTCTGTGTTGTTTACTAGGATTTCTCTGGCGATGGTTTGGTTGTGGGAAGAGATTATATGTTCCTTAATGGAGCCCTGTTGCTTATGCATCGTTAAACGCCTAGAAAGAGATGTTGTTGTCTTGCCTATATACTGGGTTTTTTGGAGCTTACAGTCCCCAAGTGGGCATTTGAAGGCATAGACGACGTTAGTCTCTTTTAAAGCATTCTGTTTTGTGTCTGGAGAGTTTCTCATGAGTAGGCTGGCCGTTTTTCTGGTTTTATAGTAAATCGTCAGTTGTATCCTCTGATTTTTGTCTGTAGGGATAACGTTTCTATTAACAATATCTTTCAGGACCCTTTCCTCCGTTTTATGAGCTGTGGAAAAGAAGTTCCTGTAAAATAGTCTAATAAGGGGTATAGGTGTTGTGTTAGTTGTCTCTTCAGAGGTTGCATGGCTTTTCACTTTCCTTCTTATGATGTCTTCGACGAAACCATTGGAGAAGCCGTTATTGACTAGGACCTGCCTTACCCTACAGAGTTCTTCGTCGACTTGCTTCCATTCTGAGCTGTGGCTGAGAGCACGGTCGACATATGCGTTAACAACACTCCTCTTGTACCTGTCTGGGCAGTCGCTGTTGGCATTTAGGCACATTCCTATGTTTGTTTCCTTAGTGTAGACTGCAGTGTGGAAACCTCCGCCCTTTTCCATGACTGTTACATCTAGAAAGGGCAGCTTCCCATCCTTTTCCATCTCGTAAGTGAAACGCAACACGGAACTCTGCTCAAATGCCTCCTTCAGCTCCTGCAGATGTCTGACATCAGGTACCTGTGTAAAATGTCGTCAACATACCTGCAGTATATGGCCGGTTTCAAGTTCATGTCGACAAAGACTTTTTGCTCGATGGTACCCATGTAGAAGTTTGCAAACAGGACACCTAGGGGAGAACCCATGGCGACCCCATCTACTTGCTTATACATGTGCCCATCCGGGCTCAAGAAGGGTGCCTCTTTAGTACAAGCTTGGAGTAGTTTCCTCAGAATATTTTCTGGTATGTCAAGAGGAGTACAGGCTGGATCACGATACACTCTGTCGGCTATCATTCCGATTGTCTCGTCCACAGGTACGTTGGTAAACAGCGATTCTACGTCCAACGAGGCTCTTATCCCTGTGGCCCGTGTGCCCCACAGTAAGTCAACAAATTCCTTTGGAGACTTCAGGCTGAAGGCGCAAGGAACATAAGGAGTCAGCAGGCCGTTGAGCCGCTTCGCCAGTTTGTACGTGGGTGTGGGTATCTGGCTAATGATTGGCCGAAGTGGGTTTCCAGGCTTGTGCGTCTTGACATTTCCATACGCATATCCAGGTTTATATTCCCCAATGATCTTTGGCAGGTGGAGTCCGGATTTCTTGGCGTTCACAGTTTCGATCAGTTTGTTGACCTTTGCTTTTAATTCGGCTGTAGTGTCCTTCGTTACCCTTTGGAACTTAGTTTGGTCAGAGAGTATGATGTTCATTTTCGCCAGATATTCGTCTTTTTTAAGAATGACATATATTGGCGACTTGTCACCTCTCCTGACAACTATCTCCTTGTTCTCACGAAGGCTTTTAGCTGCCGCTTTAAGCTCGGGGGACAGTATGGTGCTTCTGTAGTTGCCTCGATTCTTTCCTCCTTCTGCAATAAGTTCTGCTTGTAAGGTATCTTTGGTAGTGACCTTCTTTTGTGTCTCGAGGTCGAATATGTCGTCCAACAGAATTTCCAACTCTACTTTCCGGGCCATCTCACTCGGTCTGGACATAACATGACAGTTTATGCCCAGATTTAGGAGAGTGACTTGGTCCTCAGTGAGGTTAATTCCTGCCAGGTTCAGGAAGCCATCTCTTGGTCGTGGAATTGCCATAGGTCCTCCATATAATGTTGTTAGTTTCTTGATAATCCTTGTTTCAGTGCTGAGGTGATGTTGGTCTGTGAGGATGTCGAGGTGTTGTTCAATGCGGGTACGGATACTATCGTCGATGTTGCTATTTCTCCATGAAGCATGAATGAAGATTTCCTTCCTACATGGAATTTCTCCATGTAGCAAGAAGCATGTTGCTTCATGCTACAAACGAGTGGAGAAATAGCAACATAAATACTCTCTGACCAAACTAAGTTCCAAAGGGTAACGAAGGACACTACAGCCGAATTAAAAGCAAAGGTCAACAAACTGATCGAAACTGTGAACGCCAAGAAATCCGGACTCCACCTGCCAAAGATCATTGGGGAATATAAACCTGGATATGCGTATGGAAATGTCAAGACACACAAGCCTGGAAACCCACTTCGGCCAATCATTAGCCAGATACCCACACCCACGTACAGACTGGCGAAGCGGCTCAATGGCCTGCTGACTCCTTATGTTCCTTGCGCCTTAAGCCTGAAGTCTCCAAAGGAATTTGTTGACTTACTGCGGGGCACACGGGCCACAGGGATAAGAGCCTCGTTGGACGTAGAATCGCTGTTTACCAACGTACCTGTGGACGAGACAATCGGAATGATAGCCGACAGAGTGTATCGTGATCCAGCCTGTACTCCTCTTGACATACCAGAAAATATTCTGAGGAAACTACTCCAAGCTTGTACTAAAGAGGCACCCTTCTTGAGCCCGGATGGGCACATGTATAAGCAAGTAGATGGGGTCGCCATGGGTTCTCCCCTAGGTGTCCTGTTTGCAAACTTCTACATGGGTACCATCGAGCAAAAAGTCTTTGTCGATATGAACTTGAAACCGGCCATATACTGCAGGTATGTTGACGACATTTTTACACAGGTACCTGATGTCAGACATCTGCAGGAGCTGAAGGAGGCATTTGAGCAGAGTTCCGTGCTGCGTTTCACTTACGAGATGGAAAAGGATGGGAAGCTGCCCTTTCTAGATGTAACAGTCATGGAAAAGGGCGGAGGTTTCCACACTGCAGTCTACACTAAGGAAACAAACATAGGAATGTGCCTAAATGCCAACAGCGACTGCCCAGACAGGTACAAGAGGAGTGTTGTTAACGCATATGTCGACCGTGCTCTCAGCCACAGCTCAGAATGGAAGCAAGTCGACGAAGAACTCTGTAGGGTAAGGCAGGTCCTAGTCAATAACGGCTTCTCCAATGGTTTCGTCGAAGACATCATAAGAAGGAAAGTGAAAAGCCATGCAACCTCTGAAGAGACAACTAACACGACACCTATACCCCCTATTAGACTATTTTACAGGAACTTCTTTTCCACAGCTCATAAAACGGAGGAAAGGGTCCTGAAAGATATTGTTAATAGAAACGTTATCCCTACAGACAAAAATCAGAGGATACAACTGACGATTTACTATAAAACCAGAAAAACGGCCAGCCTACTCATGAGAAACTCTCCAGACACAAAACAGAACGCTTTAAAAGAGACTAACGTCGTCTATGCCTTCAAATGCCCACTTGGGGACTGTAAGCTCCAAAAAACCCAGTATATAGGCAAGACAACAACATCTCTTTCTAGGCGTTTAACGATGCATAAGCTACAGGGCTCCATTAAGGAACATATAATCTCTTCTAACAACCAAACCATCGCCAGAGAAATCCTAGTAAACAACACAGAAATCATCGATAGATACAGCGATAGCAGGCGGCTTGACGTTTGCGAGGCACTACACATCAAGAAGTCAACACCAGCAATCAACAGCCAATTATTGCACAACTATATTCTACCCACCTCAAGACTCCGCTCCAATATAGAAGCATCAAGAAATATGGACCAATAGGCTTTCTACAAACACTTCTATTCAATATCCATTGTTTCGTGTTCTGTCTTGTGTTGATGAAATTAATACCCTATTAATACTCTTGTTCTGTCTTGTGTTGATGAAATTAATACCCTATTAATACCACACTTTGTTCTGTCTTGTGTTAATGCCACATCACCCCTTCCACCTCACTCAAATGTAGATATAAAATCGGAGATACGTAAGTTCTATTCAGTTGTGTATTTGTGAACTAAAGTCTTTGAAAATGTAATAAGTTTTACGAAACGTGCCCGTGTCGCGTCAGACTAGAAATAAAAATGAATTTTGGAGAATTGATTTTTGATTTACCTCCAACAGTGAAGCGTAATGTACGAAAGATTGAGAAAATTCGTGTTAGAATTATTAATCTTACTTTTTCGGTCATATTTAATAATATATGTCTACAGGAAAGACTGCTACCAATATATATATATATATATATATATATATATATATATATATATATATATATATATATATATATATATATATATATATAATGTGGTGAGCATGTGTTTGTGTGTTGCTGAGGAAGTCTTGGTTGTAGGGTTGATATAAAGCCATGGCTTGGTTACTGACTTTAATACTTATAAACGATTACATGACTAGTAGCTACCAAGATTGGCGGGCGTCCTGTACGCTCTTTGATTACCGTCCTCTGGCATCGGAGCCACAACACATACAAACGGATGGTACCGTTTTCTATGAACATGACATCCCTCCTTTTCTTTAAAAAGAATGAATACAGGATGTATACAATGCTTGTAGCACATAGCAAAGTTATTGACACAAAGTAAGTTACTAACACATCAAGAGATATTGCATACATTTACCAATAATTAAGCACACAAAGAATTTAAACAACTTAATCTTTACCACACAGGATTTCAATGTTAAAAATACAAATGCAATGTTAAACAAAAACGACAGAAACTGTAATACATAGTTACAAAATATTGAATGAGATATCTGCATTATTCAAACAATATTAAATTTAATTTGGTATAATCAGTAAATACTTTGCATTACCTAGGAACACAATTAATCATCAAATCACTTAGGGCGTTTAACATGACGCTTAGGACGAGAGTCCTTAAATAAAAGAACATCCCTTGATGAACTGTTTATTGAGTTATAACTAGTTTTTTCTTTTTCCTTTGCACGACTTTGCACTTCATCATTTTCTACACTAGTTGGAATCACTTTGAAATAGGCCATATTGCGTGTTATACTATGATTATTACTTGCTGTTACCATAGTTCCTTTTACACTAATCACTTTATATGGTTTTGTATCATACGGCATATCTAGCTTTCCCTCTTTTTTCTTTTTATCTAGAACAGTGTCTCCAACCTTTATGAATTGTTCCTTTGCACGTTGATCATGAGCAATTTTCATTTTGCCCTTGGCTAGTGCATCCTTCTCAGCGAGACGTTTATCCGTTATCTCGGCTGGTATGACGGGTAGTGCGATTCTCATAGGACGTCCAAATAAAAGTTCGCCAGGCGACTTGCCCAGTGTTCCATGCGGTGTTGCACGGTAGTTCCTGAGAAAAGCATACATAGCTTGTTTCCAGGATCGTCCTTCGGCATGACCACAGCATACCGCTTTCATGAGAGGTTGCATAAATTTCTCGACTTCTCCATTTGCATGAGGATGTAGTGGCATCACACGGCAGTGTTTGAATCCAATATGCTCAGAAAAGTTGACGAAATCTTGTCCATTGAATGGCGGTCCATTATCCGTCTTGACAACTTCGGGAATGCCAACGTTTGAAAAGATCTTGTCGAGTTTCAGGATGACACCCTTTGCAGATATGGACGTGATGATTTCTACTTTTGGATAACGTGAGCGATCATCAATGACTACCATCAAGTACTCTCCAGTTGGTAGCGGTCCGCAGAAGTCCATCGATACTTCCGTCCATGGTGCAGCAGGTAGTGGTGAAGGTTGTAGAGGTGTTGGTCTTGAAGTCTCCACTGCAGCTTGGCAAGGGACACAGGCATCATACATGTCCTTTGCTTGACGATCAATGCCAGGAAACCATACCTTTTCTCGTAGCAGCTGTTTGCTCCTAACAAGACCTTGGTGTCCTTGATGTGCAAGTTTCAGAGCACGTTGCTGGAGAACAGCTGGAATGACGATACGAGTACCTCGCAGCACGGTGTCGCGTTGTTGCGTAACACTTAATTCTGTCTGGATGGGTTCAAGTGCTTTAAATGCCTCTTGGACAACTCCTGAGGGTTTGATGCGTGGAAACTTTTGTTTAGTCATTGCATCCACTGTTGCTTGCAGAGTTGGGTCCTCTAGGGTTGCAGTACGGATTTCATCAAGAGTTAGAGCCTTAGGGACTGCATCACAGGTTACAGAGTGTACATATTCCTCGGCAACTTGTTGATGCTTGGTAATGGTGAAACTGTTGGCAGGATGTCGACTGGTGTAATCAGCGGGATTGCCTGCACCCGGCTTGTATTTCACCTTAAAGTTGAATGGTTGCAGACGAAGAGCCCATCTCTCAATGCGAGCGGGTGGTTTGGACTTTGGATTATTGAAGATGGTCTCCAACAGTCTGTGGTCAGTGACTATCGTGGTGAAGGGTGCACCAAGCAGATACACATTGAAGTGTTCACAGCCCCATACAACAGCAAGAGCTTCCTTCTCTGTCTGACTGTATCGTTGCTCAACATCTGTGAGAGAACGGCTGGCGTAGGCAATTACTACTCTGGAATCTGGTTGACCAGGTTTGTTTTGGGCTAAAACAGCACCTAAACCAACAGGACTAGCATCCACCGTTAACTTAGTGTCCATTGATGGATCAAAGTACGCAGCAGTTGCATTCTCTACCAGTGCATCTTTCTCAGCATCAAATGCATTTTGCTCGATATCGCTCCAGTACCATGATGTATTTTTCTTCAGGAGCTCACGTAGAGGCTTCGTAATGGTAACAAAATCTGGAATAAAGCGAGAACAGTAGTTTGCCATTCCCAGAAAACTATGTACTTCAGTGGATGTTGAAGGAGGTGCAGCATTCTTGATATCTGCAACTTTCTTAGGATCTGGAGACAGACCTTTGTCACTAAGTACATGTCCAAAGAATTCAATTTTATGTTGATTGAACTCACACTTTGCTCGGCTTAGCGTCAAACTCTTTTCTCGCAAGCGTTGCAATGTTGCACGAAGAGCTCTGTCGTGTTCAGCTTGGGTACGGCCATAAACAATGATGTCATCAGACATGTTGTCAGCATTAGGTATATCTTGCAATACCTGGCTGATGATGTGCTGGAATACCTCAGCAGCACTGTTAATACCAAAACTCAGGCGCTTGTACCTATACAGATCTCGATGTGTCGTAAACGTTGTGATGAAGCGACTCTCATCATCAAGTTCAAGCTGATGATAGCCCTTGTTTAAATCTAACTTGCTGAATACAGTTGCACCATTCAAGCGGTAGATCATATCATCTACAGTGGGTGAAGGATGGCGTTCACGCATTATTGCCTTGTTGAGAACACGCATGTCTACACAAATGCGTATCTCATCTGGATTCTTTGGCTTTGGTGGAGTGACAATTGGGCTTACCCATGGTGTTTGGCCTGTTACTGGTTCAATGATATCTAGTTCGATCAGCCTATCCAGTTCGGCATCGACTTTCTTGCGAGTATGGAATGGTTATCGGCGATGTGGTTGGGCAACTGGAATTACATCTGGGTTGATATGCAGATGTACTTTGCTATCAGTATAACAACCTATGGATTCAAATCGATCAGAAAATTAAGCAACAATAACATCAACATTGTTTGCAGATTCCACTGCTACAGTATTAGAAAGCTGAAGTAGCCCCAATTTGGATGAAGTCTTGTAAACTGAGTAGAGACTCCTTTGCATTCCTAACAACATGGAATGTAGTAGTGAGCATTGCATTCATTGACTTAATCTCTGCAGTGAAAGTTCCAATCACTGGCAAGGCTACCTTTGAAGCATAGGCAGTGGCTTTGCCATTGTAGTTTTCAAGCTTTGGGAACTATTTTTTAATTTCTCATAGTGACAATCAGCAATGGTGTCAATATTTGATCCAGTGTCAATGAGAACTTTGAGACAAATACCAGCATTGTATACTATAGTCTCTGGGTTGCTTGGAAGATCATTCCATTCTGTGATTGCTTGTACTCGATAAGTGTAATCACATTCAATGTCATCTGAGACTGATTGTAATGAAATGTTGTCTTGTACATTATTAACACTGGATATGAGGTGCAATATTGTGTTTACCACCTCGACCCCTATGACCTGATCCTCGTACAGTGCTTTTATTCACTAACTGTGGTTTCTTGAGTGCGGAACGACACATAGCACCAAAATGACCTAGTTTTCCACACTCATAGCACTTCTTACCTTGAGCAGGACAAACATTATCTTGGTGTGGGTAGTCTCATCCACAATTGTAACATTTATTGTTGACACCCTCTGATGTGGGTCGTTGTGACTGCTTGAGTCTTGTTCCTTGACCCCAGTTGTGATGTGGTTCTCGACTCAATTTGCTGTTAGGTTTGCTATGATATCTTCTTTGATCACGGTGGCCTCCCTGAACCTTACATACCTCATCACTGTTAGTGACAGTGGCAGAACCGTTGTTGGCACTGCACTCCATGACACGAGTATCACGTGCAGCATCTTCCATTCGACGAGCAATATCCAGTATCATGGTAAGAGAACTTTCATTATCAACAAGTTCTAGAGCTCTTCGACGGAGACGTGTAGATGTGCATGTTTCATTTATTTGCTGTTTGATTTCTTTGTCAACATCAGCAAACTCACAATGGGTTGTTTACCCTGCAGACGTGTGTGGTTTTGATCCACAGTTTTATTAGAGAGTTGTTTTGCTCTCCTGAAATGCATAATTTCCATGGCAGTATTTTGTCTTGGTTTGAAGTGTTCAGTTAATTTGGCTTTGGCAATGTCATAATCTTTGGCACCACCAGTGTCTTTTAGTGTGTCAAATATATCACAAACTCGATCACCTGCATAAGGAAGTAGAAAGGCACGCTTTCTTTCAGCACTTTTGATGTCAGAAACTATCAACAAATTTTCAAACCTTTTAAGCCATTTGGTCCACCTCTGTGACAGATTTGTCTGGTCACAGTCAGGATCAAATGCAGGAAACTGAGGTATATTTGCCATTTTTACTGTATAAAAGTGAACTTATCACTTAAATGTTCCTCAGAATACTAAACACTTACTGCACTGTATATGTTAGTTAAGAATTCACTGTAATTACTTTAATTTTGCAAAGCACACAAGCATTTTAATGCAAAAGTTCACAGCAGTGCACAATATAGCAGCAACTGACTTCTTACCTAGCCCTTGTGTACATGTGTTGTTCCTACTCACAGCAGCAGCACAGCAGTTGTCAGCAGTTGGCACAGCAGTAGTTAGCAATTGGTACAGCAGTTGGCAGCAGTGGGTACAGCAGTTGTCAGCAGTTGGCACAGCAGTCAGTTCACAGCGTGAAGAATTGTAGCACATAGTGCGTTTCGTATACAAAACATCGGGTTTTGTATACAGCATCAAAGCGTCGTTTCGTACACGGCATCGGCAAATTCTTCAGTACACAGCTTCAGTCAGCACATAGCATTGGTTAGCACATAGCTTGGGTTAGCACACAGCACTTGATAGCACACAGCATCGGTTAGCACACAGCATTGGTTAGCACACAGCATTGGTTAGCACACAGCATCGGGTATGGTGCTCACAGACAGCTCCTCTTTCTCCCGGGCGAGACAACATGCTTCTCCTTGTGTTTTAAGCTGAACAAATACCTGTGTTCACAGTTCATCCTCGTCGCCAGTGTGGTGTTTGTGTGTTGCTGAGGAAGTCTTGGTTGTAGGGTTGATATAAAGCCAATGCTTGGTTACTGACTTTAATACTTATAAACGATTACATGACTAGTAGCTACCAAGATTGGCGGGCGTCCTGTACGCTCTTTGTTTACCTTCCTCTGGCATCTGAGCCACAACACATACAAACGGATGGTCCCGTTTTCTATGAACATGACAGTGGTGAGCAAGGACCTACACTTCAATCATTTTCACGTGGATCACGATGCCTGAGCCAGCCAATAATATACCTATGTAGGTATGAATACCTGCTGAAGGCCCCGGGGGTGACAAGAAGAACCGCATCTCCTTCATTCCACCAAAATCAACGTAGAAAGGTGCGTCGTATGGGCCTTGTGTAAGGCGAGGCAGGTACAGTGTGTGGGTGAAGGTGAGTGGAAGGGTCGCTGCCGTCATCCCAGTGTCGCCACCCACCTTCCCCCTCGTGGGGTGCGGGGGGAGGGGGGAGTGATGGGGATGCTCTCAACCAGCCTACAGTGATATTACTTGGGTGTTAGTGCGTTCCCAATCAAATTCGGCGAGTGTAGTGTTTTAAACCAAGTGCACTAGTGATTTCCCCGAGTATTGGAAGTGTGGCATAGGTGTGATGGTGGCCTCCTTCCCTGCCCCAACACAGTCCGCCCGCCATCTACCCCCACCCCGTTACCTGCGCCTGACCCAGCCGCCCATCGACACACAGCCTACCCACGCAGAATGCCCAGGCCATGCCTAACTCCCCAGGAGGGTAATGCTTGCCTTGGTATACTCGACGTCTAGTCATGGAGCATGTTGCCCCTGACACACAGCCCTCTTCCAGCCAAAAGGGGGAAAATCCAAGTGGAAACTGTCAAGTGAGTGACAGACGGTTTTGTCTTATTGCTGATGGAACTGTCCGCCGACATTTTGTTAAATTCTGGTCGTTGTCTAGGGTTTAGGCGCCCACCCCAGGGCAGTAACAATGGACAACCTGCTGCAGGAACGAGGAACAATACCACCCTCAACATCATTTCAGCAGACAATCTGCTTGAAGCGGTTAAAGCGACGTCCACCCGGGCCTTGCCCCCACATCCCCAAGGCTGCCAGTCACCAAGCAGCTACCAAACTCACCAGTCTGCTGACTAAAGGCAACAATGCTCCTGGTACCATTGGAGCCAAGCACAATCTCCTACTTTTTGGGAATGCATGCCTAGCATTACCGCCGAGGAGAGACAAGTCATTAGCAACCTCAGTAATCAGGGATCTTAATGAATTCCCAAGAGCAGACAACCTGGTTCACCTCCCACTCTCATGCCAAGAATACCAGCCGCAGGATGACCAACAATAACTCACCTGAGAACCACAAAATGAGAGCACAGATCACCAGGAAAATAGAAGAGGGCAATACCACAGGTGCCATCAGAATCATGACCAGCGATGAAACTATTGCCCCCAGGAACGCCACGACAGCACAGGCTCTACAAGACAAACACCTACCCAGAGCCCCAGACATCAGCAGGGATCCCCAGGAAAACAATACTGGCATAGAACCCTTGACTGTTCGAGAATCTGAGGTGTACAAAGCAGCCATGTCTTTCCCAACAGGTTCAGCAGGGGGCTTTACAGGTCTAAGACCCCAGCACATCAAACAAATGCTGAACCCGGTGCTTGGAGATGCCGCAAAGGACCTCTGGTGGAACTTACCAGATTCTCCAATATGTGTTTAGCTGGCGGCATCCCAGAGGATATTAGGCCTCTCTTTTATGAAGCAGCACTCTGTGCTCTAAAGAAGAAGGATAAGCACCAGGACTGACCAATCCTTATAGACGATCATTGGTGCGGCGGTCACGGTACTGTGTACGTTTAGGGGTGATCCTGGACGGCATGGGTTCGAATCCTGGCCGGGTCAAAAGTTCTTAGTGATATATATATATATATATATATATATATATATATATATATATATATATATATATATATATATATATATATATATATATATATATATATATATATATATATATATATATATAGCCAAGTATGAGGTGAAGGTGAAGCACCTCACTTATGGACTCATCTCCTATGTTGTCATTGCTGTTGGGTTATTTGTGTTTACCCGCATGCTCATCACCGAGCAAAATTTACCCGCATGCTCATCACCGAGCATCTGATATTTTTGATGTCAGATGTCTGACATCAAAAATGTCAGACATCTGCAGGAGCTGAAGGAGGCATTTGAGCGGAGTTTTGCTTGCCCTGATGACAGACAATGTGGTGTCTGGGGCTCGTGTTCAAGGATTTAATATTACGGTGTTCTTATTTCCATCAGCACCCAAGAATTTAATTAGCTTTGTCTTCTGCTGGACTCTTAAACACGCTTAATGTGATGAAATAAAACAACGTTTTGGCTCTATCTTTGCTCTTGGGGGGTCTTTTATATAACGCATATCTCCCCCTTTTTTGCATGATAATAGATTTAATTACAGCTTATCTCCTCAAAAATAAAAATTTGCTAATTATATATTTCTCGTCTAAAAATATCTTTTAAGAGAATGATGCTAGATCTTCTTCTTAGGGTAAATCTGAAAATAAATATGGCTTCTATGGTTTTAGTTTAGTTTTAAAAAGAGCTATATAATTCAGTATAATTTGTGATGTCTTTCTTGCATAAAGAAATTCTAAATTTTCATTTACGATGCTTATATATATATATATATATATATATATATATATATATATATATATATATATATATATATATATATATATATATATATATATATATATATATATATATATATATGGAGGTAAAATACTCCGTAATTACCATCTCTTTTAAGGGTCTGAGCTGTGGTAAAGTGGGTTAAAGGCGTACCAGTTTGCCAGTAGCTGTAAGACTTCTGTGCTGGCTAGGGTTCGAATCTCCTGGTGGGAAAGTGTTCTAAGGTTGTATAATCTCTCTTGCGTGTTTAGGCAAGTTGTGCATATATATATATATATATATATATATATATATATATATATATATATATATATATATATATATATATATATATATATATATTAGTGATGGGAAAGTGTTGGAGTGTAGATGTTCGGCAGTCCTCCAATGACTGGTGTCAATGCCTGGTCACACATAAAACAAAAAAATAGACTGCTTGCCTGTTGTCTGTGGTAAGTGAGAGGGAGGAACACGTAAAACACAAAGTATGAACAATGAAACTTTAATATATTTACTTTAAACATAAATGAAAATAAAGACAAATCTCGGGGGAATGAAAAGTACAATTAAATAACAAAGATAAATGTAAAGACAAGGTGAGACACAATAGTATAAAGGTGAAAGGGTAAAATGGTGCTGAGAATATTGGCTATGGCTGAGACCTCCCTTCGTATACAAGCCAATGAGCTTAGTATGCCAAAGAGAGATGTCAACTCTAAGAGCACAAAGGATATTCCGAAGTTGATAGCTGGTCAGGGCTCCGATGTCGATTCAGGTAGATGGCACGGAGGTGCAGTGTGCAGGTGCGCGGTCGGCGAGTCACCAATCAGGAGTAGGCAGGCTGGAATGAGTAGTTTGCTGGTTGACGACAAGCCGGCGTGGAGGGTGTGGGAGTAGGGGGGATCTTGGGTACGTTTTGCCTCTTGGTGAAAACGTTTGTGCTACCGGTGACGTATCTTGAATGTAGCATCTTATACTTGTTACCTGGACGTAACTTGAGGTAGGGAAGAGCAGGCTCAATCTCTCTAGAAAGAGATTATCGTCACAACTCTCCCCCGAAGCCTGCGGTTCCAGGTGAAGTTACGTCTTCAGGTGGTAGAGCGATAGGTGGAGCAGCCTCCACCTCATAGACTCTGGAGAGGGCGTCTGCTATGATGTTGTCAGAACCCTTGATGTAGAAATCTCCAGGTTGAAATTCTGCAGATATCAAGCCCATCGTAGAAGCCGTTGATTGTTGAGTTAGGCATGCTGCAGGAAGCGTAGGGGATTGTGGTCCGAGTAGATGGTGGTAGACCGAGCACTTTGCGGGTACGGTTCGAAGTGCTGCAAGTTCAGGACGATGGAGAGTGGCTCCCTTTCGATCGTGTTGTAGTTCCTTGTAGATATAGTAGACAACAGGTCGAATCTTCTCGCCTCGTTGTTGCATCAGGTCACCCCCGGTGCCGGTACCACTGGCGTCGACATGGATGATGAAAGGCTTCGTGATATCTGGCGAGGCGAGAATAGTATTAGAACATGGCAAAGGAGCACTATTATAGTCCTGTAAACTGGGATGAAGATCAGGTAGAATTTCCGATTTGGAAAGCACCATCTCAGTGTTAATGCTTTCGGGAAAAGCAGGGAAGGTTTCATTGTGGAGGTATGGACCTTTAAATGTAAGGACTGCTACCAACACAGTGAGGGGAATACCTTGATACTGCTTCAGGAGGTTGACGTGGCACAACTGGGTCTTCCGCCGCCTATCTGGAGTCTCAAGAACGTAGTTGTGGTTGTTCCTGACTCTCCTCGATACGGTAGGGTCCTGAAAACTTGTTTTGCAATGGACAACCTGGGATAGGAAAATATGCCAATACGAAGTCTCCTGGTTTAAATTTCCTTAATTTGCTGCTCTGGTCAAAATGAGTCTTCATCCTCTCCTGGGCTTTCAATAGATTGTCATTAGCAAATTTACGTACTTCAGAATGTGTTTTAAGTTTTGAAGAAACTGAGGCATATTCTGAGGGCCACTGAAGGTGGCATAACGTAGAGAGTCTTTGAAAGCTTTGAGAAGAGTACGGCACTTACGTCCGTAGAGCATCTCATAAGGTAATACTCCTACAGACTCATTGGGAAGACTTCGGAAAATGCACATAATGAGATCAAGTTGTTTATCCCAGTCCTTCAAGGTGTCATTGCAGAATTTCTTTAGGAGTGCTTTAATAGTCAGATGACTACGTTCAAGAGAAGCAGGATGATAGGGGCTGGAGAGTCTGTGTGATGTTGAACTCCTCCAGTGTTTTCTTGAAGAGATCACTGGTGAAGTTGGTGCCACAGTCGCTTTGAACCTCTCTTGGAAATCCATACTGGGTGAAGATCTTCAATAGGTGTTTCACCACTGTAGCAGCCGTAATGTTCTTTACTGGAACTGCTATGGGGAATCTGGTGGTAGGACACAAGATAGTTAGTATATAGGCGTTGCCAGAACTGGTCCAAGGTAAAGGACCAACACAGTCTATGATGAGTCTGTGGAAAGGTTCCGCAGGCACCTGGATGGGTTTTAGTGGAGCCTGGGGAATAGAGATGTTAGGTTTACCTGCCATCTGACATGTATGACACTGTTGTACGTACTTTTTTACGTCTTTTACAATACCTGGCCAGTAGTAGTCTTGTCTGATTCCGTGGTAGGTTTTGTTAAAACCATAGTGAGAAAGAACTCCGTGGGCCAGGTGTAGAATATCGGGCCGTATGCTGGTGGGAATCACTAGTTGTTCGACATTGGCCCAATCGTCATCCTCCTTCAGCTTACTGGGTCTGTATCTGCGGTAGAGCAACTCACTCTCTAGGAAGAACCCAGGGATACTATCAGGTTGAGTCTCAGCCTGGAAGAATAATGGTGTTAATGATTGATCTTCCCTCTGTAACTTACGGAACTCCAAACTGGTAAGATTAGGAGGTAGATTCTGAGGGTCTTGAGGGACAGCGGTAGCAGTAGAGTCAGCTGGTTGCGGTCGTGCAGCTTGTGCACGGGTGGTCACCAAAACCGGAGGAGAAACTTGATCACTTTCTTGGACCTCAGCTGTAACACATTCAAAGATGGGATTATCCATTACAGAAGTACACACCTGGGGTTTGTCCATGATCAGGTTGGGCGGTTGCAGATCTTCTGCCAAGTCGTTGCCAAGGAGAAGTTGCACTCCAGGTATGGGAAAAGGCTTTTCCCTGATGGCGACTTTGACTTCACCGGTCACGAAGGGACAATCCAAGTGGACTCTGGCGAGTGGATACGGAGTAGTAGCAGTGAGGTCATTGATAAGGACGGTTTCTCCGGTGTAGGTGATGTTAGGCACAGCCGATTTCCATATAATAGACTGAAGAGCCGCTGTGTCTCTCAAGATCTTCAATTTGAAACGTTCCTCCAAATCTGTACCGTTGGTAGAGACAGTTCCAGGATACAGGTGTTTACTGAAGAGAGAAAGATCATTACCATGAACACCAACATTCATTACAGGCTTACCGGACTTAGGAGGAGTCTGTTTGGGTTTAGTAGATTCATTGCTCTTGTATTGAGCCTTCACACATCTATCTATGGTATGTCCATAGAGTTTGCAATACTTACAATACAATTATGAGCTCGCTTCATCTGTACTAACTTTATCATTACTGTACCAAGACTTCTAACTGGGAGGTGGTGATGGTGTCAGCCGGTGGATGAGGCTGTAGGTGTCAGCCGACTTCGCACATTTGATGTAGTCGGTTTCTTCTTTATCTGCTAGATATAAACGGACGGAAGGGGGAACACGTCTCAAGAATTCCTCAACTAGCATGAGGTTGATGAGTTCTGCAAATGTAGAGACATGTGCTGCTTCCAGCCATTTCATGAAATATCTTTTCTTGGTATTGGCTAATTCTAGAAAGGTGGTGGTACTTGCCTTAAGATGATCACGGAACTTTCGTCTGTAGCTTTCGGTGTAGAGAAGGTAGGCGTCCAACACTGCTTGTTTAAGAGTTTCGTAGACATTCTCAGACGCTAAGGTACTGAGAGTAACTGCAGCTCTACCATGTAAGATGCACTCTGAGAAGGGTAGACCATTGATCAGCAGGACCAGTGATCTTAGTTTGCAGCTAAGTTTATTAGCTAGGGTCTTAAAAGTGGTAAAAAAACATCAATCTCTGTCTCAACGAATGGTGGTTTTAACTTACTTGCATGGGAGACATTGAACTTACTGGAAGACTGGCTGTAGCTTGCTGGCGTTGAGTGTGGTGTGTAGTCTCCAAAGCAAGTTCTTGTCGACGACATTCTATAACCATATCCGCTTGTTGTTTATCATGCTCGCGTTGTATCTCCAGGTGGCGTTGTTTTGATTCAAGCTGTACTCGCTAACGCTCACGGAGTAGTGCAGTCTCACGTTCTTTTATTTGGAGAGCTTCTTTCGCCAGGGCAGCTTCTCTCTTGTTCTTCTTTCCTCAAGGCGGCCTCTCGTTCTTGCTCTTCTTTCCTTATTGCAGCCTCTCTTTCCCTCAGTTGTAGAGCTTCTTTTTGTTGCCCTCGCTCGAGCTTTGCGAGCTCGAGTTTGAGTTTCATAGTTGCCAGAGCATTTTTATCTGCAATAGAATAAGTTTCGTGAGTTCCAGAGTCAATTTTCCCTTCATCTAAGAGGTAATCCATAATTTAGTTATGCAGTTCATTTTTGTTGGCTCCATGGGGACATCCAGTTGATACTCGTGTGCAAGAGTTTGTAATTCAGTCCTCTTGGCACGACATAAGGTCCCTATTTCACCTGCTGGATCGTTACGAAAAGCTTGGAGACGAAACATGGTGAAATATAGCAAATAAATGTACACGAATATAGTTGTGATATGGTAAATGTCAGAAACAGGATAACGTGGCAACTATCCTGTGGAATTTTAATCTTTAACAATTAATGTTAATTTTAGGATGGTAAATGATTAGTCAATCAAAGTCGCAGGAAATCTTGTACCCGATACTCAATGTAAGAAAATAAGGGCAAGAAAATCATACTAAATAAGTGAAACTGAGTTTCTAAAACAAATGAAACATTTAATTGCTCCAAAAGTGAATTAGGTAGTCCAAGAATGTAGGCATACCTTGCCGAGTCTCTATAGGACATAAGCAAGGGGTTTCCCACTAAATGAATATGATACTTACAGAATTAGCGAACTTTGTGCTCTGTAAAAAGAAAGTCAATTCCCTACCTAAGTAAATATCATCATCTCTGACCGACGTGTAGGGGTGCGAGTGTCAATTGGTGACGAGAACTGCTGCCGAGATCCCAACTCAGCAACGAAGTCCGTGCTTGAGGAACTATGGCCCTCTTATCCTCCTTCGGTCGGATTGCAGAAGATAGGGTGCTTTGACCTGAAGACAAACCAAAGTACCAGGGTACCACAATGATGATCTGCCGATAATGTGAGAAATATCCT
This sequence comes from Procambarus clarkii, assembly GCF_020424385.1. Taxonomy (NCBI): domain Eukaryota; kingdom Metazoa; phylum Arthropoda; class Malacostraca; order Decapoda; family Cambaridae; genus Procambarus; species Procambarus clarkii. Next base: position 17,232,576 of record NC_059576.1, on the reverse strand, counting down.
AGGGACAAAAGGTGGTAAACACGAGTAATAACCTAGCAACGAGATGGGGTGTTGCCCCAAGCAACGAGATGGAGCCTCACCCTCGGAGCCTCACTCTCGGATACTCACCCTCGGAGCCTCACCTTCGGAGCTTCTCCCTCGGAGCCTCACCCTCTGAGCCTCACCCTCGGAGCCTCACCCTCGGAACCTCACCCTCGGAGCCTCACCCTCGGAGCCTCACCCTCGGTGCCTCACCCTCGTAACCTCACTCTGGGAGCCTCACCCTCGGAGCCCTACTATCGGAGCCTCACTCTCGGAGCTTCACCCTTGGGGCCTCACCCTCGGAGCCTCACCCTCGGAGCCTCACTCTCGGATACTCACCCTCGGAGCCTCACCCTCAGGGCTTCTCCCACGGAGCCTCACCCTCTGAGCCTCACCCTCGGAGCCTCACCTTCGGAGCCTCACCCTCGAAGCCTCTCTCTCTCACACGTATTTAATCTCAGGGATCTAATTCTACCGTGTCTGCGTTGCTTCTTGTGTAGTCAGTGGGATAATAAATACTTCTCCATGATTTTCCTCTACTACGTTTGTGAAGATATTTATAAGTGCGAGAATTAATGATCGAGCATGTGCTGCATGATGTCTCTGGCCAACACAAAGATGTGTGATGAATGCACAGATGTGAGTCAGTGGCGTTTGTTGAATTAATTGCAGATTTTGTTAACATCAGTGTCTAACCAGCCTAAAATTTGTAGCCCTCAGTGGTTACAAATATGTTATGGACAAGTCCACCTAGACACTGATTCTGTGCCAAGACAGACACGTCTGTACCCAAACACTTATAGTACATAATACAAAATTTTCTGGCAAGACACACAATAGCAGCTCAGAACTTTCCTTGAAAATTTTCTATATTAAATCTTGACATGGGCTGAAGACTGGAGTGCAAACAAAGGAGTTAAGGTCTGAGCACAGTGCGTGGGCTCAAGAGAGCGCAGTGTATGGACTCAAGAGAGCACAGTATGTGGGCTCGAAAAACATTGTGTGGGCTCAAGAGAGCACAGTGTGTGGGCTCAAGAGAGCTCAGAGTGTGAGTTCAAAGGAGAAAAGAGTGTGGGCTCAAGAAAGCACAGTGTGTGGGCTCAAGAGAGCACAGTGTAAGGGCTCAAGAGAGCACAGAGTGTGAGCTCAAGAAAGCACAGAGTGAACTCATGATAGCACAGAGTGTGAGCTCTATAGAGGACCGAGTATCGATTCAAAAGAGCATTGTATGTGAGCTCAAGAAATCTCAGAGGGTGGGCTCAAAAGAGCACAGTATGTGGGCTCAAGGGATCGCAGTGTAGGCTCAAGAGAGCACAGAGTGCGGGCTCAAGAGTGAGTAGATTATTTGGAGACAGATAGAGCCACCTATGTATGTAGATCAGATAAGAAAATCAGAAGCGGGGAGCCACATAGTGCCACTCCATATTAGGTCACCCAAGGTGTGAGTGGTAGCAGTCGAAAAAACAGTGAAGATAGGTATCTATTATGTGCCACTATGATCATGTTCATTTACAGTAAAGTAGCTGCCTATGAAGGGTAATCAGATAAGAAAATCAGAGGCGGGGTGCCACTTAGAGCCACCCCATATTAGGTCGCCCAAGGTGTGGGGCAGCAACAATCGTAAAATAGTGAAGATAGGTATCTATTATGTGTCGCTATGTTCATGCTCATGTTCATTTATACAGAAAAGTATGACAGTATATTTGTATAATAAACACTCAGGTGAGCGGTAGTTACCCCCCCCCCCCACCTCCCCCTATGGGACAGGTGTAAAAACAGGATCCTCGCAGTAGGGGCGGTCCCCCCTCACCAGCCCTCCTCATACTTGATGACCTTGAGTGTACCGTAAGAGGGACCAGCCTCCCTTAGTTGTTTTTAAGTTGGATATATTTTAAGCCTCTATACTTAAAGAAGGAGAAAAAGAAATAATCCTGATGATTTATAGATTATATTATCAAAGTACATAGGGTTAAACATAGTCGTATTGTAGGTCATCTCCCCCCACATAATATTTATTAACAAGACCTCTCCTTCTCGCCCACAAGTCCGTTGTGGGGTCTTCCTCCCCCTCCTCCTCCTCCTCCTGGGACGAAGATGATGACTCATCATCTCCCAGAGAGTGAATGGGATGTAGTGCGCCTCCCTCAGGTGACTGACTGCTGACGTCATAGGGTTCACTCTCGCTGGTGGGGTGTTGTCCTTCCTCTCCTTGTGGTTCAATGACGTCACCACCTTCACTCTCGGTGGACATTCCTTGGGCTGAGGTGTTGGGGTGGGGCTCGGATGGTATGTCTGGGTGACCATACGCTAGGCTAGTGTATTTATTTAGGTAAAAGCGCTTATCATCAAATGCACTTAAACCCCTCTTAGTATTGAATGTGGTTGCCATCTGCCCCCCTATGTTTCTTATTTGTGAGTAATTAAAAGTATTTACTACACCATTACTGTGAAGGGTCTCTTTAAAGTGGTTATGTGTTAAAGATCTTTGCACAGCTCGGGGAATACCCTTAGCGGTGATGGAATTTTTATTGTCAAGCAAAAGCACACTATACATTTTGGGCTTGAGTGCCACAACTTCAAGGATGTGTTTATCTGACACCTCTGACTTTAACAGCCCTAAAACACCCTTTTTAGAAGGATCATACAAGGGGTGAGTTTCAGGAAAATTACTCGTATCCATCCACAAACTAAGGGGTTCTTTCCCCATCTCATTAAAGACATCTTCAGCTAGTAAGGTGAAAATGAAACTGTCTGTATCACTATACACCAGTTGTACCCTATCTGAATAGTGGTTCTTAAGTACCCTGTACCAAAAATGGTACAAGCTGTATTTTGCTAGCTCAAGAATCTGGAACCCAATGTAATTAGGATGAGTAATTTTAATGAATGGTCTGGAACTGACAGACAATAATTTATTGTCGCCTAAATGCACCATTCGTTTAAAGCGGGGATTCTTCACCTCTCGTAAAAAGGCCCTAGCTGAAGTCACTAGTTTGGTGTCAATGGCATAACGAGCTGGATTCAGTAGCGTTTTACCAAAAACACTGTTCGTCAGTAATTTGAAGAGTGTTTTCCTATCATTACTGCTGGAGGCATTTCTATTGTTAACGTTGGTGTTAACAAATTCTGCCATAAAATCTGACTGGTGGAACTCGTAAATTGCATGTATTGTTTCCACTTCAAGTCCTATCTCAATAAATAGTTGTAAAAGGTGAAGAGATATGAAATAATGTTTTTTGGGGAGATGATCTCCAACCAGTTTGATGTTTTTTGGGGGGAGGTGTGTGATGTTATTTGTTTCCAGAAGTCCCCTACTAAATGGTGAGATATCCTCCATACTTATTCCCCTATGGTGTAAACAAAGGGGCAGATCGTCTGTTAGTCTAGCTATTTCGGGTCTTAAAAGTTTGGTGTCAATTAAGAGCCAGTACCCTTTGTTAGAAGAGAAAGGCTGTTCTGTCATTATCTTCCCCCCGCTAATGAAGGAGTTCATCTCATCAGATGATAGTCTCCTTAGTCCCCCATGGGGCAATTTCCTAGTCATACAACTCCCATAGAGGCTGTTAAAGTCGAGATAAAGTAAGAATGAAGACCTATCCTCCTGGGGGTTAAAAGATGGGTTGACATAGCGGTTGTTAGCTCTGACATAACTCCTAACTGCAGTTGTAAAACCCCCTCGTATGTTTTGTGATAAGAGATTGTGCAACGTCACATCTGCACTTAACTCCAACGATATTCTACTACTTTTCAGGAAGCAGTCGTAGGAGTACCCTGGGAGGCTGCAATAGTGTGTCAATTCTAAAGAATATATATCATTTAGAATTGCCCTGTGGTGTGTAAAAATGTCAGCCAGTAATCCTACATCACACCTCAAATAAATGAGGAGGTAGTCTTTTAATGTCCTACACCCTGTAGCCTCCCATACTAATTTAGAATGTCTATATTCGTCCAAAGTTATACCTGATTTGTTTAGGGAGCTGTAGAACATTTCAATAGGAGGGAGTGATGTGTCATTAAAGCAGCTGATTTTTGTGGTATATTCATAAGGGAAAAACTGCTTACCCTTTAAGAGTAGGTGGTGACTCTTTTTGGGCAAACCCTCTATCATTGAGTGAGTGAATGTTAAGGGGCTGGCTGAATCAATGTGGGTCTTTGCTAGGGATGA